>CM057093.1:22651342-23251342 GCA_029959045.1 Taenioides sp. WSHXM2023
AAACACAAAAGTAGATCAAACTTTTGAGACAATACATTTTTATTTTTCGAACTTTTACAATAAGAAATCATGGGTTGAATAGTTTACACCTACATGTGCTAGAATATTACATTAAATTAACTGATTTCACATTATGTATGGTTTATTAGTGATTTATAAGACTAAAAAGCATTTCTGTGTTTCTGACTTCAGTAATACAGGCATTATATTGTTCAGTGAACTATGGAACTCCTGTTACCAGATAGATTTCACTCACATAACTTGGCTTGAGGAACAGTGCCATTTGTCAGTTTTGGTTTCTATTTTCTATTTCACACATATCACATAATAGATACTAAACAAACCCTCTAAAGTATCACACATAGCTCTACAGTATTCTTTTCAGTTTTTTTGTTTGTTTGTTTTTTTCCAGTTCTGCTGTAAACTCTTGCCAAATTCCCAGAGAAGATCAGTAGAGCCTATCAGTTTGATGCAAATAACCATTGTTGTTTAAAACATTGTAGTATAATAAAGTTTAATAAACAACCAATTACATAGCCTACTTAGTCTTACATTTTCCTTTCATTACACCTATTTAAATGGGTTCAATCTTACTTTATAATAACCTAACCCTGGCCTCTTTAACTTGTCTTATTATTAAACGTGAAGGAAAGTGAGACGTTTATTAAAAAGTGAAGAAAACCATTTTGCATATGTGGCTGCTTCCCTTTTGGGTGGGGCGTTTATATTACTGTTCATGAACTTGTTTCTTTCCTGTCATTTGGGAGTGTGTGGGGGATAAGCCTGTCTATGCGTGTCTCTTCCTTCCTCACTGCTGCAGGCAACACAAGAACAGCATCGTACTGAGTAAAATGTGCCTAACGGACTAAGCCACTAAGGATAGACTTACGAGTAATAAACCAGCATTTTGGGAACAGGAGATGTATTGCAATCTGCTCTATGCCATCATCTGTCTCTGCATGCTTTCCTTAGGTAAGTGAGATCATCTTTTGTCCTGGTTTGAGCCCAGTTTAATACTGAGATAGAGTTGTTTTAGTCAGTTTTGTTCCAAGTTCTGGTCTAGTCCAGGTTTAGTTATGAGTTTAGTCCCACTTTAGTCAAAATTTGATGTGGTGTGTAGGAAGTTTACAGATAAGGCAAAGCAAGAAGACACCCACATCCCTATCCACATCATAATGGACCAAAGTTGGACATGTTTTCAGTAATAAAGCAACTGCTCACTGTTGCTGTGCATGTGAAAGCAATACATGTGTGTGTCTGTGCGTGTCATCAAATGTTATTGGCAGTTCTCCTGATTCCCTACATTTGCAGTGCCCATTGTGGAAATTTTGTGTTCTCTTCGTGTTATTCTTCATCAACCTAAACATGTATCGTAATCCTTCAGTAGTAGAAATACCTCTTAACAAAATCTTTGCTGTCCACTGGTCCTGACAGACATTGTATGATGGGTCGAATTAAATAAAGCAATAGTTAAACAAGAAGATATGTAGAATATGTACAAAAAGGGTTTAGTCTGAACTGAATTGTGGGTTAAAGTAGAAGTTGTGTGTGTTTCTGCCAACTAAGGGTACATTAATTTGTTTGATACTGGTTTAGTCCTGGTTTATAGTCCTGCTTAGTCCTGGTTTAGTCCTGGTTTAGACTCCTGATGTAGACTGGTTTGGACCTGTTCCAGTTCTGTTATTTCACTTAAGTAAGTTTCGATACCGCTTTGGTCTCAGTTTTCTTCAAGTGTACGAGTATGAATGCTTCCCTATCTGATTATTGAATAAAGACTTGTATCTTATAGGTGCTGCTGCAGCTGAAAATTGCTTTACTGCAGTTCTGAACAGAAGAGCCACCTTTAATGTAGTGACTGGAGAAAGCCTGTCTCTGTCCTGTGTGGTCCAACACTGTGGGGAAAAGTTCAAAGGAAAGTGGGTTTGGAAAAACTCCACAGACGAAACTTTCAGTTCTCTCCAGTCCACCGAATATCTCCATCTGAAGAATGAAGATCTGTCCACAAATCAAACACGCCTCAACCTGCATCTGTTGACAGTGAGAGAATCCGATGAAGGCTACTACGGGTGCAGCGTTCAGTGGAACTCGCAGGAGATGGAACAGGGACACTTAATGTTCGTCAATGTCACTGTAGGTAAGAGACTAGATAAAGTGTGTAGGAGAATTCTATATCCAGTGGTTTGGCACAATTTATACTTTAACAAAATAATGGTGTTTTCTTATATTGTCTCTTGTCAAATAGTAATTCCTGTGTACATTAGAGGGGTTTTAGCCTACTGGATATGATGGTTGCTAGGTAACAGTTAAGGATGTTGTCATGATTTTGAACAAGGAAGTAAAATTTGAAAAATAAAAAAAAATCTAACATTCTTATAGCTAAATCTTAAACCTTAAGTCATCCTTTATTATTAGTCTGTCTTCATCTCCAAAGCTCTGTTCCACCTTATTATATATTATACAGTATACTATTTATTAATTCATTTCCTTGGGGATAATAAAGTATGTACGTACCCTGGCTGTGTTTTTGATGAGGAAACAACATTATAACTTAGATCAAAAAATAGCGTAATATTGGCCCTTTAAATATTTCTCACTACTTCATGTATTTCCTCATTTCACAGCTGTCCCGTCTGACCGCACTCTGCTGCACAGGATCTTGATCTGCACCTGCGCTTTTATTTGTGTCATCATCATCATGGGTCTGGTGGTCTGCCTGAGGTCAAAGGTCACGCCTCTTTACAGGAAATTCACCCCAGTGACATCACTGCGCCCTAAGCCCCGCCCCTCAGTCGAGTATCAGGCTCCACTGCAGCAGAGCACCCCACAGCCTCCTCCCAGAAGACATGCACCCCAGAAAGACAGGGTGACCCCCAAAAAGGGTAAGTGACTTTATAATGAACTAAGAGAGCTAAATACTAAAACTACAGTACAGTATTGAGTAGGCCTACTGGTATCGGTATTGAAAAAATTACCCATAAAAGTATTAAGCAATATCAAAAATACAGTAATGGTATTTCCCTTTCCTACTAAGACTAAAAAACACACCTCTACTATTCATTTTTTATTATTTTTTTATTTTTATCATTGATATTTCATGTATGATTAAGCATGAATAACCAAATTAGCTTTGGGTATTTCCTGTATTTCCTGTATAAATGTCTTGACTACTTATAATATTGTGATGTCAAATTGTAACTCACAGCTGGAGAAAGATTGTCTTCAATAAATTTCTTTCTTTTTCACAGCTCCACAGCCTCCACAGAAGACAGAGGTCAGAACACAGCCTTTTCCTGGTTGCCCTTTTCTTTGCCCTAAACTATCACTCTCCACCAGTCTAACCTTTAAAACAGACGTCCCATTGTTTTTTATCAGCACCTAGTCACTTTTCAATGCCGTTTGTTTCAGGTGGTGTATGCAGATATTTCCCAGGATGCACTTCTACGGCAGCAGCAGAGGGTCAATGACTCCGAACAGTCCACAGTATACTCCTCAGTCAGGTTTGCATAGCTAAAAACAAACTTGTGAACAGTTTTACTTTCCTCGTACGTTTTGTTAAATTGTTAACTAGTGAATATATTTTGTTTCTTCTTTTCTCGCTAAATTTGAATGTGAAATATTGTACTATGTATATTTTAGCTGTTAAACATATTTTACCATCAGTGAGTTTGTACTGTAAATGGTATTTTGTTATGTATGTAATATGCTTGAATTCTATATAATATGGTCAGTTTTACTATCATTACCAATGCCTTTTTGGTAGCTTATATGAAAACTTAACAGGGTGAACATATAACTTGTTTTGTTTCTAACCACATTGTACCAGCTTCATTATAACAACTAATTATAAGTGATACTGTTAGAATTATACAAAGCGTTTCAATTTTAAAGCACTTTTCGGCCAGGTATCAAGAGAGTTTTTAAATGTGCATTGGTTAAGTTGGTTTTCCGTATTCTGTATATAAGCCTACATTTGGTTTGCCATATTTTCATTTTTAATACAGAGAATTTTCCGTTTGAGAGAAGAACTCAGCCTAAAAATACAGGGTTTGTGTGTTAAATATGTGTGAATGAAACAAAACACAACTCCAGGTATGTCTGTGTGTTTGTGATGAAGAAACTATACATTAGAACAAAGGTCATTAAATAAAATAAAATAAAATCCCTTTAAACGTATAAGGATGATAAAGAATGATAAAATGAAACATGGAGACAACATGACACAAAATACAACAATTTATTTTAGAATAAACTCTCCATGGCACATTACATAACCAAATATACATATACAGGTGGAGACAGCTCTTAAATCATATATATCCTCTCTTCTTCTCTATTAATAAGCGTACTCTGCATGTACAAGTGAAAAGGACATCAGTGTAATAAAAGTTCAATAAATTAAGCATTTTTAACAGAAAAAAGTGCAGGGCATTTTTGACAACTCCTGCTACAAAACAATGAACAGTGAAACAACTAAAACAATATGAAGCAGTACGTTCCCTGATTCCTTTGAGACAGATCCTACTTTATATATATATATATATATTTTACAATTATCCAAGTAACCATAAAGGCAGAACCACATATTTTACAGTTTACGTCATAGGTTTTAAATTGGGTTAGTAAAAAGACTGTAGTATTTCCATATGGTCTTGGGTAGAGAATAGTTTTTTGGATTTGATCATTATAAGTTTACCACAGGCAGTAGGTTGTGTTCACGTTCTAGATAGAATTTAATGAAGTCTTAATTTTTGATGGAGGGTAGGGGCCTATATAACAAAGAGGTCTGTTGTCCCGGGCCCCAGGGTCTAAGGGGCCCAGAATTGGAACCTCTGCCTATTAATTAATGTTAGAAAGGGGCCCATGTGAATCTTTTTGCCCTGTGCCCCCAAATTTCTGTTAACGGGCCTGTGGGAGATTCATTGTTTTTGAAAGTATTTTTCAAACTTATGATTCAGAAATGTTGAACCTTATCATTATTAGGGCTTGGCTCCACAAACCTGCCATATTAATTGTATGGCTTAATGTCCTTTCAGCTGATAACAATCACGTCTTTGGGGTTGAGTAATGGCACCACTTTCTAAAGCTTTTGTGAGAGAATACTTTCACTTTTGTTTATTTATAACAGAGAAGACGTTTAATTTTCTGCCACTGTTTTGGTTTCATGTGGATAAGCCCAGTAATTAGAGATATTAACCAAAAACCGGATCAACAAGTCTGCTTTCTGACAGTCTGCCACCTGCTTGTCTCCATGGAGATGTTATTGCTTTGTTTCGAATGGGATTAAACATATCCATTTTGCATTTACTTATAACATGGGCTTTTATTGACCTAAAAACTTGGATCCTCACTGTGAGTGGGCTCGCCTCTCCACAGATCTGACATGTAACTTGGCCCTGTGGTGTCACCTGCTGTCTCTGAAGAGATAAATAAGTACATACTGTGGAACATTCCAGGCAATATCTCCATGGAGAGAAGCTGGTGACAGACCCTCCACCAGAAAAGTTACACAATGCACCTTTAAAATGGGAATTTTAGAATGTTGTCACTTATTTTTCATTTTATGAAAGGAATAAACACCGATTGCTGAATGAACATGGTATTTAAAAAAAAAAAAAAAAAAAATTAAATAAGAAGAATTGGGTCCACAAACTTACCCATACTAATATTATGGCTTAACGTCCTTTCAACTGACAACTAATCTGATATTTCAATAATTCTTTTAATTCTTGACTCTAGTGATAAAAACAGTCTTGATTAATTTGTGTTAAAGGTGCAATGTGTAACTTTTCTGGTTATGAATGTGCTATTTGTTGCATTGACAATCTTATGTATATTATATTTTGAATGTTACACAGTATGGCATTAAACATGTCTATCTTGCCTTTATTAGTTTACATGCATTTATATGGTACTATGATCGGTGTTGCCTCTCCACAGATCTGCCTTGCCTAACTCTGCCTGAGTGGAGTCACCTTGTCTCCATGGAGATACACAAGTTTACAAAGTGCACCTTTAACCTTATCAGTTATGGTTCCATGTGGACAGGACCAGTAATTCTACCTCCATTTGAAACGATGGGCCCTTGTTATGGCATTAAGTGAACCCAGCCTTATTACAGTCATAGACAATAACAGAACCGCCTTGAAAAAGTCCTATTTACCCATTCAATTCAATGATGAGCCTTGAGACGAATGACCAACTGACCTCTTGAAAATAAAACAAAACAAAACCATATATAAGACGTTAAGCAAAGATTATTTAACAATAAAAGAAAATCAGCAGCATTTAACCTACTTCATTACAGTTTTCTAGTTCACAGTTGGTGCAATTTCTGACTAGCTGTATTGTGTGTACAATTACTACTAGAATCTATAGGTTATTTAGGCTAGTAGATCAGTCAGAAAAAATCTGACTATTCAAGTTTATGTCATTGTGGTTTACCTTTTTTACTTGCTCAAAATGCAGATTAAAATGGATCTAATGCCCACTGAAATTCATGTATTTCTGGTTAAAACCTCCACTACATGTACCACAGATAAATCTAAAGAAGGCGAAATGTTCAGCGCAAGTGCAAAGGCTATTTTTAGCTAATGTAGGATCTCTTTTACAGTGAAACAAGATGGACGGAGAATATAAGTGAATCAATAAAATGCTAAAACAGATTAAGGCGTAGCTTTGGCTAATTTTAAAGTGTGTTTGGCAGTGTCCCTTTTTGTCCCATGTGATTTTAGCATTCAAAGTGGATGGAGCAGGTTGGGCAGGTATGGCACGCTTACAGAGGGGTTTCTATTGGGAAAATAACATTGTGCTTGAATCTTATATTGTTTCGCAGACAGTAGTTAAGTTGATGGTTCAATTCCCTAACTAGTGTTACAGACATTGTGTCCTTGAGCAAGACACTGCACTCCCCCTTCCAGCATAAGAATGAATGACTTAATTTGACTTAGGAGTGAATTAAAAACAATTTAAGGTGTTACAAGGCGATTTTGCTATGTGCTCCTTTGCATATGACAAGATTTGGGAAATTCTAGTGGACATACAGTAAAAAACTATCTATCTGAGAGTATATGGACCATGACAAATGCCTTGAACAGTTGGACAGTTGCCACAGAAACAGTTAAATTATCCTATATTTAGTCAAAAGTCCTCAAAATGGTGCCCAACAGGTAACAGTTAAGTGAAATAAATAAAAATCTCCAGGATTGTGTACCACTGACAGATATGGCTAAATGCACTCCCTTCAGTCACAAGAGGTAAGTAAAAGAAAAAAATATTACAGTAACTAATGATAAAACCTTTAGTATTGTGAGGTATAAGAGCTTTGTGAATTATGGATTGAAGCACAATGGAAACGCAAGCATTTCTGTCGTACCAAACAGTACCGTACCAACCCAACCCATGGCCTCAATGCAGATTAATTAATTAACAATAGTTTCAAAATGTAGTAGCTATACATGACAAAAACATGGAAAAAAAAACAAAACAAAACCAAAAAACATTAAAAACAACGACTGTAAAATGAATGGACACCAGTGCTGTGCTACTAAGACAATGCATATCTATGGATCTAGTCTAGAGGCATTTCTGTGTAATTTGGATTTTTATTTTTTTTTTTGTCAGAAGAGGAACTCGGAGCAGACACAGCACTCAAGGCAAAAAGGAAATGTCTAAGTGTCTGACAACCTATTCAAAAAGCAATATTTATTTTCTTTCTGTGCTTCTATTAAAAAACTGGCATGAAACAACGCCAGCCTACACTCACAGTAGTACAGCTATGCCAAGACTTCCATATGATGCAAAGAATAACAAATATGCAGCAACTGGTAGTAAAATATTCACTGATTTTTGCCACACAAACGAAGCCAGCGAAGAGCCAACATTTCAAGTGCGTCTTCTTCCTATACACTCACAGTATTCGTCAATATAAGGACTCTAAACTTCTTCATGTTTTTGTACAATCCTTGGCTTAAGGAAGTGGTCGACAAAGAAGCCATAATGACGGACGGATATTTTCTCCCATAACCCTTTGCGGTCAGTCTCTTTGTTGTGCAAGTCTGTTATGTCGGGTCCACAAAGCTACTCGGACTGAAAGAGACAGAGAGAGGCCAGTGAGAGGAGAATGCATTTGTTACATAACACCTGCATGTAAGAGAAGAGCATATATTTAAAGGTGCATTGTGTAACTTTTCTGGCAGAGGCTCCGTCAGCTGCTTCTCTCCATGGTGATGTTATTGCTTTGTCTCGAATGTTCCACAGTACGGTGTTAAACTTGTTAAACATCCTGCATTTATGAAATTAAATTGTGTTTTTGTGTGAGTGGGCTTGCCTCTCCACAGATCTGACCTGTAACTTGGTCTGGTGGCATCATTTGCTTGGGCTTACTTGAGATTAGTGTAATGCCATACTGTGGAACACTCCAAGCAACGCAATTACATCTCTATGGAGAGAAGCAGAAAAGTTACACAGTGCACTTTTAAAAAACACATTTAATAAATAAAGACCTTGTTTTCTGTTTTATTGAAATTCCTAAATTCAGAAATATGTCACACCTAACACCAATATTGATGTGTTAAGAATGAGTAATAACAAACAAAAACAAATAACAAAGCTCCAAAATTATGTCAACAGAACACAAAAAAGGCCTTTAACTTTACTGGTTGTTCGTCTCCATGGAGATCGATACTATTTTGCCCAGAATGTTCAGGGTTTGGCATTAAGACCATCAATCTTTATCATTTATTTATTCAACTTCAAGTGTTATTTCTTTCAAAAAACAGGGTTCTCTCTACAGATTTGACCTACAACCGGTGGGGCCACCTACTTCATCTATCTCCATGGACACTGATATATTTAATTATATACTGTGTAACATTCTGGGTAAAAATTACATCACCATAGAGGCAAGTACGTGGCAAAACTTCCACCCAAAAAGCAGACTCAAACCTCCTCACTCCAATAGTCAATCCCAAACACAGGACCTTGGGGGACTGGGGGGACTCGCCGTCACTGTCCCAAACCCCCTTCACGTCACAAACTCAGACTCACTTCCTTCAAAAACAGCTCAAAACTCACCTTTTCCTCTCTCCCTCATTAACCTACTTATTTATAAACCCGGTGTTGACAGTGATTCTTATTATTACGTGGACATGGACAGTGAAAGCAGCTCTGTGAAGGACATGAGCGCAGTATTACCAAAAGTCTCCTTGAGCTTTAGACACTTACGGCTGTCGACGAGTGGCTCATTTTGTCAAAGCGGAACTTCAAATTTGACCTCGGCGATGTCTTACTTTTCCCGTCTGCAGAGAGAGAAAGAGGAAATGGAAAAGTGTCTGCTGATAAATACAACGACTCAGCAACTGTAAAGACTGGATTAAAGGACATCAGATTATTGTTTACACACACAAAGTACTGCTCCTTTGGCCATTATCAATTAGTTTTACTTTTCTTAATTTAAAAGGGCCTATATTACTTTATTTTCTGATGTATGTTATAATGTTTCCTCATCAAAACATGCCTGGAGTTGTGTTTTGTTTCAGTCCCACATCCTTAACACACAAATCCTGCATATTTAGTCTGAGTTCTTCTCTCAAACAGAAAACACTCTTCACAATGCAGGAAGTGCTCCATTGTGTTTTTAAACTCCATACACCTTCACTAGACTCATTTGGATGATTTCAGCCTTGCCAGTCTCTACTGAACTAAAGGTAAAATGTAGCTGTTAACTTTAAAAATACCACTTCATGACATCACAAGGTGGAACAGAGCATTTTGAGATTTGGAGATGTAAACAGACTAATAATAAAGGTTGTGAATGAAACAAAACAAAACTTCAAGTATGTTTTTGATGAAGGAACAATATTCTAACATCAGCTCTTGAGAGTCAGTTTCGTGTAATATAGGACCTTTAATATGTAGATAATTTGCTAATCATGTCCTCAGTGTCTGTGCATTTGGCAACACAGTGGCACTTTGAGCACTTCTGCCTCAAAACAAGAAGGTCTCAAGTTTAATTCCAACACCAGGTAGGGAGTTTGCATGTTCTCCCTGTGGCTGTATTGGTTTCTCTCCTCCCATATATGCAACAACTTTAATTCATACTTGCTAATACCACTAACTAACATAGGGACTGAACCCGGGATCAAACTTAGAATAAACCAGGACTAAATCAGGTATAAAACAAGTCTACATTAGACCTAAACTAAGCTCAAACCAGGATCGGACCAGGGCAAGTCTGAACTATTATTGCAGTATTATAATATTAGACATAATTTCATTTAAATTAAAACAGAAATGCACAGGACATTAGTCAGACCTCTCAAAATTAAAACTTAAACAAGGCTAAAGTGGGACAAGAAAATCTGCCTTTTTTACATTTTACTTTCTATAATGAGTTTCAAATGGAAAACTTTGTACTGTTTTCTATGTAAAGTGTGAACATTGCCTAAGTTATGATATGAATTACAAAGTCCATGTCATTTCTATTGAGTCCACTTTGAGTTTCACCTGCTGTGGGGCTGCGGCACATGATGACCGGCGTTCCTGACCCCTGGCAGTCGACGCTGGGGGCGGGGCTAAAGGCGGAGGAGGAGGAGACAGAGGGGAGGTGGGCCTGGAAACAGAAACAGGAGCAGAGGACAGGCAATGAGAGAGCAGCAGTGCATCATGGGTAATGGGGCTAGACGGTGATGGGCATAAACATGTGTTAGTGACTCTGTGGAGGATGAACTAGTTAGGCTGTCATAACTTTTGAAACAAATGTTGATCTGCGTTTCAAAGACAAGTTAGTTAAGATGGTTTAAAATATTTTTTCAAGCTGAATTCATTAAGCAAATTAAGGGAAATGGTATTGATAGGTCTGTAATGTTCCACAGTACAAAAGAAAAAACCCAACACTGATCCGATACCAAAATCAATCATTTTTAACACACAAATGTTTACCAACTTCAGTCGAGGAAATATTGACATTTGGTACTACCTCATTTTAAAGCTCAGAACCTGGAAATCAGTCAGATTATTGTATGATTTTTATTTATTTTTACTTTTTTTTTGCAGTTGTGAAGTTACTGTAATGGGTGAACTAATAATATTTTTATAGTATAGACTTAGACACACTTTTCGGATCCTTTATTTGATCTATCATAACTCTTGATATTTTAAGAGGTTTTGATAACATTGAAGTAATTTTAAGGAAATTGTATGGTATTGGTTGATATAAGCAGAGATTCAAAGCCTAAATATTAATATTGGAATTGTAAATGCTGAATTCGTCACTCTATCTATCTGTCCATCTTCTATCCATTTAAAGTCCCTACCACGTCCCGATGTACCATTACTACGTCCAGTATCAGAAGTACTCACAGACTCGAGGTCTTCCAGAGCCTCTGTCTCTCCTGTGGTGCTGCTGAAGCTGCTGGTGCTGGACGAGGACCGGGAGATGTTTGGTCGTCCACTGCTGCAGTCCTTCAGCTTGAACAATGGTCTGAGACAAATTAACAAATCATTTAAATTAAAAACATGTTATACAGTGTGGTGAAAATCCAACGTAGTTGTAGCATCTCTTTGCCAAATGACCACACCCCCTCACCTGTCTTTGTTGGGGCAGATCTCGGGGGAGCTGGGGTTGGACGGAGTGTCTGACCGCACTTCCTGGGACAACGGGCAGATCTCTAGAGGTTTGTGCTCACTGCGCACATAACAACATAATGTACAGTAAGTCTATACAATTTCAGTGGAGCAGTGGCCAATATGCAGACAAGAAACAGGCAAAACAAGTAAATGTGCACTATATAACTTTTCTGATGGAGGGTTCACCCGAGGCCAGGATCTGCTTGTCTTCACGGAGATTTAAGTTATTGCTTTGCCTGAAATGTTCCACAGTATGGGATGAAACTTGGCAATTATCATCACCATGGAGAAAAACTGGTGTTGTCACCAGATGATGTTAAATGTTAGCTCTATGTGCATGTTTTTTTTCCAAGATATTTTTGAGCTTGAAAAACAGATAGAAACATTAAAGCCGTACTCTGCAACATTCCAAACAATGCAAAGTGGTACCAGAAAAAGTATGCATGCACTACTAAATTAAAATGGTAACTAGTATACATGCTGTGATGATGAAAAATACTAATATAATAATAGTATAATAATATTATAGTAAAAAAAAAAAAACAATTCCAAGTTGTTTTCAGTTTTCATATTTTACCTTAAACTAAATAAAATCACATTAAAACATTATGTCTAAGGCACTAGAAGTATTTAATAATTAAAATAATTTGATTAAACTAAAAAATAATCACAATTAGCTTCTAATCTACATAGCATAATAATGAGTTGTTGTAGAGTGAGGTGTGTGAGCAGCTCATACCTGCGTGTGCTCTTGTCTGAGGAGGGGATTTCTGTGCTGGAGTGCAGACGGGGGAAGAGCCCTGAGCGCCGCTTCACTGGGCTTTTGAGCGGAGACTTGGCAGATAAACCAGGAGGCTGAAAAGTACAAATCTCACTTAAATATAGACGGCACAAAAGTACAGGTGGATTAAGGTTTGCATAACACATTTAGGTAAAACAGCACTAATGTTTTATTTACTGCAAACTCTGTGTGTGTGTGTGTGTGTGTGTGTGTGTGTGTGTGCGTGTGTGTGTGTGTGTGTGTGTGCTAATAATAATAATAATAATAATAATGACTTTGTTTTATACAGTGCTTTTTCAGATGATCAATTATTCATTCAATCCTCACATTAAGTGAAGATACTGACATAGCCTGTAGAAGCATGGCTCTCTTCAGTCATTCTTTTACATAACTTGTACAGGCTGGGTGCATGAAGTGTCGATTAAGTTTTTCATTAGTCGATTAGTGAAACATTTATTTTTGGTTGCACATTGAAACTTTTAAAATTGTATTATTAATGAAAATGAGAAATTGTTTATTTTTTTTTATTTAATAATGCAGCTGTCTTTGTTATAAAAATGTCTTTTTGTACGTGTTTCAAATTCTATATAGGCTACAGCAGATAATAATTATGAAAATACAGCTATTATGATGATGATGATTATTATTATTAGACTAGTCATTAATTTATTAATCATGGGGCAGTCATCACAATCCGAGTTACAACGTACTTGAGACAAAAAAGTAGCTTAAGTTGCCTATATTGTGACTGATTTAGTGAATATTACTCACAGTAAAAGTGCTCTTTGTGCATTCACTGGTGCTCTGGGGCAGCCCTCCTCCACTCAGACTGGCCGGGACTCCTCCCCCGACACCCGGGCTCCTGTGGCGATGAGACCCCACCATCGTCTCCATGGAGTGGCTTCTGACCCGCATCGCCCTCTGGTGGACAACACAGGAACGGAATTTTAATCTAATTTTGTTTGTTATAGAGGTATTATTTGATGACGAATTAACAGGTTTGATGCCGTTGTATACGATGAACACAAGAGGGCGCAGTGATCTAAAGAAAAAGGGACGTGGATGTAGAAAGGTGAGCTCGTAGTTTACATTAACTTGTCAGGTAATATTGAATACCATAATTAATAATAATACAACTGAAAACTTAAAAGGAAACCTACTGGCATTATAGTTAGAAATACAAACACTTAGCCTATAGAACTAAAAATGTATTAACTAATGTATTTTAGTACACTTCATTTCAGTGCATTTATTTATTTATTTCCTATGATGCAACACAAACACATATTTCCTATCATGCAACATCAACACAAAATAAATCAACCTTTTTCATGTTATTTGTCACAACTATAATGATTATGCACTTTTTATATTCTTTATTGTCTTGTCTGAACGCATAAACATCAACAACATAATGAAAATATGCTTGTTTATTTGCAATATATTGACTGGGTTTACAATAGTGCAGAGATACAGTACACAGCTAATGCCAGGACAGCGATGAGAACAGCGCCCCCTGTGTGTGACTGCAGAAAGTGCAAAGAGGCGGCCCAAAACGCCTGTGAAGAGTGAGAGCAACTGGTCACATGACATACACAAAACATGCAAATGATTCACAAAATGAAAACACACAATACATGTACACAAATCATTAAACATGCAACAAGCACAAACACAACACAATTACAAGACTATTACACTTACAGGCTGCTTTAAAGGTGCAATGTGTAGCTTTTCTGATAAGGGGACCACCTGTTTGTGTCCATAGAAATTATATTGGTTTGGCTGTAATGTTCCACACTATGGCATTTATTCAAACTGTTTAACTATGTTTCCACTGCTCAAAAATACCTTGTAAAACCTGCATTCTTATTGTGAGGGGGCTTGCCTCTCCACAGATCTGTATTTTGGCCTCAAGGCTCCACCTGCTTGTCTCCATGAAGATAGATAAGTTTAATTCTCTACTGTGGATACTGTGGAACATTACAGGCAAACGGGTGGTGGACCCTTCTCCAAAAAAGTTACGCAGGGTATCTTTAAGCACTTCACATTGCCAATGTTGTTCAAGTTGGTGTCTGTATAATTAAAAGTCTTTATAGTTATTCTTTGAAAATTGAAATAAATAAATGAGTCAAGTCTAAACTGTCAGACATTTTAGCCGTTTAAAGAGAATAGTCATTTCCTCCATTAGCATTAGCACACTTTAGATTCACCTTAAAGGACTCGAGCAGACCCCCGTGCCCCCCGTTCTCCAGTTTGTCATCGTCTCCACTCTGGCCCAGGCCCAGGATGGTCTGACTCTGACGGTGCAGCTCATCATGGAGGTTGTCCAGGAGAGCAGCTCGCGTGCGCCCCTGACAAAAACACAGGCACTTTACCACACTGTTTACTTTAGTTCAAAACGTTTTTATTACCTCCGCCAAGGAGGTTATGTTTTCGCCTGTTTGTCTGTTTGTTTGTTTGTTTGTTTGTTAGTTAGCAAGATAACTCAAAAAGTTATGGACGGATCTTGATGAAATTTTCAGGAAATGTTCCTAATGGTAAATCCAACAGATGATTAAATTTTGGTGATGATCCAGAAGAAATCCTGGATTCTGGATCATTTTGAAAACTGAGCTGCTTGGCGTAGGTCTGCACTCTCTAAGTACTTTTCTAGTTTATAATGTTTAAATATGAGATTTTGCTGTTGAGCATCATCAGAACATAACATGCATTCACACCTGCACACACCACACTGAAACAGGAAAATAAAGATGCATTATGTAACTTTTCTGGTGGAGGATTGATCATCTCTTTGTCCACATAAAGATGTAACTGATTGCCTGCCTCATAGATCTGACCTGTAATTGGGCCTTGTGGCATCACCTGCTTTGTCTCCATGGAGATAGACAAGTTTAATGCCATACTGTGGAACATTCCGGGCAAAGCAGTAACATCTCCATGGGTACACAATCAGGTGATGAACCCTCCACCAGAGAGGTTACGCAGTGCATCTTTAAATTCAAAGTGCTCCATAATTTACTAATGAACATATAAAAAACACAGAAATTAAGATATCTTGTACAACTTCAAGTGAACCGTAACTGATCTCCTACTGTGTGTGTGTGCGTGTGTGTGTGTGTGTGTGTGTGTGTGTGTGCGCGCATCACCTCGAGTTTTGCAAATTTGTCAGATTTGTAGCAGGCGTTTTCGGCATTGATCAACTTCGTCAGCAAAAACTCTCTGAACTCTGGGCCCTGGAAGAGAGACAGGGAGCGAGGGAGGAGAGAGAGGAGAGATAAAGAGATAGGATGAGAGCCAGAGTTTGCGTTGTTTCATAAAGAGCAGTAGAACAGAAGCAGAAAAAGAGATAGACAAAGAAAGAGAGGAGAGATAAAGATATCGGGTTAGTTTTGATAAAGAGCAGCAGAAACAGGGGAAGAAGGAGAGGAAGAGAAGGGAAGAGGGGGAGAGAGGGAGCGAGATTAAGAGAGGAGAGAGAGAGAATTAGTGTGGTTTGATAAACAGCAGCAGAGCAGAGAGGGATAAGGAGAGAGAGAGAAAGAGAGATTGAGAGCGATAGAGAGAGAGTTAGTGTGGTTTGATAAACAGCAGCAGAGCAGAGAGGGGTGACCTTCATCAGTGTTGTACAGATTAGAGGCATAAGATGCACACTCTAAAGACAAATGGACCTCCTGTTTGTCACTTCAGAGGAGACAGAGCTCAAGATCAGACACCAGCAATGAGTCTGCACCACTGTCGCTGTCAATACTGCCTCAAATATACACAGAGGACATTATAATAGGCTACTGTACTTTAAAGACGGGGTGTAATGGAAAATCAGCTTTTTAGAGTTTACCGCGTTATTCTCTCATCAAAACATTCCTGAAGAAGTTTTATATGTCACCCACGCATGTTTATGTAATCTCGTGATCTCTCCCCAGCACTATTCGAACCCTCCTTATGGTTAGCTGTAAGATTCTGTCCAAAGCTCAGCCCACAAGCCTACGTCCCCCATGCTCCCACACGACAGTTCTCCATATCCAAAAACATGATTCAAAATACGCCACTACAACTTCACAAACCAGATGCAATGTGCACTAATTTCATTAGCAAAATGCACGTTAATTGTTTTATGATAGTGCTCTGAAGAGGTAGTGATTTAGCACATGGAGCAAGGGAAGCGGACACATTTTTATAAACTGTTTTCGGCTAATATAGCATTTTTAGAACAATAAAAGTTACCATGATGATGTCAGTATATTATGTGTTAGCAATTCTGCATCTGGTTTACTCTGAGCGCAAGTATAGGTTCAAAATCTAATGAAAAAACAAACAGGTACTTCTGACAATGGCAACCTCCCAAAAGTCCAGTCTCAAGGCACTCTAAATACACCAGAGATTGTAGGAACAGTTTTTATTTTCAACAGAACTTCAAGACAAATGAACCAACCATTATTCTTAAGAGGCATTGCGTTTGGGAGAGTTCAGTTGTGTCGTTTCTATCACAAAAATGTTGTCTGTTGTTCTATGTTTGATTTGTTTTATCTAAACTTAAATGCCACTTAGAGTAATTCCAGTTTGCATATTCATGGTTTGTGAAGCAGCCCCCGAGGAATAAACACTGCACTGATATTATCTGTGTCTGGGTCTTGAGGAGGTGTCTGGGGAGGTGGAAGTCTGGGTGTGATGTCTTATGTAGTTATCCATGAGTGATTAAAAATAAACAGATTACAATAAAAAAGTCTATATAGTATACTGTTAAATGTTTTAAGATAAGGGCAAAATAACTATTGTTAATCCATAAGTGTCAAGTCATGAAAAAGGCCGTTGTCATAGCAATTAACCATTCAAAATATTGATGGTTTTGAGGTTTGGTTAGTTCGTATAATAAATATAGCATTATAATGGACAGTAATGTAATTTATCTGGCCTCACATTTGAGTTTTTTTTTTACCCTGGATATTTCTTGTGAAAAAGTACCATATCATCAATATAAGATTGTTTCTTTTGACCTCAAAATGTCACCTACAAACAGGAAGCTGAAACCTACGTGTGTCTAAAAACATCAGATTATAGATTTCACATGCAAATTGTACCTTCTTGAAAACAGCAGGATTTGGCAGTGGAGGTCCAAACGGAGGCACATCTTCTCTTGCTGTGACTGACACCTATTCACAAGAAAGGAATTATAAAACAGATAAACCTCTTTTGCATTTTAGAGGTATTTAAAATAGACAAAATGCAGCTATCACTGTAAAAGGTAATATCTAATAGAAATTTTTATTATTAACAATTTTACTTAAACTTGCACTATGAAACATTTCAGATGGGGAAGCTCTGCCATGTTTTTAAAGATATTTTGAGCAATAAAAACATCTGTAACTGAATAAATTAAGGACAGAAAAGTCTGATAGATAAATATATATAGATACAGACGTTAGTGAAAATTGGGAAATTCAAGGAAATTGTAATCTCATACTGCGGAATATGCCAGGCAAAGCAATAACATCTCCAGCAGGTGTCAAATAATCTAGATCAGTTCACATTTTCTGTCATGCTGTGGTAAATCATACAGTGATTTTTAGCAATGTAGAGAATAAGTATTCTCATTTCTACGGTGTAAATGTCAGTCATATATTGTAAAGGTCCTTTAATACAAAACATTGACTCTTGTGAGCTTTTAGCCATATTAGAATGTTGTCACATCATCAAAAACATACCTGGAGTTGTGTTTTGTTTCATTCACACATTTGAAATGCTCTGTTCCACCTTGTGATGTCATTAGAGTGATGTCAGCTGTAGTTTTCAAGTTATTAAAATTCCAATTCCAATTCCACAGCTGAAATGAACCAAACGATTCTAGTGTAGGTGTGTGGAGTTTAAAATCACAGTGAAGCTCTTCCTGTATTACCACATGACATCACAAGGTGGAGCAGAGTGTTTTCTTTTTGAGAAAAGAACGCCTAAATATGCAGGGTTTGTGTGTTAAATGTGTGAATGAAACAAAACACAACTTTGGGTATGTTTTTGCTGAAAAAACAACATTATAACATGGATCATAGATGGGCCCTTTAATGTTTGTGTACCTTATAGGTGGTGTCCTCAGTGCAGGGGTTCTCCACCTGCACCAGCACATACGAGTGGAGGAAGTTGGAGGCGATCATGTCCGGGACGAAAGGCGTGGGCTCCTCTTGGAAGACTGCAGCCACAATGTCATTCCCTATGTGCCTCTTTCTCTGCAGCTGTGGAACAAAAGGAAATTATCAATTTTCTGGCTCTGTGATCTTAATTACATAGATATGATTTTGTAATTTACTGGAACTGTTAAAAATATAATGTTCATTTAAAAGTGAAGCAAGATAAACCACTAATCAACTTCGTGGAGGTTCTTGGTCTGCAGTGGTCCCAAATGATCAAACTAAGTGTAAAGAAAATTAGTGAACTTTCATGCTTCAAGTTATGTTGCCAAATAACAGTTTTTCCATTTGTAACATTTTATGGCGTCATATTGCGATGCCTAATTGGTGTAACTTTCCATAAAGATATGGAGAAAATAACAATTGCTTTTAAATACTGCTAATGTAATATAACAAACTAAACTTGATCTAGACCAGGACTAAACCAAGTCTACATCAGGACCAAACTAGGCACAAACCAAGGCAAACCAGAACAAGCAATTAAGTAAATATTGATCCTGTGCAGCTAATCAACATACCCTGGGGGACTGTTGATTAGGTGCCACTGCTCTGTCTGAATCTCTGTTACTCAAAATAGACTTAATCTGAGCTTTGTTTTAACAATCTGACCAGAAAAACTGACTTGGTTGGAACTACAACAGGTGAGATGATTTGGGCGCTTAAAGAAGTCTCTCACACGTAAAATTACTGTATTTTTTACCTTTTTTGTCGAAAATCAAACTCCTAAACAGAACCACGAACACTTGTATTGATCACAGGCTCCTGAAAATGTGTTGTTTAACTCCATTTTGTATTTTTTCTTGAGTTTTCAGGGTATATTTTTCACAGTTTTGGCTAATGTGTGCATTGTGTCACCATGTGTCAGCTGTTGACATTCCTCCAATAGAGATACATGTAAAACACCCCCAACGTGATTTCACTGCAAAGTCCCAATGTTAAAATTAGTTTTTGATCAACACATAACAATTATCATATCAACATCATTCAAAAACTATTATTTTATGGTGTCAACCAGAGTCGTTATGCTCAAAGTATGTCAAATGTGAGTACCTGCTGCACGTCTCCCTCAGTGAAGGGCAGTTTGGTGGAGACGTGAAACATGATCTCTCTCTGTCTAAACACCGTGTAGACCGACTCGGATCCAGTCTGACCATGAGACACGTCCAGACCCCCACGGAACCTGCAAAACAGCACACACTGTCAGCTCATCTGTGCACGAACCAGAACTCAGGGCTTCAGGTTTCTGGCACGAATATAGTCCTTCAAAAGTATTTACAGTATTAGTGATGCAATAATATATCTATAATAATATCTATGTGCAACACTGAAGACCTCTGGTACAATTCACTCATGTCACTTTACTTATATTTATCCTGTCTGTACATAAACATAGTCATTACTGTAAATAACATAATATACTGAAGTCACTTTACTGAGATTTACTCTGTTCATATGCTGCACTGTTACTTTTATTGTACATAATTTTTTTTTTTTATTTATTTATTTATTTTTTTTATTTTATATTTTATATTTTGTATTTTATACTTTTGCTCCACCGGAACAAAATTAGAGTCTATCTTTAAGTCTATTTCTAAATTATTATCTTTTTAGCCATTATCTATTATCTTGTTTTATTGCATGTTCCATTTTCCTGCTGTTCTTGAACTGTGCGTTGCAACACTGGAATTTCCCCACTGTGGGACTAATAAAGGCATATCTTATCTTATCTTATCTTATCTTATCTTAAAACCATTGTAGTGCTATTCAGATAGAAGGTACTTTATTGTCATCTTCTAAATTAATATGAATATTTTTACCTCAGTAAGTAACAATTGCATTTATTATTTCCTGCATACAATTCTCCATATTTTATTAGTATTCACATTTTCCATTAGACCCATTCTAATCATTTGGTACTCGAGTCTTCAACAGAATGCAGCTATTGTGTTTAGCTTCGTTTTGACTGCTTCAGTTTAGTCAGCTAAGAAATGTGGACTTATTTTACACAACGTTGAACATGATTTTAAGCTGTCAAATGTGAAATATAAATTCTTGAGTAGCTGAAAATGTTGAATGAGATCAGTGCCCATACTAAGAGACAGATGAAATGACTCACTTCAGATGTGTTAAATCAAAGAGCTGATGGACAAGGCTCAGATAAAACAGATTTGTGATGGGCTCTACACTGCAACAAGTCAAATCTAGCAAAGTTAAAATGACTTGAGTTAAGAAAATGTTCTCTTCGTAAAATTATGTACCAATGGAAAAACATTGCGTTACACTTAAAGCTATAGTGAGTAACTGTCTGTGCCTGTGTTTTTTCTAACGTTACTAGCAGTGGCATTTTAACATAGCTAGATTACATTTTTGTTGCTTTACCCCTTGAAATCCTGCAGCTCAATGGTGTCTCCGAGGACACTCAGGAACTCTTTGAAAGCTGGCGTTTCTTCATTGTTTCCGAACAGCTCTTCTTCTGAGGTCTAAAAACAGAACCAAACAAACAGCAGAAGATCGGACTAGAGTTGTTGAGGTGGGATTTGTTAAGAACTGTGCACCCACCTGCCCAAACTTCTGGTAAATGACGCCGAATTTGAAAGTGTTGTTTACTTCGTGCTCGTCATAGGCCACTATCAACTGGGAGCCCTGGATAACACAAAGAGATGGATATGAATGACAATGGTTAATATCAGATGTTTCTATTTGTTGTGGATTTTATAATGTACATAAAGGCTGCAACAATTAGAATAACAAATAATTATCGTAATTCCTGGAGTTGTGTTTTGTTTCATTCACACATGTTTAAACACACAAACCCTGCATATTTAGCCTTCTTCTCTCAAACTGAAAACACTCGTTTCTACCTTGTGATGTCATGTAGTAATACAGGAAGTGCTCCACTGCGTTTTTAACTCCATGTACCTTCATTAGAATCATTTGTATAATTTCAGTCCTGGAATTGCCAATCCAAACGAAAGATAAAAGGTAGATGCGAAAACTACCAGTACATGACATCATAAGGTGGAACAGACCATTTTGAGCTTTGGATATGTAAACAGATTGATTATACCACTAAAAAAATGCATGCCATTCATAGAGAACCAGTT
The DNA here is from genome assembly GCA_029959045.1 of Taenioides sp. WSHXM2023. Lineage (NCBI taxonomy): Eukaryota > Metazoa > Chordata > Actinopteri > Gobiiformes > Gobiidae > Taenioides > Taenioides sp. WSHXM2023. The sequence goes on from CM057093.1 coordinate 22,673,032, forward strand.
AGAAAAGTTGGCAAGTCTAATCACATTTGCAATACGACTCTGAATATTTTTTTCCCGTTCACCTATGTAGATGTAGTATATTTTCCTGACTGTTTTCATATGTTTCAATCTTTTCTATTATAACTGGAGGGCAGATTTTTGGGTCTATGTTACGCAAGGCCGACATGCTGCACTGTCATTGCCCCTGGTGACAGCACAGATCTAGCCTCGTTTAGACTGTGGCGCAGATGGCTCCCCCCTTCTCTCTTTCTCTCTTTCGCTCTCCCTCTCTCCCCCTCTCCCTCCATCTCGCTCCCTCTCCTCGGGCTAAAAGAGCTGAAAGCATGCCTCATAAGTCCCACCACAGAGACAGGAACCCAGCGATTCACTTTTAGACAATTGCCTCCATTTTGTGTCATTAACTGTGGTTGATAAACGCTCGGAGAGGTGTTGACAGATGCTGGGAAAGACAGCAGACTTTGGGTAAGGAGTTGGAGACAGCCCACTGGCTTCGAGAACAATTGGAGACTGCAGTGGGGGAGAGAGAGAGCTGCAAACGTGAAGTCAAAACATGTCAGATCTATTTTATTCTACAAAGTAAAAATGTGGCGCTTCCCTGCTCTGAAACATATACTTGAAATTCTGTCAAGGCAAAGTGTCTGGTTCTTTCTTATGTGTTTTCGCTTCTGGGGGACTTTTACAAATTGCCTGCCTCCTAAGATGTAAGGTTTTTTATTAGATGACCTTACTTCTCCGTAAAACTGGTGAATGTGGATTGGCTTATTGTCATAGTGACTGCATTAAACATAATATTTCGATTCAGTAGTTATAAGGCATTCTTTGTTTTTTCTTTTTTGGTGGAGCGTCACCTACTCATCTCCATGGGGATGATATTGATTTTTAATTTTTTTATTTATTTATTTATTTTTATTTCAAGTTTGTGCCAAGAGAGAAAAAATCACTTACATACTAGCATATTCTGTGAACAATAGAAAAGCACATTTCTCAAAAAAACGAGTGGGAAGAAGAAAAACTTAAGAAACTTATGAAAAACATACATTGCATTGACTGGAAGGTTCCACGGTATTACATTAAACATGTGTCTTATATTTTTTCAATTTCAGGTATTTTTAGTGCTCAAAAATACCTTGGAAATGTCTTACTGTGAGCAGGGTCACCTTTCCCAGTCTCATCCCCACAGCCATCAGCACTGAACAAACCGTAAACCATGACCCACTGTTCTGTTGCAGATGATGTATTACACTTGTATTAAGCCTTCTCTGTGTTGTGTTGTTTGATTTGTTCTCTTGGTATAGCTGAGAACATTTATTTCACTGCACAGTCAATATAAGTACCTACTTTAAGTAACAAACTGTCAGATCTGACTTGTAACTTGGCCAGGCAGCGTCATCTGCTCATCACCATAGAGATGAATAACTTTAATGCCATACTGTGAAACATCCCAGAGAAACCAATAACAGTTCCATTGACAAGCAGGTGAAGGAGCCTCTATCAGTAAAGTTACATAGTGACCCTTTAAAAATGTGTTATGCAGCATTATTCTGACCAGACCTTTGCCTTTTCCTCAGGGATTGCTTATTGATCGAGTGTATGTTTGACAAAGGTTTAACAACCAAATGTGACCATCACGTTTAAAAAAAAAAATCAAGTTTAATTAAATTCTTTGGAAAGAATGAAAAAAGTTGTATGATGTCTGGTCCATTCACACCACAGCCACCAAATATAAGAAATACTGCAGTGGATTCATGCAGGCCCTTCAGTGCAGACAGGTTTTTATGCGTTTCTAATTATTTTTTAGTTTGGGGATAAATACCAGTGGTGAATTCTACAGAATAAGCTACCTGTACCTATGTCATGAGTTTAACTCAATTAACTTAATAAAACTTAATTAAAAACTTCACTCTAATTGTTGAGATAAGGAAATCTAAAGATGACTTTTCAAATATCTTGAACATAATTACTTTAAAAGGTCCTATATTATGCATAATTGACTCTTGTGAGCTTTAAGCCATGTTATACTGTTGCTACCTCCTCAAAAGCATACCCAGAGTTGTGTTTTGTTTCATTCACGTGTATTTGAATAATCCTGCATTATTAGTCTGTACTTCTCCAAAGCTCCAAATGCTCAGTTCCACCTTGTGATGTTTGAGAGAAGAACTCATAAAAAGGTATAGGTATACGCACATCACTGGTGATAACATATGATTGATGGACTTGGGTAATGGCTTATGTTATACAGTATGATGTACAATGTATATTGTGTTATATATTGTGTTATGTGGACATCTCCTATGACTCACTTTTGGATGGCCAACCAATCAGTGGGCAGAAGGTATATATGGGAATGGCACACAGGGAGAACCATGACCTGATGAAGATCCACTGATTAAAACGACATTCATTAAATGCAGTTTGGGATTAAGTGTGCAGGCTTTGTCTCACTTTCTCTGAGAGAAGAACTCAGCCTAAATGTGCAGGATGTGTGTGTTAAACATATGTGAAGGAAAGAAAACACAGCTCCAGGTATGTTTTTGATGAGGAAATAACATTATAACAGATCAGAAAATACTGTAATACAGGCCAGTTAATGATATTTTAGTGAAATGAGTAGTCTTATGGACTTAAACTTCTTCACTCACCTTTGGATACAAGACCGGGTTGAACTTGAGCCCTGTTGCGTCGTCACAAAACAGCTAATAAAAAAGTAAAAATATTATTCACAAGTTTTGGACAGGATTATATACCCCCATCCACTCACTGTGTGCACAGTCACATGCATATACAGTGTGGGTTTTTTGAGTACCTTTGCGACCTGCGGGACACTGGGCAGCTGGTTGATTCCTGCTAATGAGATTCTGTCATGAATCGTTTTGGTCCTCGATCTGCAATGAGACACAAAGAGACACTCCAGTTCAAACCAGGCACAGTTGGCAACTTTTAAAACAGTTACAGCCTGAAAATGAACAAGACAATATGACAATTTGACTTCCTCACATCTGCATTTTGCAAGAAAAAGTTTAGTGACTGTTTTTAAAGGACTCATATTACGCTATTTTCTGATCTATGTTATAATATCTATGTTTCCTCATCACAAACATACCTGGAGTTGTGTTTTGTTTCATTCACACATGTTTAACACACAAACCCTGCATATTTAGGCTGAGTTCTTCTCTCAAACAAAAAACACCTTGATGTCATGTGGTAATACAGGAAGTGCTACAGTGTGATTTTCAATAGAATCATTTGGATGATTTCAGCCCTAGAATTGCAAATATCTACTAAACTAAAGATAAGAGGTAGCTGTTAACTTGAAAACTATTGGTTCATAACATCACAAGGTGGAAAAGAGCATTTTGAGCTTTAGAGAAAGTCTAATAATAAATTACTCAAACATGTGTAAATAAAACAAGACACAACTAGAGGTAATATGTCTTGGGGAGGTAACAGCATTATAACATGGCTTAAAGCTCACAATAATCAATTTTGTGTAATACAGGCCTTTTAATAATGCTATCTTTTCAGCTCCCTGTCAAATCTTTCCACTGTTATACAACAGAAAGTCCTTGGAATGTGTTATATTTGTCCAAGCGTGGAATAGACACAAATTGACTTCACTGGCAATTTGGTTTAAGCAATTGCAACCAAATGATGCATGGATATATGCTGTTATTCAAGGGTTTCAGACAAATAATTCCTTCCTGATGTGAAGGACTTTGTGAGGACGTGACCCTATTCAAAAGATCTAATATTTTGATTTAAATTGCTTAAAATGGCCCATATTAAGCAATTTTCTGATCAATGTTATATTGTTTCCACATCAAAATCATACCTGGAGTTGGTTTTATTTACGCATGTTTCACACACAAACCCTATATATTTAGGCTAAGTTCTTGTCTAAAACAAAAAACACTCCACTTGTGATGTCATGCGGTAACATAAGAAGTGCTTCACTGCGTTTTTAAACTCCATACACCATCACTAGAATCATTTGGATCATTTCAGACCTGTAATTGTGGAATCTACTGAACCAAATGTCAAAGGCTGTTAACTTGAAAACTACCACCACATGACATCACAAGGTGGAAAAGAGCATTTTGAGCTTTGGAGATACAGGCAGACTAATAGTAAGAGATTACTCAGACATGTTAATGAAACAAAACACAATTAGGGGTATGTCTTGGGGAGGTAACAGCATTGAAACATGGCTTAAATCTCACAATAATCAGTTTTGTGTAATATAGGACCTTCAGTTGCTATAACCACAGAGGACGGCTCTCATACTGCTAGAAGTAAGGCTATTTTGTTTATTATTATAATATAATATACTGACTCCATCTGTACAGTACAACCTCTGTTATAAAGATATCAGCTATGGCATGACTAATTCTTCTTTCCACATTCTTCACGATCAATAAGAGAAAAAGCGACAGTGTGATTGACTGTTTTGGTTTTCCAATGAAACTGTCACCAGCTGTGATAATAGCCCAAGCCAACCCCCACCCCTCACATCAGTCCAAACAAATCCATATTTATCACTGTTAGCGGAGAAGGTAGGTGCTTAAGAGACAGGCTCAGATGAAGAAAATTAAAGCATTTCAGAGGTAGAAAATTTCAGTGGTAGAAAAAAAAAAAAATCCATGATCCATAAGTACATCAAGGATAAGGCCCCGACAAATGATGTGCTCATGGAATGCCTCAGACAGTGGAGCTCAGAGGAAGAGGTGCTGGAGGGACCATCATGGCAGGACAAGCCCCTACATGGGGCATACCACTGAAACATAACTGAAGTGGCTGATATCAAGAAATCCTACCAATGGCTGGAGAGGGCTGGTCTGAAGGACAGCACAGAGGCCCTCATCCTGGCTGCACAGGAGCAGGCCTTGAGCACCCGAGCAATAGAAGCCCAGATCTACCACACCAGACAAGACCCAAGGTGTAGGTTGTGCAAAGAGGCTCCTGAGACAGTCCAGCACATAACTGCAGGGTGTAAGATGCTGGCAGGGAAAGCATACATGGAGCGACATAACCAAGTGGCGGGCATAGTGTACAGAAACATCTGTGCAGAGTACGGGCTGGAGACCCCAAGGTCAAGGTGGGGAACTCCCCCAAAGGTTGTGGAGAATGAGCGTGCCAAGGTCCTGTGGGACTTCCAGATACAGACTGACAGAATGGTGATGGCGAACCAACCAGACATAGTGGTGGTGGATAAGCAACAGAACAAAGCCGTGGTAGTGGACATTGCAATACCAAGCGATGGTAATATCAGGAAGAAACTAGAGGTAATATCATGAGAAACTAGAGAAATACCAGGGGCTCAAGGAAGAGCTAGAGAAGGCCTGGAAGGTGAAGGAACACACACACATATATATATATATATATATATATATATATATATATATATATATATATATATATATATATATATATATATATATATATATATATATATATATATAATGTGTTGTATATATATGTGTGTATGTGTATATATACTTATTATATATTGTGTTGTATTCTTTGAGAATGCTAAGAAATTGTTGTTGCAAAATACACAAATTAGCATGTCTACCCCCCCAACAGTGAACCACAATTATCACTTACTTTACGAACAACAAACAAGTTGGTCAGAGCTTTATAAAATGAAGCCGTTTTGAATAAATTGGAGCTTGTATGTCTGATTCTAACATATATTTGAGTTTACTGATGTGACAGTGGTGCAGTGATGCAGTCACCAGAGGGTTCAAATCCTATTCAAAAGGTGATTCTGTGATGCTGTGTCCTTGAGCAAGACATTTCAGCCACCTTGGTATGAATGTGTTGTGAGTATAAGAGAGAGTAAATTGGTAATGAGACTGGAAAAGATATTAAACGGTAAGGACATCTGCCATAACTGGTTGATTAGAGTCAATTTAGTGACATTATTACAGAAAATTGACTCGTGCGTTTTTTGGCCATGTTAAAATGGCGTCATCTCCTCAAAAACATAGCTAGATTTGTGTTTTGTTTTATTCACACATGTTTGAGTAATCCTTTATTCTTAGTCTGTCTACATCCCCAAAGCTCAAAACACTCTGTTTCACCTTATGATGTCATGCAGTGATAGTTAACAGCTCCTTTTACCTTCAGTTCACTAGAGACTGACAACTCCAGAGCTGACATCATCCAAATTATTCTAGTGAAGTTGCGTGGATTTTACAGTTGTACACTTCCTGAGTGTTTTCTGTTTGCAATAAGAACTTAGCTGAAATATGCAGGGTTTAAATGAAACAAAACATAACTCCAGATATGTTTCTGATGAGAATATTATAACAACATTAACATTGTAACATATACCAGAAAAAAAAAAAAAAAACGTAGGATAGGCTCTTTAATGCCATAATGTGGAACTTTTTAGGCACAGAAATGGCAATGGACACAGTCATATGGTCAACCCTCCTTCAGAAGTTGCACAGAGCACCTTTCAAAAAGACGAAATTATCAAATCAAATCGACCTTTCCTGCTTTTAGACATAATGTATTTCTAAAAGATGAATATGGAAATGATAAATCACAAACAGTAAGTCACATCCTTCCAACTGAATGTAATTTCCTTGTATTTGATGCCTTTGGGCCTTTTGTCATTACTCCACTCATAATAATAATAACTTTAGATGTACTGAGAGTGACTTTTGATGCTGTGTTTTCAAACCTGAGAATTATTTGTAGAAACTCCTGTCCCTCTGCCTCCTCGTGCTTTAAAGACATGATGAGGTTTCCGATGCTGCTGCCCGTACAGTAGTAGTTCATGTGTTCCTGTAAAGAGCATGGACAGAGAAATATCGATGCATTTTTAATAGGACTATTAGAATAAACCTACAAAAGCTTCAAAAGAATAAATGTTTTTCTCCCCCCTCAAGAACATGTTTTGTATTCAGCTGAGCTACTGTGACTAAGCAATTTCCCATCACTGTGAATCAATACAGTTTAAGCCTATAGGTACCGGCATAGAAATAAAAAGTACCATAAGTCAAACGGTAAAAGCTAAAAAAGAATTATAGTACAGTGCCAGAAAATTGTACAAAAATATGCTTTTCATTAATTGAATATGAACAATTAAAGATGCACTATGGAACTTTTGTAGTACGGGGTACGCCACATGCTTGTCTCAAAGAAGTTATTACTTTGCTTCAAAATTCAAATTCAAAATTTATTAGTTCCACAGTATGGCTATTATTTCACTATACAAGTATTTTAGTGTCCAAAAATACTTTGAAAAACAGGCATTCTTATACTACTGATACTATGATACTGATCTGTAACTTGCACCTGCTTGTCAGATTGCCAAATTTAGTGTCATCATACTGTGTAATATTCTAGACAAAGCAATAACAGCTCCATGGAGACAAGCGGGTATGAACCCTTATGTTAATTAATTTCCTAAATAATATTTCCTATATTAAATATATTATAATTTAATATTTTCTTTAAATAAATATATAGATAGATCTCTGGTTTAGGCCTAGTTTAGTATTGAGATTATTAGTTTATTAACACTTGCTGATTTGTTAGACAAACTAGTGTCGTCACTAGTGTGACATGTGGTCATTTGTATTGTCTGTTGCCAGATCAGTTAGCATCATGATCATTTTGAGCACTACAAATGTACTACTAGTATATAGCTAGTAGTATGAATCTAAACAGATTAGCTTGGTATGATACCTTTCCCAGGAAGTGTTTGCGATATGCGCGGGCTGTGCTGTTGCACTCCAGTCTGTAGGTGCTGCCTCCTCCTGGACTCATGCCGTCTCTGCTGTCTTCACCGTCAGAGAAACTGGACTCTGAGGAGGAGGGGGTCCCGGCGGGTGCCTCCACGTCCTCGATCCAGTACCCCCCAAACTGTGGGAGAATGACCTGAGGGTATGGACCGCCCTTCTCCAAGACCTGAACAGGGGGAGGAGGAGAGGGCAAATGAGAAAAAAATGAATATTTTAATATAAGCTATGGTTAAATTGATATAACATGGCTGACATTTGTCTAAATCTACAAGGGCTACATAATATATCAAGGAATATTAAAGGAGTATAATAAGACTAAACTATGGGTAGGAATCATAGACTGTATATATAAATGGACATAGCTCATTTTCTAGCCGCCGCATTCCAAATAGGAAGTGAACATGGGGGCGCTCCAGTTGATTGCCTTTACATTGAAAGTCAATCAAATTTGCTAAACTCAAAACAACTGTAAACTTTCATTCAGAATATGTAAATAAGGAGTTTTGTGGGACTCACATCTTCTATCCTTGGATACGGTATGTAGTCATCCTATAACAGACAAAGGGCACATTGTTAGAAAAGGCCACTTTTACCATAAGCAGAGTGCAATGACAGTCAGTGGAGCAGCAACAACGCCACAAATACACAACACAAAGGACTGGACTAACTTATTATTCCAAATGAACTCAATGAAAATGATGCAAGAGCCTGAAATGCCCAGTCATCAAGAGGGGGTCACAGGTGGGCATGGCCTCCTGCTCTCATGATGATGTCACTGTTTCAGAGCCTGTTTTGATTGGTGGTCCCGTGGGGTTTAAAAAGGCATTTGTAAGTCCGCGAGTGCAGCCTGTTCTGTTGTACTGTGACCTCTAATACTGCTGAGGGAGGAGCAGTGCTAAACTAGACAGCCACATTAGCATTTTGCAGGAATAAGATACTCTACACACTCGATCAATGGATGCATGGACTTTATTCAAGTTTCTATCAATTTGAGTTTATTGACAATGTAATTTTGAAGGAATGCAGCTGTTTGGAAGTTGTTTCTTTGCCTTAGTTTTGAATAATGTTAGAAAGATTTAGACTTGTTTGCAGAATATAGAGAATAATAATATGATTTGAGATATTAATTAGTGGTAGTTATTTAGCAAAGGTGGACGTAATCTGTAAACAAGTACAAGAACTTGTCACTTTCACATTTAAAGAAAAACGTTAAACATACATTGAATTTGCTTACCAGTTGCAATATATGTAAAATAGATCAGTTTGTGGTGTTTTAAAAATATTTATTATGCTTCAGACATTAGCATTAGCGTTAGTATTGAAACCCCACAGTAACAGTGACATCTTCACGCAGCTCTCTGTTCACTGCTATTGATCATGACGGACAACAGAATGACGCAAAACCGGGCAAAAAAATATGATAACATGCTTTGAAATTTTGGCCAATAATTATTAATTTTGGGATCTTCCACAGCTAATACAGGTAAAGACCAAATTCAAACAAAATAATTCAACATAAATGCAAGAGAGAAATGTCTGAATCGAGAAGATGTATTAAAAGTTTGGATGACAAGGGTGGAAAAAGGCACAAAGCACAGTTCACAAAAAGCGGTAACAAAACATTTAAATAAAATAAAAACTCTTTGGTCACACCTTCCACCTTTTGGGCTCCTCTGCCTTTGGGACCTGACCAGTGTCCGAGGTAAGCATGAGGATAGACAAGGATGCAAAGTTTATGATCCACTGTAATATGTTGAAGTTAATACAGAGAAGATACAGGCACCACTGTTGAGGGTAACTGGGTCTGTAGATTTTCCATTAAGATTCAGAAGTTAATTACACACACGTCCACTTTCACGTTCATTCACTATGAACGACTTTATGTAGGTCTGAAGCTCTGTTACTCAAATTACGACTTTAATCTGCGCTTTGTTTTAACACAATCTGACCAAATTTTTCTTTTTTTCGCCATTGAGGTGTTGTTGTTCTGCTTGGAATGTTCCACAATACGGCATTAAACATATCTTGCATTTACTCAATTACAGGTGTTTGTATCATTAAAAAATACCTTGAAAAACTTCTCTGACCTGTTGCCGATACCTGCTTGTCTCCACATAGATAGATAGGTTTAATGCCATACTATGGAACATGCTAGACAAAGCAGTAACATCTCCATGGAGACGAGCAGGTGAGGTGAGCAGGCCCTTCACCAAAAAAGTTATATTTTCTTTTTAAGTATTGCCAATTCTACATTTTAAACACATTTTAGATTTCATGTACCGCAGCTATGTTTGAATCATGGTTTCTCTGTTCCTTTGTGATATTTTGTCTATTAAGGCGCTTCGGTACAGGGACACGCTCCTGCCTGCTCTGTGCATGTACATATGTAGATAAGGAGAGACGAGGGACGCGCTGAATTGGCCAATTACGGCGAGTCTCGGTGGAACAGAATGTGAACATGATCAGGCTGAAGTGAAGAAATATATTCATACTGTTGGAGGTTTGAAATTGAATCCTTTTGCACATTTACTATCAGCTCTGAGACAGTAATCATGATAATAACGGACCACTGTGATGCTGCTCTGTCTGGTCACGCTGTTTAGTCCCACTATAGGAGATACCAGCGTGAGAAGATCTGAACAATGATACGAGACTCTGAAAATAATAAGTTGTTTTGCACCATTTCAAATGAATATAAAGGTGTGTAAATATTGTGTTAATATGGAAAATATGGGACCTGCATATGTAATGAAATGTAAACAAAACACAATTTCTTGATCCCAAACAGCATACTGTACATTGTTAGTCGATGTCATTATAGCAAATAAAACTAGCTCAGATTTTTACTGCAAATATCCCTTTTCAGTTGGAGTCTAGGGTTGTCAGTAACACTAATAGACGCTAAAACTGTAGAATAAAAACTAGATACTCGTGAAAGTATCAATACTGGGTGAAAAAAATTGAAATTGGACCTTTCCTAAATTATCTTCATCTTATTAAATCCATATTCATATTAAATCTAATTACTCTGTCCTGAAAATTACATTCTATTGTCAAACAAAATATATTTCATTACTGATACTAAGGAAAATGTCCGATCTCGATAACGATTTTGATACCACAATTTCAAGATTAAAGTTTTAGTATAGAAACAAGTACTGTAAGCAGAGACAGAGACATGGCTCCCTTTGCAGCTCCACTATCACAATGATTGTATGAAAGCAGAATGAATGAATCAATAAAGAATGAAGTGTTTTTCCCTACAGGACATAATGCAACCACAGTAGTAGACTCTAGAATATGTTGCCTTTTTCTTTGCTTTCAATTAGTTATTTGGTTGGCTGCACGACATCAATAATCTGCTAGTTGAAAGAAAACTTTAGGGGTAATTTGGGGTCAGTCCAATCATTGCACGACCCTCGAGCTTGTCTCAGTTCATTCTAAGCAATAATCTTTTCATCTTGCCTGGGGTAACGAAATACACACTCGGCCAAAACAAAGATGTGGTCACCATTAAATCTCCCCATGTTCGGATAGGTTGTGATTGACGGGTGGGTGAAATTAGTGAGTGATTAGTAATTTATTGTTTTCATCCTCAAGCGTTTGACATGAATGGAAAATTGCTTTTATACATTACACACGCACACCAAAAAGGACAAACAAAACAAACAAACAAGGGGTTGGGGGCTGTCTTAAAATAGACCATAAAGAAATAAACAAATCTTGCAGAGGCAGTGGGGACCAGACTGACATCCCTCTGTATAAAAAATACAGAGAGACATCATTCTATACTACACTGACCCGGCAACTCTTCACCCTGTCTTTTTCACAATCTCTGTAGAATATTTCGTGTCCTCTTTACGCTCCTTCTCTTTGCGTGTACATCGCTAAACAGCTCAGTGTGATGTGAGGTCTGCTGTGAGGCTGGGAGTGCATATTGAAGAGCAGCTGCTACTGTCACAAGTGACTCATTGTCAATAATACGAGTCCAATCGCAGACAGTCTCCAGCTCTGAACATAAAACAGACAACCCAGACGAGAGGGACACCAAAACACACTAGAAGGATCTGAGGAGACAAGAGCAGATCAAAACAAAACAATTGTCCCAAACTGAATCTTAGACTTGGCTGCCCTCTTCAGATAGTAGTCAAAGTGGGACAAGTTAAGCACTGTAGTGGGGTAGACATGATGACTCTAGGTTTATTAAGTAGGACTGCAAGAAAACCATATTATCTTCAATGTTTATCCCTTGAAGGCATTTATTTTGACTGTCTTAAAATGTAAAAACAGAACTAGTTCATTTTAAACAGTTTGCAGTGTTTCAGAATTATTCCTCACTTATCTTATATGCATTCTGAACATCCTAATTATTCACCACAGTGAGTTTATAAGAACTTTTCATAACTCTCAAGAGAGCATTTTATTGTTCATTATTGAACAAGAAAATACTTTCTAATTAGATGCAAACAGCTTGTATATTTTTTACCTCAAGAGCTGCTTATACAATATATCTGTACTGGGGCAAAACAAATTTTGCTCAAATACATGGGAAAAAACAGGTAAGGACCTTTAAAACACAGTTAGAGAGTTTGGACTAGCAAGTGATAGCAGTGACCTCACTCTGGGTGTGTTCTACATGTATGTGTATGGCGTAATGTTCATTAGTTACCACAGTGACACAATGCACACATTAGCAATAACTACAAAGATACTGTTGATAGTCTGAAAACTCAAGAAAAAATACAAAATGGATTTAAACAACATACTGTATTTTCGGGAGCCTGTGATCAGTACGAGCGTTCATGGTCCTGTTGCCTTATGCTAGCTAGCTTGTGACTGTAATGTTATTTGAGATGGACTTGTTTAACAGCACAATACAGCTCACCTGTTGTAGTTCCAACTATGTGAGTTCTTTCTGGTTAGATGATGTTAAAATAAAGATTAAAGTCTAATAAAGCCTCAGACAGAGCATGCCTACAGTTAGCATCACACCATACTATGCAGAAAGACAAGATGCTTTTTATATGCAAACATCTCTGTTTTATACTATTCATGTGACTCCAGTGAAAAATAAGTGGGGGACTAACTGGCTGAACAGGACGACCAGTGTGAGGGTAAAAGGAGGGGGCAGTATTTCGATGCACGTGGAGATGAACATGGATCTGGGCGGTCTCAGGGTGGTCTGAGGGTGTGAGGGGCTGCATGATGCTTTAATTATCGTCTGAATCGACTGTACGCCTCCATCCTCTCCACGCTTCAGTTAGATCGATACATGTTAAAGTCGTGTTCAGCCTGTTTTATAATGTGCTACTCCGTCAACTCAAACTACAACCAAATATATGCAAAACAGTCTCTCATAGTAGATTTCTTATGATGATTCATTTTATTGTTTCTAAACCAACGTATTGTCCAGCTATTGGTCAATGCAGCTGGGAGATACAGTATGTGGAGGCTGTAGGTATTAAATGTGCACAATGAAACTTTTCCTATAGGTGCGAGCGGGTATTTATCTCATTATGGGGACAGAATTAAGTCCCTATGATGTAAATCCATTATTTTTCGATCAACAACATGATTTAAAGTTCACATATGGGCTCAGATATCAGTTTCCATGAAATTAATGTGAGTCAGTCCAATGCAATGTCGCCAAGAACCCTGTAAACCCAAAATGTGTGTGTGTGTGTGTGTGTGCATGTGCGTGCTTGCCAGGAATGTTCCAGTGTGTGGCATTAAACTAAACTCTAACTTAAATCTAAACTAACTGTGCTTTCGAAGGTGTGTAAAGCTTGTAAACTGCAATGTAAGACTTGAATATGCTAATGAAAGAATGAACTATAGCGCCCCTTGTGGCTGGAGTGAATTTGCCTATATAATAATAACCTGCAGGTCTTTTGTTTACTTAATATCCTACTCTTAAAGGCGCTATCTTTCGCAAAATTGACTATTGAGAGCGTTAAGCCATGTTGTAACATACAGTAGACTAGAAAACAGCGTAATATGGGCCCTTTAAAAATAATATGAGTGTACTATGGATACTCTAAACACACACACAGCTCACTGATGCACTCTGTGGCACCACAACAAAGACTGTTAATTTTACACTCAGTGATTAGGCCTGATGAAGAATACAGGGCTGAGATCTGATCAAGTCGTCATTTGGTGAAGTGATTTCCAGCTGTGAGTTTACATCTGCTGCAGTGGTGAGAGCTCACAGCTGCAGGCCTCTGTGTCTGTGGAGCACTGACTTCAAATACAGAACTAACATAAGGAGAATGAATACTGATTTAATTTAACTGCTGCTATTATTTAAAGGGCCTATATTACGACATTTTGTGATCTAAATTATAATGTTGTTTCCTCATAATAAACATAACTGGAGTTCAACTGTTTAACACACAAACCCTGCATTTTTATTTTCCAAACAGAAAACTGCCTTCCACCTGGTGATGTCATGTGGTAATACAGGAAGTGCTCCACTGTGTTGTTTAATTCCATACAACTTCACTAAAATCATTTGGATCATTTCAGACCTGATATTGCCAATTTCTGCTAAACTAAAGGTAAAAAGCAGCTGTTAACTTAAAAACTGCTGCTTCATGACATTACAAGGTGGAACAGAGCATTTTGAGCTTTGGAGACAGACTAATAATGCAGGATTACTCAAACATGTGTGAATGAAACAAAACACAACTCCCGGTATGTTTTTGAGGAGGTAACAACATTATAACATGGTTTAAAGCTCAATTTGAATGTAAGACCTTTAAAGCAAGAGTACACTTCTTCATTTTCACATATTTTTACCTTATCTAGAAACATGTAATTTCTGTGTAAACCTTGCAACATTTTCTCTCTTACCCTTTTCTCAAAATACTTATTTGTCAAGTTATTACTCAGAGGAAGTAGCTATTATTTCTGACTTTCTGTTCAGTGTGTCCTATAATAACCCCCATCTCAACATTTTTCACAACTGTTGCAAAAATGTCTCAAAAATCTGTTCATGACTTCATATTTTCCAGGTTTTCTCTGCTCCATTTTACAGCCCACCTCCTCCTGTTTTTAAAATTCCCATCCACGCAATTCAAGGTCCAAAGCTCCAGGGGCCGATAGAGGACACAAAGTGGCTGCATGCAGAGAGACCGACTTTCTACAGGGGACAGAAAATCAATGTGTTCTTTTCAACGATGAAGAAAATAGTTAGAGTGATCCAGTTTGAAGTAGCGGTCTCCTATATGACCACAGCAAAGCATTTTCGAATATAGCCACAAATTGGACACTGAGTATTGGCCTGCTCTTATTAAATTACCAATGTCTGATTCAGCTACGTGAAGCCTGATGGACAGAGGCACAACCACAAAAGGTTAATAGTCCATGAAAACCCTCTGAAGAAAAGGAAAATAGCACTAATTTCAGGAAGTCATTAATTTTGTGGAGCATAAAGAAAATCTTAGTTCAGTTTTGATAAAATGTATGACTTCAGTTTAACAATGACCTTGTAAAAGCAAGTTTAAAGGTGCGCTATGCAACTTCTAAGGTGGAGGGTCCGTCACCTGCTTGTTTCTAAGGATATGTCATGGCTTTGTCTGGAATGTTTCACAGTATGGCTTTAAACAGCTCTAACTCAACAACAAACGTGTTGTTGTTGCTCTAAAATATAAATCCTTACTGTGAGTTGGCTTGCCCACCCACTGATATAACCTGTAATTTGGTGGCATCACCTGCTTGTCTCCATGGAGGTTGGTGCATTCTAGACAAAGCAATAACATCCCCACACAAGCAGCTGGAAAACTCTTCACCAAAAAGTTAGTCATATTTTGAATATACGTTAACAGTTTTATGTAACTTACTGCTAACAGACTTCATTTTGTTGTAAAGTCTATGATAACAAATGATTATTCACTCTCACATTTATTCACTATTGGCAATGGAATAAAATAATACAGTTTTAATGTTAATATAATTACCGTATGTATGCTAATAATTATTACTTTATAAAAGGTAACTGTGCAGTTTAGGAATCACATGCACGATTGTAGTTTGGCAAATATAACTCCTACCAATATTCCCAGTATAGATCCCCTATAGAAAGTCCTTAATTCTCTAATATAGAATTAGGAAGTCGGTTGCTAAAAAATTTAACCCAGAACCTCTGTTATTATTAAGACAATATCTGCTTACTACTGACTAAATCCTCCATTAGAATCCAGTGAATAAATATCACTGGGAGATTTTCATCCAAGGACTAAGGGCTCTTTTTCATTTGCATGTGGCCTTGTTTTATTATTTGAACAGAAATACAAGCGCATACTCAGATAAATATTGAATCAGTGTGCTACAATGAATGCAACATTAATT
The DNA here is from genome assembly GCA_029959045.1 of Taenioides sp. WSHXM2023. Lineage (NCBI taxonomy): Eukaryota > Metazoa > Chordata > Actinopteri > Gobiiformes > Gobiidae > Taenioides > Taenioides sp. WSHXM2023. The sequence continues at coordinate 22,689,138 of CM057093.1, forward strand.
TTGAATGTGAATTTGGAAGGACAGATAAAGGAAGAGATACAGAGACAGTAGAAATGGCCTCTCTTACCTGCATCCTCTCCAGCATGTCAAAGAACTCTGCAGACTGCAAAACAGAAGACCAGCATTAGACCAAGAATATATTATTTTTTTCTAACTTGCACCAAAAAATCCCAACATTCTTATTTCAGAGTTATAACATAAAGCAATGTCCTCAAGATTAATTTAGTGCAAGACCAAGACATGACTGAAGTGAAATTGCAGGGTGGGTAGAGTTACTAAAATCTGAACTTCCTACTTTGAACACACCTGGATGACAGAGGTATTAAATATTATTCAGTAGAAATATTTACTTCAACTTTACAAATTAATGTATACAAATTTAAAGTGTTAAAATTATGACTTAGATAATATAATTAGGCAGGCAGAATATACCTTATTGACATTTTAGGGTATTTTCAACATGTAAAAGTCATACACTCAAAACAATGACTTAATTTAGTGTCATTTTTTTCCTTTTCAATATTATGAGATAATGAAAGTACATTTTTTTTAGATTACGTTAAAACTCAAATTATTTGGTTTGAATCAACATAAAACAAGAACATGTAAAATAATGTAAAATGTGACAACACAACACTTGCCTACATTATTTTTTTTATGTAAATATGTACATACAACAAGTACATAAAAGATGATTCCACTTGTTTTTCTTTGACAATATTATATTCATGAAATCAATACAATACAGTACAATGCAATATAGTACAATACACTGAACGCCAAAGAAGGAGCTGTGTTAAATGTCCATAGAAAGAGATTAGCATGAGCAAGATAAAGAGTAAACAAAAGACCTGATAAGGTTCTTAGTCATTATTACTAGTGTCAGAATACTTATGAATGAACGCCATGTTTAGTATTTAGCATCTTATAATCTCCCTTGGTCTTAACATAAGGCTAACTGAAATGTCTAGACCTCACCTACCTCTGCACAAATGAATTCAAATCCTACACTGAAGTAATTTAGTTTGTGGATCTTTAACCTCAGAGTCCATAAAATGTAAAGTCAAAAGTGCAAAAGGAAGCGTTGTTTTATTCACACCCTGCTCTCCCCACCCTCTCTGATAAGGAGCCACTTCCTTAAAATAATCTGAAGTCGACGCACTATGTCAAACACGCTTCTACTCCAGTGAATTCACACGTCTGGGGTTTCCACGGCGACGCATACACAAAGACAGAGGTGATAATGGTTCACACCCGACAACAGCGAAGTGCAGTGGCGAACAGGAAAGCCGTGAATGTGAGATTTCATGAGCTTAAGTTGTTTGCAGCTAAAATGCCTTTACAAAATAATATCAGAGGAATGAATGAAGAGAGTGGCTACGACTGTGAACAAAATCTTAAAAGTGCTGCAGCTGATTGTAATTTAAAAGACTCATCACACATGTTTAGCGCACAAACCCTGCATATTTAGGCTGAGTTCTTCTCTCAAACAGAAAATACTATCTTGTGATGTCATGTGGTAATACAGGAAGTGCTCCACTGTGTTTTTAAACTCCATACATGTCACTAGAATCATTTGGAATTACCAGTCTCCCTGAACAAAAGGTAAAAGGAGCTGTTATCTTGATAAAAACGCCTCATGATGTTACAAGGTGGAACAGTGCATTTGGAGCTTTGGAGATGTAGACCAACTAATAATAAAGGTCACGTGTGAATGACACAAAACACAACTCCGGGTATGGTTTTGTGAAGTAACATAACACTACTTGTAATGATGGTTTATTCTGTTGATTAAAACATTTGTTATGATAGTCAAATTGGTTTTTTACACAATTATCCAATCAGAAAGCAAAATAAGCCTCACATGTGTTCTTAGATTTACACAAACTTTATTGATCCACAAGGGAAATTATTTGTTGCCATTTGGGTTGCCAGTTTCAGTATCGAAATCCAGGTGGTTTAAACCTAAAAGGACTCTGTCTGATTTGAATCCTCACAACCCAAGCCCCAGCACCTGCAGTTTAATCAGTGCTAGTGCAGCCTCTGCAGCTCAGTGAGTGAATTCTGGAGGTTCCCATATACTGAGAAAAATGTGTATGTGTCCTCTATATGCAGGTTTAGACACTGGCACTCCAGGTTCAATTGGGACTGTTTCATTTACAAATTAATGACAGTACTGGCATCCTATCAATAAAGTAATCCTATTCACAATTCTATATAATCTATGAATCATATGTTATTTTACCTTTTTTATTCATAACTGGCTACCCCGGCCAAAGAAACATGTTCACATTGGTGCCAAAAATACATGATGTGAGAAGAATTCCTTCGCCCTGATGGCCAGTGTCCTGGTTTAACGGAGCTGAGAGAGGGTCCAGAGCAGCTGGTCTGGGAGGGGCCGGACCATGAGAGGACCAGAGGCACAGGCACTTTACACTGTGGGTGTGTTAAAGGGAGTGGGGACTGGACAGAGGAGCAGCTGAAGGGAATGTGTCAAAATACATGGAGCACAAATGTTAGCACAACTGGTGGGAGTAAAGCTAAAAATACTGTGTAACATTTCTGGTAGAGGGTCCACCACTTACTTGACTCGTTATAGTTATTGTAATACAGTATGATAATTAATTTAACTGTCTCCATGGAAACAAGTAGCCCAGCCAGTCTAAGTTACAGGTCAGATCTGTAGAGAAGTGGACCTGCTCACAGTAATAGGGCCTGCTCACAGTTATAATGCACATTTTTGCTGCAGTTTTGAGAAATAAATCACCTGTAATCGAATAAATACAAGATCAATTTGTTTAATGCCATACTGTGAAACATGCAAGCAATAACATCACCACGGAGACATGCAAATGGCAGACCCTCCACCAGAAGTTACACAAAGCACCTTTAAGATGGATTTTCATTGGTTTACAAAATGTAATGTAATGTAAACCATTGTCATTGACCATCTTTCGATCCAACACCCAGGACTCTACTCTAGTTGGGATCTTGGTCAGGACTACTTTCTGTACATGCTTATACTGAAAATCGCATGCAGTAATGTCATCTATCTCATATAAATCTACTATCGGCGGCCCAGTGGACTAATAAAGGACCATTTGTTCAAGTGATAATTTCTTAGCAACAGATGGGGCCCCAATCCATCTTTTCAGTTCCAAAATTCAGTCTGTACTTGGATTTGAGTGCTTGCCCATATTGGAAACCAATGTGGCGATTATCTCTAAATCAAACTGATCATCAAACTGATCCAAATAGGACAAGATTAATTTTGGTCAGTAACTCTGCAGCCATATTACAAACTGAAGATTTTTTTTAAACTGTGCCATAGTTTATTTCAAACTGTTTGCAGCAGCATTAATTTCTCATTTTCATATTGTTAATTATTTACGTTGACTAATTTACAGTATAAGCATGTTTTACAAATTTCACACCACTGCTACCAACAACTAGCATGCTAACAGTGCACCTGAAAAAGAAAAGACGATAGAAGATTAACGATAATATTGAAACCAATTCATGACACTGACACACTAACCCTAAAGCAGGAATACCCTGCTCCAAAAATATTTGAAATGTACATTTTGTCTGTTTTGTAGTTATAGTTTGCATTTATAATGAATCATAGAATTGTATTCAACCCATTACAGCTTATTTAAAATTTAAAAGTTCCCCACTAGTACAAATAAAAAAGTACTCATGATAATGACCCTGAGAAATCACTGCTCCATCTCTCATTTCTTGAACAAAAATGTGTTGTGACAGGCCTATGCACAACAGTCTCATGTTTTTATTATATTTTATAGAGTAGCTGAGCATCTGATTTCTTTCCATGTATTTAAGCAAAATTTGTCTTGCCCCAGGAGGGATATATTAGATAAGCAGCTCTTGAGATAAAAAATAAGTCTGTTGCATGCTGTCTGAATCTAATTATAAAGACTGCGCTTTACCATGCTAGTTGTTGTTAACCTTACATACTGTCATAACAAAACTCAACACTGGTCTCTGAGAGTCATTGCTGTAAGTGTTCAGAATGCATAAGGTGAGTAATGAATAACTAGTTCTGTTTTTCACATTTTTCAGACAGTAAAAATCAGGTACAACTGAACAATAATGATTTTCAAATGGGGCTTGCAGAGAACACTTGCCCAGCTAACACATACACATGGTCAAATGACATTAAAATTAAATTATCCCTGTCTCCACTGGTCACTCTGTCTCGTGTCTAATCTCATCCTCTGTATCATTCCCCCATGTCATTACTGAAGCCGCTGTCGCCGTAGGAACCAAACGAACGGAGGTGTTTTCATGTAGAATCATGAACATATTCACAGAGATCAGACCCATCAGGACTGGATCACGGATGCCAAATTACACCACTTCAATCAAACACAGGCCAAGAGAAATCACGTGTGGAGTATTGTTGGGTTTTACATTACATTACACTATAGTATTGGTGGTTTTCAGATTCGAGCATGTGGTGATGTCATACTTCCAGATGGGGAGCAAGAGCTAGTTTTTCCTATTGATTACATTGTATTTTGCCATGAAATATTGGAAAGGTAAATTCCCACATATGGAACCTGATCATTTCTATTATTAACTAGACCCAAGCCCATGCTATATTACAACAAAAATCTGCATTTGAACAACAATAGAATGCTGCGATGTCGCCTGAAACCCAGCAATAGGCTTACAAAGTTTATTGGAGCAGGGCCAAGGTAAAATATTACTTTTATATGGTGAAATTGAAGTAATTGCATCATCTCAACCTGTAAAACCTATATAAAGTATAAGTAAAATATAACAAGCACTAATTGGGACTGATACGTGCTTTAAAGCTTTCATCAGTTTATTTGTTACCAGTAGATGGCAGATGTGAAACCTGCCCCCCTCACCTCACCTGGCCTTTGTTCAGGTCAGACTGCAGTAGCGTAGATAACATCTAGTGGAAGTTTGTGAGAATACAACAGGGCAGGGTCAACCAGTCTAATTACAGTTTAGTTTTAAGTTATACTTCCACATTTTTTTTTTAAATGTGTTCTCAGCAACGGTGTCTAGATAATTTTTCATTCAAAGAAAATATAAAAAAAATTCCCTTATTAAATTAGTACTGGCTTAGTAACAGTAGTAGCAGTAGTAACAACATTAGTAGTAGTAGTCGTAGTAATTGTTGTTGTAGTTGTACCCAAGACAGAGAAAGAGTACAAGAAGGTAGTAAAGTACTAGGAGTAGTTATGATGAACAGTAAATACAGAGTAGTATTAAAAGTAAAAGTATTTCTCATTTCAAAATTCTGTATGCATTTATTTTCCCATAAGTTACTACAAATACTACACCACCACTACATACATTTGAAGTATTACTTTACAGGTATGCACTATCTTAAGAGTTGCACACTTTGACACAGCCTCTTAGTATTCATAGCCCAGAGGATAAACCAGGTGACCTTTCTGCTGATACCACAAGAACAATATTACCACTGCAGGCAGCTTTACAGAGGAAATCTGACACAGGTTTTTAGACGATTCAGACTCAAACCAAACGTATCTGCAAAATATGAGCCATTTGAACTTAAACTACACTGCAAGATCCTGTTTCTTATCAGTGTTTTCTTAGGAAAGCTAGGTTATATTACAAGTACAAGTAATTTCCCTTGTGGATCAGTATAGTCTGTCTAAGTCTAAGTCTAAGGTATATACACAAGGAAAGCATAGTGAAGTTACTGGCAGATATATGTGCTTATTTTTCATAAAATCTTGGTTGAGAACATACTTTTTATATTTTACAATGTTTAGCCGATATTTTATAGTCTTACATCTTTTAAAAGAAACATGGTTTTAGACAACATATACTATTAACTTTACACAATTTTGTATTTTATTATCAGTTACTGTATGTATTTTGCCAATTGTACCTTTGTAGCAACAATGTTTAACTTGCCTGGTTCAACAGTCTATAGGCCCTACTGCAGTACTTCAGTACATTTCAGTGTTCCCATATGGACATATGTTAACAGCTCAAGTGCATAATTAAATAAACACATGAGTAATATTTCCTTTCACACTGATGCTAGAAAACCCACAGCCCAAAGTCACTCCTTTTAATGAGACACTAATGAATACAGATTTGTCCAAAGCCGGTAACATGACTCTCTCTGCAACTGTACACCATGCGTTTGTATAGCAGTCTGTTGTCTGTTCTACAAGGAAAAGATATGGGCTTACCTCTACAGCTGCCAATCATCTAAGCTCTGCAGTACTGTCGAAGGATTCTAACAAAACGTGTACTCTTTCTGCTGATTCTCACTTTTCCCTTTAAAGACTAAACTGGAAATACAAGTCAAGCAGCCAGAACAAATGTCTAACGTGCACATGTGTCTGAACAGGCTCTGTGCAAACTATACAGTGTGAGTCAGCAGGACAGCAAATACTGACTGACTGACTGCCAGAAGGAAAGACATATCAAGAAAGAAAAGCGAGAAGTATTAACAAGAGGAAGGAAACAAAAAAGTTATAATTCTGCCAAAATTCTGTAGTCCAGATATTGACAAAAAATTATGTTTTTTGGATCATAATCAGTACAATCGTAGACTACTAGTATGGTAAGATTAAGTTATCACAGAATAGGTGAATGGACTATTGATACTTTGCAGCTGATGTCATCAACATTCCCTGGGGGTGTGATGCTAACTGTAGGCTCTGCTCTGTCTGAGGCTTGTCAGACATTAGTTGGAACTACTGATTTGTGCTGTCTGCAGTCTCCCTCAAATAACATTACATTCACAGTCACTCTCACCTTTTTGTTGAAAATCGAACATATTATCAAATAAAAGGAAGAAATATTAACAAGAAGGCAAAAAATAATATATCATAATTCATGAATTATGCCAATGTTGTCCAGATATTGCGACAAAAATATCAAAATCGGACTGGATCCTGATAACATTAATCATTACAATAATAGATTATATTAGGATTAAGTTATTGCACAGTAAGTGGACTGTAAAATAAACCATAAAAATGCATTAAGGGATATCACCATTATACCATTATTTGAAAAACTATGCTGCCAATGTCTGTCAACCAAGTGTCACATACAAAAGCAGTTATATTAACGACACAACCCTGAACCAAACATAAAATATCAGACTGTTACACCAAGTTGAAAAAAAAATGCATTCTTGTTGGGAGCGAGGTCGTCTTTTCACAGATGTGAACTCTAACATCCCCTGATTGTCTCCATAGAGATAGATAAGTTAATGCCATGCTATTGGAGAGTCCAGGCAAAGCAATAACATCCCACGGAGCCAAGCACGTGTCAGACCCTCCGCCAGAAAAGTTACACAGTGCACCTTTAACAATGCAGGAAAACGTTTTCTGGTAGATTTGATAGTGGTTTGGTCCGTGACAAATTCAATAGTTCTTTAAAGGGCCCATATTATGCAAATTGACTCTTGTGAGCTTTAAGCCATGTTAGAATGTTGTTACCTCCTCATAAACATAATCAGAGTTGTTTTTGTTTCATTCCATCATATGTGCCCTTTAAGATGTCTTACTATTCCTTTTACTTTTTCCATGCTTAAACTTTTCTCTAACCACTCATATACTTCAGCTCAATGGACTGCTATTACAGCCACTTATATCGCTCCTGACAGTGGGTCATTGATTACTATTATATATGTCGTTCTAGTAAAATTAATGGTGGAAAATGATCATAATAACCCTCAAATCAACCCCACATCACGAGTATAATAGATTTTTCCGCTGACTTTCATTATATTGTTAAGTTTCGCTACTATTTTCTGCACAGTCAGACAGCCAGCCCCACTGTGCATATCCTTATCCTTTCTCCCTGTGCGCCGTCTTGAGCTGATTCAATAATGTTGTGGGCTTAGTTCAAGGTGACTCGTGCTGCAGGAAGTGGCTCACGTTTGCAAAGGCCACGTGCAACTTTTTGTAAGAGTCCCAGAAACAATTATCAGACAAATATGAGAGATGTAGTCAATAAAATAATTTATTAAAAAAAAAAATCAATAAATAACTGGAAATGTGCAAAAATTTGCAGAATAAATAAAATCAATCCAGCTAAGGTGGTCCTGACCAAACCTAACTCAAGATCTGTAGATGGGTCCTCAAACGCAGCACTGCGGCGCTTACTGACAGGTTGCCACAAGCAGCTTTGAAGGAGTAAATATAGAGGACTCTGCAAGAGGCTAGCTAAGGAGCTAGCTATAGATATTTGAGATGCCTCAGGTACCATATGTGGCGCTAAATGTGGCAGAAAACCTTCCAGAGGAAATACTCCAAGACTTTCCAGAGAAAACACTTTGAAACACTTTGAGGGAACCAACTGAACCAACAGAGCAGAGTAAGAAGAAGGCCCTTCCTGTTGTGTTCACCTGGCTCCCCCTTGGATGCCGTTGCGACGCTGCAGGGCACAGAGGAGGGACACTTTTGGCTCTTTTCAGTCCTTTGACTGAGAAGTGCAGTATAAATGTTGCTGCAGCAAAACTTGAATTTCCCTCGGGATTAATAAAGTATCTCTCTCTCTCGAGAGAGAGAGCTTTGGAGATGTAGACAGATTAATAATAAAGGGTTACTCAACATGTGTGAATGAAACACAACTCCACACCACAAAAGTTATTTTAAGCTCAGTAAAATTCAAAACCCGTTTCTGACTAGACCTGATATACACGTGTGGTAGACGATACTTCCAAGGTTGGACTTACAGAACAGTATTGCATAGACTACACAAAGCTACATGCTGAAACTAAACAACAGCAGTTCAATAATTTACATAACATTTCACAACAGCACATCTTGGACATTTGCTTCTTATCTTCTTAAAACATGTGAAATTCATACCTCTGTTCCACATAATGTAATCTTTCTGTGGCGTTTTCACAAATACATTCCCTGTGCATGGGTTTCCTTGACAACACAACTCAATTAAATGTGACAATACCATAGGATTACTGTCACCAATAGGAGATCTGCCCTCTGACCCCTCACTGTAGCTGCTGATGGTTTCTCATACAGTGTTACCAATCTGGACCTCCCATTCAAATGGTTTGGGAGAGAAATATTAGAAGAAAAATACAGTCTTGAAGGCAGTCTTGAAGAGTAGAGTAACTTAGAAAAGCAAAAATGCTGTCACTGTAATATTAATTCGAGATCATGGACACGCGTGTCCATGATTGGCTAATTCAATCACATCAACGACCAGACTCACATCTCCATAGAGTACTGAAGAAGTGTGTATTATGGGTCCCAGGCAATCAAATTACTAAAGTACTCATAAAATATTACTTCGTCCAACAAGGTCCATTATCCAATATAATATCAAACATGATCATCAAAACTACATACTGTATTTACAATAGTAATTCTGCACCTTCCCTATCACAATTAAACATCCCAACACCATAGAGGCAAAACGATGTGTGCTGTCTTCATCTAATTATAAAATAAGGAAGTTAAAAAACAAAACAAAACACCTCATTATTGTGAATAAAAGGTGCTGTAAATATGTGATGCTTGCCACTGAAACCATTTACAAATAACGTTTTATGGTTTTAAGACCATAACTCTAATGATTTTGAAGTTGACATCACTAGAGGAATAATCTTTCCCAAACATCGTACACACAACTTCCTGGCCCATTGTCAGGAGCAGTGACACCATACAGCCCCGTTTTATAATATATATTCCTGACAAATATGTAGCTTGATTTTTATCTGGTCTCGTCATCAATACTGCTGTCTCACTCTTTCACTGACTCTGAACTTGCTTATAGATTTCAAATGGCAGACAACTACCAATCAATGGTATTTTTCATTGAAGGCCAGTAGATCTTAAGGGCAAGACAGTGGTCAATGTAAAAATCAGTGAATCAATATGTCCTTTAAGAAGTGTGTCTGTCCATGCTTATGACAATATACATAGTGACATCTGCTAATACCGACAAATGCAAGCAAAGAAAACATTTCAAGGACAAGTCATATCATACAGCTAATGTTGTTCCCAGGTTTGTTCAAAAACAACAACACCTTTACCACACTGCAATGATTCACTATGTGCTGCTACTATCATGCTTGTCTCCATGGCTACTGCTTTGCCTTGAATGTTCTGCAATATGGCATTAAATTATTCTAGCTTCATGGAGGCAAGCAGGTGATGCCCCCAAGTCACAGGTGAGATCTGTGGAGAGGTGATCCTGTGTTTAGATAGATTGATAGACTGATTCAATTCACTACTGTGGAATAGTCCAGGCTCTGATAACATCTCCATGGAGACTCAACCAGAAAAGATACCAAGTGCTCCTTTAAGCTACTGAAGCGATACAAAGACATCATGAAGTACACCATGAAGTGATTTGGATGTACTGTGAATTGGCCTGAAAAATGTCCATCTCCATTGTCCTCGCACAGTACAACGCTTCCAGTGACCCAGAAAGCCCCAGACCTGGAGACCTGTATGCTTTGTTAGTTCTTTGGAGTGATAGTATAAGTATAGTGAGGGGCTCTGTGTATAAATGCTACGGTCTTACCTTCATGCTGGGGGGAGCGGTGCGGGGCGGGGAGGGCGGACATTCTCCCAGTGGGACAGTGGAGATGTTCAGCAGCTCCTGTTTCCTGCACAGAGGAACAGAGAAGGCAAAGTTTCAATAAAAGAAGTTTACATTGTACAAAGGTATAAACGATTTTAGGTAAAAAAAAAAAAAAAAAAAAGAATAAAAATACTGCAGTTGTTATTAGATTTGAGATTTATGTATGGGTTTCAGTTGGCATTGTAAACTCCAGGAGCATTAACATTTGAGACTGATGTATGAACTGTTAAAGTAATACCAGAATCCTATGAATTTCAGAAAATGATGGACGTCTAAAAAGTAGCAGTATTTTTTTTTTATAATAAAGTCCTTGCAATTTGATAACAGCACATACTTAAAATGCATTTAATCAGATATATTGTGCACCCTTACATTGTACTTAACGTGCTACTAAACTTAGAAATTTTGGTGCAAACCAGTTACATTTGGAGCTTTCTGGTGAAAAACTGTGAAAAACTGACAAGAGTGCCCTGACTACAGACAGGTGTTTCTGATCACAAACAGTTGGCTGCAGGGGCGGAGTCTGAAGTGTGGATACCTGTTTGATCAATCACACTGTTCCTTACACCTCCAGACCCCACCCCTCCTCCTCCCTCCCTTCTTCTTTTTCTTCTTCTTCTTCCACGCACTTCCCAAGTTAGCAGCTCTATTTGAAATGTGTTTGTGGGAGGAGTGTAGGTGTTTAGTCCCACTTTAGGTTGCGTTGTTGACTTTGGTTCATAATTTTAGATACAGAAACTCCATATCGCAGCTCTTATTCTAATGATGATAAACACAAACATTTATGCACAACTAGATCACTCTGTTTCATCAGTGTTGACAGTGAATCAATGTCCAATCAACTCAATGGTTTCTAGTCAGTATTAGTGTGTTTCTAACATGTAATCCACAGTAACTGCAAAAGATATTCAGTCAATAGAGATTATACAGATGACATCACAACATTCAGAACATTAAAGTGGGACTAAACTAAAAACTAAACTCCTAAAATTTCTCTCTCTGTGTTAGAGAAAGAAGAAAAGAAGAAGAAAAAAAAAAAAGATCACAACACTTTGATAATATATATTTTTTACATATATCTCCCCCATCTATAGAGTGCCCAACAAAGCGCACATGGAGAGGATGGGCGGTGCAGATATTGTTGATTGTTAGAAACTGTTTGTTCTGTGGAGACCAGCTGATCTGTGAAATCCTGACAGAGCCTGAGAGGCTGTGACCTGAGGCTCTGGTTCAACAGCCTTTGTCTTCACATTTTTCTAAAACACAGCTGCACTGGATACATGGGGCAAATGTATTTATTCTGTGATTAGTGTTTAGATGGATAACCTTTAAATGACAAATGGTCACGTTTATATCGCACTTTTCTCTCTTTCAAAGCACTTTATATGAAGAAACCACTCACCCATTCACACACCAGTGTACGCAGATATTAGGTGTGAGGTGGGTTAAGTGTGTTGCCCAAGGACATAACACCAGCATTCATCTGGTGTCAAACTTTTGGGCCCGTGGATCTGACCGCTCTAACGGGATTCGAACCACCAACCTTCTGATCAGTGGACAAGCACTCTACCAACTGAGTTATCGCTGCTGCATTTTTCGTTGCGGGTCTGCCATATGTGCTTGTCACCATGGATATGTTATTACTCTGGAATGTTCTGCAGTATGGCATTAAACTCTTCTTATCTTAGCCGTGAACGCCACCAGGCCAAGTTACAGATCATATCTGCGGAGAGTTGACCCCACTCATAGTAAGAATGCATGTTTTTCAAGATATAATTTTTGCAATAAAAAATACCTGAAATTAATGCAAGATAGACTAGTTTAATGCCGTACTGTGGAACATTCCAGAGAAAGCAATAACATCTTAATTTCAGCTTTATAAAACAACCTGCAAACATTGAACACAAAGGCCCTTCTTTTTGTGACTGAGAACCCCAATATATTTATTTGTTATCTGATAATCTTTGAAAAATTACATAATTGCCACCATTTCGTTTTCAGTTACAGTTGGAAAAATACAGAAAGACAGAGAGAGAGAGAGAGAGAGAGAGAGAGAGACAGAGAGAGAGAGAGAGAGAGAGAGAGAGAGAGAGAAGGGAAGTAAAGGCTTTTAGGAAGGGCGAGGTCATGGAGGGAGTTCTAAAGGTCAGTATTAATAAAGTGTTTTTAAAAGTTCATGACAACAATAAAACATTTTACTGCAAATTAACTTAAAACTGTCCTGAAATAAACCCATATGTTGTTCTCTTGTTAACTCGTATTTGTTCTAACAGGAAAAAGTAGAAAAGTATCCATGACAACCACTTATTTTTGAATAGGGGAAGATGAGATGTTGCCAGTGACAGTGTTGTATTTACACTATACTGCAGAACATTAAGCTGGGTCAAGTAAGTACGTAGATTCTCATGCATCAACTGCCATCCTATTGTTCAATGTGATTACTTATTTATGTAGTACAATTTTATTAGGGTAAAACCTTTCTCAGATTCTCCATTGAAATGAATGGGATTTGCACTTAACTGGAACTGCCACCACAAAAACAGGGCAGAATAAAGACAATAACTAAATACAAAGAAAACTGTAATTAAAGGGCCCATATTACGCCGTTTTCTCATTTATATTATAATGACGTTTCCTCATCACAAACATACCTGGACTTGTGTTTTGTTTCACTCACGTATGTTTAATACAGAAACTTGCATATTTAGGCTGAGCTCTTCTCTCAAACAGAAAATACTCTTTACCACCTTATGATGTCAAGTGATAATACAGGAAGTGCTCCACTAGAATAATTTGGATTATTACAGACCTGGAATTGCCAGTGTCCACTGAACTAAAGGTTTAAGGTAGATGTTAACCTGGTCATTAACACTACATGACATCACAAGGTGGAATTTTGAACATTTTGAGCTTTGGAGATGTAGACAGACAAATAATGCAGAATTATGCAAATATGTGTGAATAAAACAAAACATATACATAGATGGGACCTGTTTAATCAGTGTATAATACCAACACTACACAAAACTCAACACTCTGCATTCTTCTGGGTGCAATTTCATACAGACTGTACAGAAATGATCTTGTATTCAGTATTTTTGAAAACAAATTTAACTTTTGAGCCTAGCAAGTAACCTTAAAAATCTTTCAGCAAATTGACAATCTCCAATTTTCAAAAGAGAAGATGCCACACACTTTTGCTTTTTTATTTTTCATACACTCGCTTTCCTGGTATTTCTGAATATGAATTCTCAAGGTCCGTCTTTGTTGAAAGCAGTGGAATATTTGCCTTTCAATTGCATTCGTTTATTCCGAGGTTACAGAACATACAGGTGAGTGAGAGGGAGCGCAGGGGCTTGTCTGGGCAAAAGGCCAGAGCTCTGAAGTCACCAGTAAACAGAATTAAAAAAAAACAAAAAACCCACTGACAGATAAAGCCACTTTTGGAGCAATGTCAACAGAAATAATTTAAGTTCAGCCTCATAAATAAATCTGGTTTTGTTGGAGCCAAATTGACAATGTTGAGACAGATAATTGGATGCGTTTGAGTCATGTTTTTGAGAACTATTAAATACACCATGTGAAAGGTTTTCAGCAAAATTAGTCATTTAGTTTAAAGGCGCAGTGTGCAACTTTTCTAGTGGAGGGTCAGCCACCTGCTTGTCTCCATGGAGATGTTATTGCTTTTGCCGGGTGTTTCTATTGCTCAAAAATACAATAATTCTCTCTGTGAATAGGGTTGCCTCGCCACATTTATGTTGTTTCCTCATCAGAAACATACCTGGAGATGTGTTTTATTTCATTCACACAGTTTAACACACAAACTCTGCATATTTAGATTATTCTCTCAAAAGGAAAACACTCTGTTCCACCTTGTGATGTCATGTGGCAATACAGGAAGAGCTTCACTGTGTTTTTGAACTCCATACACCTTCACTAGAATCATTTGGATAATTTCAGACATGGAACTGCTAATCTCTACTAAACAAAAGGTAAAAGTTAACTTGTGTTGTTTTTGAGGAGGTAACAACATTATAATGAGGCTTAAAGCTCACAAAAATCAATTTTATACTTTAATTAGGAAGTCATACATTGCTGAGATGTGTAAGTAGTGCTATTCTATTATTGATATTATTTAAGAAAAACTATAGAGATTGCAAAATATAAGATTCTTTTTGTGTAAAGTATAAATATAGTCTAAAGGGGTAATACATTAACTTTTCCATGGACAGTAGCAGGTGGTACCATAAGGCCAAGTTACAGGTCAGATCTGTGGAGAGGCAGCTCATCTCTGACTGTGAATGCATGATTTCCCTGTATTTCTGAGCATAACAACTCCTGTAATGAAATAAATGCAAGATAGATAAGCAATAACATCACCATGGATACAAGCAAGTGGCCAAAAAAAGCTACACTGTGCACCAACACCCAGCTTATCTAGTTCTACTCCACCCAACTACTACTTTTGTAATGTGCCAATTTAGACTCTTCTGTATCCTGCTGCTGTTACTGTTAATAGAGTTAAATATACTGTAATTGTTCCATCTTTTCCAAATCATTTTCTTACTATTTCTCTTTTAGCTCTTATTTTCAGCATCTTGGTTATCAGTATCTATTACATTTCTATAATAGCATATTTTTGTGGTCGTACAGTAAAAGTCAGAAGTTAAAACAATACTAAAAGACGTCATACTGTGGAAGATTACAGCCACAGTAACAACATTTCCATGGCAACAAACAGGTCGGGTTTGTGGAGATGCAAAGGACACATGCTGCTTTTTGGTTAGTAGACACTAGTTTTTTAGTGCAATACATCATACTTAGGGGTGTGCAAAAATATTAAAATATCAATGTATTGTATCGTTTAATGTGATGATACAATATCGATCAATATATCGCCAAGAGTATTTTTTGGTATATTTTACTAAATTATTTTGTTACAGTTTTGTTGCTTGTTTAGGGTAAGGAAACTCTGTTTTGATGATTAAAATGTGTGTTTCATATTAACTTTGCACAAGAAGTGGTTTATCAAAGACTTTTAGTATCACAGCCATGATTTAGTCTTTATTTTTTATTTAAACTGATTTTTCAAATTGATTTGAAATGTATCGTATCGAATCGAAAGCTCACTGTATCGAGATACATATCATATGGTGGCCTATGTATTGGGGTATGTATAGTATCGGTAACTTTTTAATGATACCCAGTCCTAATCATACTACTTGTATAAAACATTTTAGCCTATTTCTTACCTAAAAAATTACATTCTTTGGCTTTAATTTGCACTACAAGATACATGATTAGAAATTACAGTGTAGCAATGGCGTAAAATATCTGAATGAGTGTGAATGGAGATTAACTATGCGCTGGTCAAAAATAGGACACGTTTTGCTCTACATAACAAACCCAAATCTAGCACAAGATGTTCTGGTGGTGGTGGTGCGTCTGCTGCTTTTGACTGGGGCTAATTATGGAGGATTCTACAATAATTACCTCCACACAGCCTCATGTTCAGATAATGATGAGGCCAGAGATGTGAATGTGTTTATGTGTGTGGAGACACAGATTACAGGGAAATAGAGTAATGCTGTCATTTACATATTAGGTCAGAGAGATTGGTCCAAGACAATGACGACTCTGTGGTGATGTAATGACTGGATGTGGTTGAGAATGGTTTGAATTCAAGGGGAAAATCTTTAAAAATATATTGTTAAAGATCATATAATGCGCAAAATTGACTTGTGTGCTTTAAACCATGTTATAATGTTGTTTTCTTGTAAAAAAAAAAATACCTGAAGTTGTGTTTTGTTTCATTCACACATGTTTGAGTAACCCTTTGTTATTAGTCTGTCTACATCACCAAAGTAGTTCAAAAAGCTCTATTCCACCTTGTGATGTCAAGCTTTAGTTCAGTAGAGAGAGGCATTTCCAAAGCTGAAATCATCCAGATGATTCTAGTGAAGGTGTGTGTTTAAAAACACAGTGAAGCACTTTCTGTATTACCACGTGACATCACAAGGTGGAACTTATTTCAGTTTGAGAGAAGAACTTAGCCTAAATATGTAGGATTTGTGTGTTAAACATCTGTGAATGGAACAAAACTCCAGGTATGATTTTGATGAGGAAACAACATTATAACCTGGATCAGAAAACAGCATAAAATGGACCGTTTAAAATGTTATGTGTTAATTATTGTTATGCGTAGTGGTCACTGTCATTTTCTCATGTAATATTTGTAACATGCTCTGTAATAACCTTTTTTTCTGTAGAAACATGCAGCTGACCTGATCTACTATGCTATATACTACTATATATAGCACTTTTTTGGCTCAAGGACACAACAGTAGTACACACTGGTTGAAGCTTATTGAAACTGAATTGCTGCTTTCAATTACTGCTTTAACATTCAAACCACTGAGCTAGATCTATTGTGAAAAAGTGATGTAACATTACTAATATAGTAATAGTATAGTAAGCATTTTAGTGTATATAAGATGTGTCTGTACCGGCTTTTGACAAACAGCTGCCAATGAGTCAGATGCAGATTATTACGTGACAAACACAGCCATGGTCAGCTCACGGTCTGTAGGCGGTACCTCAGGAGCTGCTCTTAGCCCCGCCTATACCAAACTGTGCTCCGTGGCCAAACTCACGTCACTGTCACTCTCCATTGGCAGTATGCGATTGCTTGCTCTCACTGACCGTCGCTGTCACCCGGCTGTCAATCATAGGTCAAGCCCCGCAGAGTACCGCCCACTTTGTTGGATTTTTCAAATTTTGACTGTGGGCGGAGTTAACTCTAGCACAGGCGTTTAGCGGCTCTTTAATAATAACTTTAAATCATTCCATAATCCCAAAGCCTACCCCCTCTCCTTCTCCCGTGGGGAGTTCAGACAGTCAGGTGGAGACAGAGGGTGGAGGACACACTCATGTTAAGGTGAGACATCCATCACTCATCACCCATCCATGACGCACATTACAGTTGACGGGGAATATGAAGTGCCTGGTCTAGTACAAACTGGCCCTATCTGATCCAGGCCCGATGCAAGGATACAGAGGGGAGGATGGTCCAGGGTCGAGGGGCGGGGGGCCAAGGCTTTTTATATCTCTCTGGCTAATCGAGTTTGTGACAGGGAGCAAGAATTATGGCAATTAAAAGCATTAAAGGGCCCTAATGGTTTGGCCGTCTCAAATGAACAACTGATAAGGATCCACTATGTTGGAAACAAGGTTAGACTTGCAGTGAACGGATGTAGGCCTAAAACCTTTATGTCAATGTATTCTTATCTTCATCCTATATTCCTGTGTTGTTCAGAAGTTAAGTGCAGAACTCATAAAAAATAACAAACAAGACAAAAAAATATGTTCCTTCATCATAATTAGTCACCAACCCACCACTGAAACATGTAAGTTGATTATAATAATGATATCTTTTATAGAGCTTAAATGGTATTGATTTAAAATTCTCTTATACATTTCATTTATATAATGGGACAAAATATATACAAAAAATATCAAAATATTTTAGTCTAAGTAACTGGTTCTAGATTTTATACTTGCCTTTATTGCTTAATCTTGATGCATAAGTTAAAATGGATTCAAGTTATATTTCAACACGCCACTGTAACATATGCTAAAAATGTGCACATATGAACTTCATTACTGTCTATTTATGGTTTGTTTTCCCACAAAGTGATGAAGTGTGCGTCCAGGAGCTCAGACATGAGCAGCTATAAGAGGCAGTGCCAAAGAGCAGTAATGAGAAGTCGGCTGTATTTAGAGATATGTGAGTCCTGTGTAACACCAGGCCATGGCCCCTTATGACAGGGACATTACAGCAGTCATCACCAAATACCAGACCCACTAACAAACTCAGAGGAAGAAAGTGGTTAGAAAATATTGTGTGTAAATTATCACTTACACCGTGGAATATTATACCCAAGGAATTTCTAAACCAAATAAGCCAAGCCCTCCTCCAAGGCAAATAGAGGTTTGTAGAGAAGCACGCTCGCTCACAATTAGGACACATGTTTTTTCTGTGCAATAAACACAACCAAAAACAAACAAACATGTGCTTCTTTTCAGCTCTTTTTTGGCTAAAAAGTCAGCTTTGGGTGCCCTGGGGCAAATTGACAGCCATTAGAAGAAATGCATGGGTAAAGTGTGTTTCTCAATAACACTACTACTACAGCCACCTGAAGCACACTTTTATCATTGATTATAAAATCTCCTACACAGATCCAGATGGAGAGGTGGAGAGGAGGAGAGCACACATTACCGTTCATGAATTAATAAATATATTTGAATGGAATAATTAGTTCTTCAACAGCTGCCAGGAAAACGGACAGGAAGCACTAACCTGAATGAACACAGTGTGGAAGTGAGTGGGACATTAATTCTATAGGAGCAAGATGGTTGACATTTAAAAGCATTTAAAAGCAGACTCTATACAAGCCTCACAACAAAGGCGTAGGATAGCTTACATGGAACAATATGCTGATATTGAAAACTGGTATTATATATTTCACCTCAGT
The DNA here is from genome assembly GCA_029959045.1 of Taenioides sp. WSHXM2023. Taxonomy (NCBI): domain Eukaryota; kingdom Metazoa; phylum Chordata; class Actinopteri; order Gobiiformes; family Gobiidae; genus Taenioides; species Taenioides sp. WSHXM2023. The sequence continues at coordinate 22,708,283 of CM057093.1, forward strand.
CAAAGTTTCTGTACCTGATGAGACCCAAGAAAAAGGTAAAGATAAAGAAGTGGCTTTTTCCTAGCATTAAGACTGAGGAGTAAATTCATTATACACATTTGAACATACTTTGGTTTTAAATGTGTTGTACATTATTTTTATAGTTTTAATTAATTTGAGCTCATTTGAGTTAACACTTTCACAACTTTCAGAGACCAGAGTGCATGCTAACAACGGACCAGAAATGCTTCCTGGTTCTTAGACAATAAAAGTTTAAAATCAGGTGCAGACGGTGCACAGCAGTCTCACTCTCAGAACTACTTTTACAGTATATGGCACACAATTTTACTTTTACTTATTACTTGAACAAAATCAGGTACTACCCCTTTAAGATTGTGCGTTATCATAATGTCCTTAAGAGCTTTAATAAAGTACTTTTCCTTGAGGGCCACTGACTAGTAGTTTTTTCTACCTCTGGCTAACCCAATAAAACATCACTTTTCTGTAAAAACCTTTTGTGCCCTGTCCGCTCTATATTCTCCCCCACTACCATCGTGAACTCAGCCTTCCCTCTCCTCTTCCTCTCTCACAAAACACAATCTCTCCTTTTGCCACTAGGTACCTTTTACAGAACGGTAAAACATTTTAAGAGCTGCGTTTGTCTTAAATGTCAGTGTTGTTTGGTGTGGTGGTGCATAAATGGAGCCTGGAGCCCCATGACAAAGGTCCAGGGGCCAGTCTCGTGTTTGTGTCACTGTCTGTAGATGTGCCACTAATACTGATGGGACCAGCAGTCCATTAACTTCATGTTTAACGATGGTAATTACAGATAAAATGTCCTCTCAGTACAGCTAATTGTTCAGCTATGTGATTTAAAGTAGCTGTACCTTATTTTTACTGTCTTAAAAACAAAACAGAACTAGCTCAATTTAAAAAATTTGCAGTGGTCACGTGTTATTCCTCACTTACCTAAAGCTTTCTAACACCATACTTCTTCACCATGATGAGGTTTAAAGGTGCACTGAGTAACATTTCTAATGGAGAGTCCGTGGCCTGCTGTCTCCATTGAAATGTTATTGTTTTGTCTAGAATGTTCCACAGTATAGATTAAACCTACCTATTACAAAAGAGACAAGCAGGTCACAGCACTTCGCTACATTACAATTCAGATCTGCGGAGAGTCGCTCCTATTCACTAAAGGAATTATTGTGTGTAGAATCCCTCAGTCGTCCAGGTAGAATCCATAGCAAAAGGAGCAATTTAATTTGTCAGCTGGACAGAGTTTATTTGGTCGAAAGGAATTTGGTCGACTAAAGGAATTATTAGCAAAAGGAGTAATTTTCATTGTAATCAAGCTCCTCCCTTCAAGCAGATATAAAGCAGTGTCCACCAGCATCTGACCAGAACTGAAGAAGCAGCTTGGATGAGCTGCGAAACGTATTCAACCAAATAAACTCTGTCCAGTTGACAAATTAAATTTCTCCTTTTGCTATGGATTCTACCTGGACGACTGAGGGATTCTACACACATCTAAAGGAATTATTGTATTTTTGAGCAACAGAAACACCGGTAATGACTAAATGCTAGATGGATATGTTTAATGTCATACCATGGAACAGTCCAGGTAAAGCAATAACATCTCCATTGAGACAAGTAAGTAACGGACCCTCTGCCAGAAAAGTTCATCAGATCCAGACAGCTCACATGAATCTCTTTTAACCCTAAGAGCTGCTTTTACAATGTGCCATTACTAGGGCAAAACAATTCTTTCTGAACTACATGGGAAAAAAAATCGATATAGCCACTTTGTTTGTTCTGGTATTTGAGTGGAGTCTGGATGTCCTCGTTTTGTTATTGTGGGTTCCATAGCTCCACCCATTGCATACTGTTCTCTGTCTTTGGACTAGACACTGTCCACCTTATAATAATAATAAAACAAGCTGCCTGTAGACATTGTTTATTCACTCTACACTCTGTTGGTAGAAGCTACTGCCACAGCTGCCCTGGGGTAGACAGACCTGCTAATCTGCACCACTGCCCCAAATACACAAAAAACAGCTAGACAAATGTCTAGTGACTCACATTACATTCTTTAACAAAATCTTTAATTGTTCTAAAAAATCTCTCCAACGAACTTTTACTTATTACTCTTATAGTACATGTTTAAACAAGTACTTCAGTAGTTTTACTTAAATAGATTTTTTCATGTGATAGTTTTACTTGAGTAATCTTTTGCCCCTGTATCTGTACTTTTATTTATGAAACAAAAATTGAGTACTTCATCCACCACTGATTGATTGAGAAATAGCCTCCTCTCTTCAAATCACCGGCACTGCCACAAACCCTGTCTAATGGCTTTCATTTTCAGGAACTTTATCCAGTTTATCTGTGGTCAGTCCCATGGCCATAGAAAAGGAGCTGAGCACTTCTGCAGAACTCACAGATAAACACAAGACGACCAGGGACCATATGAGACCAGGAGGAAGGAGAGGGGAAACTAAACACACTAAAAACTTGTCTATTGCTGCATCATATAGGCCAACATTATTTAAAGGGCCTATATTATGCAATCTACGTTATAATGTTGTTTTCTCATCACAAACACAGTTGTTTTGTTTCATTCACACGTTTAACATACAAATCCTACATATTTAGGATCTTAGTTTTTCCCTTCCACCTTGTGATGTCATGTGGGTGGTAGCACAGAAAGTGCTCCACTGTGTTTTTAAACTCCATGCACCTTCACTATAATCACTTGGATAATTTCAGTCCTGGATTTGCCAATCTCTACTGAATAAAAGGTAAAAGATAGCTGTTAACTTGAAAACTACCACTTCATGCATGCAGGAGTCAATTTTGTGTGATAAAGGACTTTTGAATCTTGAATACTGTTTAAAATACTGATTTTTGTTGTCATACAGTGAGTTCTAGGGTCTAGTCAGTATTAGAAATAATCAACTTTGTGAATTTTCCGTGGATATTGCATGGCAATGAACAATGTAATGTCTTATCTGGTATTATGACACAATCACATTCTACAATCTGAAATCCACCAGTAGGCTTTGGCAATGTGTTTAACTGTATAGAGAGATCACTTATCATAATCTCAGAATTCTCAGAATCAAAGACACTTATTGTGCAACGTTCCTGTGCCTTTTAGCTTTACAGTGTTGTGTTTTTTTAGTTGATTGTAAATACTTATTATTATTATTTATCTTGATTTTGATGCATGCTCTTATTTTCCTACTGTTTCTGAAACTTGCGTTGTGACACTGCAATTTCCCCCTTGTGGGACAAATAAAGGATTATCTTATCTTATAATCAAATATTTGCTTTCGCTGCTTTTTTAGGGGCATCACCACAGTTTTTATGCCGGATGCCCTTCCCGATGCTTTTCATTTATTCAGGTTTGGAAGTATTAAGCTTGTGGACAATTAATCCAATTTATTCTAATTTCAAATACATCTAACTTCAAATGCATTATTCAGTGCTAAAGATACTTTCAAAAGAAACTGTCAACACGTAAAAGTCCACAAGCTATTTTAAACTTAAGTGGTGAACTGTGCGGGCATCCAAAGTCAGGAGTCAGAAGACCAAGATTCTAATTGTGGCTCTTTAACAGTCTTCAAGCAAACACTATTAAAATGTAACGTCTAAAAAAAAAAAAAAAAAATATATATATATATATATATATATATATATATATATATATATATATATATATATATATATATATATATATATATATATATATATATATATAAGGGCAATGTTGCTTGTGCCTGTATTATATTAAAAACAGCTATGGTTTGAGGCAAATAAATTAGCTCGTTGCTGTTAAGTCATTAACCTTGAGGTTTGGGGTTTAGTTCCACCACAGGGTGCAAACAGCATCATCAATGTCAGGAAGGGCATCCATGTTACAAATCAGCTCTGTACGAAAGCAAGTAATTCACTGTAACTTTGTAAATAAAGATGGCAACTTATATGAAATTGTATGTGTACATTCCGACCGTGCTATTGAGCTGGTTGGAAAACATGATTGTACAATGTAATTTTTCTGGTAAAAGGTCTACAACCTGCTTGTTTCCATGGAGATGTGATTGTGTTGCTTAGAATATTTAACAGTGTGGCATTAAACTAACCTATTTTGCATTTATGAAGTTATATGTGTTTTTGTAGCTGAAAACATACATTTTTACTTTGAACTGGGTCGTCTCTCCATGGATCTGACCTGTAACTCATCCTTGTAGCGTTGTTTGCTTGTCCATGGAGATAGAAAAGGTTATTGCCATATTGTGCCACATTCCAAGCAAAGTGATAACACTTTGGGGATAAAAGTAGGTGGTGCATCTTTAATTGAAACTTTGCGGCTGATGTCGTCAGCACACTGAAGTGTGATGCTAACTGTAGGTATGCTCTGTCTGAGGATTGTTAGACTTTAATCTGAACTGTATTTCAACATAATCTGACCATAAAGAGCTGACTTAGCTGGAAGTACAACAGGTGAGCTGTTTTGTACGTTAAATATATCCCTCTCAAATACCATTACAGTCACAAGCTAGCTAGCATTAGCCAACAGTTTTGCAGTTTGTCACTCTCACCTTTTTGTTGAAAATCAAACACCTAAACAGGACCATGAACGCTTAAATCGATCACAGGTTCCTCAAAATGTGTTGTTTAAAGTTTCGTATTTTGTTCAAACAGTCTAAAAACTTTTTGGCTGTGTTTTGTGCGCATTGTATCACCATGGTAACTGATAAACATTCCACCATACACATACATGTAGAACACCCCCAGAGTGATCTAAAATCTTGACGCTGGTAAAGACAGGCACTTGCACTAGGTCCAGAGTGAGATAGTGGGATAGATGATTCTGTGGAGACTATAAATAGCAGCTTAAATCCCACTGGGGCCCTGAGTAAATAGGCCTGTCTTGGGCGGGTCTCTGGACACTTGTTAGAGACAATACCATCTCATCCATTTCACTGCACAGCCAAATGAACCAGCACCAACGCATTCAGCAAAACACAAGTCCAAATACACAACAATCCAATGTACACTTTTAATATGTATAAGATTATAAAACTCAACAAAACAAAACGTAAATTAAACTAGGAGTCAGGAAGAAAAGACCTCAGCTAAGGCCCATCCCCGACATGCAATATACAAAGAAAGAACCAGCACTAGTTCATTCAGAAAAAACACCACCAAGTCCAAATAAACAACACTGTAATGCACAGTTTTCAGTGTATAAGATTATAATACCAAGGTTGCTGTATGTATATAGCTAACCCCTAGCTACCATGTTCCAAACAGGAAGTGAGCAGCCATCTTGTAGAGCGGGTCAATATGGTTATTTCAACATTTTGCCTGTAAATCAACATAAGAACATTAATAACAGACCAGTCAGACACCTTCTTTCCACAAGGTCACTCCAGCTAGCATTAGCAACAGGTTTGATTGACAGCGTTGCTAAGTCCCCGCCCCGTACCAAACCAGTGGAACAGGGTGTTAACAGCCTCGCACCTGACTGGCTCTTTGGTTGCTATGATACTTGTGGTCAGAATTCCTATATATGGGATATATGAAACTTGACTCCAAATTCTCCCCTATAACTGCTATCCTTGATAAGCTTCATTTGACTGGAGCCGAATGCTATGGGTGACGTCACACACCCTTGGCTATCAATTTGCACCAACACCATCAATCACTCACAGTAGATTCTTAGGTAGAATCTTAGGTAGATTCATTTTGTGGTCACTTTAACCTCTCTTCCAAAATCTCTTCTATTAAAATGGTCTTGGATCACAGCATGTTTCACACTGGCTTTAACACAAAAGAAAAATGTGAGAAGAATGCAAAATTCAAAAAAGCTAAGATAAATGAAATGAGTCAGCGCATTAAGAAGAACAAATAAATGTCATTTAACTGAAAAGAGGAAATTTCGTCAAAGAAATATGTGGCAATGTGTGTGGCAAATATTGAATGTATTTTAATAGTTAAAGCTGTTACTGTTCAGACTCCCTCATGAATATTAAAGAACACATATTATGCATTCTTATGGCTTTAAATCCCTTTTAAACATGTGTTTGTCACCTTGGGACAGTATTTCACAACTTTAAATAATGTTTTAGAATGGAAAGAACACTTTGCATCAGCTGCAGGAAAGAACTATATGAAAATAAACAAATGAAGCCCTTAGGCACTGTGAATGTTATGCTAATAGAGCCACGCATTAAAAACTGAAGGAGAAGTCTGGATATTTACTTATGATGCAACAATTCAGGCAAAATGGGAACCTTGGGATAAGCATTTTTTTTTCTCAAAGAAGACAAGTTTGGATTAATGGATTCATGAAGCTAATGTGAATGAAGCAAAACGCAACTATAGGTATGTATTTGATGAAGGGACAACGGAATAGCATGGTTAAAAGCTCAAGTAAAAAGGAGTTGAGAAATATATCCATTTTAATATAATTGTTTTCAAACACAAACTCTTTATTACCATCCAAACTCTTGATTCCACAGCAATAGCTCGCAAACGCTAGATAAATAGTCTGTTCTCTCCTCTGTGTTTTAGCCAATTACAGCAAAGATCTCATTTACACTAGCTGAAAACACAATTTAAACAGTATAACATCACATCTTCCATTTTTATTCTTAACAGTTGCCATGTTGGTTCAGAAACAGTCCTAATATGTTTTATGTTTACATGACATTTCAGATGATCACAGTCGTCAAACTAGATCCCTCACAAACGCCCCTGTGAGCTGGAGCCAAGACAAAAGAGCAAACAGGAGAACGGGAAAGGTTAGCAGATGAGAGCAGGACCTACAGGGGCTGCTACAATGACAGGCTTAGAGCAGCATTTGGAGCCATCGCAAAGTACCACCACTAGGGTATACAGCTATAGATACAAAATGTGAACTTAGTATTGTTGAGACTATTGCTAGATTTTAATGACTCCTTTCAAATACAGGAATATGGGAAAAGAAAAAAAAAACAACTGAGTGAATAACCACAAAACTGAACCCAGAGTCTCCAGGCTAAAAAGCACAGATGCTATAATTAACACAGTAATCATGTTTTAATGCAGAGTCATGCAAACCATCCAGCATAAACAAACACTCTGCAGGTTCGCGCTTTGCCGTTTGCTTTGTCACCCAATACTGTTTATTGAGGAAAATGAGAACCACTCTGTAACCATGAAACCTAAAAACATCTATAAACATCTTTTTAAGTTCTTGGAGGCCCTGTACCTGATTTGGATTCATAAGTGAGGACATATAGCTGCGCCCATTGGTTCCTTTAAAGGTCCTTTATTAAAAGATCCTTGTGAGCTTTTTGCTGTGTTAGAATGTTGTTATTTCCTCAAAATCAAACCTGGAGTTGTGTTTTGTTTCATTCACACATTTGAGTAACCCTGCATCATTAGTCGGTCTCTAAAAGCTCAAGATGCTCTGTTGATTTGTGGTGTCATGATGTGGTATTTTTCAAGTTAACAGCTACCTTTTACCTTTTCTTTAGCAGAGACTGGCAATCCCCGGGCTGAAACCATTCAAATGATTCTAGTGAAGATGTATGGAGTTTAAAAACACAGTGGAGCATGACCACATGACATCACATGGTGGAACAGTGTTTTCCGTTTGAGAGAACAACACAGCCCAAATATGCAGGTTCTGTGTGTTCAATGAAGGAATACACAACATTATAAATATATCAGAAAATATCATAATATAATGTTTCACTGTGAAAAACAACAACGATCTGGCAGTTGCAGTTGATTCCACATGGTTCTCATCCAAGAATGCATTTTGGGGGTGCCATATCACCCCAAAATGGAGTGCCATTCTTCTTAATTATCATTTTTCATAGTTAGCTGCTTTACAACACGTAGCATGGTGTCATCTTGAACCATAAGTAAAAGGTACAGGGCCTTTAAAATCTATTCTATCCACATTACACTGAATTAAATGTGTGGACAATATGAAACCACGCTACCTGTATTTTGTACGAGCATAGTTGTGTATTCCCTTTGACAGCTATCAGCCCATTTGTAAAAATAACAGCCAGATCAGTTATGGCAAAAATATTACTACACTGTGTGAATCTCCAAATGGCATTAAACATTTTCAGTCATTCGATTACGCTATTTTCTGATCACAAACATATCTGGAGCTGTGTTTTGTTTCATTCACACATGTTTAACACACGCAACACCTCGATATTCTTTTCTCAAACAGAAAACACTCTGTGCCAACTCATGATGTCATACAGGAAGTGCTCCACTGTGACGTGCTCCACTTCATACACCTTCACTAGAATCATTTGAATGTTTCAGCCCTGGGATTGCCAATTGCTACTGAACAAAAAGTAAAAAGAGCTGTTACCTCTTCATGACATCACAAAGTGGAACAGAGCATTTTGAGTTTTGTAGCTATAGATAGACTAATAATAAAGGAGTACTCAAACACAACTCCAGGTATGTTTTTGATAGTCGATTTTGTGTAACTTTAACAAAATTATTATTTTTTTAACTCTTAAACCTGTGAAAAACTGAACTCCTTATTTTTCAATACTTTACAGCAGTCCAAAGTTGAACTCACAACTTTCAGAGACCAGAGCGGAATTTACCATCACAGTAATGCAGACAACTAGTATGCTAACAGCACACCATTCCTTAAAGAATTAACATTAATTTCAGACTAGCCTCTTGAGTTATATCTGATTCAAATTCAAATGCACTCACAATATCTAAATCAGAAGTGGTGGTCTTTTCCAAAAACAACTCACTTACTTTGTGTGGGAGACATTTTGTTTGGGGCTCAGTGATAAAAGATCAAGATTATCTCTGTTTGAAGGGCCCTCACAATAATTTCCAATCCACAGTGAGGAGTGTTTGATGATGTTTTCTCTTAAGGGAGCAAGCTGCAGCTGTCCAGACTCTCAAATCAAATCAAATCTCAAATCAGTCATTTTTCACCAAAGGGAGACTTATGATACACTAGACAAGAGTTCTTAAAAACAAAGATAATCAGACGACAAGGTTATGAAAAAATTTGATGAAAATCTCATGTCATAGATGAGTCAAGTCTGGAAATTTAATTTGTAAAGGTAACAAGCCAGCAGCTCCATGCCAGTCGTAGTAGTAAACTTATGCCAAATTAAAATCAAACTGCCATCCTTCTGATCTACTTACATAACATGATGAAAACTGAATCAAAATCGCAATTTGAACTGGACGCAATTAGAAAATCTGAAATGTTTCGAAATATGAATCTTGTATTGTATATTCTCCAACAGGCTCCTACAGCTTGGCTCAAACAGCGAGAGATACAGGACTACATTCATACTATAATACTCCCTACAACTGTACAACAACTGACCCTTATGTAACAGATAATACTCCCTACAACTGTACAACAATCTTTGCTCCATTTTTCCTTATGACCTCTTGTATATAGCTCAGACATATTTGTATTACTATATTTCTATACTTTTTTATTTTTATTTGTGCATATACATTTATATAATTATACCTTATTTGACAGCAGTCTGTTATTTTTGCTGCTTATATTATTTTGAATTTATTATTACCATTTATATTTTTAATCTTTGCTATTATAATATATTGTGTGACCTACTTTGTCCAAATAATTTCTTTTGTGGATCAATAAAGTTTGTCTAAAGTCTAATTTGTTCTTTTATATCAATTCTCCTTTGACAGTTGAGAACTTTGAACAGAATCTGTATTTTTACCAAATTTTTCAGCCTAAAACTAATGTTACAGTGACTAAAAGGCAGCAGACTCTGTCACACAGCTCTAAGGGCGGATGAGGTGAGTTCACGTGTCCTATAATTGGTTCAGTTACAACTGCCCTACTGTAATGTTGGGCTCTCTGTGCAGTAAATACCAAACAGGCGATATGAACACACACTGGTACAATTTAGGCACATGTCTTAGATTTTAACACCTACATTAAAGAGGCACTGTGTAACTTCTCTGATGGAGGAGCTACACTGCAAAAAGCAATATCTAGGCAAGTTCAAATGACTTAAATTAATAACATATTATTTTATTTGAATAGATTTAACTGTAAAATGATCTACCAATGGAACAAGTGTGTTTTTCTTAATTCAAGCAAGATTGTTTCTTATTTTCAGTGCACAGAGTTGTTGTTTTGCCTATCTTAAATGTAGCAGTATTGTCATATTTTAAGTACTAAAAGTCATGTTCCACATCATGTTTCAAATCATGATAAAACTTTCTTAAGTCATTTTAACTTGGCTAGATTTTAGTGTTTGCAGTGTATTTACCTGTTCATCCATGAAATGTTATTCAGCAAATACACTTATCTATCTTCTATCTTCTATCTTTCAAGGTATTTTTGTGCAAATAAAAATGCCTGTAATTAAACATCATGCTGAGGAAATTCAAGGCAAATAACATCTCCACGGAAACGAGCAGATGCCAGAAAAAGTTACATAGTACAAGGTGTACTATGTAACTTTAAAGGTCTCTGTGAAGACATTATTGCTTTGTCCTTAATATTCCACAGTATGAAGTTAAACATGTCCATCCTGCATTCATTCCACTAAAGTTGTTTTTATTGCTCAAAAATACCTTGAAAACCATGTGTTCTCACTGTGAGCATGGTCACCTCTCCATAGATCTGGCCTGTAACTTAGCTTTGTGGCATCACATGCTTGTTTTTATGGAAATAGACAAGTCTAATACCATATTGTGGCACATTCCAGGAAAAAGCATTTACATCTCCATGGAATGGAGCAATGAGCGGACCCTCCACTAGAAAGATTATAGTGCACCTTGAAATTAAGACATTTTCAGGTTTACAACAGTTTACTTTACAACTCCTTCCACTTAGAAACAGTGACATTGATACTGCTGACTTCTGAAGAAATGGGGCAAAGTTAGCACAGGCAGCACTTAAATTAGAGCGAGCCAATTAAAAATAGGCCTGAAGGCATTTGAACCTAACAGAGCAGACCACATAATGTGTCCTGCTAATGTGCAATTTATATGTTTATTGTGAACTCTATACACTCCACTGATTTCTTTTTCAATAACAAATAACTGAAAAAACTATAACTTCTTTATAAACAATTGACATTTACAGCTCTCTTAACCTAGGGATCAATATCTGACAGACTCAATCAAATACATTGATCAAGACTCACAATCCAATTCCTCCCCAGTGTCTCACAAACCAGTTTTTCCACGAAACAAGCACCAACAGCAGCGGAGCAAAGGTTTTAGATAATTTAATTTAAAACTAAACCTTACTGAAAAATTACATTCTGAGAATAGATTTTAACATTAAAATAGTTTTTATGAAAAAAGTAAAGCCCTGTGTATTAGTTGTAATAGTAGCCATATGCAGTGGTAGCAAGTACTGTGTACTTTTGTTTCTGATTGAGAGTGAATATTTGATTTCAATATCTTAATTCAGTGTTTCCCATAGATTCTGGGGAGACTATGGTGGCACCAATAATTTTGATTTTAATCCTATACAATATTACCTATATTTAATTTTAAAAGCAATCCTAGTATACAGCAGTTATGTTTATGATGGGCAACAAAATGTGATTTTGTGATGCCAATGTTTACTCTAGGGTGTTTTTAGACTATGGGGGAGGATTCTAGACTATGCGGGGCCACCGTAGTCTATTCTAATTCACATTTGGGCAATAGTTAAGTATGTAAATGTGTTAAAGTAGCAGTACCATTCAGGTGATTCTATAAAAATAGAGAATAAAACCACACTTCAGAACATTCTCATAGAGGTAATTAAGTTTATTGCCACACTGTGGAATATCACAGCCAAAGGAACAACATTTCTATGGAAACAAGCAGGTAGGGCCTCTCCTCTTCTGCCAAGTGAGTCAAGTTTGTGGAGATGCAAGCCCACTCACAACATAAAAAACATAAAAAATGAAACAAACAAACAAACAAACAAACAAACAAACATAAACATGCTTCTATTTGAATCTAATTTCCACTTCAAAAATGCTACGCAATGGGGCTTTAACCTTCACAATACTAGAAGAGGTAACGAAAATAACATGTACTTCAGGTTAAACATTTTTAGTAAGTACTTTTACCAGAGCAGATTTTAATTAAGTACCAGTAAGTACTCTTTGACAGTGGCTCCAGCTCTTCACTGGACAAACAGCCTACAGCCTTAAGCACATGCAGGGCCTGTCTGTGCATTAATGTGTGTAGCGTAATATAAACACGAGGAGGAGAGCAGGTTCCATATATATTCAAGTTAATGGAGGGCAAATAGACCCAGTGCTATGGTCTTATCACTAAAGGACAAGAGTACAGCTCCAGTTTGCATAGGGATTGCATGTGAATACTGCATATGTGAGCAGAGGTGGGCAGAGGACAGGAGGAGATTTTTCTCAGCAAGGACATTCTGGGTTAGATTCTGGAAACACTATATATTGAAAAAAAAAAATCCCAATTGGTTAGCTATGTTTGGGGTGAATTTATTGACCTACATTGTCCATACTGGAAATGAATCAGTATAAGAGTAAATGTTTGTTTGTAGTTACAACTCAATGTCCAATGTCCTGGCTACTGTACACAAAAGACCCATTACCTATAAGGTAGGATTGAAAACAGTACTTTAGATAATAACATAATATATTACATAGTTTTGAAAGGGTTGAGACTAAAAGCAACTCTACGCTATAACAATATGTCTTTGAAATGATTGCATAATGCTTTATGATTGTCAGTATAGTATTATTCACACAGAATGACCGTAACTTGCAGTAAGCATTGAATTTGACAATAAAAGGTACAAGTCAAGAAAAAATATATATATACAATTCACATTATACAACTCAGTATATCTGTCTGTAACTAACTAATTCAACTTTATATAGAAAAATATGATTGGATGCTGTGATTCACGATTTGAAAACTACTCAAAACTACATTACTAAAAGTTAACTTACACCAAGACATTTTCTAGCGGAAGGTCTGCCACCTGCCTGTCACCATGGAGATGTTATTGCTTTAACTAGAATGTCCCACAGTGTGGCATTAAATTTGACATGTGTATTCTTACATTACACTTCTTTATATTGCTGAAAAACACCTTGAAAAACAGTGTCTACAGATCTGACCTATAACCTGGTAGCATCACCTGTTTGTCTCCATGGAAATAAACACTTTTAACATCATAGTGTAAAACATTCTAGGCAACCTTCATGGAGACAAACAGATGGCAGAAGCTCCACCAGAAAAGTTACATAGTGCACCTTTTAAGCAACAGATGATGTCAATAGAAAAATAAAGTTAGCATTGGCAACATAGCATAGTCCATTGGTTCCACACTCTATTTTGGTCCAGGTCATTAGTTCAGAATGGAGCCATGTGTTGAATGCCGACCATCTGCTGCTCTCTACACAATGTACCAGACAGAACCAGCCATTATACCATTATATATCATAACATCACAAGTGGGAAGAGTAGGGAATGGTACACAAATAAATGTGTAAAATATAATGGAAATGTTTTGCTTTAAAATACAAGAGAGTAACACATAAACTGTCCAAGTGCAAGTAAATGTCAACATGGGCTATTCATTAACTCCAAGTCTACATTGGCCAGGCAGGTTTTTTTTAGATATGATATATCATATGCAAATAATACAAGAAAAGACTGTATAACTGTGAACGCAACGAAACAGCAAAATGTAAGCCAGATGCCCTGTTACAACCACCACAACCACACACACAATAACACTAAGCATTCAAGCAAAGTTCAAACCACCAACTCTCCATTTTTTATGCCAAAGCCAACTCAGATCTGGTGGCTTCACCTGGAATATTCCACAGTATCGCATTAAATATCCATGGAGACAATCTGGTGATGCCACAAGACAAAGTTACAGGTCAGATCTGTGGAGGGGCCAGCTTGTACATAGGGAGAATGCATGTTTTGAAGCAATATAAAACACCCATTAAGAAATAATTGTAAGACAGATGCCAAGTTTAATGCCTTTCTGTGGAACATTCCAGGCAAACAATACTGTCTCCATGGGGATGAGCCGGTAGCACATCCTCCACCAGAAAAGTTACATACTGCACCTTTTAACTGAATTGCAGAAAAGTGATACCAATTTTTGTTATTTTATTTATGAGTTGCAGTCACATCATTTCTTCCTAAGTTGAACATGCACTATTGCCTTCAAGATAATATTATGATTTAATTTGCTATGGGGACGCTCTCATTTTTTCATCCGTCTGAAACAAATGGACAGCTTATGTTTGCTAGCCTTGGTAATTCTCATTATAACACTGCCAACTGTCAGCATTAGCCAAACGCACCACAAACCTGTCTGTGTGTTCCCAGGTGGATTACTCCCACAGGTCGTATTGACAGGTCTCTTCAAACGCCGCATTAGCCGTAAGAGGATCTGACCCAAACTACTTTTAAGGAAAATCCCTCTGAGCTGCTGCCAAAATCAAAGAGCACCAACATGTGAAGGACAGGAGATAATGGGCATTGATCGGCTTAGAAAACAAAGCAAAAACACTTTTTACCGTTCAGCTTTGTAACAGCTTGAAACTCAAATAGGTCTATATAATGTTGGTAATGTTATGTTACAAGTACACACATCACATCATAACTGGGACTACACCCTGGACTAGAAAAAACCTGGACTAGATCAGGACTAGAACAGGACTAAACCAGGCCTAGAACAGGACTAAACCAGGGCTAGAACAGGACTAAACCAGGGCTAGAACAGGACTAAACCTGGACTAGATTAGGACTAAACCAGGGCTAGAACAGGGCTAAACCAGGATTAGAACAGGACTAAACCAGGATTAGAACAGGACTAAACCAGGGCTAGAACAGGACTAAACCAGGGCTAGAACAGGACTAAACCTGGACTAGATTAGGACTAAACCAGGGCTAGAACAGGACTAAACCAGGATTAGAACAGGACTAAACCAGGCCTAGAAAAGGATTAAACCAGGACTAGATCAGGACTAAATCAGGACTAACACAAAATCAACTAGGACTAAAACAGGACTAAACCAGAACTAACACAGGACTAGAACAGGATTAAACCAGGACTAGATCAGGACTAAACCAGGACTAGAAAAGAACTACACAAAGTCTGCACCATAGATAAAATCTTCATTATAGCTCAACTTTTTCATACTTTTTCAATTTCAACTTCTTCAATTCAATAAATGACCAGATTATAATAAAATCATAATTAGAATAATTAATAATAATAAAGTTTTAGGAAGATAATAATTCATAGCATGTAATAAGCTTAAATTGTTGACCTTCATCTCTTCTTTCAATGCTGCTGTTTTTCTGCTGAATCTCTGTCTGTCCAGTAAAAATTGAAAGGCCAAAAATATCTTTAAAAGCAGGTCAGGTTTTTCACATTTCCCATTTCATTATGAGCACCACAGGTCAGTTACCCACAAATGAAAAAAAGACCATTTATAGTTTTTATTTTGGTAAACTGAGTTCACGTATAACTGAGAAATCTTTTATCTGACCTTTTTATACAAGGGAAGTAATTGTATACCAACAATAATAAATTAAAGACAAAATTTAAAAAGTAGTAATAGACCAGTCAATGTTTTAAAATGAATACGTTTTACAATAAGGAAACTCTTAATATACAAACAGACCAGATACTAAGACATCTAATCCATATTTAGGATAAAGGTTAGACTAGTTGAAGAACATTTTTTATCCAGGTCAAAAACATTAAAAATCCTAATGCGATTGTACATTACTGTTCATTATAACAGTGTAAAAGTGTAACATTTTATCAAGGGGCAGTGTAATGGATAGGACAGCACACAAATCACTGCTTTCAGCTCCCAGCCCGTACAATAATGCCTTTGCATTGAGCCCATGTCAACAGGTGCTCAGAGGTTTGTGCTGGGCTCAAACCAGGCAGGGCTATTATAAGACTACAGGGCAGTGTGTGACTGATCGTACCCTTTGCCCTGTGCCTTTGTGTTTCCAATTCACACCATCTCTCCCTCTCTCTGTGTCTTTCCCTCTCTCAGTCTCTCTCTCCTTCCCTCTCTCCTTCCTCCACTCTCTCTCCCGCTTTCTGTCTCTCTTTTTCCGTCTCCCTCTTTCCTTCTTCTCTCTCCCTCTCTCTCTCCTCTCTCTCTCTCTCTCCATCTCTGTGTCCCTCTTTCTCTGTCTCTCGCTCCTTCCTCCTCTCCCTCTCCTTCTCTCTCTCTCTCTTTTCTCTCCCTCTTCTCTTCCTTTCTCTCTTTCTCACCTCTCTCTCCCTCTCTCTCCATCCGTCTCTCTCTCTCTTTACTCTCTCCCTTTCTCTCTGTCTTTCCCTCTCTCCTTCCCGCGCTCTCCTCTGTTTCACCCTCTCGCCTTATCTCTCTCTCTCTCTGTCTCTCTCTTTTATCTCCCTCTCTCCATCGCTCTCTCTCCCTTCTCCTTCTCGCTGTCTCTTTCCCTCTCTCTCTCTCTCTCCTTTACTCACCCCCCCCCCTCTGTTTCTCCCTCTCTCTCTCTCTCTCTCTCCGCACCTCTCTTTCAGTCCATTCACAGCCGTATCTGTACAAAAGAGCCAAGGTTTCTTCTACATTCTCAGATTTCGCCTTGAAAAGCAGCTCAGAGTGTAGCCTCTGCCCCTCTGCCCCTCTGCCCCTCTGTACAGGCTCCATCTTCCATTTGTCATTTAGTCTGACCCAAATACACACAAACACATAGACTGCCCACTGCACAGCCACAAGAAAAGTGAACAGCAAACCCAAAAGATCTTAAAGAGCACCGGGACAAAGGTGACTACTCCCAATTTTCACAATATACTAGTATGTCTGAAATGAAATCTGACATAGGAGTGTTGGAAAATATTAAAGGTGCTTTATGTAATTTTTCTGGTTGAGCGTTTGTCAGCCATTTATATCCATGGACCTCTTATTGCTTTGCCTGAAATGTTTCACTGCATGCAAAAGCTTATCTATATCCAAGGAGAAAAGCAGGTTGCGCCACCTGCCTAAATTACAGATCAGATCTACGGAGAATCAAGCCGACTCATAAGAATGCATGCTTTTCTGAGCAATAAAATATGTCATTGAATAAATGTGAAATAGATAGATACATTTAATGCAATACTGTGGGATGTTCTAGGCAAAGCAATCACATCCCCATGGAGACAAGCAGGTGGCAGACCCTCTACCAGAAAAGTTACATCCTGCACCTTTAAATGGAATTATGAATGGATCTAAACCCAACTACACCAGTGAAAAGTCTAAACTAAACCAGGACTAAACAAGAAAATGTACTTTATGGATGAGTGAAATATAGGAGACTAATACTATATACTGCACTATACTTAGATGACAGGTGAATGTATCCATTAATAATAAAGTCATATATTGGTTAAGTTCTATCACGCTTGTGCAAGATTCATTATGAGTAGTTAAAATGCATAGAAGTGAACAGGTCTGGTTATAAAACTAGACTTTTCCACTCAGTCCAATATAGATGAAGCAAATTACATGTGAATTTATGTAGCACTTTTATATGCCAAGTGCGATTCAAAAAAACATACCATATGAACCAATCGCCTCTCTATTGCTGACATGGCGGTGGTACATTCTTATAATATTGTGGATGTAGAAGCTGAAGTGAGTAAAATGTCTTGCCAAAGGACACGATGGAAGTAGGAGTTGGGGTCAAACTGGCAGCTTTTCTGTTCTCTACTCGCTTTAGCTGTTACTGTTTATTGAAACTCTTACTGAATCAATGTCTGTAATAAGACATGTTTGAGGAGGATCAATGATGAGAAACTCTTTGAACATTTTGTACTAATGGGATGACTGGAGATTGCTTTTCTTTTGTTTGACATCTCCTTCGTAAATTGTCAATTAAACAATAGCTTTTATAATGTGCCCAAGTGTTTCTGTGTTGGGAAAAAGATCAGAGAATATAACTGGTGACAAGGGTTTATTGATGTAGTTCCAAAAGAAAACAATAGAAATTTGTCTTTAAAGCTGCAATATGTAACTTTCTGGTACCTGCTTGTCTCCATGGAGATGTCCTTGCTTTGCTTTGAATATTCCACAGAAAACTTTTTATGTGGTTTGTATTTATTATATCTGCTTTGAATGAATGAATGAATGAATGAATGAATGGGCTTCAGGTTTCTTGCACCTGTTTTCGTATGTGTTTTTAATACTACAAATGGCAAATAAACTGAAGCTGAAGAGAAAAGTTGCATAGTGAACCTTTAAGTTCAAGTAAATGTGGCCTCTAAAGAGCTATTATTCACTGTTAAACTGTTAAAAAGCCCGACTCATATTGAACTACAGTTACAAGTTGCCACAACAGTGTGTAAGCTGTAATTAACCAAGAACAATGACAAGCCAATAAAGTCCATGTCTGCATAAATGGACCACCATAAAGCAGCAGAAGACACAGACTCTACCCACCCTTCGCTCTCCTCCCGCTCCCTCTCCTTCTCTTTGGCTTTCCTGGACTTATGCAGGAGTCCTATGAGGATGACCGCTGCTCGGATACCGGCCTTTTTGTTGTGGAACCTCCTCCCGGCTTGAGACATGGTCCTGGGGTCAGAGGGGGCTGGGGTCTCCGTGGTGGGGGACAGTTTCGGACCAATGACACCACTAGTGCTACTACTGCTACTGCTGGGACTGACCCTAGGCTGCAGCACCTGTCTGGTACCCGTGTATGCTTTGCTTGGTTCCAGCTTGAGTTGGATTCACCACAGCCCAAAATCTGTGGTCAGGTAGAAAGACCTTAAAATCTCCAATCTTTTCCCATGCAAGCAGTCCGAATACTTAAGTCCACTTTGTTAGTAATGTCTTCTTTTCTTTGTTGTAATCCAAAAGTCCAAGGTGGAACAATATTAGCTGTATCTCAAGGTGAACTATCTGCATTGCCTTCCTTTCAAATCAGTGTAACAGTTAAAGCTCCATAGCATGTAATAGTATCTAATAAATAAAACTAAAGGTACCAAGCTGTTACCATCCATGCACACACTGTACCAATTCATCCCTGTCTGGTGAATCCGTCCTATCTCTTCCTCCTCTTTACATGCTCCTGCTATGTCTGTGCCTGCACTGCTCAGCTCCCTCTTTCCTTATCACTAAGCCCCGCCCACCCCGCTCCCAATTGGCTGAAGCTTCCCAATAAGCCCCGCCCCCCTCTCCAGAGCCTGCTTTGACTCGGCTGCTACATGGGCCCTCCCTCCTCTACCTCTCCTCTGCCCTTTTTTTCTATCTTGTTAATGATTTTATATTAATCTCACTGACCTTGTTCTATCTGGATTTTTTTTTGAGTTGACTGCGAGGACGACTGTGCACCAAACACCTAGCGTCTCACCCTGTCCCTCTCGCACGTACATTGTCAAGTGTGAAATTCAGATTCTAGCGTGTTTTTAGCGGCCGATTGCCCGCGTGTGCTGTTGCCAAGGACAAAGGCATTTCAAATAGAGCAACGTGAAAATGAAAAGAGATTAAGCAAAACAAAATAATAATTACAGCAAATGGCACCCTTGTTGAGGATACAAACACATTTTGTGACATTCTGTTCCTGGTGGGGTGTAATCTTCTCTCTTTCAAATATTCATTTTCTAATCCAACTGCTGCACTAATAAACCCTTCTTGTTTTTCTCATAATACACTCCGGCAGAACGGATAAGGGCAATTTAAGTAGTAAAGAATGATAAAGAAATTGATCTAAAAAGACATGAGACTTAAAGGTGTATTATGGAACCTTTCGGCACCTGCTTGGCTCCATGGAGATGTTATTACTTCACCTAGAATGTTCCAAAATATTATCTACTCATTTATCTCCACGGAGGCAAGCAGGTGATGCCACCAGCCCAAGTTACCGGTCATATCTATGGAGAGGGCCTCAACTCAGATTAAGCATGCAGGTTTTTAAGGTAATTTTGAACAATAAAAAAACAGTTAGAAATGATTTTTGATATACTGAGGAACATTTCAGGCAAAGCAAAGCCATCTCCATGGAAACGAGCAGGGCAAGGACCCGCCACCAGAACAATTACATAGTGCACCTTTAAGTAATACTACAAGCAGAACTAAACAGGTAGAAAAAAATAAGGATAAAATGGGTATAAACCAGGATCACAACAGAACTGCATTATAACTAAGGCACGACTACACCAAGGTTGAAGGAGATCCAAACCAGAACTGAAACTAGACTAAATGTTTGCGAGGCTAAAATCATCAGGAGTAAATAAAGAACTGCACTGGGCCAAAACCAGGACTAAATCAGGACTAAGCATGGGCTATACCAGGAACATGGCTTGTTTAAGATTAAAACTGGTAAAAAAAAAAAAAAAAAAAAAAAATCTGAGTTAATAGAACGAAACCAGGACTAAATCGGGATGGAACAAAGATTAACCCAGGATTGACCCAGACCCTGTATTAAACCAAAACAAAAGCCAGGCTAAAGCAAGAATCAACCGAGATTTAACCAGGCTAGACTAAAACAAGTCTAAATACATTCCCACTTCAAATCAAAATGTGAACTAAACTTGGATTTAACTTAGACTTAAACCTGAACTAATGCTAAACCAGGAGTTGAACAGGACCCAACCAAGTCTACATCAGGACTAAATGAGCTAAAACTATAGGACCAGACAAACACACCCTAAATCATACCAAAGCTTAAACTGGACTAAACCAGGGCTGTACCAAAAAGGGCCCATATTAGTCTATTTTCTGATCTAAGTTATAATGTTGTTTCCTCATCAAAACATACCTGGAGTTTTATTTTGCTTAGTCCACCCATATTTAACACACAAATCCTGCATATTTTCATAGTTCTTCTCTCAAACAGACTCCATCAAACTCCATACATCTTCTCTAGAATGATTTGGATGATTTCAGCTTTGGAATTCCCAGTCTCTACTAAACAAAAGATAACAGGTAGCTGTTGTCATGAAGCAGTAGTTTTCAAGTCATCACAAGGTGCAGCAGAGCATTTTTAACCTTGGAGATGTAGATAGAATAATAAAGACATACTCAATCATATGCAAATGAAACAAAACACGACTTTGGTGTTTTGTTTGTTTTTGTTGAGGTAAGAACATAAGACTCACCCGACCAAATCTGCCAATTGCTGGAAATTTGTTTAAATACCATCTATTTCCAGTTCAGAGGAAACTTCTACAGGCAAATCCACGGCTGTGCAATGGGCTCACCGGTCTCCCCGATCATTGCAAACTTATACATGGAACAATTTGAACAGAGTGCCCTGGCCTCTTATCCAGGCACTCCACCCACACATTGGTATCTTTATGTTGATGATAATTTCTCAAAAATCAAAATTCAAGATTTGGAACCTTTTACTGCACATATCAATTCTGTAGATCCGAACATCAAATTCACTCGTGAAGATGCCAAGGAAAACACATTGGCCTTCTTAGATTTTGCAGTAACGATAGGAGAAGACCGGCGACTCCAGGTAGAGGTCTTCAGGAAGCCCACACACACCGACCAATATCTGCTTTTTGATTCACACCACCCACTGCAGCACAAACTTGGAGTCATTCGGACATTACAACACAGGGCCTAAGTGGTTCCTACAAGCGCAGAGGGAAAGGAGAAAGAAGAACAACACATGGAGAAAGCCCTCTCCGTTTGTGGATATCCTAAATGGGCTTTCAATAAAACAAAGAAAGCCCAGGAGAAAGGGTGTAACTATTCCTTACCTGGGTGGTGTTTCTGAAAAACTACAGAATATTTTCAGACATGAAATCCCAGTCTATTTCAAACCCACAAACACTTTAAGACAAAAACTGGTCCATCCTAAGGACAAAACACCGAGCCACAAACAAAGCAATGTGGTCTACTCCATTCAGTGTAGTGAAGACTGCAGTGAGCGCTACATTGGAGAAACAAAACAGCCACTTCACAAAAGGATGTATCAACACAGACGGGAAAACCAGGGTGGGCCGCAATCTGCCGTACATCTCCACCTAAAAGCCACAGACCACTCCTTTGAGGACAGCGAGGTCCAGATCCTGGCCAGAGAAAAGAACTGGTTTGAGAGGGGAGTTAAAGAGGCTATTTTTTTTTTTCAAGAAAGAGAATCCTTCCTTGAACAGAAATGGAGGTCTCAGACATCATTTGTCTCCCATCTATAACTCTATCCTCAAACCTAAATCAAAACAAACAAAGAAAACAATAGGGCAGCCAGGTCAGGTCCAGAGGTGTGAAAACACCATCATGGCCCTGAATGGTTCTGCTAACTACTCCCCACTCCCACTCCATATTGAATACACCCACCTGACTAACAGAAACTGTAAACAAATAGGTGTGGTAGTCTCAGAGTAATTTCATTGTAATTTAGCTCCTCCCTTCAGGCAGATATAAAGCAGTGTCCACCAGCATCTGACCAGAACTGAAGAAGCAGCTTGGAGGAGCTGCGAAACGTATTCAACCAAATAAACTATTGTCCAGTTGACAAATTGAATTTCTCTTTTTGCCATGGATTCTACCTGGACGACTGAGAGATTTACACACATTATAACATGGCTTAAAGCTCATAAGTCAATTTTGTGTAATGTAGGACCTTTAAAGAATCAGATTACCAAAACAAATACAGTTCAAGACTTAAACAATAACAATAGTAGGCCAACTAAACATTGACAATACAAGATTTTCCAAATGATCTAAACCAGGAAAAAACTTAGAATAGTCCAGTTCCTAGTAGCACCAGGGATACCTGCCCTGCTGATTGAAAACCTCTTCGGTGCACAATTGCAATCTTACATCACTGCAGACCAGTTTTCTTTGCTAGCCTCCTCCCCTCCTCCCTCCAGGCTCAGTAAACAAGGCTAAACCACTGTCTCTCTCAGAACATATTGATCTGAAGGAGAGTGCTTCTATCTTGGACCACCTGTTCTCCAGCTCCACTCTGTTTGCTTAACTGACCCACTCAGCAAATGCAGGAATAATTCAATTAACTCAATGCAAGAAACAATTGGCCGCTTCACAAAATCCCTAATGTATCTGTCCATGTTTTTTATCTCACTGTAGAATCCACTCTTTACTCTTGCATAACACTTATTTTTCACACCCAAACATTTTTATATTAGTGTTCATTACGTAACTGTTAGCCTTTTCTATCTGCCGTGTGCTAGCAGTATCTATCCTTCAGTCTTTAAAAGATGAATATTGAGGATTTGGCTGTTGACATGGTACAGCTACTAGAACGAGATATTGAGAATTGATGAATAGTGCAATGGTTGTTTTGGAAAAATGCAAGATTTGGATATCAAGCAGAGCGACAGTAGCTCAGTTGGTAGTGTTTGTCCATAGATTCATAGATTGGCGGTACAAATCCCACTCTCGACATAAACCGTTAAGGAACCACTCACCCATGCACTCATTTATTCACACACACATTCATACAGATCCACTGGCCCACAGGTTGGAGGTAAGGTTACAGCTCCCACAGATGAATGCTGTCATTGTTGTTGTGTTCTTGGGCAAGACACTTAACCCACCTTGCTCCAGAGTCTGCGGGCACTGGTGTATGAATGTGCGTGTGAACGGGTGAGTGGTTCCTTGATATAAAGCGCTTTGAGTGCTGGAAAAATGCTATTCAGAAATGTGACCATGACCATGACCAAGTATACTGTGTAATGAAAGCTGCAAAAAGAACTGATTAATAATAAAACATGTTTCTTTATAATCCTCCAAACAAAGCTATAAAGACAGGCTATATTAGCACTTTTGTGACCAGTTTTACAGTAAATTTATGTTTTGTTCAATACTTGAACCTCAACCATAACATAGCATGTTTCAGCACATTTCTAATGGATTGCTAAAACAATGGAAAATTGCTTTACTACAAAGATATATATTGTGTATCCAATCATTTTTCATTGTCAGTGCTACAAACCTATTTATATAAGTCCATTTTGTTATTCAGTCTCTCCTCTTTATTCTACAGTGGTGATAGCAGTAGCCGAACCTAGGACAGACAGACAGATGTGGTTGATCTGAACCTTTTCATATTTCAGAAAGTGTTAATTTGGACAAGTGAAAATTGCCTAAAACTTTAAGAGTGAAGTCATATTTTTTTACACTTGCTAGTACTAAGACTGAAACAAATAATATTTACTCTGTATATGCATCATTTACTTTGACTTCATCATCAAATACTGTATATTGTAAAATGATTGAACACTGATGTGCAAACAGATGTAATCCAATTTGCACTTGCTTTTGATATAATTATCTTTTTTCCATTTTGTTTTTAACATGAACTATAAAATATCTAGACCGTTTGATTTATTCTGTTTTAAAATTTGAAAGATTATAACTGACGATAACTAAACGAAACAAAACTACACGTTAGACCAAGCATGACTGGACCAACAGAGATGCCTGATAACTGAGAAAAACGAGTTGGAATCCAAACATGAGGAGTGCTGTTTCACCGATGACAAACACAGAGCCAGTTAGCCCGAGAGCAGCTGTGGTTTCTGCTAGCATCTGGTTACATAAAGGAAGGAAGGCTGCATTTAACAATCATATTCTTAAGTGCTACAGTGGCCATGAAGGGACAAAAGCATCATCGAAGAGTTTAACAGGTGACACTTGGAGAATAAAAGGCAACAAAATGAATATATCACACGAAAACTCAACTATTGTTTTGAACTGCTGCTGTTCTTAAACTGTATGTTGCAACACTGGAATTTCACCAATGTGTGACAAGTAAAGGTTCTCATATCTTTTTTCCTTCACCAGATGACTCTATCCATTGTTTTAGACTATTTACCCTTGCGTAAAACAAATAAGACAAAGCAATCAAATCTCCATAGAAACAAGCAGGGGACGAACCCTCCATCAGAAAAAGGTACAAAGTGCACCTTTAACAGAAATGTAAAAGGTAAAAATCAAGCAAATGGCATCGAAAAGGCAAAAATAATTTAATTTCTATTTTATCTGATCATATTGCCACAGCTTTAAAGTGTGAGAGAGCCTTGAGAGTTAAGAAACAAACACTGTAATTATGTTTCGTATCAGATGCCCAGATGCCCTTTATAACATACTGGCTCGTAATTGCTTTAGGTTTGATTTAAGCCAATAGGAAGCAGTCTGCATTTATTATTCTTAATAGCTGTCTGGTCTGTACACCACAAGGCATCTCCTCTCAAAACTGTAGCTTTAGTTGATGCAAAAGAAAAATGGCAGCATCTTTTCACATGGTAGCAAAATAAAGGTGTCTATGGACAAGGTCAGATCCATCAGCCAGCCTACACAACACCTGATACAGCAGAAAACATGCACTGAATCACATCTTAGACATCTCCCTGCAATATAACAGGCCATGACAAAAACATTACTGGGCTGGTTACATGTAGGGTTGTCAAAAGTATCGGAAATCAAATACTAATCAATACTAAAACTTGTTTCGAAACTACGTAGATACTCATTTGAGCAGGTATCGATACTAAAAAAGTCACATTCACTCAACAGAAATGAAGCTTTCTTGAATAGCTTTAGATGTTGAGCTGTATCAGAACAAGTATATAAACACATAAGACTAGTAAATGCCCATAGACCACTATGGAACCTATCTGGAGGACTATGGGATAACACAGATATAATGCCACATATTAATATAAAAGTACTATTATTTAATGTTGAAAATCAGAATCATTGAATACAGACTCTATTTCTGAGTATCGAAATAGACTTTTTTTTTTTTTTTTTTAGCATTGTGACAACACTAATTATATGTATTCTTAGAAAAACAACATACAAAGAAGCATGACCCTTTCCATATGCTCACTGCTTTGTGTGCTCAGCGCCATAGTAACCACACGGATGGCAGAGAATGTGCCTGAAGAACCCCATGGGCTACAAACATTCAGCCGAGACTCTTATAAAAAGTACTCCTAATTATACCTTTCCATATGAGACCACAAAGTGAAATCAAATGTGACTGGCTTACCCTGAGAGTTTTGTAGTGAAGGCTTAAGTCCACTGTTGGCAGGACTTTTATAAATAATGGTTGTTAAATTGTGATATTAGTGTCATGGTGATTACAGTACTCAATAAAAAATCAAACAAGCTTGAAGTGCAAATATAACAAGAGGTGAATAGAGTAGTGGATACTTGTGAATTTTACAGGAGTACCGCTATTTCAAATAATTTTACTCAAGTAAAAGAACAATGCTTTGCTCCTATAAATGACTCAAGATGATGCAAGAGCTAAAGCAACACTATGTGATTTTCTGGAGGTGGCATGTCACCTGCATGATTCCATTAAAACCATACTTCAGATATTCTCAACGGAGATGAGCTTCATGTAAAATTGTGGAAGATTATAGCCAACAGGACATTTAAAGCCAAATAAGAGTCAGGTTTGTAAAAATGCAAGCCCGTTCAAAGCAAGGGCCCATTTTTTGCAGTGCAATAAAAACACTTTTATTTTAGTTGGCTAAAATGTTACGTGCTGGGGGTTTAAAAATTATTATGGGAAACTACAACTAATAGATGAGTATTTGTAAGAATGTAGACTGATCTTAGGCAAACTCTTAAATATATTTAATTAGGTTATTTTTTCAGACCAAGGTTTAGTTAGTTTTCATACCTGACAGTTTCGACTGTTCACTAGCGGTCTTCCTCAGAGTGGTCACATGATGTTGTTGTGACATGTTTGGTCAGCTGATTTAAACAGGTTTTGGTGCTGTCTTCCCATCGGTGGAGGCAGTACAATAAACTGGAATGAGGGGGCTTTTTTACTCTCACACACCTGGGATACTGTCCTGAAGAAGTCCACCTACCTCCACCGAGGGAAGACAGCACCAAAACCTGTTTAAATCAGCTGACCTGACACATCACAGCAACATCACATGACCACTCTGAGGAAGACATGAGTGTGCAGTTGAAATTGTCAGGTATGAACACAAACTAAACCTTGGTCTGAAAAAAGAATCTAATAAAATAAATTACCAGAAGACCAAATGTCGTTGGACTAAAATCTTTAATATTAATATGTTTCAGTGAAATAACTAGCCTAACCTGTCACATGCGGTTACACCATTGGACCCTGTTTATACAGTGATTGACAGGAACACTGCACCATGGTCAGAGCCACTTGGGCATTTTCCTCAACTCCTCCAAACAAACAAGCTCTTCAACCAAAATGGCCGACCATCACTGACCCTTGGGAACCACTAAAAAACAACATCCAAGTGTCTGTGTGGCGGTGGCCCATCTCACTGGGGTCTTCTTGTGCGTCATCGAGAGGCTAAAGAGACACCTGTATCCGATTTCCCCTAACACTCTCTCTCTCCCCTTTCTGAACAGCCTCTCACACGCCCACAGGTGTGACTTGGTGCTCCGATGCTTGAATAAACATCTGATGGTTTCAAAACAATAGCAGGAAGGAAGATACTGAAGTGTGTGCGAACAAAACAAGCACGCAGGGAAGTGGTAACAAGCTCAGACCATATTCATTAATTCAAATTGGGAGTGAATCAGAGGAAGCTATTGGGAGAAACTGAATTTTATTAATACAGATGAAACAACACAAAACGTTTGCTCATAAAGTGGAAATTAACGTTACAAAAGTTGGAACAAGTCAATCAACAATTATTATAATATAACTTGTTTCAAATATCACACAGACACACAACATCAACTACCACCCCTTTCATCCATAGGTTTCAGAATGATAAAGAATTAGCAGTAATTAATACAATTAATCTGTAATTAATACAATTACAGATGTTTTTATTGCTCATAGGTTCAACAAAAAACATGCATACTGTCAGCAAGGTAACCTCTCCACAGATCTGACCTGTAACTTGGGCTGGTGGAGTTACTTCCCTGTTACCATGGAAACAGATATGCCTAATGTCATACTGTGGAACATACCAGGCAAAGCAAGCTCATTACCATGGAGACAAGCAAGTGGCAGACCCTTTAACACAAAAATTACACAGGTTAAAAATAGGTTAAAATGAACTATTTGTAGATCAAGTTTTTACAGTGGGAGCCTATAGGCCCTTTAAAGGCAAAATAAAGCTGAAGTCTAAATAAATCACTCCACAGCGTGTCACCATATTCACTGAACAGGGACTGACGTCTCCTATTCACAGTGAAAGTGAAGGCCTAATGATCGTTACCAGAGCACCTCTCAGCTTTGCATAAGAAGTCAGAGGGGCTCATTTCAAAGGACATTTTAACTTGACCTTTAACTTTCTCCTTTATCTTCAGAGCACCTGTGAGCCACTGTGCTGGTTCAGGAATAATATAATAAACAAAGACCATGTAAGGTCACTGAGCTGTAACGTCACTGTAACAGCAGCGGGTCTGGTCAATATGTAATTTCACAGTAAATGTGTTTAGGTGCAAGGGGCCATATTTCACTTTCTTACTGCTGGAAATCCAAGTGGATTCAGGTCATCCTGGACTTTAATCAACCTGCCACTGAGTCATTAAGACATTTCCTAATGCATTAATACTTTGCAGTGACATCACGCTGGGGGTGTTCTACATGTATCTTTAATGGTGGAACGTTTAGGAGTTACCATGGTGACAAAAAAGTTTCAAAATTGTCTTGTTGAAAACTCAAGAGAAAACACAAAATGTATTTAAACAGCACATTTTCAGGAACCTGTGATCAATATGAGCGTTCATGGTCCTGTTCAGGAGTTTGATTTTCAACAGCAATGGTGAGTGTGACTAACTGAAAAACTGTTGGCTAATGCTAACTAGTTTGTGGCTGTAAGTTTTATGTGTGAGAGACTTGTTAAACAGCATGAATCATCTCATCTGTTGCAGCTGCAGCTAAATCAGTTCTTTATGGTCAGATTGTGTTAAAGCACAGATTAAAGGCTCAGACAGAGCAGAGCCTACAGTTAGCATCATACCCCCAGGGAATGTTGATGATGCCAGCTGCAAAGTATCAGTTTATTTGTTTGTATTAGTACTGGCGTGAATAGCTGAAAGAGGGAAAATAGAAGTTTTAGGTTTTAAGCTAAAGCAAGGGTCCTCAGTTGTCATAGCAATTAAGCAATTCAAATCAGAGTATTATATTGTTTGAATAGGGAAAGGTCCTCAGAAAATGCCTCAAATCAGGAAAGAGTCAATTATCAACCAATCAATAATGTCATCTGAAGCCGGACAGTCACTGCCCCTTTCACAGATGTGGTAAGAATATTGTATCCGTTTTTATTTTCCAGAGTAAATCGAGTTGTGTTTAGCTCAGGAGTTTCACGATTACCCAGACTGAAAGTAACTCAGTGGAGGGAAGTTTCAAGTGTTTATGTGACGCTTCATTAGAATTCAGTGAAGACACAAGTAGCTGTTGATTATCCCCAAATAAACAACTTTAAATCAGTCCCTCTCTTTCTGCCCCTTCTTTCTCTCTCCCCCCTTTCTCCCTGCACTCCCATTCTCATCTTTCCCTCTCTCCCCTCCCTCTTCCTTTCCCTGTCTCTCCCTCCCCCTTTATTCCTCTCTCTCCCCCTCTTTCCCTCTCCCTCTTTCTCTCCCCCCTCTTTTTTCTCCCTCCCCCCTTCCTTTCCCTGTCTCTCCCTCTTTCCCTCCCCCTTTATTCCTTCCCCTCTCGCTCTCGCTCTCCCTCTTTCTGTCTTCTCCAGAGCACATATGTGAGTGGTGTTGGAGTCAGCCCTGCGTCTCTTCGCTGCATCTCAAGTATCTTAAACAGATGCCAGTCGGACCACGTTAACTATACAGTCCCTGACAAAAGTCTTGTCGCTTATCCATTTTGTAGAAACAAAAGCTTATAACCTGACTTTAAATTAATCGATTGGTTTTAGAAATGTCTCATATGAAAGCTAAAACCCTCCCAAATTATGCTCAATATACTAAAATAAATTTGCTTCACTGAAGAAAGATTGATCATTTAATGAACACAGAAAGGTCAGATTTTGGCAAGACAAAAGTCTTGTCGCCTACAGAAAATTGAACAAATAATTTACTTCAAATACAAAAATATGTTGCATAACGTCAGTGAATTAAGTAGTGGTGCTGTGAGATCCATATTTAATATCTTGTATGACTTCCATGAGCTTGAAGGACTGCATCCATGTGGTTCGACAATGATTCATACAATTTGTTGATGAAGTCATCAGGAATAGCAAAGAAAGCAGTCTTACATGCCTCCCAGAGTTCATCAAGATTCTTTGCTTTTGCCTTCCATGCTTCCTCTTTCATTCTACCCCAGACATGCTCAATGATGTTCATGTCTGGTGACTGGGCTGGCCAGTCCTGGAGCACCTTGATCTTCTTCGCCTTGAGGAACTTTGATGTAGAGATGAAGTATGCGATGGAGCACCATCCTGCTGCAAAATTTGACCCCTTTTATGGTTGGGAATGTAAGAGGTAGCTAATACTTCTTGATATTTTAGGCTATTGATATTGCCTTCCACCCTGCAAATGTCTCGCACACCCCCATACTGGATGTAACCCCAGACCATGATTTTTCCGCCACCAAACTTAACTGTTTTCTGGGTGAATCTTGGATCCATGCGGGCTCCAGCAGGTCTCCTGCAATATTTGCGGCGGCTGTGATGTAATTCAACCGAGGATTCATCTGAGAAATCCACCTTCTGCCACTTTTCCAGTGTCCATCCTTTTAGCAGGCTGTGGGCCTTGGCAAATGCCACACGGTTTTTTAATTGCCTTTTGTTTAGTGCTGGTTTCTGTGCACTGATTCGACCATGGAGGCCATTTCGAGACAGAATTCTACAAACTGTTCTGGTTGACACAGGGACTTGAGGTGACCAGGCCTGGTGGAGCTCTGCTGCAGTGGAAAAGGGGCTGGCCTTGGATTTTGGAATCAACAAACGGTCCTCCCGAGCAGTTGTCTTGCGGGGTCTGCCGGACCTGGGCTTGTCAAAAACATCTCCAGTCTTTTCAGATCTTTTTCTTATTCTTTGTACTTGACGCTGAGACACGTTGAAGGTGTCAGCCACTTCAGCAGTGGATCTGGTCTTCAGCCTCTTGATAATTAACGCTTTGGTCTCAGGGTGGATCTTAGGCATGTTGTCAGAGGTCAAGTTGCAGTTGATGTGAAGGTCTGGTGTGCTGGGGTTCTTTTTATACACACCCACTAATTGATTGATCAGTAACTGATCACAGGTGAGGCTGTAATCTAGGATTGGGTGCATCATATGACAAGGCGACAAGACTTTTGTCTTGCCAAAATCTGACCTTTCTGTGTTCATTAAATGATCAATCTTTCTTGAGTGAAGCAAATTTATTTTAGTATATTGAGCATAATTTGGGAGGGTTTTAGCTTTCATATGAGACATTTCTAAAACCAATCGATTAATTTAAAGTCAGGTTATAAGCTTTTGTTTCTACAAAATGGATAAGCGACAAGACTTTTGTCAGGGACTGTAGGACACGCCGACATATTCAGACTCACATACAGTAATGTGGCTTCAGGGCTTCATGAGGTAATCAGCAGTTCAATTCTTTACCTAGCCCAATTCAATTTGATGGTTAAGTCCTTGTTTATACTGTACCTGTATTCAGTTTTGCCCATATTATGCTATTTTCTGATCTATTTTATAATGTTGTTTCCTCATCAAAAACACCCTGAGTCGTCATTTGTTTCATTGCCACATGATTAATACACAAATCCTGCATATAGACTGAGTTCTTTTTTCAAACAGAAAACACAATCCACCTTGTGATCTCATGTGGTAATACAACATTTTTAAACCCCAAACAACGTCATTAGAATCATTTGGATGATCGTTTGGATTATTAAAGACCTAGAATTGCCACTCTCTACTGAGCAAATGATAAAAGGTAGAGCTGCCGTTAACCACCACATGACATCACAAGGTGGAACAGAGCATTTGCTTTCTAACTGTAGTCTCTGGTCACTCATTGACTCAAACTGCCTTAATAAAACATGTATTAGGACTTATTAAGGTGCAGTTATTTTAAAGTGGTACCAAAAAGTCTAAATACATTTCTGTGACCTATTTTCCATAATGATGCCAAACCACTTTCCTCTGTTGCATCATAAGGTGATAACATTACAAAACAGATCGGTGTCCAGTGTGTGAACTCTGCACCACCCCGAGACCATTTCTCATAAACCCATCATCCAGCGGCCGCAACCAGCTGAGTCCAGGATCTGATCCAGTTAAAGAGGAAATATCTGTCATAAATAATAAAATAAGAGTTTAAACTGTCATTCTGTCTCATATAAATCTGCGCAGGGTAAATACAGTGACATGCCATGAGGCGTTATCTATTATCAAGTATTAACCATGGCCCTGGGAAGAGCAGCTCTAACCACCTGTGTCTGATGTAGGTGAAGAAAAACGCTTTTCTTACAATACCTTGATGATATTAAAATTGGAACATTATTGACCCAATACCATGAAATGGCTTGTTCTGTTCCATGAAATCCATATATAGCTGTGTACTGAGTCCTCATGTAGAGATGTTCTATTCTGTGGGTTAGGCAGGTGGGTGATGTGTCTTGCCCAGGGATACAACAACAGAATGGACTTGTCGGTATAAAGGAGTATTATGTAACTCTTTGGAGGGTCCGTCACCTGCTTGTCTCCATGGAGATTAGATTATACTTATCTATAACCATGGAAACAAGCTGATGATAACTCCTGGTCATATTACAGGTCACATCTGTGGAGAGGTGACCCCGCTCACAGTGAGAATGAATGTTTATTTAGGTTTATGTTTATTAGGTATTATTGAGCAATAAAAACTCTATGGGCTTACTATGGACATACTTTCAGACAAGTCTATGACTTCTACCCAAGACAAGCCCCTTTAATACTGCAGTTTGAGTCAAGTTAGCTACAAAGTTTATCATTCAGGAAAAAGGCTTTAAAAACGCAAAAATATGCAGGATTCTTTAAAAAAAAAAAAAAAAAAATCTGTGAGATGAAACAAAATACAACTTCATGATTCAACACTATCTCATGCACAGCCCAGCTTTGCACAGTTGAGGATTTAAAGATACACTGTGTAACTTGTCTTGTAGAGGATCCACCTGGTTGACTCCATGTAGATGTTATTGTGTCTTCCTGGAATGTTCTACAGTATGGCATTTAATTTAACTATGTTCATGGAGATAAGCAGCCACATCATCAGGCCAAATTACAGGTCAGATCTATGGAGAAGTGGGCCTGCCCGTAGTTAGAATGCATGTTTTTGCAGTAGTTTTGAGAAATCAAAACACTTGTAAATGAATAAAAACAAGATATATTTGTTCATTACCACACTGTGGAACATCTCAGGCAAGGCAATGACAGCACCATGAGACTAGCAGAAAAGTTACACAGTGCAGCTTTAAAAGCCTTTCTGATCTGAATAACATTGGTAATTCAGCTACAAATCTGTGCGTGTATTTGTCCTTTCCCGTATTATGTTCCCTCCACACTTGGATGTGATGGAGGAGTTTCCCATAGTTTCTTGGCAGCTGTTTTTAAATGGCCATTGTAAAAGCCTCATGTATCACAGTTGGTTCATATCAGTGATAGAGAGGACAGGGGAGCTGTGGGGTTATTGGGTTAGGATGGGTTTACAACAGTGTGGTGTCTCCTCCTCTCATACAAACAAATAACATTAATTATTGTGTGATCTCATTATGAGTAGCTTTTGGTAGTATATATAAACTAGTATGAACTTAAAACATTTCTCCAACAAACATGATGTCGTAATAAGATATACATTATGATCCCCATTTATAGGTCCCAGACAATTACTTTTTCCTGTCATGATGAGGATATAAAAACTCAGAGATAGGTAGATTTAATATGAATATAAAATTAATAAACATAGCTTACAATTACTTGGTCAGGAAGGACGCTATATTAGTGAGGAGTCCAACAAACATGAAATTCTAAGCATTTCATCCTGTAAATTGAATAGTATTTGAATTAAAAAAAAAGAAACAATTTTTTTTTAGAGTGAATCCTTAAGAATTTTTTTTAAAGAATTTGACACAATAAACAGTTGGGAACTTCTTCTCTAATACTTGGTCTGGTCACTGCAGAATCTCCCAGAGTTCAGATGTGTGTGATTGACAGGTGGATTAGCCAATCAGGGACACATATGGTCTGTCTGTATCAACACAAATATGGCTGCATCCAAGGAATAAAAAGGACTGACAAACATGCCAAATTTCTGCAGAATCAATGAGCATGGCACTACACTATTCACTGTTAACTTGAAGTGAGGGAAATTTCATTTTACTTATAAATGAGAGGTGACCAATGTGCTCCTTAGTTTCACATGAGTCACTGAAATATATGATTACGATGGTTCTGCTCATAGACTATATGGACATAGCTAACCTGCTAGCAGCTACGTTCCAAATAGGAAGTGAGCATGGGGGCACTTCCGGCTCCATTGACTTTACACCGCAAATTGTCACCCTCTCTCTGTAACTGCTGCAGTGACCCTCATCATTTTGGTCTTAAAATGTTCATATTAACCCACCTACATGATTCTAATATTTTTATTTCGCCATTTGTCCATGAAACAATTCCTATTCCTAATATGGAAAGGCTCCAAATTCACTCACTACAAGCCTCAATGAGCTTCATTTGACTGCAGCTGAATGGGTGACGTCACACTCCTTTATACAGTCTATGATTCTGCTTGAGATATGATGGAGGGAGTGGTGACCAGTCTGTATGCCTCTATGCAAAACTTGCAGGTAAACTGTAGAGCATATACCACCATCTCGTCGTGCACTTTAACTCACTCAGAAGAAGTCCTCCCTGTCTGCTGCGACGGCTGAGAGCCAAAATCATAAGTAAACAATGAGTCAGCCCAATGTTCAACTGAACCACAAAACAATAAAAGTGAATCTAATGTATTTGTGTCCACAGTTCGACTGGAGCACTTGGAGGAGGGACAGTTGGCTGTAAATCTTTCAGTAAATACGGAAAATACAATAAAATACAGACAATGACAATTTCCTATAGGACCACTTTATAGACGCCAATTCACTTATAGCCTACTGTACATCATGTCTGTGGGTGGTGGACGGGGCCAGAATGTCACAAACCAATAACAGTAATTTGGTATAATGACACATAACTCAAACACTGTAAATTTATTCTGGAGATTTAGAGTTTTGCAGATTTGTAAATTTAATTTTCTAAATTTTCTAAAGTAAAACATATGTATTAAAGTATTGCATCTTTAGAATCTTTAGCATTTTTTGTGTTTATTTGTCCACAACTGTTTAAATATTTGCTTTTGTTAATTTTATTAAATTGGAAAAAAAATGAATAAGCATTTCAATTATAAAAAAGCATAGTTTAAAATCAGTAGCTTACTTCACTTTTGGAGATATAGTTAGAAGGTGTAGAACTTTATTGATCTTGCCAAAGCCCTTTAAGCCATGTCGTGTTACCTCATCAAAACCACACCTGGAGTTATGTTTTGTTTTATTCACACACGTTTGAGTAACTCTTTATTATTAGTTCGTCTACATCAAAAGCCCAAAATGCTCTGTTCCACCTTGTGATGTCATATAGTGGTAGTTTTCAAGTTAACACCTTTTACCTTTAGTTCAGTAATGATGGGAAATTCCAGGAATGAAATACCACATCACAAGGTGGAACAGTGCATTTTCCGTTTGATAGAAGAACTCTCTAACGCCTAAATATGGAGGGTTTCTATGTTAAACATGTGTGAATGAAACAAAATACAACTCCAGGTGTGTTTTTGATGAGGAAACAACACTATAACACTGTAAAGTCAAGTTCTCCATTATTTACAAATTCATAAAGCCAAGGTCACACAATCTGTCATATAAAATCTAAATCTCAACATTTTTTTTTCTTTTACAGTTTGCACTTGTTGGAGAATACCATTTGTTTTGTAATCGTGCTCATGTAGTTATATGTTAGATTTCCTCCTCCTCCGCTCTCATAGAGGCTCTCAGGCTCTGCTTATGGCTGTAGTGTGCTCTGTAATTAAGCACTGACACTTAGAGCGGCTTTAACAGCACTTAAGTAGCTGTCCCACTCCGCACTGTACACGTCCTTTACATTTACATAACATGACAACACAAGGACATCATTATAGAGACACTGTTAGCTCGGACATTACCACACATTGTTTTGATGCCTAAGCCATTTTAGGGCTTATACTTGATTTTAATATCTTCCACTTAAAATAAATGCCCCTTATATTACACAGGGTATTGTAAGAGCACATAATGAAAAAAGATTAAATGTTTTGTACTGAATAGGAAATCTGAACCTGTAATAGTGATTTAAAGAGGGTTATATTATCACCATTATCTTATCATTTATCATAGCTGAAGTTTGATTGATGCATGCATGTTTCAATAATTGTTTCTAATTTCACTTACACCCTCTCTCCGCCCACTGCTCTACTTTTACAATTATACAAAAAAAAAAAAAAACAATAATAAAAAAATCAACAAATAAAAACTTATAACTGAAAATCTGCTGCTTGCTACAGTGAAATGCCACTATGAGCCGACAAGACCAGATTTGTAGTTTTGACCAGGAAAATTACCCTGTTTCTTTTATCAAGCAGTTTTAGATAGATATTGGAAAAAAAATAATGTAAAATTTCAGATACTAAGCACTGGATATCCATCTTTGTATGGATGTGTTATTGTGACTATGAATGATGGTCTTACTACTTACTACTACAGACATCCCACAGACCCACAACATTGTTTTTCATTCTCAACCAGCAGAAGCGCTCCCAAATCCCCAAACTGTGCTCCTATGTCTGGGAACATGCAAAAATTAGGCACAAGTGATCTCATAATTGTCACTGCTAACCACTGGGGTCTTATAATTGCACATTTTCTCAGCAGCGACCCTGTCCAGGAGGGATTGAGATTGTGATAGTGAGATAATAGAGTAGACTGTCTGACATCTAAAGGAGGAGGGGCCAGTAAACATCCTTTAATAGAGTTAATTATGAGCAGAGCCAAAACACAGGCCTGGATTGGCTGAGACACAGACACACTGATCATTTGTGAGTTTGAAATCTGACACCAGCTAATAACAAGTGTCAGTCACCAGAAACAAACAAGGCTAAGGTGGAAGACGTGGCAGTGGCTCAGGTGGTTGAGCGGTCGGCTTATATCGACAAGGTTACCAGTTTGATACAGGGGTTAATACTCGGTCTAGGAAGCTACTACACTATTTGTGCTTGATGGGAAAAAAAATCTCTTAGTGGGATGAAAAATAAAATAATATGAAGTTGTGAAGTTGGGTTGCAAGATGTATCGCAATTTTGGTTAGACTGCAATTATTTAAAGGTGCATTATTTAAAGGTGCATCGTGTAACTTTTCTGGTCTAGGGTCCGTCAAATGCTTGTCTCCAGGGAGATGTTATTGATTTGTCTGGAATGTTTCACAGTATGGCATTAAACCTTTCTATCAGAGACCAAACCAGACGAAATTACAGGTCTGTGAAGAGGCAACCCCGCGTAGATCTGTTTAATGGAACATTCTAAGCAGAGCAATAACATATCCATAGAAACAAGAAGGTGATGGACCCCACCACCCAAAAAGTTACACAGTGCACCTTTAATTTGGAAACTGAAATCCCCAAATCCAAGTTATTTTTCTCTGTATTGTGACAAGAGATCTTACTGTAACCTAGCAGTGTAGACTATAATGTTTATGTTACACCCATCTGTCCAGGCTCCTCGTGTTGGCGGTGCAGTTGTCAGTTTGTGTTTGTGCGTCTCAATGTGCTTTTCATGTCTGTGTCACATACAGCCGTTGACGTATGTCCACTTTCATTCATCACAACAACACACGCGCTACACTCACACTAGCATCTGTGGATCTGTACAGCTATTACATTCAAAAAATATGCCAAGGGGGTGACAACGCTGAGGAAGAAGAAAGACGTAACACTGGTGGTTTGTTAGAATCTGTTGAATAGCCATGTATTTGATAGTATTCACAAAGGTGGGCAGATTGTGCAATGAAAAATAATTGCTATATACTTCAACACAAACCATCGAGCAAAGTGATAAATTTGATCCTTGGGTTGAAAATATTTAGACAAAAACTCAAATATGCAGTTGTTTCAAGAAATAGACATTTGACATTTTCTACAACAGCGCTATTAAAAATAACTAACAATTACAGGTGCATTGCGCAACTTTTCTGGTGGAGTGTGCGTCACCTACTCTCCATGGAGATGTTATTACTTTACCTACAATGTTCCACAGTATGACACATCTATGTAGCATTTATTCATTACGGGTGTTTCTATTGCTCAAATATATAATAATCCTCTCTGTAAATAGTTGCATCTCCACAGATCTGACCTGGAATGTAGCCTATAGTTGTCTGATTTGAGATAGGTTGAGGTAGGTTTAATCTGTACCGTGGAACTATAACATCTCCCTGAAGACAAGCAGGTGACGGACCCTCCACCAGAAAAGTTACACAGTGCACTTTTAAGCCCAAGAATGCATTAACATATCACCTCCAATGCCCGTGATTTTAACCTTATACACAGTGGACAATACTGGTTTAGTGTGTGTGTGTATTGTGTTTCTATGTCCCCCCTGGAGCAGTGTAGGATTGTGCTGACTCAGCCAAAGCGGGCGCATGTGTCAGGGAGCAGGGACAGATGGAGGAGGAGGAGACCTCAGTGAGAGGACAGCGCTGGTCAAAACACTCCCGGGCCAATGATTAATACAGATACAACGGAGTATGAGCTGTTGAAATGTCAGCTGTTGCCCGTTTCTCACTGTAATGACACTAAATACGGATCTGAGACACACATGAGCAGAATGAGTCAGTTTCGCAGACAGCAAAAGGTGTATTTGGACTAGAATTTTGTATGAATAAAATCACCATTGTTGTATCAAATTGCGGTAATGTTTTAAAAATTGAAATGCCAAGGTTTAAATTGCTATAAGGATGTAATACGCTGGAGACTGCAGTTTAGGTCCGGCTTTGCTAGTTATATGTTTAAAGGTCCTAAAATACTCAAATTGGATTCTTTAGCTTTGACCCACGTTGGAGCCATTTTACGTCTCTGTACCTCCTGACTTGTTACGTAATTGGCTGCTCTATAAAAGGGGAGGAAAAGGCGCACTCTGGTGTTGCAGTGTGGAGGTAAACAGTCTTTTGATCGTGGTAGTTTAAGTTAACAACTACCTTTTAACTTTTGTTGAGTGGAAATTAGAAATTCCATGGCTGAAATGATCCAAATGATTCTAATGAAGGTCCATGGGCTTGCATCTCCAAAAACCTGACTCTTATTTGATTGGCAATATTTCACACTATGGTATAAAGCAATATCTCCATGAAGAATATTCCGAAATACGGTTTTAACTTCCTATTTCCATGGAACCATACAGGTGCCACCTCTAGAGGGTTAGAGGTAGCATTAGCACCCACAGGCTTTTGGGTGATCAAGGTTTATAGAGCACATCATAGCAGTCCAAATTGGATAGAAAAGCAAGCGCTGTGCTGAAGTAATTACTGAAAGGTTAGCCTAACATTTAGCCGCTCTTATGAACCAAAATGCCATAACTATTTGTTCAAACTTCAGGCCCAATTTGAAGTTACCCTGATCCGGTCTTCTTTTATGAGTCCAGTCCCCGGTGGAGCGTGCAGTCTGTCGGGAGCAGAGTGAGAGATCATCTTTCACTGTAAAGACACCTTAAATGACTCACTTGACATCGTCCGCTGGTGTCTGCCTTGTTCCTTTGTGCTGCCCAGTTCAGTTTAACTTTGAATTTGAGATCTTTTTTTAGCAGAGGACAGCTCATTCCCCAGCAACAGTGTTTTCGCAGTTTTGACTTCTCAAATTAAATTCTCCTCTGTGATGTTACCTAATCGCCTGCTAAAAATTGCTCATGTTTTCAATTTGTTGCTAATGACAAATTAGAAAAACGCGTTCTCTAGCTCAGCGGCCAGCATCCCCACAGCTGCTGGGTACAAGATCATTAGTTAAACTTGCAGCGCTTGGAAATATTACTTTTTCGTACATTTGATGGAACATATTGGCAATTTAAAGGTGCACCAATGTGTTTTCTTGAAGAAATTTTAAGGAGTAAAAACACCTGAAATTGAATAAATGCAAAACAGATAAGTTGAATGCTTTACTGTGGAACATTCCAAGCAAAGCAATATCATGTCATGGAGACAAGCAAGTGATGGACCCTCAACCAGAAAAGTGAGATGACTATGGCCAACACTGTGGATTCTTTCTGGTTTCTGTCTACATCTCCAAAGCTCAAAATGCTCTGTTCCACTTTGCGATGTCATGAAGTTAACTGCTAACTTTTACCTTTAGTTCTGGGCTGAAATTACCCAAATGTTTCTAGTGAAGATGTGTGGAGTTTAAAAACACAGTGGTGCACTTCCTGTAATACCACATGACATCACAAGGTGGAACAGGGTGTTTTCTGTTTGAGAGCTCACCCTAAATATGCAGGGTTTGTGTGTTAAACAGGTGTAAATGAAACAAAACACAACTCCAGGTATGTTTGTGATGAGGATTATAACAGATCAAAAAATAGTGTAATAAGGCCACAGATAACAAAAAAAAAAAGAGAAAAAAATGCTTTTAATGTGCTTGAAATAGGCCAGTATATAAACAGACGGTATAAAAGACACTGCTCTAGCTTCACAGAGACCTCCCAGGCTCGGAGCAGCAGCGTAACTCC
The DNA here is from genome assembly GCA_029959045.1 of Taenioides sp. WSHXM2023. Lineage (NCBI taxonomy): Eukaryota > Metazoa > Chordata > Actinopteri > Gobiiformes > Gobiidae > Taenioides > Taenioides sp. WSHXM2023. The sequence goes on from CM057093.1 coordinate 22,748,987, forward strand.
CTGCACATCTGAACCCTGGTGTCCATGGCGATGGTTGTGATGGATGGTGCGTCAGATAGGCCCGGTCTCCTGACAGTGCAGACAGACTGGACCCAGAGAGCAGGACCTCAGCCCAGACTACAGCTCCAGCAGACAGATGGAGGGCGCAAATGATGGATAAAAGTGAGATTTATGAGATATGTGAGTTATAGGTCAGAAATATCATGTGAGGGTTTATCCATGGGTATAGGAGTGGTGACAGAGTGGGTTTGTTATGGTAATTAAGGATTTTTTAAAAAGAGCGCAGATTACAGGAAGTTGAAATGTTTATAAAGCGTCCCATAAGGTTCCATCTGTGTTTTAGGTAAAATGATGTATTGAGGGTTAAAGTTCTAGTCATTTAAGTTTTTTCTACTAAAAAACAATTGATAAAAGTGTACAGAAGACTTTCAGAAACAAGAAAATATGTTAAAATATATAAAACAACAACAACAAAAACTCACCTATAGTCTTAAATATATTATATTTAATGGCATGAAAGATAGAAATAACGGGACATTGGAAGTAATTGTAGATTATTCAAACAATTTTGAGGTATATTTTTTGTTGAAACATTGGGTCTTGTGCACTGTGTAACTTTTCTGATGGAGGGTCCGCCATCTTCTTGTTTCCATGGAGATGCTGTTGCTCTGATGGAGTGTCCCAGTATGGCATTAAACATATCCATCTTGCATTTACTCAATAAAATGTTTTGTACTGATGGTATTTATAGATATTTAAAGATATCGTGTTTTGTTTTTTTGTTTTTAATCCCCCATAGTTATGTCAACAGCTCTCATTTTTCATTTATTTGAAACCCCATGGATACAACAGTGAAATGTAACTCTGAATAATGATTTTAGAAACCTTTTAGAAAAGGTTCTGAGGTTCAAAGGTTACTTTATTGGTACCAACAGGTAATAATGTTATCAATATGGTATCACAACAGTATAAAAATCAAATGAATTCTTCTGTCTCTAGGATTAGAATCTGGCCCTGTTTTGCAATTAGTGAATTTACAAAACAGTTTTGACTTTGATGAAATTCTTCAAAATCCAAGTCATTAGAAGTTAACTTGCCATCGAGCCCACCCTCCATGGCAACGGGTATTTTAGCTGTAAATAATACACAATTTAGAGACCAAAATGTTTTCCTTATTTTCAGACATTACATTCAGACATGCTGCTTTCACTATTCAAGCAAGTTAGAGCACATAATATTGGACATATAACAGTTATTTAAAGTGGGGACTAAACACCTGACTGCCCACAGTCTAAATAAACTGGGCATTGCCTGGAGGACTGTGTGGGATTGAGGGGTGGCGAGGGGCAGGGTCTGGACCTATTAAGAACCGTGTGATTGGTTGGTTGGATAAGCACTTTTAACTCCGCCCCTGCAGCCAGGTCTTTCCGGTCAGAGCAGAGGTGTATGATCACAGGCCTCGTGAAATGTAGCACTGTCAGTTTTGGACAGTTTTAAACCATAAATTAATTTAATTTTTAAAAAGAATGGCCAAAGTTAGTGTTAAAGCGGCATTAACAAACCCTCACTTATAAATGAGCACATTTTGTTATCCTCTGCAGCAAATGTATTGTAAAATCTGTGTTTTCATGTAATTGTAAAACATTTGAGCAAAAGAGAACAAAACAGATTTAAATACCTACTTCCTCCTGTGGGGAAGCTGGCCCGATGTGGTCAAAGTAGGAGGCAGACTTCAAACTAAATTTAATCAGCTGAACTCGGTTTTGAATGTAAAATAACTTACAATTACAAAACTTTTCAAACAACTAAACAGAAAATAAGTCTCTTAAATTAAATCCAACACAATGGCAGTGTGCATAAGACACTGAAGTCTCCCAAATGAAAACAGACTCTTTTACCTCATCTGTGGGTTAGGATCGCCCTCCAGGGCAGTCCATCTGTGTGTACAGGTAGGTGTCCAACGTTAGCAGGTAAGTACTGATAGTTTTACAGGTATCAGCCTCATCACAAATGTGTTTAACATAAAGCTATAAACACAGTTGAACTTAATCAAAATACAGAACTCTAGAAAAACATAAATGACCTATGACAAATGACCTATGACCTCAACCAAAGGTTATAAAAATGGCCGACATTGGGCACGCCCCCTCTTTGTTTGGACCATGAGATGATCCAGGTAAGTTTCTCAAATATGAATGTGTTTAACTGAAAATAATTGGCAAATAATGTATATTTAAATTAACAATGTTGTGATAATTTAACCTAACGAGGACCCAGGGTTGTTATGTCAAGTTATTTAGTTGTTTATGGCAAACTAAGAAAATTAAATGATAAAGTGACAAATAATGGAACAAAGAAACCACAAAACCCACTTTGTCACACCTCCTTTCACAATGTGAAAATGATCTACCCTATCTGCAAATCCCACTTTAAATTGGACGTTGTCTGCATTGTCTGGCATATTTATAAAGTGGAAGGATAAAAGGACGTTCGGATATGAGTCTTGACCTTAAAAGGCCCATATTATACTATTTCTTGATCTATGTTATAATGTTTCCTCATCACAAAGTTGTGTTTTGTTTCATTCACACTGTTTGACACACATACCCTGCATATTTAGTTCTTCTCTCAAACTGAAAACACACTGTTCCACTTTGTGATGTCATGTGGTAATACAGGAAGTGCTCTCTCTGCTTTTTTTTGTTTTTAATTTAAAACAAGGACAGTGCACAGAAAACATTAACCTCAGGGAGAAAGGATGGTCTGCATCAGATTTAGCTACAATCTTTTTAAACTCCATACACCTTCACTAGAATAATTTGGATAATTTCAGACCTGGAATTGCCAAACTCTCCTGAACAAAAGGTACGGGGTAGCTGTTTGAAAACTACCGCTTTGTTACATTTTAAGGTGGAACAAAGTATTTTAAACTTTGGAGATGTAGACAGACTAATAATAAAGGATTACTCAAACGAGTGAAACAAAACACATCGCCAGGTATGTTTTTGATTAGTTAACAACATCATAACCCTCACAAGAGTAAATTTTGCGTAATGTTAAATTGAATGTTGTCTACATTGTCAGACATATTTATGAAGTGGAAGGATAAAAAGATGTTCGGATGTGAGTCTTGAGCTAAAAATAGGCGACTTATATCCTTGTTAAACACTATTACTCACTGCAAAACTCTTCATAACAATACAGCTATCCATATATAGTATAGATTTAATGACAGGTTGCCGTGACATCTCGTATCCATTAGCCCATCTCATCTTCATTCTTCCATCGCGTGAATCTTCTCAATAAGCCAGTAAATGCCAAGGATATATATGGGGGAAAATGGCAAATGATATGCAGGAGTCAGATGGGAGATTCACAGATGATGAAAATGATGCGTTCGAGGCCTTTGTGTAGCGTTGATTGCATTGTCAAACCAGAGACAGGGTTTTTGTTCTGCTCCTGTCGCACTGCCCTGGTATGGCCCTGCCCGCGCTAGTCATTACACACCCACAAAACACAAATGTCACAACGCAATTACTTTTTTGCGCTCACGGCCATTTTCCATACGCAGGTTATTTTAGATGTTCATAATTTTGGCTTTTGGGCAATATTTATCGCTGGTAAAAAGAGGTAAAGTGATTTCTGACAGCTGTGCGTAAGGACAGAGGCTGCACTGTCATTTTGGTCGGTTTTGAGTAACTTAATTGACTCTTCGCCTCATATGAACTCAATGAATGATGCTTTTTGCCATTCTCCATTAAATGTTAGGGTGGTAAGTTCTAGCAGGTGAGTGACATAGTATATAGACAGACCATTCACCTTCACCAGTATAGGTAATTTAAAAACTTTACAGAGCTTTTATCGTTTTTTCGCCTTTCCATTTACCTACTTATTTACTTTTATTTTCTTAATCGGTGATACACGTAGGATTTGGCAGCGTCGCGCGGTCATTTTTGTACAAATGAAAACTCACTAGCGTGATCTACAGTTATCCATCGTAGGGGGCCCACTTTTTGTTGTGATAACATTTACTGCGATATCTGCTCCCATTGGGCACTGCAATTTTCTAACACAAGTTGTTTTAGATTAATATTCTGATTTAAAATGTGCAAATTATAATAGTGACCAATGGGTGTTATAGACTATAACTATATAGCAGGCTTAAGCACAATCTGTGTTTTTTAAATGATCCAACCTCACAGTGAGAAAGTACCGGCTCCCGATCAAATGCGTGTACAAATGAGTACAAATGTTACTACAAGCACTGCAACAGGGGTGTCCAAACTATAGTCCGGGAGCCAAATGCTGCCATCAGAACTCTGCACTGACTCAAATTTATGTAATTCTTTTAAGTAATTTTACCACTATCACTTCTACCACTATAAACTCCACTGTAAACTTAATGACATCACACTGCATTTCTGCATGCGACTTTCTACATTCGGTGTACACACTGAAGACGATAAGATGAACATGTATATAAAGTTTATATGGTATTATGTGGCTAAGGAAAAAAAGTTAAAGCCACCCTAGTTATTTTTTTTCTTTACTACATAATAGGGGTAGTAGGAGTGCGGAAGAAAATCAAAGAGATCAGATCATGATTCGATTTTTATCATCCTGCCCTAGATTTAAAGCAATAAATAGCTAAATATACAAGAACCTAGATGAAATTAAATGAAGAAAATCGTTTCACCCCTATAACATGTATAAGAGACATCTAAGTTGTATTTTATTGACTGCACTGCTCCTTTCCTCACCTCTGTTTAAGTCCTGCATCTATGTGTTCCTTCCATTTCCTCTGGGGCCCTGATGCCATGCCTTACATCAAAAAGCTAAATCAATTTCTTCCCTTCGCAGTTTGCTTGGCTGACTGAGATGTTGACACCTCCTCGACCCTCACACAAGCTACAGGAAAATGTACGCCTCTGTGAGCAGTTTTCGAAATTAGACTGAAAATAACTATATTGACTTCATTCCACTAATTACTCTTAAAGGATAAATTGGTTAATAGATGCTGTGAATCTACAACAATATTAAAAATAACATTTACTATAGATTTAAAGGTCCTATATTACACTAAATGGATTTGTGTGAGCTTTAAACCAAGCAATGTTGTTTCCTCATCAAAAACATACCAAGAGTTGTGTTTTGTTTGATTCACACATGTTTGAGTAAACATTTATTATTAGTCTGTCTACATCTCCAAAGCTCAAAATGCTCTGTTCCACTTTGTGATGTCATGTAGTAGTAGTTTTCAAGTTAACAGGGCCCTTTCACCTTTAGTTCAGCAGAGATGGGCAATTCCAGGGCTAAAATCATCCAAATGATTCTAGTGAAGGTGTGGGAACTTTAGAAACACAGTGGAGCACATACTGTATTACCACATGACATCACAAGGTGGAACAGAATGTTTTCAGTTTAAGAAGAAGTGTGAATGAAATAAAACACAACTCCAGGTATGTTTGTGATGAGTAAACAGTGTAATATGGGCCCTTTAAAATAAAGTTCAGAGCTTCAGACGGAGCAGAGCCTACAGTTAACATCACACAGGGAATGTTGATGACATCAGCTGCAAAGTATCAATAGGGAAGGTTGTTACAGGTAGGGCATCTGATGTAAAACCTGCAGTTCAAATCAATATGTTTGTACACACACGAAGCAGATTTGTCAGAAGTAATTTTATTGTACCTAAAATGCAGCGGTACAGAAACTTGCGTGTATCTATTTGTTTTGCTTTTGGTCTTGTATTTTTATAGATTTCTTTCATCCAAACAGAGCTTTTATCCAGGCCTGTCTCTGCACTTTGGCATGTAATTTGATTTTTTGAAGTCAGTGGCTGCAAATTGCCCTGATCTATCTCTACACAGGCCTCCCATCTCGCCTCTTAGGTTCGTTCGTGAGTTTGGGTGGGCAAGGACGAGCGGAGGTCCGGGCACATGAGTTATTGGCGTGAAGGGAAATTGGGTTTGTGCTCGGCTCTGATGGAGCGAGAAAAGGGCCCGTTACAGTGGCTCTGATTTAGGGAGGAGGGCTGGGCCCGGACCTGCAAATATGAATGTGTCACCTTTATTTTCTTTGGTTTAAAGCCCCAACGAGTAACTTTTTAGACAAAAATAGACTCAAATAAAAGCTTGTTATTTGCTAATTTGGATATTTTTATTGTACTGAATAAAAGAACAAAAATATGCATCCTTGCTCTGAGCGAGTTTGCATGTTTATGAAAATGTTCATTCTCCGTGAAGTATGAATCATTATGTTATACTTTGGACAATTTAAATCTCAATACTCGTTTAAAATAACTTGATAAAAGAAAGGAGGTAGTTGATTAGAAAAATGCATAACAAAGAGCTGTGCCACAAAGACCGTCTATGATGGCTGCCCATCACGTAAGGGAACCCTGGATTTTTTTAAATTTTTTATTTCTATCAAAATGACTGCAACGCTGCTGAATCCTGCGCGTATCACCAATTAAGAAAATAAAATTGGAGAACGATGTAAGTACAGAGCAGTGGGCGTATGCCGGTGACGCTGAAAATGGGAGTTGATCTGCAAAATGTCGTCTTGAAAATAAGCAATGGTTAATGGTGAGGGGATTACATGGTTAAAAACTCTGAAAAGTTAATTTTGCATAATAGATCTGCTTTAAATTATACACACGTTTTCCTCTTCTTCACATTGCACTTTTCGCGGCAGATACCACACTAAACAACTGTGATGGCCAAATGATGTTACAAAAGCCATTGACTAAAGCTTAACATGGGCGGGGCTGTTGTGATTGCAGTGGCCATCTGTCCTGAGCTCCGCAATGACCCACGTGGTGACGCACACAGACTCTACGCTCACACTCAGATCTGACCACACACAGGACAAGTGTTTTCATTCACAGCCTCCATCTCCTCCTCACGGTGGCTCTGACCCTCTCACTGTCCCCTTTAAGAGCCAATCCAGGGCCAATCTAGCCTCTCCACTGTAGTCCATCTGCTTTGGTTTTTATTACACCTTTAGCTGAAGTTGTCAGTGTATCTCTGGTACGGATGGATGCTTTTGTAAAATATCGACCTGTGCTTTTCTCACAAGTATAGCAATAGTTAGATTTTTGATTTAAAGGGGCACTATGTAGCTTTTTCTGTTATAAGGTTTGTCATCTGCTTGGCTCCATGGAGATGGCATTTAACACTTCTGTCTCTATGGACATGGACGCCATCATGTCAAATTACAGGTCGGATCTGTGGAGAGGCAACCCTGCTCATTTATTTAAAGAATTGTCACTCTATCGCTCTCTTAAATCGGTGTCAGTTTTATACTTTTCATTTTGTTGTGATGCTGAAATACCATGTTGTAATTTGTGTTTGGCCTGTGAAATGAATGTGTATGAGAGAAGAATATCAAACTTGTTCAAACTAGCCTGGGAAAAGATCCAATAGCCTTTTGTACTAGAATTCCAAAGTCAGACGAAATGACATTGAAATGCTACAAAATACTGTTTTATTTTGACTGTAGGACTATTAATTACATGCATGGTTACATTAACAAAAATAAAAAAGGAATAACTATATTTTTGACTAAGGTTTGCCAACCTTCTGTTTTTATGGGCAATAGTTGTACTGATTTGTGGCTAGATCAAAAGCAAAACATGGTTTTCAACTTCCTGTTATAAGCAATATTTTGAGGACTTTTTCCCATTCAAAAGATTGTTAATCTCAATGGTAATGGTCTTACTATTTTTTTAATATATAATTCTGAAATCCATGAGTATTATAAGTCCTTGAAATTACTTTTGCATCATTATTCTAAATTCTTAATGGCAACAGTAGGCACCTTAAAGCAGACCTATAATGCAAAAATCTACTTTTCAGAGCTTTTAACAATGTTAAAGATATTTACCCTCCCAAATTTTGGGAGTATTAGGAGTATTTGGAGTGACTATGCATGTTTGAACAATCTTTAGTCTCTTATTTTCAAGACGCCATATTGCCTATCAATCCTACTTTTTACTGCCACTGGTATACGCGTAGGATTCTGCAGTGTCACGTAGTCATTTTGGTACAAATGAAAAAAAATCCTCTACTCGCTAGTGTGATCTGCAGCTATCCACTGGAGATGCCGACTCTTTGTTGTAATAAAGTTTACGGAGATGTCTGCTCTCTTTGGACACCATTGTTTTATAACACAGAAGTCAGCTAACTTGTTTCTTTTATTATATCACTTTAGATTTTATTAGGATATAAAATATCCAAATTATAACATAATGATCCACAAGTGTCATAGATTATAACTATATAGCAGGCTCAAGCACAACATGTCCTTTAGTTGTATATCCACTGTGTTTTAAGTGTTGTCTGTACCTGTATCTGTGGCTCCTAAAAACACGAGGGTCAGTTTTATTGGCCCTAACAGAAGCACTCAGGAGCGTTATCAGGAGCGGGTCTGTTCACATCAGACCTGGTAAATATTTGACCAGTGCAAAGAGGCAGCTGCTCCACTCTGAGACCAAAGCAAAGGAGAAACAATAGGGACAAGATCAGTTTAAGAACATGTTACAAGTTTGAAAAATTCACAAATTAAAAAAAGTATGTTGTCCAAAAACTTAACACTAACTACTAACTACACAATTAGCCTGAATCAAGCATGAAGACTATTAATAATGATCAAAATGTTTATTAAAGGGCCTATATTACACAAAATTGACTCTTGTGAGCTTTAAGCCATGTTATAATGTTGTTACATACCTGGACTTGTGTTTTGTTTCATTCACACATGTTTGAGTGATCCTTTATTATTAGTCTCTACATGTCCAAACCCCAAAATGCTCTGTTCCACTTTGTGATGTCACTAGAATAATTTTCAGACCTGGAACTTCCCATCTCTACTGAACAAAAGGTAAAACGTAGCCATTAACTTGAAAACTACCACTACAAAACACAACTCCAGGTATATTTTTGAGGAGGTGGCAACATTCTAACACGGCTTAAAGCTCACGAGAGTCAATTTTGTGTAATATTGAACCTTTAAGTCTTTACATTGGTTTTGCTAATGTATCTCTATGGATATTTAGAAGTTTTTATCCTTTGATCAGCTTTCAGTCCCAAACTATTATAATCTTGTAGTCATTTAAAATGTATTTTATTTCCACCACCTTTTCTGTTTTATATAAATAGCAATGCCTTATTAGAACAGGCGAACTGTTTAAAATGGATACAGGGGAATGTTAAAAGCTCATTATTTTTATGGAGCAGTTGTTTTGAAGTGGAAAAACAACTGTCTGGGCTTGTCTGTGGGATTGCACTTAAAGTTAAAGATAATGTTAGTTTTGTTTACAGTCTCTTAGTCTGTGATGGGTTTCTTAAGATAACAATTTGTAGAAAGACTTTTAACAGGCCAATTATTCAGTCTATCTGAAGGAAACATGACAGAGGACAACTGGATATGTTGAAATGTGAAATCAGAAGCCCTTTTTTTATTATTTTAGCAGTTGTGCAGAAACTCTGACTTCATTGCAAAATTTAGCTTGACTTTAACATTTCATATGATATGTCCTATACAATATAACATTAAACACATCTACTTTTGGTTTTATTCCTCTCTAACATGTAACGCCACCAACTTGTCTCTATGGAGATGGATATCTTTGACATTATACTGTGTAGCATTCCAGGCAGCAAAAGCAATATAACATCTCCATGGAGACAAAGGTAGCAGACCTTCAGTCAGAAAAGTTTCACAGTGCACCTTTAATAAACAATTTGACTTTGTTCTGCCATTTTTCGCCATTATATATATATTTTTTATATCATTCACATAATCATCTTTTATTTATGGTGTTTCTTTCAAAAACGGACATTATAAACACTTATCTTGCAATATATACAATAGTCCTCTTAAAGGTGCACTGTGTAACTTTTTGGTTGGGGGACTGTCACCTGCTTTTTCTATGGATATACCATTGTTCTGCCTGGAATGTTCCACAGTATAACATTAAACAGCTCTACTTTACATTTGTTCAATTACAAGTGGTTTTATAGCTAAAAAAAAAAAAAAAGAAACAGGCATTTTGACTGTGAGCGGGTTGCCTCTCCACAGAGCTGACCTGTAACTTGGTGTGTTCTCCATGAAGATGGAAAGGTTTAATTCCATACTGTGAAACAATCCAGACAAAGCAATAACATCTCCATGAAGAAAAGCATTTGACGGACCCTCCACCAGAAAAGTTACACAATGTACCTTTAAAATCCTTTATAATGTTTTCCTCATCCCAGAGTCTCAAGTATTGTCAAAACACATTTTTTAAACCTGTCCATAGCTTACATGATTGTACGACCAATCCTACACACATGCTGTGTCAATGTGTGGAAAATAACTGCATGGAAACAGGAAGCCAGAACAGTAATAATTTAGCCGAGTGAGTAGGATGTGTTGCCTGTTTATTTCCCAGGTGTATACATTACTTGAGTAATACTGTGCAATTAAATCTGATTTGGCATGCTTCGGAGCAGAGACACTTGTAGCACTTGGACACTTGACGCAAACAACATCCAATCAACAGTTCCTCACAGAGCTGTGTCCTGATTACATCTTCAGACCTGGAGACAACGTTTATTTTGATTTTTAGGGACAAATAAGACAACCAAGGCTCCAGCCTGGGTCTACAGGAGTGTAAAAGGGTGCATTGAAAACTTAGTTAAAAATGTTTGCATCCTCATTTCAGGTGGCTAAAATAATAACACTAAAAGGTGCACTGCGCAACTTTTCTGGTGAAGTGTCCGCCATCTACTGGTACTTGTCTCCATGGAGATGTTACTGCTTTCCCTGTTCCATGGTATGATTTTAAACATTTCCATCTAGCATTTATTCATTACATGTGTTTCTATTCCTCAAAAATACAAGAATTTCTTCTGCAAATAGAGGCGACTCTCCACAGATCCGAACTGTAATATAGAGAGTGCTGTCAACTGCTTGTCTCTCTTGTGACAGGTTTAATCTATACTGTGGAATATTCTAGACAAAGCAATAACATCTCCATGGAGATAAGCAGGTGGCACACCCTCCACCAGAAAAGTTGCACAGTGCACCTTTAATGGAAGCGTATTATGTTTACGCCCCTTTGAAACTCGTATACACCCTCAGTCAGTTTGGTCTGCACCTGGACCTGCCATGACAGGGGCAGGGACCTCAGAGACAGTGTGCACAGCAGAGGGTCAAAACATACATGGACAGCCCAGGGCAAAATGTTAGAGTGACACTGTCCATAGGTTGAGGAGTGAAATAGCACTGTTGTCATAGCAATTAACAATTCAATATTATGTATTTTGAATGGGGAAAAGTCCTCAAGATGATAAACTGAAATCTAAAACCCTACAAACACACACTTACTCCAGAGGACAAAAACATACTGTGGTCGCTATCGGCAACTATCAACAAATGTCCATTGCAACATCTCCTCTGTTGGTTGGAGAGTGAAATTTTGCAGAGTTGCCATAGAAATTAAAAATTCAAAAATGTTTTATTTTTTGAATGGGTAAAAATCCTCAAATAGTCACCTGCTGGAACACTATAGGAGCATAAACTTAATGTACAAAATGCATTAAAACGTGCAGGAAAAACGCTCTCTCTCTAGCAAACACTGCCTCTAAGTGTCTATTCATATGTTTCTGAATTTGGACAGTTGCCATAGAGATTAACAATTTAAAATAAAATGTGACATGCTGATATGAAATGTTTTCAAATAATTGTACTCTTTAGAGGAGCTCTACCTTCTTGTCTCCATGCACATGTTATTGCTTTGCCTGAAATGTTTCACAATAATCAACACTGACTTATCTCATATTATCTATGGAGACAGATATTCCGAGTTAAATTTGAACATCTCCATGAAGACGAGCAGACAGCAGATAGCAAAAGTGCCATAGTGCACCTTTAATTATATATATATATGATACATAGATAAAACTGTTATTTTCATTGCCCCCAGTGTATTTAGATTGAATTGCCTTAATATCTTCTGTATTTTACAATATTGTGTGTGTGTGTTTTGATGTTTCGCCTGTTGCTCGAAGGCTAAACCTGGTCCTGTCCATCGCCATGGTGATGATGCAGCATCGTGGACCATCCCTGAGGCAATGGAGAGCGTGTGCTGTGCTGCCATAGAAACTGCCACGCTGCTCCCTATAGAGGACATACAGAAAAGAAGAGGGAGAGAGGGAGCGAAAGAGAGATAGGGGAGGGGGGGAGCAAAAGAAAAAGTGAAGGAGAGGGGGTCAGAGAGGAAGAGAGTGAAAGAAGAAGGGGAACCAGAGAGAGGGGGGAGGGAGAGGGAAAAGGAGGGGAAAGAGAGAGGGGGGTTGGAGAGAATGAGTGAGAAGAAGAAAGAAAAAGAAAGGAAGAGGGAGAGAAAAAACAAAACAAAAACCTATCCTCCTTGGTGGGTGTGTTGTGGCCTATAGCTCTGCTCCTCTGGGCTTTGAAGTCAATTAAAAGTGTGATGCAAGCTAATGTAAATACACAAGGCACAAAGCACAAAAGACACACTATAAGCAATAAACTTAAACCAGTCTGCCAAGGTAAAACATGCCCATTAAACTCAACATTTTACTTAAAAAAAAAAAAAAAAAGAACGAATTCTGAACAGTGTGAATGTCTGCATTAAAACGTATTTTCTGTTACAGGGTTCAATCAGATACTGTGTTCTGAATACAATACTTTGATTTTGAGTTGGATTATATTGAAGTACAAAAACGTGAAATTAAAATAACTTTGTTGCATCAACTGAAGGAGAAACTACATATGCACTTATACCAAAAGAGAGACTTTTTTTTCTTTCTTTTTTTTTTTCTTTTTTTGTCACTAAAAGGTTAAATTACATGTATTCCTTTGATTTTAGGAAATTAATTGTATTCAAATTAAAGAGAAACAGCGCCGTCTAGTGGACACGGCTTAAAATAGCAAACGTAATAGAATTATGACCACAACATTGTTTTTTTAAATAAATAAATATATGTATATATGTATCTTTTACATTTTTTAATTTCGATTCAACAATATATAAATCTCTGCTAGCTTTGTTTCAATTTTTTTTAATTCTGCAACAAGTGTACTATTGAACGCTAGAAGTCTATTTTTGAAAAGACAGCTCCCTCTAGTGAAAAATTTTAGCAGTTGTTTTACGAGAGCGAGAGGGAGGGGGACAGAGAAAGAGAAGCCATGGAGCAATAGGCTACAAAAGGACGGAGGGATGTAAGTGACCTATCTGTGTGTGTGTCCACATATATATGAGCTAAAAAAGGTTTTACCACTACCACGTGTAATTTAAGTCTTTTATTTTGGTTTCCCAGATTCAATCATGAAATCCAGATGGTATAATAATAATAATACAAGCATAAATATGTTGTTTCTAATAGTAAATAAAGTCTTAATAGTAGGAGCCTAGGAGTATTAATAATAGTAGTAGTAGTAGTAGTAGTAGTAGTAGTAGGCAAGCACAGACGGTGCAGTTTGCGGTGTGACAAAGGGAAGTGGTCCGTCCTTCAGAGCTTTAGAGGATGGGTGGGTCTGACCACACGAGGCGCCTGTGGTTTCTACTACAACAGTCAGTCTGGCTTTTCTCACAGTCTGAACATAAAAACAAAATCATGAGGCTCTTTGTACTGGATTTTGAACACCTCAGAACAACCAGGTCTTAAAGTTTAATTGAAAGCGTCATGAAAATATGAGTATGTTTCTATGTTTAACACCAGGTGGCAGCAGACTACAGGCTACTCAGAGTACTGCAATGAGATCAGTAGGGTAGTAGGGCAATCTTTCAAAAGTCAAGATTTTACTATATTCAAGCTTTATCCAGTAAAAGAAAAATTACTTTCATTGGAGTACTTTATATATATTTTCTTAAAATTAAGTTCACTGCATTATAGGAACAGCAAAACATCTAAATCTCTGTTCTCCTTTTCTGTCACAAGAGTAAAAACATGTATGGGAAAGTACTTCTAAAGTAAGAGTAGCTATAAGAATAGCTGTAAGATGGCAGTCTGGACGTAATATCTGATTTATAATTTAAACCTTATGTAGTTTGAAGGACACAACATTAAACAACAAACTAAATCTGGTATTTTCAAAAATGAAAACTAAATCAGATCTGAAGAAGCAATGCCAGAAACACAAATGTTCAATTTGTTTAACACTGTCAACATAAACCTTTTGTCACGTATAGACTCATAGTGGGAAGAGAAACCAAAACTCAAGTGAGAGTACTCATAGGGTGTCAGAATTACTCAGAAGTGCAATTTCATGAGAAAAGTTACTTAAAGATGCATTGTGCAACATTTTTGGTCAAGGATCCACCACCTGCTTGTCTCTATGGAGATGTGATTGCTTTGCCTGGAATGCTCCACAATATACCATTAAATGCATCTATCTAACATTTATTTTATAACAGGTGTTTTAATTGCAAAAAAGAAAAAAAAATCATGCATTTAATCATGAGCATACTGCATCTCCATAGATCAGACACGAAATTTACCCTGGAGGTGCCATCTGCTTGTTTCCATGGAGATAAATATGTTTAATGCCGTACTTGGTTGATTGGAATAGACTAGAGCCCCCCTGCTCCCAGGCTTTGTTATGTTGTCTCTATTTCCTTTAGTCTCCTATGTTTTTTATTTCATTTTTTCTGTCCTATGTTATCGACATCTGCTTTATTTTCCTGTCTATAAAACACAAAATTATCAATAACAGTTTAATGCCCTGCTGTGGAATATTCCAAGTAAAGCAATAACATCCAAAAAAGTTACACACTGCAGCTTTAACTGAGCACTACTCACCTCACATCATTCCTTTAAAGGTGCACTGTGTCATCTGCGCATCTGTATGGAAATGCTCTTGCTGAAATGTCCCATAGTATGGCATTAAACATATATATCATGGAGTCGGGTAGGTGAAGCTACTAGGCCAAGTTACAGGTCAGATCTATGGATACGTGACCCTGCTCTCAGTAAGAATGCATGTTTTTCAAGACAATAAAATTCCCTGTAATTGAATAAATGCAAGTAATGTACGTTTAATGCAATACTGTGGAACATTTTAGTCAAAGTTACACAGTGTACCTTTAACACCACTCCTGGTTACTTGGCTCCGCCTGTACGCCTCACTAACTCCATAAGCTCCATAAAACCTTAACCCTTTGATTTGGTGCTCACAACTCCCCAATAATACCACTTTGGCAACACCAACAGGAGATAAAGGCTAAAGGGCACACTCCCAAAATAGCTAGTTTGCTCTTTTCCATGATGCTAGCTGACAGATAACATTTACACCTGTCCCAAAATTCAGCCGCGATAAGAGAAGAAACAGGAGGCTAGCAGCTTCGCCCCTTATCGCACTGTTTCGGACAATAGACTCTTTTTCAATATATTTCAGGTTTAAAGGGCTGTTTTCTGATCTGTGTTATATTGTTGTTTCCTCATCACAAACAGACCTTCAGTTGTGGTTTGTTATAGGTATGTTTGTAATAACGAAACATAACATCAGAAAACTGCATAAACTAGATGAACGGGGCCTTTAAACATAGCTTTTCATTTAAGAGTAGTACGTAGCAGTAGGACAGAGGAGGTGAAAGTGAGGCCATGGGAACAATAAGGCTGAAGCATATGAAAGCTAATGAGCAGGTGCATTGTTGGAGATCGATAAGGAAACCAGGGCGACACGCACAGACTGTGGACCAGACTGTGAGGAGGAGAGGGGGAGGAGACAGGTGAGAAGGTGAAAAGGACTAAAATAAAGATGTGCAGATGGTTCAGTAGTGTTCATGTAAAAAGAAAGACATTTAGAATCATTGAAATAATACAACCACACTGCGAAAAATAAAATCTAGCCAGGTAAAAATTGTGTCTTGGTTTGAGTCAATTTCACTAATGAACTTAAAATATGAAAATACGTCTTGTTACACTTAACATAAGAATCCTGCACCTAAAATAAGAAACAAAATCTAAAATGTGGCTTAAATTAAGCAAAAATAAGTATTCCATTGGTAGATAATTTTATTTGAATCTACTCAAATCCAGTAATTTAAGTTATTCTAGGTTATCTATATATATACATCTTTTACCAGTGAATAGTCACTGGTTATGTTCCCTGTCAACTGCATAAATGAGGCAGAAATATGAGTTTTATTGTAATCCCAGAGGAGATTAGCTAAAATGAACGTTTCCACTCCCTTTGCTCTCTGCGCTAAGTCTCTCCTCCTTCAGAGCGCTATCTCAACACAACCTTTATGCATCCCGCTAATGAAACTACATAGCACATCAGTTTTGTATCACTCTTTTGTATATTTATGAAGTGTCTCTAAAGTGGTCCCCGAGCTCTGTACAGCAGTTCCCTTAATGAAGGAATACCAAAAATCTCACACAAATCCTAATATAACAAAAGACTTGCTGCAAACACACGTTTCCTTGGAGATTGTTTAGAGAAGTGTGTCTATTGTCTTTAAACCAAATAGAAATGAACCAGGGTCAAACATCCTGCAGCTACAGTCAATAGCACTCCATTTTAATCTATGGTACGGGTTTGTGACAGGCGCAATCTGCAATTTATAAGATTAAAGCCTGAAGAGGACCAAGGGAAACTGCACTGAAGGCACTGACAAAGACGACTGAACAAAACAAAGATACAATGAGGTTTTGTATGGTTGTGTTGTCCCGACCATTGATTGTGTAGTGGACATAGCTAACCCCTCTAGCCGCCGTGTTCCTGGGGGCACTTCTGGCTCCATCGACTCTGTTTCCAACTGACTTTACACAGAAAAATGATCACCCGTCTCTGCATGAGCCTGTTTTTATTTTGGGACTTTGTCTGTAAATAAATTCCTCTTTCTAATATAGAAAAATTCCCCCCGTAACTGCTAGTTTCGTGAGCTTCATTTGACTGGAGCTGCACGCTATATGGCTATGACATCACACTCCCTCAGTCCACTTCTTTATGCAGTCTATGGTCCAGATATCAAATGGAAATGTGATGTAAAACTGTATTGGATATTTTAAAGGTAAAAGTCTACTTGAGAAAACTGTTCCTGATTCTAATGTAAGTAAAAGGCAAGTGAAAATAATGAAAGGTTAGTTGACAGCGCATGTTTACTCTCAGTGTTGACAGTGAACAGCCCCAATTAAAAGTGTAATTTAATAAAGCAAACCAGTAAGACTATGATTACAAAACCACCACTCCCTCTTTCTTTCTCTCTCTCGCAATAACACCAGAATATCAAATGAACAATGACAAAATGAAGTCTGAATTTTAAACTAAACAATCAAAAGGACGATATGTTTCTTTATAAACAGCAGCACTTATGACCGTACAGAGCCCTCAACAGAACCAGCTTGCAGTGAAATTGAAATGTAATAATAAATTAAGTAAAAAGTAAAGTAAACTGTCAACATAAAGCTAAAGTACAAGTAATATGTAGCCCGCTGCATTGTTATTATAGAAGTTATTATTAAAAATGCACCCAAAGTTAATTTAACAACTCATCATGTTAGTTTTAAGGTGCACTCACTTTTCTGGTGTGAATGTTCCGCAGTATGCCATTAAACTATATCTCCATAGAGACTACCAGGCGATGCCAACAGACCTTGTTACAAATCTGATCTATGGATAGGCAGTCCTGCTCACAGAATGAAGTTCAAAACACACAAACACACACACAGCAATTAAGATAGATATAATGCCATACTGTGGAACATTCCAGTCAAAGCAGTAACATCTAGGAGACAAGCAAGTAGCATGTCCTCCCAAGAGAAGTTACACACCTTTAAAATATACAAATAAACAAATACTAGTAATAATACCACTAAATATTACTTCTACTCCTACTACAAGCTCCTCAAAGTACATTAGATCTACTACCACCACCAGTACATGTGTTCCATATACTACTGTGTTTATTTCACAATGCCATATGTCGCCTATAATGATTGTCTGTTTGTTCATGTGTTTTTGTTTTTTTTTTGTTTTTTTTTTATTTCTCATGCTGCACTTTGAGCTTTTGGCACATGTTTTTTCCAGTGTGGATTTTACCTACACATGGCAAATAAACTAACCTAACCTGATTTACAAACTAGGTTAGCCTTTAAAATATTAGTATCCAATCCAAAAGCAGCAACGTAGAGTTCAATTTCTTCTATCAAATACGACTAGGTACAGTAGATACAGTATCAAATTTAGTGTTAAAATTATTGTAAGAGGAAACAACACACATAATAACATAACATTACAATTATTCATGATTCCTGCTGCCATGACAAAACAGTGAAATCAATCAAATCTTCATTCCCCTTCATTCTCAGTGGAAATTCTTTTTCCTTCTCCTAACTGGCTACAAAATGAAAATTTCGGAATGAAAAAGTAATGATACTGTCACAGTGACAGCCAGGAAAAACATACTTTACACACAGTTTTAGATTGATCTGAAACAGCTTAATTTAGATACCTACAAATGTCACGATTAGTATTTAGTTCTTATGATTATATTGTAACCCGACTAGTCTTGATTTCCTATTAACCCAAATTATCTAAATATGACAAATGCAGTCATATTAACAACTCTGTAAGCAAGAATACATAAATCTGCAAAGAAGTCATTGTTTTCTTACCATGGTTTGCGAGGCATGGTGGGACTGTACTCTGGTCAGGTCCTCTCTCTTTCTGTGTGTCTATAGCCCCAGCAACCACTCCAAGACAAAACTGTACACACAAACACCCACACACACAAACACATACAGACGCATACATACACACACGCTCACATGCTTTTATTATGCAGTTTATTAATGAGCTACAGCGTCTGCGGTGAGAGCAGATTGGACTCTTTGTGATGGAGAGGGTGAGCGAGCAGTAGGATAAATGAGAGAGAGAGTGATAGAGAGATAGAGAGAGAGAAAAGAGGAGGGCTTGGGGGCTAGTGAATAAAAACGTTGAACTAAATTAGGACGGGCACACCTGGCACCTGTAAACTTTGAAATAATGTCACTACTGAAGAAAAGTACTACACAATAAACTCTGATGGATAGCTGCAGGTCAGGCTAGCAAGGAGAGTTTTTTTTTGTTTGTTTTTTTTTCATTTGTACCAAAATGACTTTTTATGATTAAGAAAATAAAATTGGAGAACAAAGTGAGTACAGAGCAGTGGGCATATGCCAGTGGCGGTGAAAACAGGATTTAATCGGCAATATGGCGTCTTGAAAATAAGTGATTAAAGATTGCTCAAACATGCACAAATCACTCCAAATACAGCTTAGAGAGGGGAAACAACTGTAACATGGTTAAAAGCTCTGAAAAGTCGATTTTGCATAATAGGTCTGCTTTAAAAGTAGTAGCGATTACCACTGCTACTACAATTTAGTGCTAATTCTACCTTTGTTTGTTTGTTTTGATTGAGACACAATGTTGCTACCCCTGGGAAATTCTCAAACAACTGTATATAACTACTACTACTAAATACATTAGTGCTTTTCAACCTTCAAGGCACCCAAAGTACTTTACATCACCCATTCACACACACATTCATAGAGGTGAGTTAATTATCTTGCCCAATGACACAACAACAGTATTCATCTGTGGGAACTGGAAGCCACGTAAAGAAAAATGCAAACCTAACACAGCACCCAAAATCAGGAATTAAAACCAGGACCTTTTTACTGTGAGGCAGGGTGGTAACCACTAAACCACTATGACTTTTTAAAGGTCCTATATTACGCAAAATTGACTCTGAGCTTTAAGGCACGTTATAATGCTGTTACCTCCTCAAAAACACACCTGGAGTTGTGTTTTGTTTCATTCACACACTCTGTCTACATCTCCAAAGCTCAAAATGGTCTGTTCCACCTTGTGATGTCATGACGCAAAAGTAAAGCGAAGTAAAACAGCTGCCTTATTACCTTTAGTTCAGTAAAGACTGGCAATTCCAGTTATGAAATCATCCAGATGATTCCAGTGAAGGTGTACGGAGTTTAAAAATACAGTGGAGTACTTGAAGTGGTTTTCTGTTTGAGAGAAGAACTCAGGGTTTGTGTGTTAAACATGTGTGAATGAAACACAACACAACATTACAACATAGATCAGAAGAAAGTGTAATATAGGCCCTTTACACCGATGCATTTGCAGGTGCCCTTTTCTTGTAATACCACTATGACATCGTTGTGTGCTTATTATCACTGTTTCTCTATAGAAGTACCAAATAATTAAGCCATATTTTAGTTTTCATTTCTGTTCCTGACATGTGTGGGACTGGGACATTATAAAGACATCATCGTTCATGCAGAAAATTCACATCTGGCTAATTACATGCACGGAAATGATGGATCAGCTACATTTTGAAAAAAGAAATCAAGACTGGAAAATGTAAAACAATATTATGAAAACTAAAACGAGTTAAAAGTTAAAAATTTAATATCTTATGGGGAATTATACTTTGAGACAGTTATTATGAAAGGTCTGACACAGTGTTCTGCTCTTTATTAAATTACCAAATACTTGAACCATCCTTTAGCAAAACCATGTCTTTTCTCCTGTATATTTTCATCTATGGCTTTCACATTGGTGGTGATGGGCACTGGCCTATCACTGGTTCAGTCTTATCCTAATAATAATAATAAAATAAAGTAAGAGTTCATATGGCAACAGAGATATACTGCAATAAACTGTAATATTGAAACTACTTTATGCCACTGACACAATAAAAATAAAGCAGGATAATCCCAGTAAACCATTTTTAAAGAGACAGTATCATTCAAAAGGCCTAAACTGCAACAAATAAGTAGCAGAATGAACCAATACTTAGCCATAGATGTTAGTTATTCAACCCTCTGCAGCTCACATCTTACTGTATTACAACAAAAATACACAAAATCTCCCCACTTTTACAAAAAAAATGTATGCATGATAAATACAGAGTTATATTTTTCATATATTGAACTATGGTAAGTTGATATTGTGATTATCTCTTCCAAGTTCTACCAGGCCAAGCCCTAAAATAATATGCTACATTAAACAAATAATGCCACAAAGAACTACTACTACTTTTACCCATACTTGCCTTACCTCCTTAAGGTACATTAGTTCTACTACTACCACAAAGTACTTGGGGGTGTGAAGCTAACTGAAAGCACTGCTGTATTTGAAGCTCTGTTACTCATGATAGTATTAATCTGAGCTTTATTTGGACACGGTCTGACCAGAAAGAGCTGACTTTGTTGCAGTTACAACAGGTGAGATGATTTGTGGTGTTACACAAGTTTCTCACACATAAAATTACTATCACAAGCTAGCTAGTAGATTTTTTCTCAGTTAGGTCATTCTCACCTTTTTGCTGAAAACCAGACTCCTAAAAAGGACCATTAATACTCGTATTGATCACTGTCTCCTGAAAATGTTAAGTCCATTTTGTAGTTTTTTCTCTTAAAACCTTTTGTGCTAATGTGTAACTGCTAAATATTCTACCATAGAAATACCACAAAGTACTGCTACTTCTGCTCCTACTTGCCTTACCCTTTAGTTCTACTACTACCACAAGCTAGTACGTAATAGTATGTGCTGCATATACTACTGATTTACACATTAAGTAAGCACATATATACAAAGATAGATGAAAATATATATTTTTGTACTTCCCCAAGTTTCTTTTATGTCATTTTTTGAAGCTTTTTTTTTTTTTTATAGTTTTCTCATACTCATACTCTCATTTGCATATCTTTAACACAACTATTTGTAGCTGATATTTGCACCTCTAACTAATTGGTCTTCTATAATATAATATTAACCACCATCTTAATCTTTCATTTTGCACAAGCTATTTTTTTTTTTACCATCTCCACTGGCCCTTTCAACTCTGTCCCTTCCATCTACACCTGGATCAAAGACCTCCTCGTGCACTCTCCTGCATGCACACTCCTACATACGTGCACGCCCTCACACTCACATGCACACACCCAGAGCTCCAGTCACGGCGCCTCATTCATATTCAGCCCCTCTCCACAACAGACACCTAATGACACCAGCTTTGTGTCCAAACGCTGTTTTACATGATCCAGGACGCCTGCGATTGATCTCAAGGCTTATGTTTAAACCAAAGCAGAATATAAAAACATAGAAAGAGGCTGAGAGCGGATGTGTAACAGGAGTAGACAAGGTGACCCGCACAAATGATCAAGTACATACTCAAAAGTACTTAAGAAATGCTTTATAGAGCGACGGATTGTGACGTCACACAGAATGTTCAGTTAGTCTAATGTTTAACCAATGGAGATTTGAAGATGCTAAAAACAAAACTTAGCCTCTGATTTGAAGGTTGGCGGTTTGAATCCCGCTCTCAACATAAGCATCATTGGTTGAGCGGTCAGATCCACTCACCCACAGGTTGGTGGTGCGATTCCAGCTCCCACAGATGAATGCTGTCGTTGTGCCCCTCACCTCCAGTGTCTGCGTACACTGGTGTGTGAGTGTGTGTGTGAATGGGTGAGTGGTCCCTTGATTAAACATACTTTGAGTGTGGTGAACGTGCAAAAGTGCTGCATAAAAATGTGACCATTTACATGCAGTTTTGAATTACATACTAAACTACTACATGGTATTCTCATAAGAAATACTGAAAAGTCCATTCTTAAATGTTGAACTTGAACCTATGATTAAACCCAATATAGAACTTGCACTTACAACAAAAGTCTGCATTTTAACAATATTAATTTTAGCTTCCTCATCTGTAATAAATAAGCATAATGAACAATTAGGACCATTGCCATAACAATTAACCATGTATATAATTCATTCAAAAGTTTTCTGACACTACAGGGAGATGCATTTAACAGAAGTCAGAAGTTTATCGAGTTGTTTCACTGCACTTTTATTTACTTTTCAACATTATTTTGGTTTATGTCTATGGATGTGTTGCAATACTGCCAGAAACAGGGCAGATCTCCATGGTAACGGCCGTTTTTTGACATTCCATCTCAAGCTCTGTTCGCAGAAGCAGGAGGTAGTTCATTGTGGGAGGGAATAAACACACTAGAGGGATACATTATGGTAACTACTGGAGATGAATTGAATAGTAGCAGATGCACAGAGGAGGAATAGTGAAGATTGGGAGGCTGAAGTTAAAGCTTTTGGAGATGGTCCGTTCATGTCAAACAAACTGGCTTATGAGTAAAAGAGACATAAAAATAACAAAAATAAATGAGATATGGCACGGATTTCTGCACAAACAACAAGCCAAGGACTAGAATATAACTAAATCTACTACACAGGGCTCAAACCAGGACCAAATGAGGAAAAGCGTGAACACAGCCTTAAACATACTGCATATAGTATAGATCAAAATGCGTAAACAAAAACATTCTAAATTCGGAATGGAGGCAGCTGGAGGGAAAAGTGGAGTGGAACATGATGTGATTTCAATAGGAAAACCGGGATTAACCATAGAATATCACAAAATATGAAGAACCAAGGGAAATTTGGGATTATTTTACATTATTTGTTATTATAAAGGCACATTGTGTACATTTTCTGGTGAAGAATTTTCTGGAAAGTTTCACAGTATAGTATTTCTATCTCCATGGAGACCAAACTGGACCAAATTTAAGGTCAGCTCTGTGGAGAGGCAACCCTGCTCACAGAATGCCTGTTTTTAAGATATAAAACCATCTGTAATTTAATACATGTACAGTAGAGCTGTTTAATGTCATACTGTGGAACATTCCATGCAAAGGAATAACATATCCACAGATAAAAGCAGGTGACGGACCCCCCAGTTAAAAAGTTACATAGTGCTCCTTTAAGAATAGATTATGATAAACACTAAGTATCCTTGTAAGTGGAAAAAAATCTAATTTTTTAGGTTTTCCTGGACAAAGAAAAGTTGAGCCCATTATAGATTTTCACTTCATCTTTATATATATTACACGCCTAATCATAAATTATACTTTTTAGGTTAGAAAACTGTATTTTTTTTCCCATCCTTCTTTATAGAGAAGCAAATTAACTAGTATGTGCACCATGGAAATTATAAATTGTTGTTTATTTTTTGTAATAGTGTTGTAAAACCATTAGCATTTAGATCTATTTAATCAGTTAGTCATAGAAAATGCATTATGTCTGCTCCACTTGCTTCCATCCTGCAATTTTTAACATTATGATGACAAATTAATTTTCATAATAGGGTCTTTTGTGGTGCCAAAGGGGTTTGATTCCCGGGCAAGACACTGTTAATCCTCTATGTTGTACAAAATCATGACCTTTGTGATTCAACACTATATTTAACACAGACAGACCGTGTGCTACATTTGTAATTCGTGATTTTGACACTGAATCGATTAAACAACAAAAAGGGAGAAATGATTCTGTTTAGTTAATATGCACCAGACACCGGTTTCAAATCACTAAAGTCAAATAGAAGGTAATGAATATTTATCTGCAAGCAGGTGGTAAGGACAAGGGAGATTTACTCAGAAAAGTTTTGAGGGTAGATAGAGGAAGCGTCCGGGGAGAGAGAAATCTGTGTGTCCCTACAGAGTGCTGCTCAGATAAGCTATAAAAGATGGGTAAACTTTTTGACTAAACCTACAATAATATTATTAGACAGTAGAAGAAGACAGAAGAAGTTGCTGTTACCCAGTTAGATATCAAGATCTGGAGATGAGTCCCTGGGCACCCACTGCTCATGACAATTGAAGAGAAGATGAGTTTCTAAGGAGTAGGCGTTTATTTTGAAAATACTCTCCAAGCAGTGACCCAGGCAGAAACGAAACAAGAGGGGGAGGACCAGAATATAGACCACAACGGTATTGTAACTGTCACTTTATTCCCTACAGCGTCCAAAACCTTCATATCTCCAAATGAAAGTTCCTTAATATTCTGACTACACATTTTTGGCGCATCTGTTTAGTTACTTCCCAACACTGATTATTAATACTAAATTTACAACACTACACCACACTACACTAATATTTAATCATTCAGATTCAGATTCTATAATGTGATATTGGTCCTATTGGTCTTATGGCATTCTCATAAGAAATATCAAAAAACTTCAATCCTAAATGTAGAACCTGATCATTTCTAGACCATGTAGAAGTGTATTAAATTATATTTTATTTTAAGGTGCACTGTGTAACTTTTCTGTTTAGCTTCATGGAGTTATTGCTTTGTCTGGAAAGTCCCGGTATTAAACATGTCCATCTTGGGTTTCCTCAATAACATGGGTTTTTATTGACCGAGAAACATGTATTCTTATTGTGAATGGACTCGCCTCTCCACAGATCTGATATCTAAATAAGTGTAATGCCATATTGTGGAACATCCCAGGCAAAATTTCTATAGAGAGAAGCTGGTGACGGACCTTCAACCAGAAAAGTTACACAGTGTAGCTTTAACAATATTAATTTTAGCTCCCCCCATATGTATTGCCTTATAGACAGTTATGATTGTTGTCATCTGAATAACCCAGCAATCCACGGGTGTCAGAATAATGAAAAATCTGAACTGTTGCCATAACAATTCACAATTCAAAACTAGATGTTCTGTCTTTTGAGTGGTGAAAAGTCCTCAAAATGTCACCTCTAACAGGAAGCTGAAACCATGAGTAAGGAGGAAAAAATAGGATAACTCAAGTATAACATCAAATAAAACGCAGGTTCTCCCCTTAAGTCTGCACCCCTCCAAAGCTGTTATATAATATTCTTATACAAGTGTGAGGTGTTTAATAGGCTTGTCTTTGTTGTTCCCTGCGGGCGAGCTTGTCCTGTGTTATTTGGGAGTGTAGAGAGCAGCTGTATTTTCATATGAGAGAATAAAAGGGCAGAGCCAGAGGAGGTTCATATACACAGTTCCACAATGAGACTAACCACAGGTGACCCTAGCACTTTAAAATGTCATCCACCAGCTCAATACTAAGGGTGGGTTTTTCACTGAAAGTTCAGCGCTCAGTTGGAAGCTGCATGAGCTTGAATCAAAGGCAGAATTTTGGAAATACTCAACTTAATAATTTTTACAGCAGTGTTGCCCTGGTTTATTCTAGGTTCTAAGTCCTATATTTTGCAAAATTGACTCTTGTTATTTTTTGAGTAACTCTTCTTTTACCTAGTCTGTCTACATCTCCAAAGTTCAAAGTGCTCCACCTTATGATGTCATGAAGCGGTAGTTCATGACAAGTTCAAGTTAACAGCTTTAATCTTTAATTATTTATGCAACTCCAGAACTGAAATAATCAAAATAATTCTATAGAGTTGTGTTTTGTTTCATTCACACAAGTTTAATTAATAAATATAGGCTACTAGTACTACGAAGCAGGCTAACAACTTTCTCTGTCAACCCTGGAATTTAGAGGCAAAATCTGCACCAGCTGACCAACCGGAATGATAGAAAAGGTAAGAGTTTTGTATAAATAACTTTGTATAAATAAAAGTTCAAACATTATCTCTGGACCGACCATAACCAGTAAATAGTCTTATTACATCTATTTACATGTTCAACCAGGATATTGGTTGAACCGATATTTGGAAGCCGATATCCAATCTCGCAAAATTTTCAGAATCAGCCTCGATATTCTATACTAGTATCGGATCGAATATATCCTTAGCAACAAAACAACAAAACACTGCAGTCTGAACCTCTGAGACTACTTTGCTACTACATCCCATGTTCAGATAGATTATAAAAGCTAGAAACACAAACAAACTACAGCCCATATCAAGTCAAGGAGTCCAACAGGTCTTTCCCTGTATATGAATAACACAACATGAAGCAAGGTGAAGATTTAAACCTTACCTGGCTTTGATGGCCATTACAGATGATTTGTCAATCCTGAAAAAGAGAGAAATGATTAACTATACTACTTTATATTCAACAGTTTAAGGCTACTTCTTGAAATAAAACACCTTAGTCATATTTATAGTTGAAGTGATTTGGTATGTTTTCTGTTGATTGTATAAACTTGTATGTGTACATATGGTGTCGAGGCTATGGTGGAACAAGAACAGTGTGTAAGAAATACAGCCCTCATCTCATACATACAAACACTACTGTAGCCAATATTATGCTACGCACATTATATAGACGCCTCTGTGGGGTATTACCTGCTAACACATAACATATTTACATCACCATGTTACCTTTTATTGCTTTGGAAATGCTATATCTGCAAAAAGAAAAAAAGCATTGATATGATTTATGATTTTCACTTCGTTCTCTGTGCTAAGTCACTCCCCCT
This sequence comes from Taenioides sp. WSHXM2023, assembly GCA_029959045.1. Classification (NCBI taxonomy): domain Eukaryota; kingdom Metazoa; phylum Chordata; class Actinopteri; order Gobiiformes; family Gobiidae; genus Taenioides; species Taenioides sp. WSHXM2023. The sequence continues at coordinate 22,776,222 of CM057093.1, forward strand.
TCAGAGCTCTATCACAACACAATTCATCCCACTAATGAAACTACTGCACCATCGTATCAGGTTTGTGAAGTTGCTGTGTACAGTTTTGTATCATGTTTTTGTATATTTATGGAGAATTGTTGTGTGGGAGCGTAGGCGATGTAGGCTTGTGGGCTGAGCATTGGGCAGGGTTTGAGTAGGGCCTGGATCGCTCTTCCTTTTGATGAGGAAACAATGTTATAACATGGAAGAAAGCTCCAAAAAGCAATTCTGCATAATATCCCCTCTTTAAGTTTGGTTGATCAACAAAAGCTGCTCAAACCAGTATTGACACAGTTTCTCCAAAGCTTCATTCTCTGTCCATAATCACAACATGCTGCTGTCAGGGTATAGTGAAGTTATTTAATGTGAGAGACCAAGGCTTCAGTGTCTAAAAATAATTGTTAAAAATGAATAATACATGGAACCTTTACACCATTAACCCTGCAATGAGACAGAAACTCCGTAATGCTGTTTTGCCTGGTAGCATAGGTCACACTATTTTTGTTTTGTTTTCTAGACACAACAACAGTCCTACTATTTTCCAGCACAGCAATGCACCATGTGTTATGGCTATCTTCAATTCAAATGACTGTATTTTGCATGAGGATTTGGAGCAGTTGACATTTGGCACAGTGGATGGCAAAGGACTGCCAAATTCTTGTTTGTTTTTAATATGATTTGAATGTTGTCACTTCGTATCAGACAGCATGCGTCAGTTACTATTTTTAATGTAACATGTGACTTTTTTTTTACAAGTGTTAGATCTCTTATTACCTGGAAACCACTGACTATCGACTTTTTCTTTTTCCTTTAGCTATCCATCTTTGTACTTTGGAATTTTCCAAGTATGTTACTCACTATTTGGAACTACTGAACTACTGCAACGATTCCATCCAAGGTGGGTGATACTTTACACATTTATTCAGATACATTTACTTTCTATTAAAATTGTTATTAGGTTAGTTTTCAGACCCTGTACTTAACAGTGTAACAGTACTTTTTGTGAAGATTTTGGTTACTGCCCACTTTTTGTTGACATTATTAAATGTTTTGAACATTTGTGTTTCTTGCCCCACTCTTTCAGATTTGACTGAGTTATTCAAATTTTTGTGCTTTGTAAAATACCACATTTTGTTCATAATTTGACATTTTGTCCTTCCAATTACATTAACTTTAAACTGCAAATCAAATATTACATTATGACACTTACTCTTGAGTAGTAGTTTCTCCAAATACTTAATTCTTGCATCATAAGTCACTTTATATTTCTCCTTGAACAATATTATAATTTTTTTTTAAATTATTGTTCTGTGACTTGAGTACAGATTTGAATTCCTTTACCCTACACCATCAGAAGTTCATGGATCAGTATTGGCCAGTCTGCAGGGATGGGAAGAATATTTGAAATATATATATATTGAATATTTAGTTACAGACTACAATACAAATGTATTTTGTAATGTATTTTGATACATGGTCCAATCAGAGAACTGTATTCTGAATACTTTGAATACTTTAATGCAGTGTTGCATTTAAATTATAGAATAACCATGCCACATAGGATTAAAAACACTGTACCGGAGTACAGTTTCTCAGAATTAGTATTCAGAATACATGTTCTTGGTACATGTATTTAGTTACTAGCCAACATGGCCAATCTAAACACTTTCTCTTTGAAATGAGTTTGAATTTGTGCCTTTATGTAATGTGTAGCTCTCAGTAGTGTCTGTGTTTGACCGTCAGCCAAGTGGGACGTGGCTAAGTGCTGGAACATTGCTGGTGTGTCAGCGTATATATCCTGGGATCATGTATAAATGCACTCACTGGCACCTTCTGCACTGATGCATCATGGGAAATCTCCTGTCTAAGAGAGGAAATGACTAGCACAACAACTGATCTGATCTCACAGCTATTGAATTTGAGGCCTTGACAGCTACATCAGTAAACAAAACATAGCATCTGGATAAAAAGGTCCTTAGGGGGGTACGCTGTTGTATTCACGGAGAGCCAAGATATAAATATTTATAACAAGCAAAATTGTCTCTTTTAAGGTTTAAGCCACATTATAATGCTGTTACCTCCTCAAAACATACCTGGAGTTGTGTTTTGTTTCATTCACACATGTTTGAGTAATCCTGCATTCTTAGTCTATTACCGCATGACATCACAAGGTGGAACAAAGTATTTTCCATTTGTGAGAAAAACAAAGCCTAAACTCGCAGGATTTATGTGTTAAACATGTGTCTTAAACCTATTCATTTGACTTGCAGTACCCCAGGCTCTCTACCAGCATACAAGTGAGTGTGAATTTACAGTGTACACAGAACTCATATCAAAGCAACACAGTGAGAAGAGCTGTCAAACTCAGGACAAAGTGTCAGAGGAGTGCCCCAGCCAGCAGCCTCCACCCATCCTTCCTTTTTCAGAATAACTTTACTTTTTTCTACCACAAGGTCACCACTATAACACTATCGAGTTAAATAATGGCACAAGTAAATATAAGCTTTTATTTTGTGGAGTTTACAAGCAGGTGGACTCACTAGGCCAAGTTACAGGTTCAGTCTGTGGAGAGGCAAGCCTGCTCACAGTAATAATGCATACTTACATTTACATGTATATATAATGCAAGATGGATATATTAAATGCCAATATAGTGATTTTTTAAGTTTCAAACTAATGTTCTATTTCTGTATGCTTTTCATTTATAGACTCGATACACTGACATAACATATTATCAGTTTTATTTTGAATTTGAGCACTACAAGTTACTACAAAGATAATATTTTTCTTTACCATTGCGGATCAGGGCTAGTGCCTTGGTGGAGTTCTGTACTCTGCTACTTTGATTACTGTTGTGTTGTTGTGTGTGTTACCTTGCTTTCTGCATATAGGTTCTTTAATGTGCAATACAAAAGCAGAAAACAAAAACTGTCATTAAAGGTGCACTGTGTAACTTTTCTGGTGGAGTGTTTGCCACCTGCTTTGTCTCCATGGAAATGCCATTACTTTACTAGGAATGCACCACAGTATGACATTATACTCATCGGCCCCTATGGAAACAGGGCAATCAGGCCAAGTTACAGGTCAGATCTGTGACGAAGAGAGTCCGCTCACAGTATTAGAATGCATGTTTGTCAAGACATTTTAGCATGAAAAATGTAGCGTAAAAATGCAAGATATATATGTTTAATGCCATAATCTGGAACATTACAGCATTACAGCAATAAAAACATGACGACAAGAAACTCCAGAAAAGTTACACAGTGTAAAGATACAAACATACCCAAATCCCCCAAAAGTCAGACTTCTCCTCCTCAGCATAGTACTGCAGTCCCTGTTTGTCCAATGGGAAAAATCTCCAGCTGTCAGGCTGTGTATTTGAATGGCCTTTCTCCTCTGCACTAACTCTATTTGCTTTGTGTTTGTAGTTTTATTTGTTTTATCTGTCCACTCCTCCAGCTCTCCTTCTGCTCACTAGCTCCGGGTTTGACTGTCTACAATGAGCACAGGTGTATGTTGATATTATGTGAGGCTTTGGAAAGAGGAGGAGGAGCCGAGGGCGGGGCTTAAAGCAGCAGCCACTGAGATGGGCAAGTTCTGTTATAGACAGAGTGGAGTAACACCAAATCTGTCACCAAGTTAACTTTAAGATAACAACAGCATTAAACATTACTCCAGTGGTAAAAAGGCAAAAAGAAAAGTGAAATTAGTTTCTTTACAATATAATGTTACATTTTCAATACCAAATAATCGTAGGTTTTGTACTAGTTTTAGTAGCTGTAGATAATAAAAAAAGTATCCGAGTGATATTTTTTTACAACTCCCAAAACACAATACACAACTAATACAATTTTATTATTGTTTTAACTTATTTCTGTAAGTTTTGGACATTTATTTGAGCATTAGAGACCGTACAAAAATATTTATAAGCCACAACTCATCTATTAAAGTGAAGTTAATGTCGAAATGCAGACAACTACAGTGCCTATTAGACTTCTGTTATGTCTGATCTTTATTTTAACACAATCTGAGCTGAAAGAGCTGATTTAGTTGGAACTACAACAGGTGAACTTGTGCTGTTACACAAATCTCTCACACATAAAATCACAGTCACAATCTGCTAACATTAGTTGTGAGTTTTTCAGTCACTCTCACCTTTTTGTTGAAAATCGAACACCTAAACAGAACCTGAACATTTTGTATGTTTTCTTGAGTTTTCAGACTATCTTAAAATGTTTTTTTACATTGTTTGCTAATGTGTGCATTGTGTCTCCATGGTAACGGCTGAACATTTCCCCATAGAGATACGTATAGAACACCCCCTGTGTTATGTCACTGCAAAGTATCAGTTGTGCATGTTGATGGGAAACTGTTGTATTTGAGAGAAACCCAATGAGAAGAATAGTTATTACTGTGAATGGGAGCCTGACTCCCCAACATCAAATTTACAACTTTCTTAATCACAGATTTGCAACCAACTACATTTCACAACCTTCATCTTCTTCAAATGTAAATGTGATACCTCACAAATTATGCAAAACATTTGAGTTCCACTTTCACTATAACAAAACTGCAGCTGTCTCAGGCTCTGAGTGTGTGTAATCATGAAGTGGGTGACCAGTATTAGCTGATCCTGTGACCCGCTCAAACAGATACAGAAACCCACAATGTGACCACAGGGAGTGTCCTTCCTCCTGTCCACCACAAACACAACTCACACCATAATGGTTCAGGCACCTTTATTTTGTGCAGTACATCACACTTCAAAAAGTGTTACCCTGCATGCCTAGCTGCACGGTATTAGCAAGAACTGACACATCTCATAAGTGTGTTTTGTATAGTGATGACAATACTACTGCATCATTTCAATAAACAGTTTTAACACAATAAGTTACTTTTTTAAAAATATATTTAAATAGTTTAAAGGTGCACTGCGTAACATTTCTAGTAGAGGTTGTATTTTTGAGCAAGAGGAACACCTGTAATGAATAAATGCTAGCTGGATATGTTTAAAGTCATACCATGGAACATTCCAGGCAAAGTAATCACATCTCCATGGAGACAAGTAGGTATCAGATCCTCCACCAGAAAAGTTGTGCAATGCATCTTTAAGTTACAAGTCAAACTGTGTCAAAATAAATTCTAGACAAAGGGAAAAATCCCAAAACAGATTAAAGACACAGCAGACAGCAGATATGGTTCCCTGGGTGTCACTGATTCAACCCACTGTCACTCTTCGATCATATACGATAACTGAAATGTGTCTTGAACTTATATATTAGCAGTTCAGTGTAGACCCATGTGTTTCATTCAGGAAACTATAGCAGAATATTAATTACCTCCGCCAAGGAGGTTATGTTTTCGCCTGAGTCTGTTTGTTTGTTTGTTTGTTTGTTAGTTAGCAAGATAACTCAAAAAGTTATGGACGGATCTTGATGAAATTTTCAGGAAATGTTCCTAATGGTAAATCCAACAGATGTTTAAATTGGTTGGATTGGTGATGATCCAGAAGAAATCCTGGATTCTGGATCAGTTTGAAAACTGAGCTGCTTGGCGGAGGTCTGCGCTCTCTGAGTGCTTTTCTAGTTATTATTTGCATATAATGTCAACAAACAATGTCATTTTATCTACTGATTATTTTACATGGAGCACTAAATGTTGTCAGAATGGAGATAAAATGTCTTTCTTATTGTTCAAATGAGCTCAATGATGCACTTCAATCTGAAATATCATCTAGAGGGCCCTTTGTTGTAATAATCGTCATAATAATAATGATGACGGGGAAAAAAAGATGTTTTATTTAAATGCAAAAACAGTACACTATCTGTCCACCAGGGGTCCTTGTGTGTACAAGCATGAATGTGGTGATATTACAGTAGTAGTGTCTTGCCCAAGGACACCACCTCAGTAAGGAATTTCATTTGGGGAAATCAAACCATCAACTTGAATAAACTAAAATATCATTCTTTATCAGTGTAATTAGTTTATTTTCAGCAATGGATGTCACTATTAAAACAGCATGCGCAGGTAAACTGAAAAAACTAAATTAAAGGTACACTATGTAACTTTTCAGGGGTTGGGTTTGCTATCTGCTTGTGTCCAAGGAGATGGAATATGCCTGAAATGTTCCACAGTATGGCATTAAACTTATACGCTAAACATGCATCCTTACTGCTTTCCTCCTCACAGATCTACCTGTAACTTGACACAGTGGCATTATCTGCTTGTCTCCATGGAGATAGATAAATCGAATGCCATACTGTGGAACATTCCAGGCAAAGTTCTATGAAGACAAGCAGGTGGCGGGCACTCCACAAGAAAAGTTATATAATGCACCATCAAAACATGTTGCTGCGTTCATGTTATAAAAGTATAAAGTGCATTTTTCTTCAGTGCTTTCAGAATATTCAGAATGCAGATGTAATTCAAAGCATTTTCCTGGCATCCCCCGCACAAGAAAAACTTTAACAGAAGAAACTGTGATATGAGCCAAATGGTGCCGATTTGTTCTACCTTAAACACTTTGTTGCCATAGAGATAGAGGCAGTAAAGGAAATGGCATTTTTATGTGGATTCTTCAAAGTCAGTTTCTTTTGTAGCTTCAAAGACGTTATCAACAAACGTCCATGAGTTTACTTTCTGTATTCATAAAACTATGTACCCAGCCAATTTATATAAACTGAACACCCAATTTTATATTTAATAATGTTATTTTATTATATTAGTGCAGGCCTACTGTATTAATTAACCTACACTTGACAGAATATAAGTAGGTGAAAGATGTATAGCAAATAGCAATATTAGTAGAAGCTCAGTCTCAGGTGCAGGCTAAAAACTAGTAAATATTTTAAAGTAAGACTCAGACTGTGGCTATGGGTGGAGTTTAGGGGTTTACTCCCTCTTTAAAGGTCCTATACTACACTCTCTTGACTCTTGTGAGCTTTAAGAGCTGTTATAATGCTGTTACCTCATCAAAACACACCTGGAGTCGTGTTTTGTTTCATTCACGCATATTGGAGTAATCCTTTATTATTAGTCTGTCCTCTCCAAACCTCAAAAAGCTCTGTTCCACCTTGTGATGTTACAGTATGTAGTGGTAGTTTTCAAGTTAACAGCTCCTTTTACCTTTAGTTCAGTAGAGATTGGGAATTCCAGAGCTGAAATTATCCAAATGATTCTAGTGAGGGTGTATGGAGTTTAAAATCACAGTGGAGAACTTCCTGTATTACCACATGACATCACAAGGTGGAACAGAGTGTTTTTTGTTTGAGAGAAGCACTCAGTGTAAATACGCAGGTGCAAATATGTGTTAAACATGTGTGAATGAGACAAAACACAACTCCAGGTGTGTTTTGGATGGGGAAACAACATTATAACAGATCAGAAAATGGCATAATATGGGCCCGTTAATCATAATAAACTCTCAGAGGAGAAAAACACTTGTTAAGAAGAGTTTAAATAATAGTTTTGTGCAGTGATCAAAGATAATTATACAAGAAGAACTACAGAAATGAATTGCATAACATGGCAATGAAGTATAGTAACAGTAGTAGTGGTGCTATAGCATCAGTAATAAATGCACAATATCTGTTTACAATAACCTTTGCCACGTTCATATAGTTTTCATGATTAACATATTTTCTGTCTTAGCCATTGTAGCGTTTGTTGTGAGTTGTGCTCTGCTCCTCTGACGCCAGTTTCACACCTCTGTCTCTGGTGCTACACTGAGAGGCGTGAAGTGGGCCAATGACGTCACCACATGGCACCCAACGCTGCGCCGTGACTGGTCGGTTATTTCTGACTGTACCATTCATCAGTTACACACGTGTTTGTACAGAGGGCATTAATGAGAGTGGTGAGGGGGCAAAATCATTGTGATTCTGTAAATATGTTGCACTCTACATAACTATAAGTCATATGACCTTATTTGGAGCATTACTTTTTTTTTTTTTTTCTTTATTTGGATGGGACAGTGCACATTAATGAACGTACAATTTGCACAAAATTACACAACTTGACGTAAATATGCCGGATTTAGCACAATGCTAAATCCCAGACATAAAATAACACTCATTGGACAATATTAGACTATATGTTGCAGTTGCACTTTAATAGCATGTTACTGTATTTTCTGATCTATGTATTTTCTGATCTATGTTATAATATTGTGTTTTCAAACTCCATGCTCCTTCACTAGAATCATTTGGATGATTTCAGCTCTGGAATTACCAATCTCTGCAGAGCTAAAAGTGAACGGCAGCTGTTAACTGGAAAACTACCCCTTCATGACATGACAAGGTGGAACAGAGCATTTAGAAATTAAGTCCTGGTATTTTGTTGTATGTTTTTGATGAAGTAACAACATTATAACATGGCTCCAATTTGTGTAATATAGGACCTTTAATTCTATTCAAAGTATATTTTTTACTCATCTCCAGATCTTCAGTTCAGGCTTGTACAGGACTGTTTTTAGCTTGAGAATTCAATATACTGAGCATGTTTTGGGCTGATGGGGAGGAAACTCCCAAAGAAACCCATCTAAACACAGGGAAAAACGTTCAAACTCTGCACAGAAAACCCCGAACCCTCTTGCTGTGAGGTGTGAGTGCTAGCCCCTCAGCCTCCATTCCGATATTGACCACTACCACATTATGTTGTTTCAAAAGTTACATCTGATTGTCTAAAAAGTTGAAGTATCAAAATCGGTATGAGTCTTTTCTTTCGATCAAAATCAATCAGCCAATCAAAGTTTATTTATAAAGCACTTACCAGAGATAGGCCGATATATCTGGCCAATATTTGGACTTTTTAGAACATCATCTATCGTAATGTGAAGAGAGAGAACTGCTGAAAACATGACTAAACAGCTGTCCTTTAGGTTTGTAGTAAAAAGGCTCTGTGCAAGTGTGCAGTAAATGGAAATGACAAAATTTGAGGAAAATAATCAAAAATCGGTCTTATATATCGACCCAAAAATATCAACAGCACTTATCGGACATTGGTTTCTCTGAATTTTAAACAATATTGGTCGATTTCTACTCTTTACAACACAGAGAAGACCAAAGTGCAGAACACGATTGAGGTCACGATAAATACTAGTTATCGTTCAATACAAAGATGGGACAATAATTTTGGGGGGTCAGTATTTATCTTGTGTACATTTTCTTTGTACTAGTGGGGAACTTTTTGTAATTTTTCTGTACTATGATCAGATTTGAGTTGTAACAGGGTGAACTGTAAGCTTCTATGACTCATTATAAACACAAACTAACTCCTTAAGTGTTGCTTTCTGCTGTTTATTTATTGCAGTTTGTGTTTTTAACCATATTATACATTTAGAGTCGTTTTTGTTTATCTATATTTTCTTAAGCAATATATCATACTTCAAAACTGTTATCGTGACAAGCGTACTCAAAACACTAAAATACAACTAAATACTCAAAAAAACAAGAAAGTTACACTACTGCAGTCTGTAGGACAAATCGGAAAATACATCTGGGTGAATCTTGTGAATTCACGTCATTTTAATTGGATTCTCCACTGAACCTGATGAGCTTTGTGATACTGCGTGAGTCACTGCTCTCTGACTGTGGTATGTCATATAAATAGAAGCACTTATTAAGAGGCCAAACAATAAATGTCAATGATGTTTAGGCCCACCAGATAATATGCTGGTTTAGTCAGATCTCGGGACCCAAACATTTTATTTGTTTAATCCAGCCACGCAATTTCAGTAATGTCATTTAACAAAAATACACTTAAAGGGCCCATATTATTATTTTGTGATCTATGTTATTATGTTGTTTCCTCATCACAAACACACCTGGAGTTGTGTTTTGTTTCATTCACACATGTTTAACACACAAACTTTGCATATTTAGACTGAGTTCTTTTCTCAAACAGAAACACTCCCACCTTGTGATGTCATGTGGTAATGCAGGAAGCACTCCACTGCGTTTTTAAACTCCATACACCTTCACTAGAATCATTTGGATGTTTTCAGCCCTGGAATTGCCAATCTAACAAAAGGTTAAATGTAGCTGTTAACTTGAAAACTATTGCTTCATGACATCACAAGGTGGAACAGAGAACTCTAGGTATGTTTTTTTTTTTTTTTCAATTTTCCAAAACATGAACAAAAACACACACAGCCCTCCCAGCACACCTCAAGTATCCTTACTGTCTATTTAAAAATTTGTATTATATTGCATTATTGTTATGCTATCTCTTGCTATCTTTTTGCTATACCATCTATTTTTTTACTCTCTGTTATTATATTATATAGTGATGTTTGAGCTACTGTATCCAAATAATTTCCCTTGTGGATCAATAAAGTCTAAGTCTTATTGTATCAGTGGCATGAAGTAGTTTCAGTATTTTCATTTATCGCAGTATTTCTCTGTAGCAATATATATCGCACTTCAAAATTTGTTATCGTGACAGGCCTAGCTAATTATTCCCAGAGGTAATTTCAAGGTACTGTGAGTAAATCCATCTTTCACATTTATCACGAAAATGCAAACTATAGTCCCTGTTGCTGGCCCTGCTTTGATCTCAATAAACTACTAGACAACAACAAAAGCCCATTAACTGAGGCCTGTAATTACCTGTCACTGATGAGAAATTTCACTTTTTTCTGTACTACAAATCAACCCAATCCACGTTCACTGAGATTTCATTTATTTCCCAGATTATAATTCTTGCAGCCCATATCATTAAATCTGAAGCGAGGTCAGAGGAGATTTTTGTTTTCTCTGGCCTCCCTTTAATAAGTCTCTTTTTATCATTTAATTTGCCGTGAGCCAGTGTTTCATCTTTAATGCCTTTGTTCCTCCACAGCGCGCCTCTCTTGTCTTATATCTCCGTTCTCACCTCCTAATAAGGCATTTTGTCATTATAGGCTGGGTCCTAGGGGCGATATATGCACAGAGGCGTGGGAGAGCTTCTCTTTATGTTTCATTTGTTTCAGTCTGTCTCTGTGGGTTACTCAGTGGCTGGTGGTTCAGGGGTTAGTTGCTGATTTACTAATGATGACCACATCAACAACATCCATAATCTATCATAGACCAGTTTTGAAAATGGGAACAAAAAACAAAAAAATCCTACTTGAATAATATATTTACAGTATAACAGTACTAGGGATGTAACAATAACCAAATCTCTTGATGTTTTTACGATATATTTTATATATTTGTTTTATCCTTATTATTGAAAATACCTGATTTTTTTGTCCTCACAATTACACAATCTTCAAATTATTAATCAGTATTTTAGTTCCCCCAGATATATATTTTTAGACTTTGTTTTGTTGGGATCCCCATTAGCTGCTCGCATGACAGCCACTAATTTTACTGGGATCCTCTCAAAAATAATCATTGCACAATAAAATTAATTACATTTACAACATTAAGAATTAAAAAAATGCAGTAACAGGGGCAATGGCTGAGTTAATAATTAAAGAAAGTGAAAATGAGACTGAGTTCACATGGTCATCTGCAGTAATTGCATTGTTAATGTCTTATTTCTACTACTTTACACTTTACAGATGGTAAACATCATATTAACTTAAATCAGACCAATTATTGACTTTTCAGACCTTTTAACCATGTTATAGTTGTTTCCCCTCACCATTAACTGGAAGTGCATGTTTGAGCATCTCTAATCCTTTACTAGTATTTTCAAGATGCCACTGCTCTGTGTGAACTGTTCTCCAGTTTTATTTTCTTAATCGGTAATACTTAGGATTCAGCAGCATTTTTCTAACAGTAATTTTCGATGAATATTGTAATTTAAAATGTGCAAATTATAACACAATGATCCACGGGTGTCACAAATTAACTAAGCAGACACAAGCACAATAGGACTTCTTTAACATAATCTCAAATAGTCAAACTGAAGCAACTCTACTATTAGTTGAGGACAGTTTTTAATTACTAGTACTTGGAGATGCCATAGATACAGTCTATAATCTCAATGAGTCCTGTATCTACACCTCTCATCTCATCTCATCTGACAGGCTCATTTCCATTTGTCCAGTGCCTCTGCTGTTATCAGGTTCACTCGCTTGATTCAGTGGTAGTTTATAATTACTGGTGATTCAACGTCCAGTGAACCGTGAATATGTGTGAATAATGGTTACAATTCACAGCAAATTCTGACCCTTCACCTCAAATAAAGCAAGAACGGAAATCTGCAATCATGTAAAGTACGGCACTGGCTTCATCATTCCAAAGTCTACTGCCTGACAAGAGCTGTTGACGATGGAAAGTTGTGCACTGAATAAGGTTTTTGAGTTGAAGTTTGAGCCTCATTTAATTAACAACAAGCTTGAATGAGAGATAAAACGTCTATAGTCAATATAAGATAAGATAAGATAAGATAAGATAAGATAAGATAAGATAAGATAATCCTTTATTTGTCCCACAATGGGGAAATTGCAGAAAAATGAACTTCAAAAGAGAAGAGTAGGATAAAAACCTTTCAGTCTTATGCACAGCTAAACAGAACTGTTTTGAGCCTGGGTTTAAACTGTTGGATGGCACAGAACTTATTACTTACTACTTCCTCCTCAATCCAACTCCCATATCAGCAATAGTCTCGATCTTCTTGCCCCCAACAACACCTCTGCTGCCAGAAACCTTTGCGACATTTTGGACTCTCACCTCAACTTCCACCTTCACATCAAAAAAGTCCTGTTTTCTCCACCTGCCTGAGGAGATCAGGCTAGCACCATCAGTACCATCTTCTTAAACTTCTTAAAACTCATTTTTATTGAATAGCCTTTCTTTAACTGCTTTTTGCTTGATTTTATTCCTTATTTATTTTTATTCTATTTGATTAACCGAAAATATATAGTTTAATACATAGTAAAAAAAACAGAACATTGTCCTCGTATCAGAAACTTTTTCTCCTAACCAACGTACCCATTTTTCACCCAGTGAACAGTGGCAAAAACTCACAAAACTTTGCCAGCTATTAAAACCGCACGCTTCTCTAACTTCTGACTATTTCCATTTTCCAAAAATAAATAAAATGGCAGTCAGTATCCCCACACACACAAAAAAAATGCATTATAGGAATGATGCAAAAAAAAAAAAAAAAAAAAAATGCACATAGAATCATGATTTGACACAGAAGTAGATCATGACAAGACAAATAAAAAATATTATGTCCACAATTTGGGAAAATTAGAATTTTTACATATTGCTCCCGTTGGCACAAACAAGCTCCGATTTCAGTGAAATTTGAATCCACTTCCTGCCCTAAAGCTATGTAGTGTGAAAAAAAAGATGATGCTTTAGCGCCCCCTACAGATTGAAAGTAAATTTAATATGGGGAGAAAAAAAATTGTTTTTCAAAATTTCCAGTTCTAAAATTCAGTTGTGGCATCCTGATCACAAAAGTCAATGACATCCATGCTATATTTTTTATGGTGTCGCCATAGCAATGAGATACATTTTTCACTCAGACTTTAATCATTGATCAACACCTGACCTTGAACAAACTGATATAAGAAAATGGGCAAAGGCGCAAGCGAGGCCCCTTCATTGTCGCTTGTGGCTATATTTTTAATTATTGTGTTAACTGATCTGTGACTGTTTGTCATTGTCTGTTTTTGTATGCTTTTGTAAGCATAAAAATGCTTTTTGTATTGTGCCTTGCTGTCTGTACAGCACTTTGTAAACCTTGTTTTCAAAAGTGCTTTATAAATAAAGATTTATTATTATTATTATTATTATTATTATTATTACAGTTCCAGATTTTAGCTGCATAAAACTGAAACGCTGACTCCCTGTGTTTAGTTCTGACTCTGGGCACCAGCAGGAGGCCGGTCCCTGAGGTCCTCAGAGTGCAGATGGTTCATGTGGCACTAACATGTCAGAGATGTACTTTGGTGCTCGGCCATGGAGAAACTTGTACACAAGCAGAGCTGCTTTAAAGCTCCCATTCATAATTAGACTGGCCGACGTCACGTGACCCTGTTGTATTCTCACATAGCACCACTAGATGCTTTTTCTGTTACTTCGGTCTGATAGTGTGCCATCTTTGGCCTGACAGAAGAACACCAGAGAGCACAGGTGAATCTGAACAAAGGCCAGGTGAGGGGAGAGGGAACAGGTTTCACATATGTAGCCTGGCCTAATGGGATCACTTGCTTGTGCTTGTCAATGGTATGGTATGTTTATTTGTGCAGGGGCATTGCACAACAATACATTAACCAAGGCCAAAGTCATAGGAGAGGCTCCCCCTAGGCCCTCCCACCCACTATCAAGGCCCAACATATGCACACACACACACACACACACACGCACGCGCGCGCACGCACGCACGCACGCACACACACACACACACACACACACACACACACACCTACACACACACACACACACACACTCTACATTCTACTGATAATTCAAATCACACTCATCCCTAATGTGCACAAACATCACAACATCTGTTTAGAAGACAATTTCCATTTGCAGTCTCCATGGTGACAAGCATGTGTACCCTTCATTAGAAAAATTACGTAGTGCATCTTTACAGCCTTTTCTTTCAGCCACAGGAACAAGTAACACATCACTGAATCAAATAATTCAAATACGCTCTGAGCTCAGTCTATTCAATTACAAAGTCAAGTCACATTTGTGGTTTATACATGCACTCATCCAATAGCGTCTCATTAACTTAATTAAGTTTCTTATGTTTTTCTTCCTAATCTCCTTAAAACATCCTCTTTTACCAAGCCTCTCTCTGATCAGTTTGCTATATTTACTCTGGCCTTTTCGCCTTTGGTTTCCCCCTTTGACAGTCTAATGAAAGTGACAGCTAGCCCACCCATACGCCCACATGCCCTTCCAATCGTTGACATCTAAACACAACCAAAGACAGCCACAGTCCCAATCACTGACAGACATGTATTCACACCCCATGGACACAGAGCGATTTCATTCATGCGTTCAGTTTAACAAGCACTGACGTGTAAACTGGGAAACAACTCCTCAAAGGGTCCATATTACGTTATTTTCTGATCCATGTTATTATGTTGTTTCCTCATCACAAACACACCTGGAGTTGTGTTTTGTTTCATTCACACATGTTTAACACACACACCCTGCATATTTAGAGTTCTTCTCTCAAACAGAAAACACTCTGTTCCACCTTGTGATGTGGTAATACAGGAAGTGCTCCACTGTGTTTTTAAACTCCGTACAGCTTCACTAAAATCATTTGAATCATTTGGAATTTCGAATTGCCTTTTAATGCAAAAAATACCACTTAATGACATCGTAAGGTGGACGGAGCATGTTGAGATTTGGACTAATAAACAGACTAATAATAAACGATTACTCAAACATGTGTGAATGAAACAAAACACAACTCCAGGTGTGTTTTTGTTGACGTAACAAAAGTCCAACATGGCTAAAAGGTCACAGGAGTCAATTTTGTATAATATATAGAACCTTTAAATGACAATCTGTCTCTTACCAACAATGGAAACAGGCAGCAGATATAAGTAATGTAATGGCCAGAACATACCAGCAAAGGTAAGGAAACAACAAGCATAAACCAGCACTACAGAAGGCAGAATTGTTCTAATATTCAGACCCACTCTCTATATACTGTGACCAGACCATACGTTTATATAACAACTTGAATTTATGGATATTTTGGCATTTCTTGAGATGTGTATCCAGACTGTTCCAGAGTTTTACACCACGTATAGACACACAGAAACGTTTACGGGTAGTTCGAACATTGGGCAATTTGAAATTTCCATACCCTCTTAAATTATGAGTTCTCTCATTTTGAACAAGCTTTGTAGATGACTTGGTAGTAAATTGTTGAATGCTTTAAATAATATTATAAGTGTATAATATTTTACAAGGTCAGGAATCTTTAGGAGCTTGGAATGAATAAAAAGATTATGGGTGTGTTCTAAAAATCCAACTTTATGGATGATTCGCAAAGCTCGTTTTAGTAATATATTATCCCTGAAAAGTATATTGAATGTACAATATTGTTAAAAAATATGAGCAATTGTTATAATTAAGTAGTTGGTTTGTAACTATAATGAGTCATAGAAGTTCATAATTCAACCAACCTACAGTTTAAATGGGCTCTATTCACACTCATAAAACCGGCAGACTCTGGAAACATGCGGATGACGACTTCCTTTGGGCTCTATTGGGATAGTAACAAAATCTGCGAAAATTGAGAAAATGGCCCGGTTTTATTCATCTAGACATCACTGTATTCTTTCTTTTTTTCCTTTTAGAAATTGCCTATTAATTTGTGTATTATAACTTAACTTAAAAAAAGATGGAGTTGTAGCGTTCCGTATGTTTGGCAGATCAGCAGTTCCAACCAGCTGCCTGTAAGTGACATGGAAGATGCGATTAGAGTCACATCCTTAATGGAAAGCTCTGGCAGGTTGTGAAGATGCTGCTCCTGAATCCATGATTTTATCACATGCCCAGTGTCGGTAACTACACCAGAAGTCATCATCCGCATGTTTTCAGCGTCTTCCGGTAAGCGTGAAGAGAGCCTATTGTTTCATAGTAGAGAAAAATAGGTAAAAATGGTCAATTAGTACAAAGAAAAAGTCCTAACAATAAACATTGACTCCCAAAAATGATTGCTCCATCTGTCATGTATTGAACAATAAATCGATATAGTAATTATCGTGACAGAAATAGCGAAATAACAACTTCCAGAATCATTTGTAAATACCTCTGTTATTCCCTGCTGTCCTTTCTAAAGCATGATACTAACCCTGTACTGTATATATACAAACACATTGCTTTAGTTCACATCCTCTGCATTGCAGCTGGTATTAGCTTAAAGAAGGATCCAACAAAACAGCCAGAGGGGTTCAGAGCCGTACACTCCACCCACACACAAATGCATTTAATCAGGGGCACGGCGACCAGCTCACAGGTTTTCATTTCCCACTTAATTTCAACGCGTAAATATAAAAATACTACAAACTGCAGCTATGGTGACTCATGCACAGTATTCAGCTCCATCTCACAACGCAGGGGGAGAAACACGCAGGAAGTATCGTTATAAAGATGTTTTGGTCTGGTGCCAGGAAAAGTACAGTAGAGTGAATGAAGTAAAATCGTCTTTTAACTTAAGTGTTTTTATATGAGCCAGTTTGTGAGTGATAAGGCCAACTGTGCGTGTTGGCAACAGATTCTGAGCAGATTGCAAATGACAAAATGGACAAATGGGAAACTAAGAAACTACGACATTTTGCTTACAAGAAAAAGACAAGAGGGGATCTTTTAATGTTTTGTATGTGGTAATCTTAATTCCTATATTACACTAGAAATGCATATGAAATAGACCTATCCATTTTACGTACTTGTTTCCATGGAGATAAACAAGTTAAATGCTATACTATGGAACATTCTAGGCAGTATGGCAGCAAACCTTTCTATATTACAATTATTCAATTACAGACTATTGATAATAAAAGAAAATACTAGTAACTAAGAAAGTACCTTAAAAAACATACACCTTTGCCTCTCCACAGATCTGACTATGCAGTCACATGGCCTGGTAGTGTCATTTGCTTGTCTCCATGGAGATGGGTAAATTTAATCTCATATTATGAAGCATTCGAGAGAAAGACATAACATCTTAACAGAACAATTACATAGTGTAGCTTTGAAAACAATAAAATAATACTAAATGAATTCGCGGAGCAGCTATTGAAAGCAGTGACGTCACGCTGGAGGTGTTCTACATTATTTTTTCAATTACCATGGTGACACAATGTACACACTAGCAAAAACTGCCAAAAATGTTTAATATAGTCTGAAAACACAAGAAAAAACACAGAATGGATTTAAACAACACATTTTCAGGGGCCTGTGATCAATACAAGCGTTCATGATCCTGTTTAGGAGTTTGATTTTCAACAAAAAAGGTGCTGGCTTAAATTAGCTAGCATGTGACTGTAATTTTACGTGTGAGAGACTTGTTTCATATCAGCTGTGGTGTTTCCAACCAAGTCAACCCTTTCTGATCAGCTAGTGTTAAAACAAAACTCAGATTAATCTTGAGTAACTTGAGTAACAGAGCTTCTAACAGAGTAGTGCTTTCAGTTAGCTTCACACCCCCAGTTAATGTTGATGACATCAGCTGCACAGTATCATCTGTCAGCATGTCCGCAGTAAGAAGGCTGTGGTTCAGATTAGACTCTTGTGTTGAGCCCCAAACAGCCGACAGAGCACTGACTGATGCATTTGTAACAAGACCTGGCCTGAGACCGCTGAGCTACCGTTTCCTTTTCATTAAATCTTCAGGTGATTCCAAACAATAAAGGTTTTCAGTCTTTATTACAGATTTATTTATTTGAAAATGGTCAGTAGTCCGTTTTTCAATAAAACCAAGTAAATGAAAATGTACTGCTTGCTACAGTGAACAGTGCCAGTGCCACTATAAATCAGAAGTCAATGGACCTGTTTGGAGGTTTCTATTTTTATTTTAGATCAACATTGCAGTATACAATGAACAAAATGTAAAATAGTAGGACAAAAGAAAGATAATCCAATCTTGTGTAATTTAGAAGGTAAAACAATCACTTAAAATTATTCAGAAATGGACCAGTTTTGTGATTTCTTTCTGTATCGATACTTTTGATACGAAGTTTACAATAGATTAGTAATGAACATTGGAATGAAACAAAACACAACTCCGGGTATGTTTTTGATGAGGGAACATTATAACATGATTTAAAGCTCACAAGAGTCAATTTTGTGTAATACGGGACCTTTAAGTACAGAGCAGTAGGCAGGGATAGGGGGTGAGTGAAAACTACAATTTTCTCAACACTCAAGCCTCAAACAAATGAAACATGAACATGAATATCTAAATACAACTGTCTATGTTTATGTTGAGGGAACACTGTTGTAACATAGCAAAAAATAAGTCAGTTTTACATATCCCCTTTAATCCTTTGTATATCAGTTTCCAGAAAGTCATGGCAAAAGGAAAAGCAGCTTGGATGAGCTGCGGAACGTATTCAACCAAAATGAACTTTAACCCAGTTAACAAACTGAATTTCTCCTTTTGCCATGGATTCTCCCTGGTCGACTGAGGGATTTTATACACTTCCAGAAAGTCAGTTTACTCCTCTAACGAACGAACTATCTTTCTTCAGTTGTTGGCCATTATCACAGATGCCTTCTCAGAGGAAAAAGAGTCAAACTGCATTTCTTTCTGTTCCGCCCACGCGTTCCCCCACTCCTCTGTAGACCTAACGCTGTTTCAGGGACTGGGCTGCCACAAACATATACACATATTCAGTATACAGAGCATGTGACACCCAGTGGCTGCACACGAGATGAGAAACCATGCATAAACCCACCCCCCGTTTGGCTCACACTTCATTCACACATGCGTAATATCTCCTGCTTATCTCTGCACCAGTTTGGAAGGTACATTGCAAAAACTCAAATCTAGTCAAGTTAAAATGACTTGAATGATCTGAGTACAAAGTAAAATTATCTACCAATGGAACGAGACTTTTTGTATGTAAAATATGAAAATACACATTGCTACACTACAAAAAGAAAAGAAAGATATGAAAAACAACAACTCTGTGCACTTGAAATAAGAAACAAAATTGAATGTTGCTTAAAGGTGCATTGTGTAACTTTTCTGGTGGAGGGTCCGTCAAATGCTTGTTATTGCTTTGTCTGGAATGTTTCACAGTATGGTATTTAACCTTTCTATCTTCATGGAGACCAAACCAGACCAGGTTACAGGTCAGATCTGTGGAGAGGCGACCCCACTCACAGTCAGAATGCCTGTTTTTCTAGGTATTATTGAGCTATAAAACCACCTGTAACTGAATAAATGTAAAGTAGAGCTGTTTAATGTCACATTGTGGAACATTCCAGGCAGAGCAATGACAAGCAACTGACGGACCCTCAACCAAAAAGTTACATAGTGCACTTTCAAATGAAGAAAAACACACTTGTTCCATTGATAGATAATTTTACTCTTCTAGTTGAATCTGCTCAAATAAAGTAAAATGTTCTTAACTGAAGTCATTTTCATACTACCTGTTTGAATTATTCGACTTTTTCCTCAAGTCGCCATGGGTGATGCCATTGTAATTGTCGGGTTGTATTAGCAGTAGACCGTATAAAGAAGTGGACTAAGGAAGTGTGACGTCCCCCATAGTGTTTGGCTCCAGTCAGTGAAGCTCACAAGGCTAGCAGCTATAGGGGTGAATTTGGAGCCAAGTTAAATGTTAGGAATGGGAATTGATTTAAGGACGAAATATCAAATTAAAAACATCAGGATCATGTAGAGCGGGTTAATACGTCCCTTTAACTAAGTAACATTTCTAGAGGTCCACCTCCTGCTTGTCTTCATGGGTATGTTGTTGCTTTGCTTGCATATATTATTGTGGACCTAACATTATTTAGCAACGCTACAGAACTTTGACTTGACTGAGTTTTATCAGCATAGCAGGAGTAATTCAGGACAAACTGCCACTGTGCAAAGGTTCAGACCAGCCAGTCTGACATGAATTGTAATTTCAGCACTTTAATCAGAAATAATTCATAAGTGAAGTCTGATATATGATGAACCTGTTTTGAAAGCTGCTTTCTTCAACCATACAGCTGCATTTTAACATAAAGTGTCTTAATTGTTGTTTGTACGGTGTCCTTGAAAGGTGCATCTAAATAAAATGCATTATTATTATAGTTATTATAAGAAAGAAAAACTAAATAATCTATAAAACTTAATAGTAGATATTGGGATTTTTGTTCACTAAAGATGTCTAAAATTAAACATTTATGGTGTCATGTTTGAGTCAATGCACCATTTGTGTTTTGGTAAACAACAGCAGTTGTGTGGGATTTTTTTTGGGAACAAAATATTATGAAAACACAACAAAGTCATGTAGGCTGCTATTTTTACCATAATAAAAAAAACATCCATTCATTTCATTTTCAGGCAGAAATACTCAATTAATATAATAACAACAGAACACAAATTTGCAAACAATCACACAAATTCCCACATTCATATATCAGTTCAATATAGAACACTGAAGAGTCAGCAACAAGAAAACATAATGTGCTTGTGTCTGCAATATAATTATAATCTATGACACCCGTGGATCATCATGTTATAATATGGACATTTTAAATTCATCTAAATATAAATTTATATTCATCTAAAACGACTTAATAAAAGATCCGCTGACCTCAGCGTTAGAAAACGGCAGTGAGCGCTGATGTCGCTGTAAACATCATCACAACAAAGAGCAGTGCAGCTGTCAGCACCTCGGATGAATACCTGCTGATCATGCTATAGTGAGCCACAGATTTTTTTTTCTTTTGTACCAAAGTGACTACGCGGCGCTGTTGAATCCTACCCCCATCACTGATTAAGAAAATCAAACTGGAGAACGATGCAAGTACAGAGCAATGGGCATTTGCCTGTGGCAGCATTCAACACAGGAGTTGATCAGCAAAATGGCGTCTTGAAAATAAGCAATTGAAGATTGCTTAAACATGCACAAATCACTCCAAATACATCTTTGAGAGGGTAAATGAGAAGGGGAAACAACTATAACATGGTTAAAAACTCTTTCTATTGTGTATAATTAAGTCTATTGTGTATAATAAAATCTCTGGTTTGTATATACATCTCTTAAGTGTAATTATCTGAAAATCAACTACTACATGATAGACTGGAGCCATTTATTAAAAAAGTGCACTATGTAACTTTTCTGCCACAATCTCCATGGAGACGCCATTGCTTTGCCTGAACATTCCACAGTATGGTCAGTATGTTACGTGCTTGGCTCCACTGAAACAGATGTGTAATGCCACCCTATGGAACATTCCAACCAACGAAAAGTTGTAGTAATGAATCTATTAATTGGTTAAAATAAATTTGATCTTCAACAATAGTTCATTAACCATGCACACTGCCATCCACTCCAAAACTCATGTAGTTCAAACGTACTTAATAAAATGCAAATTGCAAATTCCTATTCTTATTCACTGTGTTTAAAATGTGCACTGTGAGCTGCATCTTGATTAAAAACAATAAATCTTAAACCTATCGCAATTTAAATTTCTCCTACTTATTTTAAGCTCCAATTTGACTTCTAAATAGACCAAATCATTGCCATAGCATTGAACTGCAGCACCAGACTTTACCTACAACTTGCCAAAAACCTCTTCTACTCCATCTGGACAGTTCTCACAGACCAGCACATTCTGACAGCGTGTTATCTGCTACATATTTGCTCCCCAGTCTACAAATTTGTACCGCAAATGTCTACAGAATTTTCAGATTTGATTAAAAACAAATCAAAAATCTGTACCTTGGATCTTGTGCGGAGGGTTTGCACGCCGGGTTGAACATTTCAGTCAGTGGATAGTGCAGCATTAGCGAGCCAGAGCAGAGCCAAGGAGAGAGGAGACGAGGAGAGAGGAGACGAGGAGAGAGGAGATGAGGGAGCATGTATAGGGGGAGGGTACTCCAGGGTAGGGTAGAGTTATGAGAAAGCAGGAGAGAGAGTGTGAAATAATGGAGCTGGTGTTACCATGGAGAAAACAAAGGGATGAACGTCAAGGCAAAGTTGATCTGAAAGAGAAAGGGAAGATTCAAGAGCATGCTGTAATTTACAAATGAATTAAAGTTGTCTGTTGGTATTTTATCATTAGAGGAGAGAACTATATCGAAAAATGTGTAATATTCAATGGCTGCTTTGAAGAAATGTCAAATTTAGAGACAAGACATTATGTACAATAGACTTTTACGGGTTTGGGTTTTTAGGGTGTTCCCTTATCATGAGCTTGATTCATGCATGCAGGTTTGAGCGCTCAGAACATTCCTGTTTTCACCTACCCACTATCCCCGCCCACTGTTCTATACAAACATGTGGCTATTCAGAAAATTCAGACTACAGGTTATCATGATCTACATAGGTTTGAGTTTAATACTAAATATCAGAAGAACATATAAAATGCAGTTATACAGTTTAGATTTATTTAAATGAAATATTTTGTATGTATTTTATGACATATTAATATGTATGAAAACAGGGTGCATGGACTTTGATTAGTTCATTAATGGTTAAAATGGTTAAAAGCTAAAAACGGTCAGTTAAAATAGACTTTTCAGAGCTTTGAAACAGGTTATAGTTGTTCCCCCTTCCAATTTATCATTTTCAAGTTGTATTTGGAGTGATTTGTGCACGTTTGAGCAATCTTTATGTCTTTATCCTGAAGACCATTTTTCGGATCAATTCCTGTTTTCATCTCCACCGGTATACACCCACAGCTCTGTACTTACTTTGTTTTCCAATTTTATTTTTTAAATCTGTTATACGCGTAGAATTCGGCAGTATCATGTACTTATTTTGGCTCAAAAATTTGTGTGAGCGTGATCTGCAGCTATCCATCGCCAATACAGACTTTGTTATGATGACGTCTACTCCCACTGGACAGCGCAGTTTTCTAATGTGGAAGACAATGGACTTGTTTCTTTTTTAAGTTGTTTTAGATGAATATTGTGATTTTAAATGGGAAAAATATATATAACATAATGATCTACGGGTGTCATAGATTATAACTATATAACAGACATGTTGAAAATATTCGGCAAAGCATTTTAGTTCCTTTTCTTAGGTTTTTGTTGTTCTTCTTTCCCTGTTTCTACAAATTTCCCCTCTGCAAATTTAACATAGTGACAAGGATGGAATGTGCTTATATAGCCGAATTAAATTGAAAATCTCTTGAATCCCTTGACTATTACTTAAGTTTGCTCACTAAACAAAATTGATCTTCTGGTCTTATTTAACAAGATATTGATTTCCATTAGAGCTGTGCTCAAACAAAGTGGGTAAATATATGATGTCATTAGAAAATGGACATGACAGCTCTGCAATCAAATTTTGTACTGTAAGAAATCAGTTTATTAACAGATTGTTTTAAGTACTTGTAAGCTATTAAAAACAAAAAAAGCAAGAAGAATCAACTATGATGGAATATTCAAGAAGTGTTGTCCAGTATCCAGTATGTTGGTTGCGAAGGAAGGATTTTTTTTTCAATTCGTAGCTTGTTTCTTCTACCAAAATACTTCAATCAGTTCAATCACAGATGTTCCATTGAAGTACAAAGAGCAGATCAATGGTACCCCTCCTCGTCTCTCTCTCTATCTCCCTCTATTCCCTTCCTCAGGTGGCTCATGTTGGTGCTCAGAGACAGTTGCTTTCAACAGCAATAGGAAGTAAATTTTCCATTTATTTTTCCCATCATCATTTCAAATATTAAGAGTTCAAAGGCATCACGAAGGCTAACCAACTATGTGGTAACAAATATCCTTAGTGCAGTTCTGGTCATGCGGTCACTGTTGAGCTCCATTGATCTACTTTAGCTATAACAGCACACCAAAACAAGGAAATGGCTTATTCAAGTTTTAAATGAAGCTTTAAGGCCCATATACGCTATGAAAAACATACCTGAAGTTGTGTTGTGTTTCATTCACACGTTTAACACACAAACCCTGCATTTAGGCTCTTAGTTCTTCTCTCAAACAGAAAACACTCTGTTCCACCTTGGGATGCCATGTGCTAATGTAGAAAGTGGTTCACTGTGTTTTTAAACTCCACACACCTTTACTAAAAAGCAGTTGTTAGTTTAAAAACTGCCACTTCATGACATCACAAGATGGAACAGAGCATTTTGAGTTTTGGAGATGCAGACAGACTAATAGGAATAAAATGATTACTCAAACATACGTGAATGAAACAAAACACAACTCCAGGTATGTTTTTGATTAGGTAACAGCTTAAAGCTCACAAGAGTCAATTGTGTGTAATAGGACCTTTAAAAAGAAGATTGTGAGCAAGTTCAGGAGTAAAATTAGATCGCCTTGTCAAAATGGAGTGTTTACCTGCTTTACATGTTTCTAAATGAGAGATTAACACTATCCATTTGTCTAACTACTGCCCCATCTTACAGTATGAATAATCCTTTGGCTCATAAGTAAATGCTCTTAGAATTAAGGCCTTAAAGGAATGTGATAATAATTTGTTGTTGTGCATAAAGTTATAGATAATTTGCCCCTTTTAAAACTGGTACAGAACAACTTTCAATAAGACATGGCTGCAGGACAAGTGTGTTTTAGTTATTTTTTTTATTTTCATCCTTCATTGAAACGTACGTACTGTATTCCCACAAGCCTAAATTTGTCAGTGTGAGTCTCACTAACAAGCAGGCGTCACAGAGACCTGTCAGAGGACGGCCTAACGAACCACATTTCTATGCACTATTTTGATGCTGGTTTAAACCATCCATTTCACCTAAAACTGAAACCAATACAGAAAGCCATCAAATCATTTAAAAACAAACATAGTCATTAAAACGAATATGTGAATACAAAATATAATAGAATTAAACCCAACATAGATTAAAAAAATAATAATAAAATAATAATAATAATAATAATAATAATAATAATAATAATAATAAAAACTCGTTATATACTAAATCTGTACAATAAAAGAATATGACTATGTGCTTGGGAGTGGAGTTAAATAGCTATTTTTTTTTTTATTTATTTATTTTTTTTCCCCCCCATTGTGTTCACTCCATTTCTAGTTTTACTAGAAATGCATGACGGAGAGATGCTCAAAAAATATGAGATGGTGCCACCTTCTGGTGATAGAGGGTAAAGCACGTTTTATTTAATAGAAGAGACTCAAGAACGTCATTTAGATTTTGATGGAAACATAAGACTATATTTGGCAGGTCTGCTTATTTGAAAGTGTGTGTGTGTTTAAGTGTTAGACACCATTATAGAAACAATTCATGCATTTGTTCCTAATTTAATAGTATAGCCAACAGAAGTAGCCAAACAATGGGCTAATCATTGCCACTTGTAGTTATATTTTGGCATTACAGAGTTACCTCATGAGATCAACTATAAGGACCAAAAGAGTAAAAAGCAGGAGCTATCGGTGCATGGTGGACCCTGAATCCTCCTAGTTCATATATATATATATATATAGATACAGACCACAGACGTCTTAACGTCTGTGGTCTGTATCTCCTCCTTTGCCCAGCTTATGATTCCTGCTGGGTATCTGATCACTGGCAGGGCGTAGCTGTTTATTGCCTGTGCCTTGTTCTTGCCATTGAGCTGGCTTCTTAGGACTTGCCTTACTCGTTGCAGGTATTTGGCCGTAGCCGCTTTCCTTGTTGCCTCGTCAAGGTTGCCATTTGCTTGTGGGATACCAAGGTACTTGTAACTGTCCTCAATGTCTGCTTTTGTTCCCTCTGGGAGTGAGACCCCCTCTGTGTGGACTACCTTCCCTCTCTTTGTCACCATCCTACTACATTTCTCAAGCCCGAATGACATTCCAATGTCTGTGCTGTAGATCCTGGTGTGGATCAGTGAGTCGATGTCTCGCTCACTCTTAGCGTACAGCTTGATGTCATCCATGTAGAGGAGGTGGCTGATGGTGGCCCCGTTTCTGAGTCGGTATCCATAGCCAGTGCGGTCAGTGATTTGGCTGAGGGGGTTCAGACCTATGCAGAACAGCAGTGGGGACAGTGCATCTCCTTGGTATATGCCACATTTGATGGCCACTTGTGCAAGTGGCTTGCCATTGGTTTCAAGGCTGGTTTACCACAACTGCATTGAGTTTGCAATGAACGCCCTTAGAGTCCTATTGATATTGTACAACTCCAAGCACTCAGTGATCCATGTGTGTGGCATTGAGTCATAGGCTTTCTTGTAATCAGTCCAGGCAGTGCACAGGTTGGTCTGGCGGGTTCTGCGGTCACGGGCGACTGTTCGGTCAACCAGGAGTTGGTGTTTGGCTCCTCTGGTGTTTTTGCCGATGCCCTTCTGTGCTGTGCTCATGTATTGATCCATGTGCCCGCTTATCTTAGCCGCAATGATGCCTGACATGAGCTTCCATGTGTGGAGAGACAGGTTATTGGCCGATAGTTGGATGGGACTGTACCCTTTGAGGGATCTTTCAGGATCAGGATCGTACGCCCTTGTGTTAGCCATTCAGGGTGAGTCCCATCCCTTAGCAGCTGGTTCATTTGTGCTGCCAGGCGCTTGTGGAGAGTCGTGAGCTTCTTTAGCCAGTATGCGTGGATCATGTCAGGGCCAGGTGCTGTCCAGTTTTTCATGCCTGAGACTCTTTCCTGAATGTCTGCCACTGTGATGGTGACTGGATCTTGTTCAGGGAGGTTGCTGAGGTTGCTGTGGTCTTCCCTCAGAGCCACCAGCCACTGTGCATTTGTGTTATGTGATGCCTCCCTCTCCCATATGCCTTTCCAGTACCTTTCAGTCTCCAGCCTTGGGGGGTCTGCTCTGGTGTTATTCCCCTGCCATTGAGCGTACACTTTCGCAGGTTGTGTTGCAAAGAGGCGGTTTATTCGTCTGGCTTCATTTTCTCTCGTGTACCTCTTTCGGCGGCTGGCTAAGGCTTGCAGCAAGGCAAGGCTTGTATATTACTGTGCATTATTCAAGTTTTTTAATTTTTTAAATAATTTTAATGCTGCTGCTCATACTGAGAGCAGCGGTGCATTACTTAAACTTGCTTTCCTCATTTGTAGGTCATTGTGTATAGAGCTCCGGCCACTTACGAGGGTTGACAAAGACAGACCACCATTCACTCATTCACTATGGCGTCTTTTTACTGACTGTGCCAACACCATCTACAGTATGTCCTGGGATGAAAGCAGAAGGCCATAGGGAGCCAATTATAACACAGGTGCGTGTTGTCTGTGTGTGTGTGTG
Source organism: Taenioides sp. WSHXM2023 (assembly GCA_029959045.1). Classification (NCBI taxonomy): domain Eukaryota; kingdom Metazoa; phylum Chordata; class Actinopteri; order Gobiiformes; family Gobiidae; genus Taenioides; species Taenioides sp. WSHXM2023. The sequence goes on from CM057093.1 coordinate 22,804,050, forward strand.
TGTGTGTGTGTGTGTGTGTGTGTGTGTGTGCGTGTGCGCGTGTGTGTGTGTGTGTTTGTGTGTTTGTGTGTGTGGCAAGGATTAATTTATAGTTTTAAATTAACCAAAAATTTACAAATGCGACTGAAAAATAAATAAAATACCAGTGTACTGTTTGTTTATTGTGGCTTAAAGATCTCTTACAAACTAAATACAAATTTCCCTTTTTACCACAGATTTGACCAATATCTTGATATTTATTCACATTATTATTTACACCAGTAGTATCAAACAACAACTGTAAGTCCAGTAAGTACTTCATTTCACCAAAACACAATACAAAAGTCCCCATAGTATTAGAACACAGCTTGTACTTGTCCTTTTTGCTCCACTAAACTCTATGCTGTTGTCTCGCTGCGCCCCCTGTAGTCCAGAGGTGACATGGCACCGCTTCATGTTACCCGCCCCATCCCAAATAAGGACCTCCGCCCGGTGGGAACAGCATGAAGAAGTGTAGCCCACCCAAAGGGGCTGGGACGGTCCTGGCATCCAATTAGAAACATTAAAAGGTCGGTCTCCAATTTGCAACTTTGTCCTATGGTGATTGTGGTGTTTTTGGTGCATTTTGGGGTTTTCTTCGAGTAGTGGAGGGCTACGGTAAAGAGTGACGACGCCTTCACCGCTATGCAACTGAATGAAGGCTAATCCAGAGCGCCCCCTGTCGGATATTGCCAGAGATCCGCTCCACTTGGATTCAGAGCAGATGGAGGTGTTGCAGTAAGACTGGATACGTGTGATGGAGCAGGTAGGGGGCGCTGTGTCAGGGTCCTAAACGAGAACAAAAATACATTCAAATTGTATTGTTTTAAATTGATTTTGATGAGTACATTGCCAAAGACCAAATGCCACTGGTTGACTATTTTCTATTTTGACTAATAGATTTTTTGGTAAATGCTGAAAAACAAATGTTAACATCTCACAACATCTTTATAATTTCCTTTTCTTTAGCATCACCCAAACCAATTCGTTTAAAAAAATAGACATTTTTCACATTTTCCAATCACTACGTCTGTCATGATAATTACTATTTTTATTATTACTCAGTGGTGGAATGTAACACACAGTAACACAGTAAAAGGAATAAAGTACTGTACTTAAGTAAAAAACTTTAGATATCTGTATTTTACTTAAGTACATTTTAAATTGGATACTTTTTACTTTTGAAGCACAAGTAAAAGCATTTTTATTATTGTCTGAGACCTGCTAAAAAGGCTGATTTTTTTTTTTTTTTTTTTAGCACATTCATAATTTGACCAAACAAAAATATACAAATAAAAACATCTGGAAAAAAACAACAACAATTGATTCAGTTGCAGTTGTTTCTGTTGAACAAAATTGTCTTTATCAACATTTGAAGCTTTATTAAACCTCAAAATTTGTGTGAATTACTGTACTTAACACTTTTACTTGTGTATTTTTTTTCTGCAGTAGCTGAACTTTTACTTAAGAAGCAAAATTAAGTATTTCTTCCGCCACTGTTATTGCTATTACTATTACTATTAGTATTGTTCAGTATATGATAGATGAACAATCTTTTTTCAGTTTCACTGTTTATTGCATGTGCTTTTTATTCACACTAGTGGAGAAATTGTCTTAATTTTATGTAGGATTTGGGTTCTATGATGACATCTGTGTTGTAGATGCTCCAATAATTAACTTACAACTACTTTAGTGTTTCATAGTATTATTCATATATTGCTGACCACATTATGTTTAAAAATGATTCACTTAGAAAATGGATTACTATGATTATCCTGCTTTAAGATTATTCTGAAAGTGGTATAAATTCATTTCAATACTATTTTGTATTGTTATATTTTCAAAATCAGTATATCGCACTTCAAAATGTTGTTATTGTGACAGGCCTGCCAATCACCTTTTACCACAATATGCCAATAATAAAACAGGGATCTGATCATAAGGGTTAATAGGGGGTCTATAGGCTCATTTATGCTGCACTTTCATACTTAAACAGATCCATGCGTTCCAAGCGTAGTAATCGTCACTGCAGTTATATTTCAAAACGTTTCTAATGTCAAGGCTACGTTCTCTTAAACAACCACCAGAGGGCGCTAAAAGAGAATTGACCAAAATGGACAATTTAGAGCAACAAATAAACAAACATGGCCACGTCCACTGCAGTTGGGAAAAAAGTCAAGAAAAATTAGGTGAAGGAATTTATTTGTTTTGCAGCTGGTTCTAGCCATTAAAAACAAAAAAGTTTTGTTTCCATGATCCAGCTGTGTTCACTACTGTCCCCCAGTGGTGAATAATGCAGTGCTCATGTACTGCATCATGCATCTTCTTCTTTATTCTACCTGCTGCTACTTCTCTACAAAAAGTTTGAAAGAGCTGAAAACACCCAACGCTTGTTCACATTTTCAGTTTTAACCATGTCTGAATGCATGACTTACAGGTGGGACCACAGAGAGGTAGGCCACAGCGTAGTTGGAGTCCGCAGAGCTCATGTCCCGCACAGAGAGGCTGAGGGTGACTGTGGCTCCAGGACGGGCAGAAGGGGGCGCTAAGAGGTCCACCTGCCCTCTGAATCTGCCCTGCTCACCAACATGGAACCTAAAGGTAAAAAGTGTTGTCATTATACTGAACATACAAGAGGAGGTATAAGAAAATTGCATATAGGTCTAAACTTGGGCCAAACCAAAATGAAATGCGAATACACCATTGCTACATTAGCTCTAAATAATTATTAAAGGTGCACTATGCAACTTCTCTGATGGAGGGTCTGTCACCTGCTTGTCTCTGTAGCGATGTTACTGCTTTGTCTAGAATTTTCCACAGTAAGCCTGATCTGTGGAGACCCCAGTCACAACTAGGTATTTTTGAACAGTACAAATTCCTGTAATTAAATAAATGCTGAGGCAAGTTTAATGTCATACTGCAGAACATTACAGGCATAGCAATAACATCTCCATGGAGATAAGCAGGTTGCACATTGCCTACATGGGATTCAGAATACACACTTCTTCAATACTTTTATGAAGATACGAGTCTGGTCACTGGTGAAACTCTACAAGTTCAGATGGATGTGACTGACAGGTGGATTAGCCAATCAGGGACACACATGGTCCGTCTGTATCGGTAAAAATAAAGGAAAAATATATCACAGGAGACTAAAAAATATTGTGAAGCACTAAACTGTTATTCTGAGATGAGAGAAATTTGATTTTATTAGTAAATGATTTGTGACCACTGAGCACCTTTGTTTGACTTGTGTCACTGAAAAAACAAAAAAACAAATCTGACTGGACGATCATGTTTGGCCTGGCTTGAGAGGTAAAGGACGGTGTAGCGACTACACTCATATCAATCTATATAAAAAATATTCTGAGAGATATTCTGGATTTGCAGGCAAAGTTGCAGACACTCCACCAGAAAAGTTACATAGTGTATCTTTAAAATAGACTCTAAACTAATGCTAGACATGTAGAGCAGCGGGCAGCATCACTGGTTTAATAAATACACCTTTTTCTTATTGGAGTTTGAGCGTACCTGTGCGGGCCCCTGTTTTGCACATAGCCATAATCATCATCAGCTGTTAAACTGAAGAGCCGCGCCGGGCCATGGTTCAGAAGGTCAAAGGTCACCATAGTGCTGTGTCCAGGGACAAGGTGAGGAGCAGAGGAGACCTTAAGAGAGACAAGACTGCATAGCTCACGATACCAGTAAGATTTGTCTTTCAACTGTCAGGATGTGTGTAAAATCCCTCAGTCGTCCAGGTAGAATCCATGGCAAAAGGAGAAATTCAGTGTGTCAACTGGACAAGTTTATTTGGTGGGTAACACGGAGCACCATATTGAGAACACAGCTGAATTTGTGAACAAAGTCAAGCATCTCTAGTTTGACCCGGACAAGACAATGGTTTCCTTTGATGTGACTTCTCTTTTCACTTGTATCCCTACATCGGTGGAGGCAACAAGAAGGAGACTACTGGAGGATACCAAGCTAGAAGAGAGAACCAAACTCTCACCTGACCAAATCTGCCAACTGCTGGAAATTTGTTTAAATACCACCTATTTCCAGTTTAGAGGAAACTTCTACAGGCAAATCCACGGCTGTGCAATGGGCTCACCGGTCTCCCCTGTCATTGCAAACTTATACATGCAACAATTTGAACAGAGCCCTGGCCTCATATCCAGGCACTCCACCCACACATTGGTATCGTTATGTTGATGATAATTTTTCAAAAATCAAAATTCAAGATTTGGAACCTTTTACTGCACATATCAATTCTGTAGAGCCGAACATCAAATTCACTCGTGAAGATGCCAAGGAAAACACATTGGCCTTCTTAGATTGTGCAGTAACGATAAGAGAAGACCGGCGACTCCAGGTAGAGGTCTTCAGGAAGCCCACACACACCGACCAATATCTGCTTTTTGATTCACACCACCCACTTCAGCACAAACTGGGGGTCATTCGGACATTACATCACAGGGCCCAAGTGGTTCCTACAAGCGCAGAGGGAAAGGAGAAAGAAGAACAACACGTGGAGAAAGCCCTCTCCGTTTGTGGATATCCTAAATGGGCTTTCAATAAAACGAAGAGAGCCAAGAAACAGGACAACAGAGAATCAGAACCCAGGAGAAAGGGTGGAACTATTCCTTACCTGGCTGGCGTTTCTGAAAAACTACAGAGGATCTTCAGACAACATGAAATCCCAGTCTATTTCAAACCCACAAACACTTTAAGACAAAAACTGGTCCATCTTAAGGACAAAACACAGAGCCACAAACAAAGCAATGTGGTCTACTCCATTCAGTGTAGTGAAGACTGCAGTGAGAGCTACATTGGAGAAACAAAACAGCCACTTTTCAAACGAATGTATCAACACAGACGGGAAAACCAGGGTGGGCCGCAATCTGCCGTACATCTCCACCTAAAAGCCACAGGCCAATCCTTTGAGGACAGTGAGGCAGACAAACTTTATTGATCCACAAAAGGAATTATTATTATTACCGATCTTGGCCAGAGAAAAGAACTGGTTTGAGAGGGGAGTTAAAGAAGCTATTTTTGTCAAGAAAGAGCATCTTTCCTTGAACAGAAATGGAGGTCTCAGACATCATTTGTCTCCCATCTATAACTCTATCCTCAAACCTAAATCAAAACAAACAAAGAAAACAATAGGGCAGCCAGGTCAGGTCCAGAGGTGTGAAAACACCCATCATGGCCCTGAATGGTTATGCTAACAAGACCCCAAACTCATTGCATACTCAACAGGCCAAGCTAACTAACAGAAACTTTAGCAAATAGGTGTGATAGTCTCAGAGTAATTTCATTGTAATTAGCTCCTCCCTTCAGGCAGATATAAGGCAGTGTCCACCAGCATCTGACCAGAACTGAAGAAGCAGCTTGGATGAGCTGAGAAACGTATTCGACCAAATAAACTTTTGTCCAGTTGACAGATTGAATTTCTCCTTTTGCCTTTCAACTGTCAGATTGCAGATGTTTTGACCTGTAACATGGTTAATATATTATATTGTCAAAATTATATATCTAAATACTGCACGTTATGTGTTGGCAGTTAATACCCCATAGAAGTAATATACTTTATTTTTACTTTAATGTTTAATCTGTCAGAAAAAAGCCCTACTTGCACATAAATTGTCTCTGCAAACTGTTATAAAAAGCTATCACATATACTCCTCCACCAAACCAAGTAATAATTAGAAAAAACATATTTAACTCACCTGTATCTGAACATGGGTCGGTTGGACCATCTCACTGGATACTCTCTCCACCTTTGCCCCACTGCGGTCCTGTCCCGTCAGCCGAACACAGAAGGGCTCCCGAGGAACAGCGTGCACCCATCCCACCAGCTCCTCCACTGAGAACGTAGAGGCTGGCGAGGGTGAGGACGAGTTTAGCGCCACCTCCTGGATACTCTCACCATCTGCTCCCAGGAAGGTAACGTGACTAAAGGAGATCTCTGCATTCAGGGCCAGACCTGTTACAGCCAAAACCAGAAACGCAGGGGCACCTAAAGACAAGCAGAATGTAACAGGGCACTGGTTAGGATAGAGGCAGAGGAATCACCTAAATACACAATATTTACGACAAACAACATTATATAATTGATGACATTATACAGAAGGAATTATTATATTAAATCTGGTCATTTGTAAATATTTGCATAATATATGACACATCTGCAATTCATTTTCTACAGGTTTTGGAGCTTAAAGAAAAAGAGAAAAATAGAAACATAATAACAATGTAAATGTAGTTCACCTGCAATAGGACTGCCCTCCATCCTGGCCAGCCCTGGGTGAGTCTCATTGGTTACAGTGGCAAAATAATACAGGAAGTCCACACTGCTGCCACCTGTAGGCACACAGCAGAACACAAAAAAACATCTAAATGAGTGTCGAGAAGTCAAAAATTCTGCTCAAGTAACTTGTAACAGTACTGTTTCATCTGAATATATATATTGAATAATAATATAATAATAAATAAATCAGAATTAATCAGAATTAACTAGATTAAAAATAAACAATTGCTGATAAAAAAAAAATAATAAAATATGTATGTATGTAAAGTATGTTTTAGTTTGTGTTTTGTTTGTGTTTCTTGCACTGAAAAACATAGAAAAACATGCGTCCCTACTATGAGTTGTCTGCATTTCCACAAACTTGACTATTAACTGGCCTCCTGCTTGTTTCCATGGAAATGTTGTTCCTTTGGCTACAATAATCCATAATATGACATAAAACTTAACTATCGCCATGGGAAATGTTCCGAAGTGTGGTTTTAACTTTCTATTTCCACTTCAGACACTTACATACTCTGCCTTTAAATACAGGCAGACAAAAAGTAAAAAAAAACAAATGTTCAGTTAAAATGTAACTCCTCACTTTTAACCTTTGCTCTCAGCATAAAATTAGTACTTATACTATATTAAAGGTTTTTCCTTGTTGTGTGTGTCTAATTGTATTTACCTATGACATTAAAGGTGATGTGTTCTTCGCTCTTGGCTTGGAGCTCCCATTGTCCTGCCTGCACTGGGGGGAGCAGGACAATTCTGTACAGACCCTCAAAGTGCTCTGTCTCAGCTAAAGGCCCCTGGTCATTCAGAAGAGACTGTCTTTGACCTGAACACAGACAAATACATGGTCATATTGATACCTTTCAAGTGATGCCGTTGATGATGTTTCTTGGGGGTATAAAGCTAACTAAAGGCACTGCTCTGTCTGAATTTCTGTTACACAAGACTTGACTTGGGCTGGGCTTAGCTGAAACTTCAGCAGGTGAGTTGATTTGCACTGTCAAGTCCCTCACATTATTTTTTCACAAGCTGCCATTAGCTAGCTTTCTTCTCTCAAAAAATTTAAATGCTTCAACTGGACCATGTATTGTTTATAATTTAATTATTGGAGCACTTAAATAGATTATTCCACAATATTATATTACATTCATTTCACATTTCAGTTTCATACTTTACAACTGCACAATTTAAAAGCAAATACCTGATGGACTGGTGAGGAGACATTCAGAGAGGAGGCCAGTGACATGAATAGTGATGTTTTTCAAAGATTCATCAACAAGAAATGAATGAGCCGCCCACTGCTCCCCATCGCTCTCTGCATGAAGAAGAGTCACCTGGTAAACAGATAATCAAAATACAATTCAACTACATATCAAATACAATTTTTATTTCAGATTTATTGCTGCCATTTATTTTACTGTATAGCAGGCTGGTGCAGTAACTTGGGCACCTTACCATTGTGCAGAACAATAAATGGACAATGGACAACCTCTTTTTTATATTGCTGTGGACAGCAGACTTTTTTGACCTTTTAACCATATTGTACTGTTGTACCCTTATGAAAAAACATACCTGGAGTTGTGTTTTGTTTCATTCACATAGTATGTGTAACACAAATCCTGCATATTTAGGCTGAGTTCTTTAAAACTGAAAACACTCTGTTCCACCTTGTGATGTCATGTGGTAATTACTCTACTGTGTTTTTAAACTCCATACTCTGTACATGTTAATAACATGATAATTTCAGCCTGGGAATTTCTACAGTGAAAAAGGAAAAATGTAGCTGTTAACATGAAAACTACCACTTCATATCATCACAAGGTGGAATAGAGCATTTTCAACTTTGGAGATGTAGACACACTAATAACGCAGGATTTCTGTGTGAATGAAACAAAACTCAACTCCAGGTATGTTTTTGGGGAGTTAACAGCATTGTAACATGACTAAAAGCTCACAAGAGACAATTTTGTGTAAAATAGGACTTTTAAGAAACTATTATGTACATACTTTGTCAGTGGCGGTGTTGTCCTCTACGATGGCTGAGACTCTGTGTATGTCGGCGTTGGAAGTGAAGATGGTCATTCCTCCAGACAGAGAGGAGAGAGAGGAGTAGAGAGAAAATCGGTCTGGAGGTACAGATTCTGTTCCTCTCCTCCTCCTCTTCTTTCTCTTTCCACTACTCTTCGTCCTATAACGAGGGTCTTCAGTCAACAGAAAGGTCACCTGGATACAGAGTTACACTTTACAAGCCTCTCCAAATGCTAACGCCATTATTTATTAATTCTTTAGCCACAGCCGCCCTGGGGTAGACTAAAGGAAACTAGGCTGCTGAGATGTGGCACTGGCCTTTCTCTGATCCTTTTGGTGGTGGCCAGTTGTCCGTGTTTGCCCTGTGTTACCAATAGCCATACTGTTAATTAGACATTTTAACATGTGGCAGCAGAGGGTGACACAGTACCACCACAATACTGTAATGCTATAATTAACCATTAGAATACTCACCTTACTCTGTTTCTCGAGCACTAAGGCTTTCACAGTGTCAAACAGATGAGCGTCTTTTGGAGAGGCATCAGTGAAGACAAAGATCTCAGAGAGAGGAGGGCTGTGTGTGAGCGCCAGCTGCAGGAGGAACAGGAGAATGGCAAATAAGCTACAATTACACCAACTGCTGATTTACCACCACTGGGCTGTAGGTCAGGTCTACTTTATTGTTCAAACACACAAAAGGCCCCACCCTTCTCAGGAATCAAACCCTGGAACTTTCAGAAATACTAACCTCTCAACACATATTCCACTCACCACTTTCAACAACTTGAACTCTATTTACTATTAGTTTAAAAATTAAATTAGGTCAAATAATCTGTATCTTTGCACAAATTTAAAAGTAACTTTATTATTTATTATGGAGCGTTCGCTGCCTGTTCGTCTCTATATTATTGCTTTGCCTGTATTGTTGCACTGAATGGCATTGTGTATCTTGCATGTATTTAATTACAGCTGTTTTTATTGCAATGAATAACATGAATACTTACTGTAAGCGGATGACCTCTCTAGAGATCTGACCCGTAACTTGGTCTGATCACTTGTCAGACCTGCTTGTCTCCATGGAGATAGACACACAGGCCAAATAAGTACATCTTCATGGAGACAAACGGGTGATGCACAATCCACCAGAAAAGTAACAAAATGCACATGGTAACAGCAAGTTACGATTTACCTGTAAAGCAGTGAGGCACATTTCAGGCTCATCTCCACCTCCCAGAGCCAACAGGTTCTCCATGTGCTGCATGAACTCCTCAGGGTCATCGGTCTCTGACACTGGGCCGACCTCTGTGGGGAAAAAAAAAAAAACATTGAATACTGTACACCAAGTCCCCAAGTTAAAGATGCATAAATGATACAGAAAATCTAATTTAAGTGATTATGTCCTGGTGAGCCAAAACGTTTCTGCACACTGCTGCTAAGCAAATCTCTTTCAAATTGCATTACAGTAACAAGCTAGTTAGCAATAGCCAGCAATTTTTCAGTTACACTTTTTGTTGAAAATTAGTTTTAATGGTATTTCTTTTGACTGTTAACGTGCCAAAATGGTGCAGAAGCATGAACCTGTATTATGTGACTTTAGCTACTTTTAAAAAACTTTTAAAAAGAAATAATAGTAATAATAATAATAATAATAATAATAATAATAATAATAATAATAATAATAATAATAATAAAGCTGTTATGTAGAGCCAAATAGCTAAGTTAAATGTCCCATGTCCTAGGGTTAACCAGAAAACAGCTTTGTGTTTGTGTGTTTACCTGTTTTCTGTCTAAATTGGTTTGCTATGTGATGTCTGTTTTTACAATGTATGTGTTATCGTTTTAAACTTTTATGTCCACATTGGCTGTATACGTTGGCCAAGAACCATATTGGCTCTAATGCTACAGTCATTTTTACTTAAATGTTCAAGCTGTACCAAATGACTTATTTATTCAGTCTGTTAGTGCCATAGGTCTGAAGAGCCCTATACCTCACTCCTGGTAGCTAATGCAAAGTTAATCAGCTTTTGGTCTGTAGCTGCTGTAGTGTGGCTGTCAGTCTGTCTCCACTGTTTTCGAGCTCAGCCCCATGACGCCGGTGGGCCTCGCTGTCGTATGGGCCCATCCACTTTATGAATGGCCCGGTGGGTCAGTGCACGTAGGTGGCAGGTGTAGTCTGTTTTGCTGCCCTCTCTAGCTCTAGACCAGGGGTCGGCAACCCGCGGCTCCAGAGCCGCATGTGGCTCTTTCATCGTTCTGTCGTGGCTCCCTGTGACTTTGGAAAATAATAATGAGTATTTAATTACATTTTATTTTTATTTTAGTTTGTTCGTTTTTAAATGTAAATCTAAAATTGTAGATAATGGTAATCTTGTAACATTTAAATAAAACGTTTTTAATATTTTTGTCGCTCAAAACATGCGTCAAAGCCGCTGATGTGCGCCACCCGCACACACTGGCAGCCCGGACTTACCGGCACCTACATCAGCAGGATGATTTTCAGCCCAATGATGATAAATCCAAGAAAAGAAAAGTTTGTGAAGAAAACAGAACGCTTAATGCTACGTGGGCAGATTCATTTGCTTTCACGGCTGATGAGACTGGTACACGCGGTAGACGCGATAAAATGATGACAGAACACAGAAGCAGACGCATTTTTGGTTCGGGTGGATGATTTAAGTTTGGATTTTTATTTCCTACGAGGAGGACTCAAATAATAATGTGTTTAATGCAGCTTTGCGCACATTTGTTTACGTTATACAGAAGTGAAACTTAAAACCACATGGCTCATTTGCATAAACTATAAGCCTGAAAAAACAGCTGCTCCTTGTGCCGCTGATGCGGTCAGCTTCTGTCGGACTAAAGGGCAGGACTCAGTGGAATATGCATGTTCTTTCTGTGACTGAGGGATGTTCTGCCTATGGTGAGTCTGTTCTGTGCTTCTATCGCGTTGGAGATGTTCATGTTAAACTTTTCAGAGATTATACGTGTGCAGGTCGTACGTGTGCAGCGCAGTTCTTTATTTCACTCATGCACTTTATTTATGTTGCTACTGTTGTGATGAAAAGACTGAAAGGTGTAAATAATTCTCTTAAGACTCGTGTTATGAGCTGTAGTGGAGGATGGTGCTTGTTGTAGTCCGTTTTCTGGGAGTTGTAGTTTTGCCTGTAGTTCCCCTGGTTAGCGCTGGTTTAGAGTCAAAAGGGTTTTGTGGCTCTGGGTGTTTTCTTTTCTGTGGGAGACGGTCCAAATGGCTCTTTGAGTATTTAAGGTTGCCGACCCCTGATCTAGACCAACAATGTAGGCTATGCTAATGTAGACTAGACAAACCCCACTTGATTATAGGTGATCAGTGCTGTGGTGGAGCCAGGGCACGTGGAGCACCCAACTGCTGCTTTTAGTCTTTGTTTCTGTCCTAATTTATTAGCCCAGTGGTATTTCTGTTGTCTGTTAACATACCAAAAAGGTGCAGAAGCCTGAACCTGCCTGCGGTATGGAAATGTATCATGTGACTTAACTTATGCTTTTAAACTAAACCTAGCAAAAGGAGAAAAACTGAACATATTATACAGTCCCTGACAAAAGTCTTGTCGCTTATCCATTTTGTAGAAACAAAAGCTTATAACCTGACTTTAAATTAATCGATTGGTTTTAGAAATGTCTCATATGAAAGCTAAAACCCTCCCAAATTATGCTCAATATACTAAAATAAATTTGCTTCACTGAAGAAAGATTGATCATTTAATGAACACAGAAAGGTCAGATTTTGGCAAGACAAAAGTCTTGTCGCCTTGTCATATGATGCACCCAATCCTAGATTACAGCCTCACCTGTGATCAGTTACTGATCAATCAATTAGTGGGTGTGTATAAAAAGAACCCCAGCACACCAGACCTTCACATCAACTGCAACTTGACCTCTGACAACATGCCTAAGATCCACCCTGAGACCAAAGCGTTAATTATCAAGAGGCTGAAGACCAGATCCACTGCTGAAGTGGCTGACACCTTCAACGTGTCTCAGCGTCAAGTACAAAGAATAAGAAAAAGATCTGAAAAGACTGGAGATGTTTTTGACAAGCCCAGGTCCGGCAGATCCCGCAAGACAACTGCTCGGGAGGACCGTTTGTTGATTCGAAAATCCAAGGCCAGCCCCTTTTCCACTGCAGCAGAGCTCCACCAGGCCTGGTCACCTCAAGTCCCTGTGTCAACCAGAACAGTTTGTAGAATTCTGTCTCGAAATGGCCTCCATGGTCGAATCAGTGCACAGAAACCAGCACTAAACAAAAGGCAATTAAAAAACCGTGTGGCATTTGCCAAGGCCCACAGCCTGCTAAAAGGATGGACACTGGAAAAGTGGCAGAAGGTGGATTTCTCAGATGAATCCTCGATTGAATTACATCACAGCCGCCGCAAATATTGCAGGAGACCTACTGGAGCCCGCATGGATCCAAGATTCACCCAGAAAACAGTTAAGTTTGGTGGCGGAAGAATCATGGTCTGGGGTTACATCCAGTATGGGGGTGTGCGAGACATTTGCAGGGTGGAAGGCAATATCAATAGCCTAAAATATCAAGAAGTATTAGCTACCTCTTACATTCCCAACCATAAAAGGGGTCAAATTTTGCAGCAGGATGGTGCTCCATCGCATACTTCTATCTCTACATCAAAGTTCCTCAAGGCGAAGAAGATCAAGGTGCTCCAGGACTGGCCAGCCCAGTCACCAGACATGAACATCATTGAGCATGTCTGGGGTAGAATGAAAGAGGCATGGAAGGCAAAACCAAAGAATCTTGATGAACTCTGGGAGGCATGTAAGACTGCTTTCTTTGCTATTCCTGATGACTTCATCAACAAATTGTATGAATCATTGTCGAACCGCATGGATGCAGTCCTTCAAGCTCATGGAAGTCATACAAGATATTAAATATGGATCTCACAGCACCACTACTTAATTCACTGACGTTATGCAACATATTTTTGTATTTGAAGTAAATTATTTGTTCAGTTTTCTGTAGGCGACAAGACTTTTGTCTTGCCAAAATCTGACCTTTCTGTGTTCATTAAATGATTAATCTTTCTTCAGTGAAGCAAATTTATTTTAGTATATTGAGCATAATTTGGGAGGGTTTTAGCTTTCATATGAGACATTTCTAAAACCAATCGATTAATTTAAAGTCAGGTTATAAGCTTTTGTTTCTACAAAATGGATAAGCGACAAGACTTTTGTCAGGGACTATACATACTGTATCTTTTGGTAAATCAATTGTCTCTGGCAAGTCCGTTAACAAACTGGTGTGACCTTTTCCTGTTTAGTTAAGTTATATATATTTTTTTTTAATGCCCAGTGATGTTGTTGGTTTTAGTTTAATTTAGCATTATATTTAGTTATCATATAGTTGCCATCCACTTGCCTTGCCACACATACATGCAGAACACCCCCAGCATGATGTATCAAAACATCTATAGCTCCAGTATGGTTGCCAGGATATGAATCAGAATGCATGTTTTTTTCTTTTTCTTGCACAACAATACAATTTAATTCAAATAAAATAAATATTAAACAAAATAGTGATGATTATAAAAAGCTTGATTAAAGCAGAGTAATATACCTTTGAGTGTAATGGTTCAGAATTTGGTCATTGGGTCTAAAACAGATGTCTTAACAATTAACTAATGAAAGAAATTTAAAGATGGGGTATTAAACTTTTATGGGATGTTAACTGCTAAGACATAACATATTTAGATCACCATGTTACCTTTGATTGTTTTGAAAAAGCTATATTATTGTAAAAAAAACAAAACAAAAACAACGTATTAACATGTTTTATAAATTTCACTTTTATATTTGACCCTCCTGCTGAGTCTCTCCTCCCTTTGCTGCCACCCCCCATTCAGAGCGCTATCACAACACAATCAGTGTGGATCTTACTCATCAAACTACTGCACACTGCATCAGGTTTGTCAAGTTGCTGTGTACAGTTTTGTGTGTGTTTTGTGGACAGAATCTTACAACTAACCGTAAGGAGTGTTTGAATAGGGTCTGGTCGCTTCAATACTGAAACATGCATGGATGTTTCAGTTTTTGATGCATGACATTATACAATTTTCTTTAATCTTTAAACAAAAAATCAGGAACTATGTCTCATTTCTCAATAAACTTAAAAAAAAAAGTTTTACCTGGGTCATGGAAAGGCACCAGTATGAAGGTGCCTGGCTGCTGTAAGTTGTGTGCTCTCTGTGCAATGATGGAGTGAGCTCTGAGACGTGCAGCTGTGAGCTCTTCAAACATGCTGCCCGTCGTGTCTAGCACAAACACCAGAGCAGAGGCCTGGTCCACACTCAAAAGACTGACAACAGCAAAGAGACAGACACAGAACAAGATGGTTAATATAGTAAGTATAGTATAATAATATAGGGAGTACCTAAGAACAATAATTGCTGGGTTTCAGATGACATCACAACATTCAATAGGTCAATATTATTTAATACAGATGAGGGGCAGCTAAAATGAACATTGTTAAAATGAAGATTATTGTTGTAATAAATGAGTTCTTGGGTGTAATCACTAATAATAATCAGGTTCAACATTTGTCAGTTTTTCTCTTAGATGTTTCAGGGCAAAGTGCAATGTAATCAACAGGGGGAAAAAAGTTTTTGTTTCATTTGAATATGCCCTGTAATAACAGAGATATGAATAATAAACTAGGTCAACAAGTCTGCAGTCTGACAATTCAACAGTAAATTATACACTAAGCTGTAGGGATTCTACAGTGTTGTGAACTTCTTCATTGGAGTAAGTTTTCCCAGTGTTAAACTCCAAACAGTGTTTTTTTTTTTTTTTTCAAAGTTCAAGTTCAAAGTTAAAATTCAGCTTTATTGTCAAAAACCATATGTACAGGTTGCACACACAGGATTTGAAATTGCAGCGCTCCCACGACCCACAGTGAACATTTAACATCTTATAAACATGACAATAAAACATAATGACAAAACATAACATATACACATAGCAACAAGTACGATAGGCTTGTTTATAATACAAATAAGTAAAACACACAATGTGTAGCATAATAAAGCTCAAATGGTGTCATTTAAGCAGCAGTGTCAGTGGTTTGTAACTGTACCTATGCTATCTTGGTCTGTTTGATTCATTACAGAACTTTGAAAAAGAGCGTTTTTTTTACTTTACAACATTTTAAGGACATTTGACCTTACATGTAGAAGTAATTGTGTAGACTGAATTAAATTATATATATGAAAAATAAACTGTAAAAAAGGTTCATTTTCAGAATTATATAACATAAACTAAATACATTTCATGAGCATGAAAGTGTGTTTAGAGAAAATTATGCACAGAGGGTACTGAATAAGTTTCAAGGATAATTTTACATGTACTTGTATGATCCGGAGTTGTAGAACAGTGGGCGGAGATAAGGGGTATGTCAAAACGAGAATTTTCAGAGCACGCAAGCCTCAGTACAGTACTATACAGGAGTACCCAAGAATGAATGAATCAGTCAAACTACAACTCTGTATCAGTGATTGATAACATGTAAACGCTCATAAAGGTCAGTTTTGCATAATATATCCCCTCAAAACAGTGTTATGTCTTACTTAAGGAAGAGTTTGGAGCCCACAGTGTCCCGCAGGTCTCGGAGTACAGCTAGTGTAGCTTCAGTAGCAACTCGGGCGGCTTCTGTGTGGAGATAGTGATGAGGAGAGAAGAGAGGAGATGTGCTATCCTTGTTTATTCCTCCTCTGGCCCCTAAAGATCTGCTGCTGTCCATCACTCCTCCATGACTGCATTTACCTAAAGAAAACATGCACATTCACACAAATACATAGAATTATCAACAAGCACAGTCAAAGTATTGTGGTTATCAAAGTCTGGTTATAGCTATAACTTATAAAGGGAGCAACAGGGAAAAGAAGGGTTGGAGTAAGGTAGCTAAAGTTTTCAGAGTGAATCGTGTCACTTTTCACGTATAAAGACACAGTACTAGTACTACTTTTCTGTATATTGCATATTGTTGTTGCATCTTAAAAGTGCAGTTTGCGTCTGATGCATGGAGACCATAGAGATACTGAATAGTTTCCAGAGCTCGCATCCTGCCCCCTTTTAGTTAACTAATTGCTGCTCAGAGCACGTCTTAGTTGACCAAGAATTTCATCGACTACAGCAGAAAATATGGTGAAGAGTGGGAGAGTTGGACATTCAAGAAATGTAAATACTCTTCAGTCACTTCTTTAAGGCATGCTTTGTAAAATTACAGACAGGCAGGATTAAAGAACACTTTTTTACTCTCCCTTTTGCAATCCATTCGGAATGTGTTTAAAAAATGCTAGTAAATCTGTTTTTTTTATTATTGCTTAAGGTCTACCCCAGACTAATGTGTTCTTGTTACATGCTTGTGTTATAGGTCAGTACCCTCAGGTTTCATTGGGGTGTTGCTGAAGTATCCTGTGGTGAGCAGTGAGTCTCCGTGAGCCCTCGTCAGATGGGACAGGAGGTTGTCTCTGCAGGTCAGACTGAAGCACTCTAGGCAGGTGGGAGTGTCCACTGCACACACACAAACACAACACCACAAATTAGAACAAGCAACATAACATCAAACTGGTTCAAAAACCCCTATGATGAAAAACACAGCAAGGCCAGTTACGTCGCCTGGATTGGCGTTACCGGGGCCCCACCCTGGAGGTCCAACTCCTTGAGCTGGACTCTCTGGCTTTGCCCGCAGGCGGGTGTGGGCCTGCTCATTGCCCCACAATGCAGAGTACCTGGCCTTCTTGGAGTCTCTGGGAGGGGTACTGGACAGTCGCAGCAGCAATCCCCGAACCTGGTGGTGGACACCAGAAGTAAAGGATGCCGTCAGACAGAAGGAGTCTTATTGGGCTTGTGGGCCAAGCATGCTGCCGCCTGGCGGTCACAGAGGAGGTCACGCTGGTGGGACTATGTCTCTCAGCTGGCCTGGGAATGCCTTGGGGGTCCCAGAGGAGCTGGAGGAAGTGTCTGGGGTGAAGGAAGTCTGGGAGTTCTGGCTTAGACTGTTGCCCCCGCGACCCAGCCCCGGATAAGCGGAAGAAAATGGATGGATGGTGGAGTGGTCAAATCCACTGACCCACAGGTTGGCTGGTGTGATTCCAGCTCCCACAGATAAATGCTGTTGTTGTGTCCTTGGGCAAGACACTTAGCCTATCTCGCCTCCAGTGTCTGCGTACACTGGTGTATGAATATGTATGTTACTTGAAGCTGAAAAAGCGCTATACAAAAATGTGACCATTTAAAAATTATCTAAAGCAATGATATAGATGGGCATTGTCCCAAGCTTGATCTGAAAGAGGCTCAAAAAAAGTGAGGCCCCTCGACCCCTCCAACCATTACAGATCACACACCACATTCATGCTAGGCAAGGTGGTTAAAGTATCTTGCCTAAGGACACAACAACTGTTTGCAGTAGACTAGACAATAGCCACTGCTGCCTGACTGGTATTAACCTGCAGCCTCTCATCCCTTTAGGCCCAACTCTGCTTAGACTTAATTGGACAAAAGTGGTTGTTTCCGTATATACAGAACAATAGCAGTCTTATTTGGTAGTGTTATCATTGATTGTATGCATGCTATAAAAAGTATTACTCAATCCTGAGGTTACTACAAAGAAACAAAAATAGCCCATAGTTTGCTGCCTGCCGCACCTAGATCTCCTCTCCTTATGTCCTCTGATTCAGTCCTTATTGTAAACATATAGGGCTCAGTACATTTTGTCAGGTGTGCCGTCTATATGATAGATAGATACTTTATTGATCCCAGGTGATTTATTGAAAGGGTGCATTACATTTGGCCACAGGGACAGCCGGTTCCTCAGGGTGCAGCAGGTGGAGGTAGATGTCCCGATGTCCCAGCTCCACCCAGTTACTATGGCTGTAGAAGTCCTGCAAAATAAACAAATAACTCAAAAAATGTAATTGCAATGCAACTTCTATTAACTTTTTTGAAAACCTTTAATATCTGACATTCAGTTACCTTGTGACCGACTAGACAAAATTAGTTATTTTATGTATAAACATTAAATGCATTTTGGAGTTAAAACCATGTCTGTTTGCTTTTATTGTCTTATAACTTTTTTTTTACAACTAGATCATGTGAAACCTTTTCCTCCTCATCTGGCCTTTGTTC
Source organism: Taenioides sp. WSHXM2023 (assembly GCA_029959045.1). Taxonomy (NCBI): domain Eukaryota; kingdom Metazoa; phylum Chordata; class Actinopteri; order Gobiiformes; family Gobiidae; genus Taenioides; species Taenioides sp. WSHXM2023. The sequence continues at coordinate 22,822,573 of CM057093.1, forward strand.
AGGCTTACCTGTGTTCACTATCAGATAACAGTAACATTATGGTTACAGTACGTAACCATGGCTTTCTGAGTGAAGAGACTCTCCATCCAGTTACATATTCCATATGTGCTGGACTGACCCACAGGGTGTCAGGTGATGTGGATAATTATTTAAGACACACCACCTGTGAGATGACTGATAACACTATAAAGGCCCCTTTGTGGCTCATGCTCATTTATAAAATTTTGATGCAACGGATCCCCAAGGGGAATTGAGCTGGAGAGATAGTCTCTTCACTCAGAGAACCATGGTTACATACTGTAACCATAGCATTCTCTATTATAGCATATCGAGACTATCTCACCACCCAGTTACATATTCCATATGTACGGGACTGTGTAAGACACACCACAAGGGGATCGAGCAGGGGGTAATTCGAATGAAACTCAAAGTACTGGTCCCACCTGCCCTGGCACAAGGAGAAACCAAGGAGGCACTGCCTTTCAAGACGCAATGGCTGGGGAGACGTAACCCTGCAAGACACAAATGGTCAGTCTACCTTTTTTGTTGATTCATAACAAAACAACTCCTGCCAGACACAGAAAGTTGTCACTTAGGTCCCAACAAACGAACCACTGCCACATTAAGATGATAAAAGTGGGCAAATGTGGAGGGGCTGACCAAGTGGCAGCAGTGCAGACCTTGTCCAGTGACGTGCCATGCCACAAAGCCCAAGGAGCCGCCATCACACATGTAGAATGGGCCCTGAAATTCTTGGAAACTGAGCGCCTATGAATACCTGCTGCATTCAGCCCGCAGTGTCAGAGGTGTTGGCTTTACATGCAAAGTCCATGAGCAGCGTGCGTCTAAGAAGGTCCAACATTTCCACAGTGTGTTTCAGACTGACAGATTGCATCAACAAGTCAGTGCAACATCCGAGCTTTAGACATGGGCTGTCCCAGCGCCTTTCTCTTAAAAATGCTGGTCTGTGGTCTTATGCCTCCTTGTTTAAGTAATGTACACCTCCAAGCCCTTGACCAGAACACAAGCAATTGCCTATGCTTATCACTCTCTTGTGTAGAGATGTGGCAACTGAGCTTCAAGGCCATATATGAGTGCCAGCCAAAACAACACCTATCCCTTCAAACAGGAACCTGCAAAGGTCCTGATGCATTGAGAGTGCATGGAGCTCAGTTACCCTCTTAGCTGAAGCTAATGCCAGCAAAAGGGCAGTCTTCAAAGACAGCCATTTCAGGTCTTCCACTTCAAGGGGTTCTCCATGCCCTATAAGCAGCCAAGATTTCCCTTAGTGTGGATGGTGACCTGCCAGCCTCCAAGAGTCCTTGCAAAAACTGTAGAATCTCTGGTGCCAAGCATACGAGAGGGTCAACCTGACGTTGCCGTCCCTCCCCTGTTGGGAGATCTGTTGCCACATTGTCTAGCTCTGGCATGTGAACTGTCACATGTTAGAGTTCAACACCATACCCAAACACTGTGTGTCCTGAGATGCTTCCAGCCTGCTCTTCTCTAGGTTGAGATGCAACTTCAAAACTGTAGGTGCTCCAACAGAAGAGACAGGTGAACTCACCACTCCTCCAGTGTTTGTGCACATGGGAGACAGTCATCTAGGTAGTTCAGGATTCTGTTTTAACTGACTCTGCTCCTTGGAAGTGGTACAGTAGTTCATTTCTTCACAACAACGTGCCTCAAGGTATGGTTTGGGCATAATGAAGCAGTTCATACAAGAGGAAGGAATTTCTTTGAAAAAAGAAGCAAGTGCCCTCCTCTACAGGCATTTGCACTCCACAGCCTTCACAGTTGTGCATCATTGTGCCAAACTGTGCCACTCAGACAATGTGTGTTTTTGTGATTAAACTGGCACAGAGTAGCTCTCCTACAGAACCAAACACTGCATCCTTTCCGCTTAGCAATGGGAGGCTGCTTACCTCGCACATGGTTTGGTCAGGAAAGCCCCAAGTCTCTTACCCATGCTAAATGGCAAATAACACTGTCTTCTCAACCTCGTCACTTCTGTCTCACACACATCCTTTGAGCACGAAGCAGGCAGGTGCCTTTATAGCATCATCATCCAACTCATGGGTGGTGATTCTTAAATAATTAAACACAACACCTGGCCCTCATAGTTCAGTCCCATACATATAGGCCTACAAATGTAACAGAGTGGAGAGATAGTCTCAATATCTATCATATATTTTCTAATATTAGGCCAATACACTATGCATACTATGCATGCATACATATATATATATATATATATATATATATATATATATATATATATATATATATATATATATATATATATATATATATATATATTTATAGCACCCGAGCAATAGAGGCCCAGATCTACCACACCAGACAAGACCCAAGGTGTAGGTTGTGCAAAGAGGCTCCGGAGACAGTCCAGCACATAACTGCAGGGTGTAAGATGCTGGCAGGGAAAGCATACATGGAGCGACACAACCAAGTGGCGGGTATAGTGTACAGAAACATCTGTGCAGAGTACGGGCTGGAGACCCCAAGGTCAAGGTGGGGAACTCCCCCGAAGGTTGTGGAGAATGAGCGTGCCAAGATCCTGTGGGACTTCCAGATACAGACTGACAGAATGGTGATGGCGAACCAACCAGACATAGTGGTGGTGGATAAGCAACAGAACAAAGCCGTGGTGGTGGACATTGCAATACCAAGCGATGGTAATATCCGGAAAAAGGAACATGAGAAACTAGAGAAATACCAGGGGCTCAAGGAAGAGCTGGAGAAGGCCTGGAAGGTGAAGGCATCAGTGTTCCCCGTGGTAATCGGAGCACTCGGGGCTGTAACCCCCAAAACTGGAAGAGTGGCTAAAGCAGATACCCGGAAAAACATCAGACATCTCAGTCCAGAAAAGCGCAGTACTAGGAACAGCAAAAATACTGCGCAGAACTCTCAAGCTCCCAGGACTCTGGTAGAGGGCCCGAGCTGATGAGGGTGAGAGAGACCAACCACCGTGGAAGGTGAGGAACACATTTTCTTTTTTATATATATATATATATATATATATATATATATATATATATATATATATATATATATATATATATATATATATATATATATTTTTTTTTATATTATATTATATTATAGTAAATGCTGTACCTGTAGTGAGTGAAACAGTTGTCCCAGACTGTGGCGTGCTCGCTGGTACTCTCTGGCCTTCAGTGAGAGCAGGGTTTGGGTCCACATCTGCCGTAGTGTCCCCATGGCCCCCTCCCACTGCTCCGAGTCAAAGTGGAACACTGGGTCCGACCTGGTGGAGCTCACGAAGTCCATGGCTACATTAGACTTCACCACCTCCCCCACAGCCCTCCAGAAACCTCGAGCCAATCTGCTCTGTGCATGGGGACAAGAATAATGAAGCTAAATCTTAAATTAATTAATCCATCAATAAAGTCCTATTAATTTCATTTTTCATTTGATTTATTTTGAACACTGCAGAAAAAATACACACATAACATTAATCATATTTTGTTCAAAAACGAGTGTGAAGAAGTTTAACAACTTATTAAATCTCTTCCAACTGAATTTTAGTTGGTATTTCAGAGTGGAGGTAACTGGATGATCTGAGACAGCCCTCTGTCCACACATGTGGAGGTCACATAAACAAAAGCACATGGAGCTTTTACACACAGAGCACATACGGACCCACTCATTCTCTGGACAGACAGCCGACCAACCTGGGCTCAGCCAGGGTCCGAAGTAGGAAAAGTGGGGCATTGAATCGAATTGTGTGCCCAGAGCTGCACTGCCTCTACTAGAAAGGCAACAGAGGCACAGTTATGATGTTGACGGCTTCCCTGTCTTCCTCATCAAGAAAGAAAGTTTCATGGGATTGTGTGATGCATTCACAGGATCATAAGATAATTTCTTTGTATCACGGGATAGTTTCTAGCTTCTAATTATTAAATTCCTCACCCATGCCCCTTGTGAGGCTCTGTACCATATTAATATATCAATCAATATAAATTAATAATCACCATTAACAAACTCAACATTCAAAGCTTTACAAATGTGGTTTATGAATCAGTGCAAAATGATAACAAAAAAATTATGTTTAACTAAAAACTGCAATAAATATTTTTTATAATATGGTTAATATAGAATGGTTTCAGTTCATGTTAACTCAAACATCTGTAATTAGACTGGGTGACCCACTCCTGTTGTATTCTCACTTAAAACCACTAGATGCTATCTACGCTGCTAGTGTTCCAGCTTTGGCCTGACAGAAGACCAGAGAGCCCGGGTGAATCTGAACAAAGGTCAGGTGAGGAGAGGGGGGTTGTTGGCGGGTTATCTTTAAAGCTTACCTGTTCCTTCGTGTGGTCTTGCTTTTTAATGTCTCTCAGCGTTTCCATGGTGACATTCAGGATAGCCCTTTCGGTGATGTACTGGTGTGTTTGTGAATCCCAGGACAGGGTCAGCACACGGGACCAGAAATTCGGCAGGAAGCCCAAACATGGTACAGCCAGGAAGATGGTCCAGATGAATATGATACACAACGTTTTGGACCTTTTCATTCTTTCTCATGGGTCAATGCTGTGTTGTTGATCACATCCTACCTGCTGATTACAATGCAAGAATGTTCAAGTGCATTTGAGACTTTATTAACAATCTTGCCTATTTTTTTTTTTTTTAGTTTATAATTTGACTTCCTGTTCAGACATGAGCAGAGATGACATATGTAGAGATTAATTCCATAACTGTCACTTGGCAACCATAATATTAACAAGGACCGAAGACTTGATTAGACTAATAAAAATAAATGTATTTTGTTAAATTAAGGTTTAATCTGTCAGAAAATTCCTTCCTTGTGCGTAAATTTCCCTGCATTTAGGATGGTGTCGATAACATAGGCAGAGGTATTCTGTTTTAGAACTCACCGTTACTTCCTGTATTTTTCTACTTTTCTTCCACAAACTGCCACTTAACAGGTGTATCACTATAATAAATATTTACTATTGGTACTATACCACCAAACCGAGTAATAATTAGAAAAAAAGAGTCATATACACTTTAATGTATATGTATAAGTATTTCAATGTTATTACAAAGAATGGGTCATTTTTGCATGTTGGCTATGTTTGCAGGTCACGAGTGTGTCTATGGGTTTCCTCTTTGCATTATATTTCCCTAATCAACCAAAAACAAACACAATTGATCTTAACCATTAGGTGTGAAAAAGTAAAAAGTAGTAAGAACTGATTTTTATCTATAACTATATGTTTAATCCAGTTTAGTAAGTGAAATTTCAAGGATTCTGTGTAATAACCACAATTCAAAACTATGCCCCTCCGTACCTCCTCAGATTTTTCTCAAGATAGTTTGTACAGAGCCCCCTATTGTTCTTTGTCATCTTTATTCAAATACTAATGTTTTGTCTGACACTAAGACAATGCAACACTGATACAGCCACAGCCCTTGACTCAAACCGTTTTCCTTCAGTTAAAATTGATTGACACCACCTCTGTAATGAATTGTATCTACACCCCTCATACAGTATCTTAAACCATAGTTGTTACCATACAACTCAGGAAGCACCACTAAATAAAGTATTACTTTTTTATATAATTTCAAAACTTCAAAATAACTTTTTTCATTACAAGCAGACTTTTATTTGGTTTACCCCTCACTATTCTATTATTTATTATAATCTACAACTGCTGCAACTACTGTTACTACTACTACTACTACTACTACTACAACAACTACTACTACTACTACTACTACTACTATTCTATTTCTACTACTACTACTACTACTACTACTACTATTCTATTCCTACTACTACTACTACTACTACTACTACTACTTTTCTCACATGATCAAATTATCAAATTCCCAAGCGTGCAGACACACACATGCATATATAGGTACCAAAGTGCACACTCATAAGTTTCTTACCTCTCATCGTCAATGTGGTTTTGTCACTTTTACCACAACCTACTGCAGAACTCAAATGCCCAAATATTCTTGTTTCTCTTCTTGTGTCCTTGAGCCCTTATCTCCAGTATACCAAAGCACTTGTTGTAGTTGCATTCATGTAGAGTTGTCTAGTCAACTGTGCTCAGTCTTGTGGATATGTGTCTTAAGGGGGTCCCACATGAGTTTGCCATGGGACAACCCAGCCTCATGCTTTACCCCAATGCCTCACACCCCCCTTAGCCTATTATTGCACGGTGCATTGATTCACCACAATAGGGGCGCATACATTAGCGGCCAGTGCACCCCCAGCCCCCCTGTTCTCCATCACTCTCTCTTTTGCTCACAAACCCTAAAAAGTCCTGCCTAAAAAACAATTGTAAACAGCCCCCTCTGCTCTCTCATTTTACTGGCATCAGTGGCCAAGCAATGGCTAACAGCAAACTATATGTTTGAATTAGCTGTATGCAAACTTTACTTTGGGAATGTTGTCTTCTTTACAAAAAACTTGAAGAGGTTTATTTAACATGAAGTGATTTATTGATTTGACAAACTTTGTTCTTCCACAAAAGAAGTAAACAGAAAATCATAACATTTAACATTGTTAAGTGCATATTTAACTATTAAACTAATAAGTTAAATACACCACCACCACTATTGTACTTGAATTTGGGAATCTTGCACAGTGAGAACAAACCTTTTCTCTTAACACATCTGTGGTCACTTGATCTAGTTTTTGTCAATGGAGTGGAAGAGGGTGAGAGTGCAAGAAGGAGAGCTCCTTGAGGCAGAACTGGCACTTTTTGAGTTTCAGCGACAGACCAGCAGGTTGGGGTCTGCTGTGCACTTCTTCAAGATCTACTACTACTCAAATGTGGGAGAAGCAACATTATCATCAAGGTAAACAGTGTTCATGAGTCTTTGAAAAGTTATGGAAACTGCAGAAGACCACAATGTGAGATAAAGGCAGTCTTTGGTCTAGACTCCTCTGCAACAGCAACCTGCCAATAGCCTCGTGCTAAATCCAGTGTTGTGACAAATTTACCTCTGGCTTAAAACACGAGGTAAGGGATATGAGTCTTTTTGAGTTACCTTCTTGACGTCACACAAAATCTTGGGTCTGTAGCTGCCTGGTTAACAATGACTACAGGAGCAGCCCATGGACTGGTAAATGGTTCTATGATATTGTCCTTTAAAATTTGTTGCACTTGTTCTTATGGCACACATTTTGCATCACCTCTTCCAATGACATGTTTGGTCCTCAGTGAGGTTGGCCTCTGACATTTTGTTGCAAGATCAGAGTGCAGTGTGTCCATTGACAGTAGTTTCAGTCAGAGCTCAGGGCTTTGCTTGGTTCTTTGGCAAGAACATTCAGTCAATAATTGTTTATCAGACACGTTTAATGAGGGTTTGTATACGGTAACAGTGTAAAGTTCTAATCATTTGTATATATTTCTTTTTGTTTTTATAGATATCCACACACACACACACACACACACACACACATAAAATACAACCCTATCATCATTAAACCTCCTTCAATACAAACCTCTGGATCCCGCTGCAGTCTTTCTGACCGAAGACTTAGGCCAGACTCCCGTAGCCCAGCATATATTATACATACAATATTTCACACACTGCCTAAGCATACTCTTCTGCATGTCCAGTGAGTCATGTAAATGTCAGGATGGAAAAAATGGGAGGGTAGATGCCATGCATCTGGTAGTTATTACTCCCATAGCTGGAACTTAATCATCTGACTCCTTTAAAAGAAGAACCCAAGAAATACCGGCAGGCCTGCCACCGTCCTACCGTTCCCCCTTCTCCAATCGACTGGCACTGGGGACCACGAGGGTGAGTTGCGACCAGGGTGAGGACGGCAGTCGTCGAGATGTGCCTTTTACAAATGATATATACACCTGACATATACCTGACCCAGCTAAGTAGAGACACACCCATACCGTAGCTGCAGAATTGAAATAAATATTGTCAGTCCACCGATTCTTTCATTTGCTTGTTTTCCACAGACCTATAACGAGGTGTGGACATGGAGGATTCTGGCATCACTGGCTAGCCCCTACAGAACTGGAAAAGCTGCTTTGACTGGTGAACCTATGCACTGCCTTCAAAGACTGGAACTTGCCCACGGTTTTTACTCATTGGACTTTTATCTTTCTTTTTAAAAACTTATGCTCAGACATTTTAACTTTAATAAACACCTACACATTTTAACTGTGTGTTGTGTTGTGTTGTGTGGCCGGGCTCCAAATTTTAAGTTATTTTAAACTGTGACATTTTATTTGGCATTGTTTTGGCAGCCCTTACCATACAACACAGACATGGAGGAAAATGGGGGAAATAGAATATGGCAATGAAATATTGTAAATACTATGGTCATGGGATAGTTTATGGGCGTGCTTTGCATACCTAAGTTTGCAGGGGAAAGTGATCAAGTGAAATTTGGGAAATGGTTATGGCCAATTGACGCTATGCTAAGGACACAGGGGTTAAGTGAACAACAGAAAGCAGACTTTGTTATAGGTGCATTAGAAAACACTGCACGGAGAGAAGTCTTACTGTTCAAACCAAATCTAAGAAAAAATGCTACTCAAATTTTATCACATTTGAAAAATTTGTATGAAAAACAGACTTCTTTAGCACAGTTAGAGGTTCAGTTTTTTAAGTGCCTACAACAAAAAGGAGAAAATGTAGGATCCTTCATTTTATGCATCCGTAAACTTTTTAGTAGGTGGAAGCACAAGGAACGAGATGGGAGCACGTAAAATGAAAACATAGCACATGAAACTCGTGCTCTGGAAGGTGATCACTCTTTTCCAGAGCAAGCCTGGACATCAACTGTAAAAGCACCAACATTTACTCACAAACCCACTGACACACATGAAAAGCTTAAATCTGACATACATCAAGAGATGCAAGAACAGCTTTTAATTCTGGGTCATAACATGGTAGATGAGCTGAAACAACAATTATTGCCTACTTCAGCCTTTTCAAATAATTCATTCATTCAGAAGATCCCAGTGTCCTGGCCACACTACAGACTTTCAGTGGGACAATCAAGGTAGACCCATATGTAAATTGTGCAAACAATCCGGCCACATACAAAGATACTGTCCAAGCAAAAATCAGTCTAATAATACTTTAAACTAGAACCCCTGGCGACTGTTGGGCAGGTAACTGGGGAACAGATGCAGCAACAATGTGGCACAACACGAGTTGACTGTTGGGAAAATCGGTGTTGCATGCCTAGCCAAAAACATCACAGTTGAAGTCCCATCAAAAAGTGAGATAGTGGTGTGGGCAAATATCCTCGGAGCTGCACAGCTTCCCCAAGGAGACGTCCTAGTTGAATGTACAGCTACAGGGACAGAGTGGCAGGTAACACGGACGCTCTGCAACTTCAAAGGAGGGGGTTTGCAGTGAACAAGATCTGGTGCTGACAGCCGTTGATTCAAATACTGTGGAAGTGGACATCAGGACCACACAAACCTCAGCACCTACAGCCCATATGGTTAAAATCCACCATGACAATAACCTCAACCCAGACCAGCAGCACAAAATGAAGGACCTGCTGTGTCGATAGAGCTTAGTCTTTGCAACAAGTGAGAACAATTTTGGCCACACTAGTGCAGTGTTGCATCAGATTCCAACTGGAACTGCACCGCCAAGCAGAGAAAGAAACGTTTTCCTGTCCACCTGTCCAAGCACGGACTAAAACTCCAGCCACAAAAATGTCACTTCTTCCAACAGAAGGTAAAATAATTGGGCCACGTCGTTAGCAGTGAGGGAGTAGCGACAGACCCTGATAAAACTGAAGTGGTCCAGCAATGGAGATCATCACAAGATGTTAAAGAAATGCGAGCTTAGAGGGATTGGGTGCGGTGCTGGCTCAGGTACAGGATGATCGTGAGAGGGTTATTGCAGATACCAGTCGGAGCCTGCACTCCACGGAAAAGAACGACCAAAACAATAGGTCTTTTCAACTGGAACTTCTGGCGTTAAATTGGGCTGTGACTGATAAATTAGGATTCATTAGGAGCAATGTTCACAGCCTATACAGACAACAATCCATTAGTCCACTTAAACACAGCTCACTTGGGGGCAGTGGAGAAAAGACTCACAGAATGCCAGACTCGAAACTAGCACTCATGCCAGCACTGTGGCAACAGGCCTGGAGGAAGTTACAGATTGGGGATATATATATGACCAGCAGAAAGAAGCACTGCAAACTATTGGCCTTTGGCTCCAGCACAGCAATAGACCAACCAAAGAATGGTCCCCCCGGCATGCCAACGCTCATTACGGGAACACTGTCATTCCTCGTGTGGACACATGGGACATTGAGGAGATCCTACTTCTGGCCACATATGGGAGAGGATGTTCGCAATGCAGTGCACCACCTCCTGTGAAAATAAAGCCTGGCCAGAGGTAAGAGCACCCCTCCAGCCTATACAGTCTTCTTACCCCCTAGAAACTGTGGCAATAGACCTTTTAGCTTTAGGTAATCCCCAAAGTACTTAGGCCTATGTTTTGGTGATGATCAATCTATTTTCAAGATTTGGTTGGGCCGTACCAGCAAAAAAAACAAACTTCGGGGCGAGGACGGTAGTTGTCAAAACGTGCCTTTTATGGATGATATATACACCGCCTGACCCAGATGAGTAAAGGGACACACCTTTACTGCAGCTGTGGAGTTGAAATATTGTGCCATCTGTCAGTCCACCGATTGCTGCCTTCAAAGACTGGAACTTGCCTTATACGCTGACATTTTAACTTTAATAAACACCTGTACCTTTTAACTGTGCGTTGTGCTGTGTGGCCTGGGCTCCAAATTTTAAGTTATTGTAAACAGTCCCTAACTCTGCTAACTTATACTTATAAAGTTGACTACTTACAAAGTCTGGTTTGTTTTCAATGATAATATTCTGCATTGGCAAAGAAATAAGCTCCATGTCAGATTCACAGTCCTCATAGTCTTGTGCAACTTGATAATGGGCCATTGTGCATGCATGTGAAATGTCCGTCTATTTCAATGAGGGCGAACAAACATCCCACGCTGCTCCAAAACAGCACATAAGGTTTAGTTTTTTGTTTCATATGGATGAAGATAATGGTAGAAATCAAATCCAAAGTAGTCTGCTAAAACTGCAGATGCATGGTTGTTTATGCCATTCACTCCGTGCGCTCTTATCACACGCGTGCGTACATATAGGCCCGTGCGCACACACGCGTCAACCTTTTTTCTCTGTGTTTCTCCGTTCTTTTGCCCCCCATTACGCAGCAGCCCGCCATTTTTCTCGTGCGCTCCCTAACTCACAGCAGACCCGCTGATCTCCTCTCTCCCCCTCGTTGCACCCACTCCTGCTTGTCCTGGCAGTCCACTCCTGCATCTCTCCTGAGCATAGACTGTATAAAGAGTGGGATGTCACCCATAGCGTTCGGCTCCACTCAAATGAAGCTCGTGATGCTAGTGGTTATAGGGGCAAATTTAGACACTCAGCCCCCAGTTAAGTACGTGTCATGCCCTGGCCGCTATAGGAGTATTGCGAGTATCGTATTGGTAATCGTATTGTTATCGTATTGGTGATCAGCTGCCTGTCTGTCCATCTTAACCACGCTGCGCTGGGACTAATATAGGTGATGTGTAGAATCCCTCAGTCATCCAGGTAGAATCCATGGCGAAAGGAGAAATTCAATTTGTCAACTGGACAAAAGTTTATTTGGGAATTTGCGAATACGTTTTGCAGCTCATCCAAGCTGCTTCTTCACTTCTATTCTACAGTAAGATAATGTGTTTTTCCAGGAACAGAAAGCAGCAGTGTGAAAGTACATCAGTCCGGTCTTCTCTGGTGCCCTATGATCTGACCTTCTCAGCCTGAGTCGAGACACTGTGGCCATGGACCCGGTGGAGTACCTCAACCAAGATCCAACTGTGTTCCGGGCACGTCCCACTGAGAGGAGGCCCCGGGAAAGACCCAGGACACTCTGGATGAACTATGTCTCTCAACTGGCCTGGGAACGCCTAGGGATCCCCCGGAAGAGATGGAGGAAGTGTGTGTGGAAAGGGAAGTCTGGGCCTCCCTCCTCAGACTGCTGCCTCTGCAACCCGGCCCCGGATAAAGCGGAAGAAAATGGATGGAAATATTCATAAATGCCTAGAATGCTACAAAGACAAAATAAGCAAATATTAGTATATGTGTAGTCTCTCAGTCATCCAGGTGGGTTCCATCACAAAAGAATTTTGAACTCTATGTGGTTTACTGCCATCTAGTAAAAGAAAGCTTTGCAGTTGAGTCTGATGATGTTTTATTATTATTATTATTATTATTATTATTATTATTATTATTATTATTATTATTATTATTTAATTTTTGTTTTTTTGTTTAAACATATGTTAAGAGCTGAAATGTGAAGGGGTTATGTTCAATAAATGTGTGGAATGGAACAGTGATTCTACAACTTAATTTTCAGATTTTTATCAAAGTTTCATATGGGTTACTGTTGGTCTTTCAAATAGGCGAAGTTTATAATATTTATTACCAGTCTGTATGCATAGACTGCTGTAAGTACTAATCAACAGTTCATTTATTCACATTTGCTGTATTTTGTAATTTAGTTTAAATTCTTGTCTCCTTTAGAATGAACTTTACTTTTGAATTCAATGTTTGTTTTAATTTCTTGTGATGTTATTTTTAGTATTTTGGTGTATATAAATCTATGCAGATCTATGCAAAACTGCTATCTCCATCTGTTCTTTGTGCAAATGTTATATTCACACACTTTGTAATACACCTCATCTACTCTAATAGTAAAAGCTGAGAGGGAAGAAGTGTTTTAAATTGTGTGCATTCACTAGTCACACTCTGATGAAATAATGGTCAAATATGGACAAATATAACAGTAACAGCTGTTACAATAGTACACCCCCAGATAGAAAATGATTACGCATGAGAAGCAAGCAGGTATGGCTCACTTGAAATAGCCTACACTCGCAATAGTCCAAGTAAAAATACAAGGATAAATTAGTCACTATTTTGTGTCTGATTAGTGAAAGGATTGTTCAGTTAGGCATAAACATTAAATACTGGCAACAAGGGAAGAAATGGGAGCATTTACATTAGACTGGGTCTGGTCTGGGTGAGAAATGAAAGAGAACCAGGGTGTGGCAGGCTAGGGAATCCTCCCCTCTAGTTTGTCTGTTCCTCCCTATTCTTCAGCATGTCATGCGCAGCTTAAACTTTGTATGGTCGCCTGTTCATCATTGTTTCAGTCTTGACACTCCCATAGCCGCACACAAACAAACTCTCCTGTGCTGGGGCTTCATAGGAGCAGCTGGTGGTGGCCAACCCGGGCCTTTGCTTTATTGAAGGTTGTCCAGAGGCATTGTTGGCTCTGCTTTCATCACCCAGTGCACGGTGTGCCCATGTTCACGTGTTCTTCTCTCCGCATGCGTCTGTATATTTGTGACGCTTATTCATGCATTCAAGATCAGAAATGACAAAGACAAAGGACTCTTGTATGCTGCATACATGGCATAAAACGTGAAGAGATTTCTGCCAGGAGCCTACTAAACCAATATGAGTTTCTGAAGTTAAGACACTGCCTATTACAAAGAAAAAGAAAGAAAGTTATTTGTGCACTCACTTTTACGTACTTGTTAACCTGGCACCTCCTCTGTGCTCTCATCACAGCCCTGTGAGCACATGTGGGGAGGTCAGGTGGTGGAGCCTCTGGACAAACAGCTGACTGACCTGCACTCAGCACTACAGCCAATACAGGGACAGGAACAGAAACGGGGACAGTCTGCAGATAGAACAAGGAGAATCAACTGAATTGAGACCCACTGCACTACTGCAGTGCATGGAATGCGTCAGAGATGTAGTTACGATACTCTCTCGTTCCTTGTCTACCTCTTCATTCACTCAATGCTATCCTGTCATATCATATTCAGTGGATCATGAGATACTTTTTATGGGTTCAGGTGATGATTTCTCAGGATAACGGGATAGTTTCTCGTAATTCTTATTTAATTCCTCAACCACAGCCCTTGTAGTGACAAGCCTAACTGTAATATCTGTAATAACTGTAGTAATCGAATAACCTCACATTAGAAGTGGGAGTAACTTGGACATAGCCTGGTCTTGAACACGTCCTAATGTCAGGTGTGTTGGTTTGTGTCAGTGCCTCTGCAGAGTGTGGATGTTCAGGTGGATGTGAAGGACCATGTCGCTACAGTGGTGTCAACACTGCTCTACAAAAACAAAGAGGAGAAACCCATCGAGGCAGTGTTCGTTTTTCCCATGCCCAGTGAAGCAGCCGTCTGCCATTTTAGCGCTAAAGTTGGAGAGACTCTTATCGTGGCTGAGGTGAAAGAGAAGAAACAGGTACGTCCAAAAGAAAAGGAGGTGCATGTGCAGCACAACCCAACAGGCAAATGGTTCTGACAACTAATGTATGATATGGTGATATGAACAAAACAGGTTACTGCTTCATCACGGCCTCTGTTAGAGAAACAACCAAGAACTTTTAGGTCTTTATGACAGGAACAGCAATATAGTCTGTTTAATTATTTCTTTTTAACACATTAATTATTTCTTTTTAATTTTATTATTATAGTTATTATTTTGGATGTAAATTACTTTAATTAACTAGGCTGAAAAAGCCTAGCCAAGTCCAAACACCATAACAGGAGCCAATCATATAGAGTCTATGGAGCCAACAGAAACATGGTTTACTGACCTTTGCATTCAACATGCAAAGTATTTGCAACATTATCTAACTCATTTTCACACTACCTGTTTCAGGCTCGTGAGGAGTACGATGATGCGCTGAGCTCCGGTCAGCAGGCCTTTCTATTGGAGGAGAGTGACCAGAGTCCAGATATATTCTCTATGAGTGTTGGCAGTCTGCCCCCGGGAGAGAGCGCCTCCATCAGGCTGGAGTATGTCACTGAGTTGGATGTGCAGGCCGATGAAGCGCTGAGATTTTGTCTTCCTGCTGTCCTCAACCCTCGATATCAACCTGCAGGTCAGACTCCTCTGAGGCTGGTTCCAAAAACAAAGTCAGTTTAGGATGTACAAACTGATGGGGAAGATGACAACACTGAAAAATGAATGGCACTGCACTACATCTTAGATTATGAATGTACTTTGAACTGCACATGCTGCAGTTTGCCAAAATCTCAAAATGTTGTTAAAAATTTAAAAGGTTAAAAAACTGCTCACTGTGCCAGCCAGTCAGCCACAAGACCAGCCAATCACAACTAACCATGTTGTTGTAATAGTCGTAATAAAACCTGCAAACCCTGTAACTTAGTCTTCTTCAAACCAGAAATGCAATTAAGCATGTTTTCAAACTGATTCAGCCCTCGTGCATGGATAATGATTATAGATAATGTGTTTTTACAGGAACAGAAAGCAGCAGTGTGAAAGTGACATCAGTCCCGTCTTCTCTGGTGCCCTATGATCTGACCTTCTCAGCCCGAGTCGAGTCTCTGCGGCCAGTCTCTAAAATGGAGTCCAGCTGCACCATGGACCCGGTGGAGTACCTCAACCAAGATCAAACTAAGGCATCGGTAAACAACGCTGATGTTGTTCATCCACTGTAGAAATTACTAGGTCAACAATAGCTCATTTGTGTGACAAAAAATATTTATAAAACCATAGAATGCTACAAAGACCATCCATCCATTTTCTTCCGCTTCATCTGGTGCCGGGTCGCAGAGGCAGCAGTCTGAGCTGGAAGGCCCAGACTTCCCTTTCCACACACACTTCCTCCAGCTCTTCCGGGGGGATCCCGAGGCATTCACAGACCAGCCAGGAAACATAGTCCCTCTAGCGTGCCCTGGGTCTTTCCCGGGGCCCTGGAAATCCTCCCCAGTGAGGCGTCCTGGAGGCATCCGGAACAGATGCCCAAGCCACCTCAGCTGGCTCCTCTCGATGTGGAGGAGCAGCGGCTCTACTCCAAAGTCCTCCTGCAACCTGATGAAGCTTCTCACCCTGTCTCTAAGGGAGCGCCCGGCTACCCTGTGGAGGAAACTCATTTCCACCGCTTGTATCCGCGATAGGGATGTAGACTGACCAGTAAATCCAGTGCTTTGCCTTTGGACTCGGTTCCTTCTTTACCACAATGTTCCGATGCAGCAACCGCATCATAGCAGATGTTGCACCGATCCGATCCACTACAAAGACAAAATAAGTCCAGTCCAGTTGACAACCAAGTATTAGTAATTAATTAGTATGAAATAAATAGGGCAGAACACTAATGATGTATATTTATTTAAATATATATATGTTTTATGCTCCTGCTTTTGAGTGGCACAACAAGAGCACATATGTGTCTCTAAGTTATAGGCAGGTGTAAAAAAATGCTGTAAACTAGGAAAGCCTTCAAAAATGGAAGTGTTCATCATTTATTTTCATCAATCAACAAAATGCAGTGAATGAACAAAAGAGAAATCTAAATCAAATCAATATTTGGTGTGACCACCCTTTGCCTTCAAAAGAGCATCAATTCTTCTAGGTATACTTGCGTACAGTTTTTGAAGGAACTCGCCTGGTAGGTTGTTCCAAACATCTTGAAGAACTAACCACAGATCTTCTGTGGATGTATTCTTCCTCACCTTCTTCTGTCTCTTCATGTAATCCCAGACACAGTGATGTTGAGGTCAGGGCTCTGTGAGGGCCATACCATCACATCCAGACTTTACACTGAAGATAGTTCTTAATGACTTCGGCTGTATGTTTGGGGTCATTGTCCTGCTGCAGAATAAATTTGGGGCCAATC
The DNA here is from genome assembly GCA_029959045.1 of Taenioides sp. WSHXM2023. Classification (NCBI taxonomy): domain Eukaryota; kingdom Metazoa; phylum Chordata; class Actinopteri; order Gobiiformes; family Gobiidae; genus Taenioides; species Taenioides sp. WSHXM2023. The sequence continues at coordinate 22,839,334 of CM057093.1, forward strand.
ATACGCCTCCCTGATGGTATTGCATAATGCATAAGTATCTGACTGTATTTCTCAGCACTGAGAACACCGTTGATCCTGACCAAATCTCCAACTCCATTTGCAGAAATGCAGCCCCAAACTTTCAAGGAACGTCCACCATGCTTCACTGTTGCCTGCAGACACTCATTACCACTCTCCAGCCCTTCGACAAACAAACTGCCTTCTGCGACAGCCAAATATTTCAAATTTTGACTCATCAGTGCAGAGCACCTGCTGCCATTTTTCTGCAACCCAGTTCCTATGTTTTTGTGCATACTTGAGTCGCTTGGTCTTGTTTCCACGTCGGAGGTATGGCTTTTTAGCTGCAACTCTTCCATGAAGAGCACTTCTGGCCAGACTTCTCCGGACAGTAGATGGGTGTACCTGGGTCCCACTGTTTTCTGCCAGTTCTGAGCTCAGGGCACTGCTGGACAGTTTCCGATTCCGAAGGCTAATAAGCTTGATGTGTCTTTCATCTGCACTAAGTTTCCTTGGCCGACCACTGCGTCTTTGTGCTTCTTCAAAAGAGCTTGAACAGCACATCTTGAAACCCCAGGCTACTTTGAAATCTTTGTGTGGGAGAGACCTTGCTGATGCAGTATAACTACATTGTGTCTTGTTGCTGTGCTCAGTCTTGCCATGGTGTATGACCTGTGACATGAGACTGTCTTCCACATCCTCACCTTGGTAGCAGAGTCTGGCTGTTCCTCACCCAGTTTTAAGCCTCCTACATGGCTCTTTCTGTTTCAGTTAATGACTGTGTTCCAACCTACGTGTGACATTGATGATCATTAGCACCTGTTTGGTATAACTGGTTGATCATACACCTGACTATAATCCTACAAAATCCCTGACTTTGTGTGTACCCCTTTGCATTTTATAAATTGATAAAAACTAACAATCATTATTTTATATATATATATATATATATATATATATATATATATATATATATATATATATATATATATATATATATATATATATATATATATATATATATAGATAGATAGATAGATAGATAGATATATAGATATATAGATATATAGATATAGATATAGATATATATAAAAATACCAAAGCAGCGGTAGAGCTACATCTTCTACCACTGCTTTCACAAATACTGCACTACCACATTTTGTCTGTCTGTAGGTGAAGCTGGCAGCAGGACACAAGTTTGACCGAGACGTGGAGCTGCTCATTTATTACAAAGACAGTCACCAGCCCTCAGCTGTGGTGGAGGCAGGACAAGCCTCAGCCAAACCTGGTGAGCACACACACTACTCTGTGTGGTCTACTGCCATCTAGGGGTAAAAGAAAGGTTTTGTTTTGTTTATTAATTTAAGCATATGTACATTATAGAACAGTGATTTTCCAATAAGTAGATTTTCAGATTTTTATCAAAGTTTCATATGGGTTACTATTGGTCTTTCAAAGAGGCAAAGTTTATAATGCTTATTACCACTCTGTATGCATAGACTGCTGTAAATACAAATCTATCAGTTCAATTCACATTTGCAGTACAGACTTTTTGTAAGTGAGTTTAAATTATTGTATGCTTTAGAATGAACTTTTTACTTTTGAATGTTTGTTTTTATTTTTCTTGTGGCATTATTTTTAGTGTTTTAGCCTCTGTAAATCTGCAAAACTGCTATCTCCTTCTGTGCTTTGTTCAGATGTTATATTCACACACTTTGTAATACACCTCATCTACTCTAGTAGTGAATGTGTGAGGAAAACTGTGTTTTAGTTTGCATGTATTCACCGCTCACACTTTGATGACAGTGTGAATGGACAAATATAATAGTAACAGCTGCCTGTTGTTTTCAGGCTCTCTGATGGGAGACCCAGCCCTGATGCTGAGTCTGTACCCGGAGTTTCCCAAAGACAGTATGTCATCTGTGTCTTCCTCTGGAGAGTTTGTGTTTCTGTTGGATCGATCTCGAAGTATGGACTGCTCCATGGGCCACAGAGGAGAGTCAGGGACTCGGATTGCCAGTGCACGGGTATGCAGTGCGTACATAGGCTGTATAGTTTGAGCTTTTCTCTCACTATTGTTTTATGTTCTCAGGACACTCTGCTCCTGCTGCTCAAGAGCTTACCCATGGGCTGCTACTTTAACATCTACAGTTTTGGACCCACATTTGAACAAATCTTTCCGTAAATGTTTTTTTTAAAATCATAATATTGCAATCTCTGCACAAAACCCTGACACACACACCTAAAAATGCTTTGGCTGTGTCTTCTTTTGCAGGGAGAGTGTGGAGTACAACCAAAAGACAATGGAGGAGGCTCTGAAAAAGGTGGAAAAGATGGAGGCTAACCTTAGAGGAACTAAGATTCTGGCTCCTCTAAAACGCATTTACAGTCAGGGCTGCATCCCCAACCAGCCCAGACAGGTACATTCAGATTATCTGTGTGTCTGTTCAGATTAGCCTGCTTTAGTCTAGGTCTAGTCCAGGTCTAAAGCCGGGTTTATTCCCAGTTTAGATGGTGTGCATGAATGCAGACGTGGACGGCAGATTTGAGTTAATTTAGAGTGCATTCACAGTTGTTGGTCTTGGTTTGAGCCCAGTTTAATCCTGATGTACTTTGTGTTTAGTCCTGTTCTAGTCCTGGTTTAGTCCTGGTCTAGTTAAGTATTAATTTCAGGTTTAGTCCTGTTTTAGTCCCAATTTCTTTTTTGTGCAAGTGTAAACAGACCCTTTCATTTCTGGCCACCTTGACACATAATTAGTTTAAAGGCTTATATCTGACTTTTTTGTTTTTGTTTTTTTTTTTTGAAAAAAGTTCTGTCTTCTTTGTCACTGCTGCATGAAATGTTAAACTGTCTGAACTGTGCTCTGTAGCTCTTTGTCTTCACTGATGGAGAAGTAGGAAACACAAAAGAAGTCATAAACTTGGTCAGGTCTAATGCAGGCTCTCACAGGTAAAATACAGCATTGACTGAACTTGTGTCCTGTTTATTCTGTGAATCAAACCTCTTTTTGTCTCAGGTGTTTTTCCTTTGGGATCGGCGAAGGAGCCAGTTCTGCTCTTATCAAAGGTTTAGCCAAAGAAGGAGGAGGACACGCCCAGTTCATCACTGGAAATGACAGGATGCAACCCAAAGTAACACATCACAGTTGTGATTCATAGAGATTGCTTACTAAAGTCTGATGTTTTCCACCAGTCACTGTGACTGATTTTTGGTATTGTTATTTATTATTATTGTGTTGTATTATTTTGATGTCAACTCTGACTAGTGCATACTGTTGATGTGTCTTTTTGCAAGACACTTCATCCATATTTCCTATGTATGTGGTGTGAATGTTGGTTGGTGATCGTGGCTGTAGGAAAGCACCAATGACCACTGGAAGTGAATGAAAAATACACAATTGTAAAGGGACTATTAGTGTATTAATGTCATTAATGGATTATTATTATTTACTCAAACGGATCAGATAACTTCTATAATCCCTGTGTCCTCTCCAGGTGATCCAGTCTTTGCGCTTCGCCATGCAGCCGGCGGTGGTCGACATCTCCGTGAAATGGGACCTGCCCAAAGGGGTGTCTGCCTCTGTGCTGTCCCCACCTCTCACATCCATTTTCCAGGGACAACGGTCACTGCTGTACACCCAGCTCACTGGACAGGTGCTCACTGTGGGCTGTAGGGGGCAGTACATTTCTGTTTAGAGCAATGGCCAAAAGCTGTGCTGTATTTTAGAGCAAAGAGGGAGCAGAGGGCTGTGTGACTGTTAAGTACAGCCTGGCAGGACGTCCCACCGAGAACAAGCTCAACTTCAGCCTCAAACCAGCGGAGGACACTGGGTGAGTCTGAACACACACTGTGTATCTAAAGGTAATTCAGTATGAACAGCTGGCAGTGTTGGAGATGGACTATATAACATATAACATAAGAGAGATTGTTATATGTTCAAACACAGCAAGGCCCATTGTTAAAGAGCTTTTAAAGCCACTCTGTACATTGTGTAGTTTCACCTTTATTTTAATGAAATATGTGTATAAACGCCAACAGAGAATGCCTGACAAGCATCTGCTGTCACAGTGAAGAATTGTACCTCAATTTAGAATTAAAATGTAATTACACTCACATTAATTACATGAACCACCTAATAAATAATAAATATTAATAAATACTGTAAACAACTCAACCCAAAACATACACATTAGGCAAAATCCGCCAGCTGGATAGTTCTGACCAAACCAAGATCTGGAGATGGGTCCCTGACCTCTGTATGGCACCTGCCCACTACTCCTGACAGGATGCCACAGCAGCACTGAAGCACTGGTCAAATGTAGAGAATGAACTTTCTCTATGTGGGATCAATAAGTATACCATTAACCTCAGCACTTGTCTGTTTAATGTAGTTTTCTGTTTCCTGTTTATGTGCAGACTCACAGTGCACAGGCTGGCAGCACGCTCTCTCATTCGATCTCTGGAGCAGGAGCAAGAGGGCGCTAGAGGACAGAAGGACGACGCTGTGAAGAAAAAAATCATTGATCTGAGTGTCCAATCAGGGGTCAGCAGCTCTTTCACTGCGTTCATCGCCGTGAACAAAACCAGCGGAGAAGCCATTCAAGGCCCTTTGCTTAGAAGAAATGTTCCTTTACCAAGCAAGTCCCAAAACTAAGCAAATTTTCCTCACTGAAAAAAAACAATATATTAACATGAGCATGACGCCATTTGTAACCCGGCAATACTCAATACTCAGAACTTAAAACTGTAATTGTAAAGACAGACAAACATGAACTCTGATTTGCAATGTTTACAGTCTGAAAACTGTATTTATTTTAGTTTCAGTTGACCTGTACATAATCCTGTACTAATCTCCCCCACAGTGATGATGACGGCCTGTAATTCACCCATGCCCAACTTCCGGCTGTGTCGTCAGTCCATGCCAGTGATGGTTTGTAAGTACAATCCAATACTGACAATGAACTCATGTAATGTAAGCAGTACAGGTACATGGACCGTCAATTGAAACATGTTCAGCAGTACAAGTATACAGGTGCAGTAAGTTATAGTTAGTGTTTTGGCAAATATTTTGTCTCAACATTTGTGTCAGGTGCCAGAAAAAAACAAGCTATCAGTCCTCTCAAAGCGTGTTTTAAGTATCTGAATATGAAATAAGGTTGTTTAAAGGTAATATTCTGTTGTTTTCTTCCCAGATTATAAACCCCCTAGACACATTGGTGGTAAGTGATTTTGCGACTTTTAGTTTGTTATAACGTAATGATATGTAAATCAATCCACTATCTAAGAAAATGGCTCTCTAGCGCCGTCTTAACATTGTATTTTGTTTGTCTTTTTGTAACGGGCGTTATTTCTGAAGGGTAACAATCTGTCAAAGGCAGTCAATCAGTCTCGCGTGTTTCAGGAGATTACAGGAGAAAGTAGTGGTCAAAAAATGTGTTTATTAAACCTGAGCTGAAAGACAAGATCAAATACACACTTACACTGGGGGAAGGGGTGATGTAGGTGGAGATGAGAGGCAAGCTGTTCATGGTGGCATGTACCCCACGGACACAAGGGGGGCGCTATTATTATAATTATGTCTGTTTTTCTTTACTTTTCTAGGACGAATTTTGACAGGATTTCGTGCAGCTCCAATGCCAAGTAAGTATGTGCAAGATAAATTGTGTGAAGCCATGGAGATGTAAGTGGTTTGATCTTTGCAATTTTGAATTTATAATTGCCCAATGCAGAGAAGCACACACAATTTCATGCTACACCCCTGTTGGTTTGGTCCTGTTCTAGTCCAAGTAATACAATCAGGCCCGGCGACAGGAATCTGGGGTCCTGGGGCAAGACACATGACCCTCCCTTCAATATAAAAAGGTAGAGGGTAAATTTTTTGGGCTCCTAAGACTCTGGGGCCCGGGACAACAGACCCATTCATCCTCCCGTCGACTCCCCTGAGCGCAGTAGTCGACAAAAGACGTCCTGCCGATCCAGATGGGAGTCCACATAAAAACAACAATTTGAACAGAAAAATAGCAGGAAACTGTATTTATATGACAATGCAGATTAAATTCATGACCATGATTCACTTCTAAATTTTCAACTAACCCACTTGTCTTTTCTGCTGTTGTCCCATAAATACCTAAAATCTAAATAAAAGAATGATCAACCAATAAAAACTTTACTTGGCTAAAAAAAAAAAATCATCAATCGATAAAGCGACTACAGGACTACAGCTCTAAGTCCGAATTTGTTTCTGGGTTTGGTTTAGTCTTGTGTGTGCAAGTGTGAATGCAGCCGAAGTGTCTAAACTGTGCTCTTTTGTGTTTGTAGTGGCTTTAGATTTGTCTGCTGACCTGCAGATGAATGATGAGTGTTATGACGATATGGAGTTTGGCTTGCCTCCAGAGCCCAAAGTGCAGCGGGACCCTCTGCTGCAGGTGGTGTCCCTGCAGAAGGCTTCAGGCTGCTGGGAGTTAGAACCAGCTCTGGCCCAAGCCCTGAGCAAGACCAGCCAAGACCTGGAGAGCAAACTGCCTGCAATGGTGAGTATGGATGTCAAGATTATTAGGTTAATCAATATAAGAGCAAAAAAAATCATACTCATAACTATCTTAGAAGCATTTATGTAAAATATATATTTTTTTACACTTTATTTATTAGTTTACTTTGTCATTCAGAACACACACATCACACATTTATTTTAGGAAATCATAAAATAATTATTCATGAAAAGTGTAATCATGTATATATTATGCTTAATAAATATTTCCCTTAAAAATATAGTTACTTAAATTGTCTTAATAAAGCATGAACAAAGAATTCACAATGAACAAATAGTTAATTAAGAATGATTCCAGCTTAGTAACTATTTAATTATTACCCTGACCTTATCTTCTAACCTCTTAATTAAGTAGTTACTAAGCCTGAATCATTCATAATCAACTATTTGTTCATTAATTATGACTTTGTGCATGCTTTATTTTGGCCAATTAAGATGTAGTTATTATAAAATGGAACCAAAATATATTATAACTGGTCCTCATTGGTGCTCTTTTCCACTCTACTGAACAGTTTTGTACAGAAAAAATATTCCTCTTTTTGCTTTGTGTTGGTTGTTTAGGCAAAGAAAGAAGTGTGGGCCACAATTTTGGCTCTGGTCTGGCTTCATGGTCTGAAAGCTGATGCTAAGGACGAGTGGGAGCTGTTGGTCATGAAGGCTGTGACGTGGCTGCGCTCACAGAATGGTAACTTCTTATTAAATTAAATTACAATTAACAACCATGTGTCTCTTTATTTTGACCAGTGTGACGACTTGTCACTAATGTTGTAAGATTTGGTGAGATACAGTGGGACTTGCCTATTGTTAATTTCCATGGGTTTCAGGTTTCAGATTAGCTTTGATTCATTGATTGAATTCTCTACTATCATGGTGGTGGCAGTGTTAAAACTATGATATGGTTCAACACACTCTGGACTGAATCCTGATTAGAAAACCAAGCAGAAAGCCAATCTAATTGCAATGACAGTACCATTCTCTTCAAAACTGTGCAGCCCTTCTGTACATGAATTAAATGTTTATCATTGAGTTTTTGTCTGTTTATCTCTAGCTCTAGGCCTGACTGAGTGTGTGGAAGCCGCCAATGCTCTGCTGGGATGCACTGTTCAGAAAGATGCCCTGGGACTTTAGATCTATTTTGTTTATTAAACTGCTTAGTTAAAGGAAAATGCAAAATGTGTGTTCAGCAAATGTGCCTTAAATAAAGTACAATGTGTTAATCATAATAATTCAAGTCTTAGCCATATTCCTGCCATGTTCCCACATTGTGGTTTTTCTTTGCACGTTACTTCTGTACACAACAATAAATGAATTAATAAATGTCTCTAAAATGTTGTCTACTTTTTCAAACCTACAACTGTCATAAAAAAGCAAACTGGTCTTCAAAAATAGCAGGCCCATATGTTCCCATCAAAACCTCAGTTAAAAGAAAATTGGGGTGAAGTTTATGGGAAGTCAGGTAAAATAAGAAGATTGCCAAGTGAAACTACCGCTTTCAGTTCTATTCTGCGGCGGAATCGGTTTCATGGTTATTTTGGAGGTCCCAGCCTGAAAAGTTTGTAATCCCTGTTTTAGAGTGTTTCTAACCTCCGAAGAGCAAATCGGGCAGATAGGAAATTAAATCGGATCTAAACCAGGAAAAACAAGGTCAGCACATGTTATTATAGATTCATGGGCCATCTGTGGACTTCACCTTAAAACACTTGTGTGAGCAGGACTCTGACTGACCGTAATCACCCGTGTGAAGACGCATTTGTCCGGTTTAGTTTCACTTTCTACGACAGTCACTTTACGGGAACATGGAGCTGGCCCAGGCTCGTAAGACACTGTCTCTGATTTCCAGTAGCTCACAGTAAACCAACAGAGCAGCTATGCGTGCGGGCGTGTTTTGTGAGAACCATTATAGAATAAAGACTAAAAACCAAGAGTGCAAAAACTGGGAATATAACTAAGGGTGCTCATGAAAAAGGGTACTCTGTTAGAAAATATTTAAAAGCCTTTATTTTGAAAAGGCAAGTTCGGTCATCCTCATCTTCATCAGTGCTCGGTAGGTTGAAGGAAACAGTGCATCTCCTGTTGTATTTCTCGCCCCAAGCGTATACACAAGAGCATTTGAATGTTCTTCAAGTTGTGTGTTTATTTGTCACACATTTGTAGACTTTTGTGTGGGCTGGAAACGAGTGCACTTGAGAGCATGTCCAGCAGAGGGTGCACTGGTCCGTCTCACTGCTTCCACGTCGCTCTGGAGGCATCTGCAGAGTCAGTAACAAACATGAGCTGCATACAGAATATACCTCCTGCACATGAACAACTGACTGAGACAACCTTCTGCAGCCTTCTACTGTGGACCTACCTGTTTTCTTCTCAAGTCCTTCAGTCATCGGTACATCCTGCTCTGTGTTGTTGTGTAGAGAGCTAGCAAACACACAAACACACACACACACACACACACACACACACACACACACACACACACACACACAAGAAAGACAAATATGGTTACGTTTTCTTTAACCTCATAAATCAGATTATATAGAGAATGTGTGTCTGACTCACCAGGGGGCAGGGGGAGCCTGGTGTCCACGACTCTCCTCCCGCCTCACAGGGTCCTCCTGTGGGGCAGAGCTCAGGGGCTGTGGGGAGCTACCGCGCCTACGCTGATCAACAAGAGGCAAACGTGTTTGTTTTTCACACAGAAAAAAAACATTTAATTGTTCCATTCAATGGACATAAAAAGTGTCTTTTTTGAAGGGCTTACCTGGTGAGCACCGCCACGCCACTCCTGACCCACAGGGGGCACCAGAGAGGCAGCAGAGGGAGGTCGAGGGTTGCGGCTCCTGGGTGGCTAGAGGACATAAAGAAAGAATACATAAATGTAGACTAAATTCAAGTGTGTAATCTTAGATTTGAACAAAAGACAAACAAGAGACTGACCTGAAAGCCGGGGCTCTGCACAGGTGAGGCAGAGGAGGAGGGCCCAGGGCTGCGGCTCTCAGCAGGCTGACACAATAACATCACAGCATTAATGACATACAATCCTTTAGTCTTTTCACACACAGAGCTGCAGCTAAAACAGTCAAACTAGTGCACATTTAGCAAAGGAAACACTTACCTGCACAAGAGCAGAGGCTCCAGTCTGCAGAGGCAGAGGGCTTCTGCTGCGGGCAACCTACAAAAGGTCATGTCACGTTAAACCATGCAGACAAATGATGTAACTTAAATAGAGCTTTAATATAATCATATACAAGTTATACAGAGATAATAATGCGATATATGTCCGTCCAACATATGTGGAAGTGAGTCTTACCTGCTGAGGAGCCGGCGCTGACCCAGAGGTGGAGGGCCCAGGGCTGTCCTCTCTCTGGAGCTGGAACATCACAAACACAAAGGTCACACAAACGTTTTTACAACAACACAGCAACCACACTACTGTCTTTATGCAGACACTTCTGTCTACAGAGTGGATGTGAGCAGGCCTACCTGTGTGGAAGAGGAGGGGGACGAGCGGTCCCTCCCAGGACCCCCACGCCGGGCTCTCTTAGGGGTCCCAGGCGTCGGAGACCTCTTCCTCTTCCTCTTCCTGCCGTCCTCCTGTCACACAAAAGACACACAAATCAGCACTTTGTTTCAATGGCAAGGCAAAATAGATAAAACTGGGCTGCAAAATTAATCACAGTAAAATTTAAATCAAAATTTGATAAAAGAAAAAAGACTGCAGTTATTTAAGGTTAAAATAGGTCTTAAAATACACTCTCATGTTGTGCAAAAACATGATTTTTATTTACCCATCTATCTGAGATAGAGAAGGATTTATATTCAGATGTGGGTGGTACTTTTTAAAAGAAATTGTACTTCTCATAGTAGTTTTCAGACACCACATCTTTACTCCTACTTAAGTAATATTTTATTTGAAGTAACAGTACTCTTACTTGAGAAAAAGGTGTGGTTACTCTTACCACTGCAAGTCTATAAAAGATTTATGTTGACAACATGGTAACATTTGTGTTTCTTGCACTGCTCCTTCAGATATGATTTTTAGTCTCATTTTTCTGTCTGTCCTTTGAAAATACTACATATGAGCACTATTTCATGTTTTGTCCTTGCAATTACTTTCACTTTAAATGACAAATCTGATGTTTCGTCCACTTACTTTGAACTTAAGTTACTTGAGTAGTAGTTTCCCCTAAAACTTTTACTCTTAGCACTCCTTCAGATATGATTTAGTTTGTCTCATTTTGGTGTCTGTCCTTTGAAAATCCCAGATCTTTAAGTTACTCTTACTTGAGTAGTAGTTTTCTCAAATACTGTTTACTCTTGAGTAATTTATTGGACTACTACTTTGTACTTCTTTTTTCAGTAATATTATGTTGAAGTAATGCTATAATTTTTGGCTCCTCGACCAACCTGTGCTTATACGTTCAGTAAATGTCAGCTTTTTCTTTGGATTTATTACTTATTTTTGAACTACAATAACGTTTGTACTGAGCTGTAGTAGAGGGCCAATCTGTTCATTCATCCATCCATTCATGGCTGTGGTGACATGTACATTCAAAATCTGATTGAACTTTGGGGTTATAAGATTATTAAAAGGCCTTATAAAAAGCCAAATCAACTCATTTCTTTATGATCACGGGCCCTCTGGCCATTCATCGGCTATGGACGCCTCATGTGTTCTGAATGGTTGTAGCTTTTGCTGTGAACCAGAAGGTTGCGGGATCAATTCCGGGGTCCGACGAGATTTTCGTGTGGAGTTCGGTCCTACGCCCGGGGAGTTGGTTTCCAATTAATTTCATCTGATTCGTTTCTAACCATTTTTTCTTTGCTAATATTGTTAGCTTCTCCTGTTGATGACTCTGTAAAGGTCTTTAAGCCATTGTTTTATTTATAAATGTGTACATTACATATGTAATTGAAGTACTGGTAGTACAAGAGCAGGCAGAGCAGTATGTTTTTATTGCTTTTTAAATGATAATTTTCTGTGGGTCCACTTACTAAGTCTATGCTTGGGCCTATATAAGTCAAGGATAAAACTTGCCTTTTTTGCAAACACCATAATTTGAACAACTTCATTGTCTAAATTGTGTTTATATTTTCAGATTCTTCTAAAATGCAGAAGTACAGTTTGGGAGCAGAAATGGAAACAGGTTTGCTGATGCTGCTGGTGACGACCTCGTAGCTGCTCATGTGATCTCAAGTGCCCTGGTCAGACCTCATCACCAACAACCCCAACCACCCAGACTAGCCCAAAGTGGACCCACTGTGCCCAGCCCCCTCCTCACACGCTTGATCTGCAGCTCTTTCATGAGGAGCTGCGAGGAGATCTCCTGGACTTTCATGAGGCTGGTCCATCTCAGGACCACAGTCACAGCTCCTCACCCCACTTTATCGCATAACAAGACCCCAGTGTGACACCTGCCCAAGAAGTACACCTTACTTTGTGACATATGACAGGCTGAGCCCTGTCCTCAGATGGGCACAACTGTTTCAGACATGTCCGCTCAAATAAAAGAACTCAAATCCAAACCCTAACCACTAGAACAGCCTGTAGCATGAGCACTAGGCCCCAGGACAACAGTTTGAGTTGATATAAAATGGGTGATGCTTGATTTTTGTAATCTCCAAATGTTGCTATGCAGTTTGGATCGCTTAAAGAAATGAAGACTAAAGAAGCGTTTTCTGGTTATTATACACTGGTTTAAACAAAGCCTTTAACAGCCACTACTTGCTATATTCTCAAAACGATAGTACTTTTTGACAAATGTGTACAATTTCACGAACATATAGGACGTTATTTGATAGTTACTATTAAAGGCCTAAAAAGAAGATCAGCTGTTCAAATATGAAATAGTTTAGGCATGATTAAATAATAATTAAACAGCAGGCATGTTTGCGTTGCTTTTTGTGTGTTCCTGTAACTGTTTTGACCTGATCCCCCCGCCTGTTCACCCGGTGAATTTAGCACTGGTTAAAAGCATAAATAAGTTGTGTGTTACATAAATATAGTTCAAAACATATTCTGTTAATCAACTGTACTGTATAGAAAACACCACCATCCTAATATTAGTAATAAAAAAAACAACAACAACATTTTAAAATATATATACAAAGGGTCAGTGTCTCTCAGTTTCTCTGTATAAATAGTTTATTATTATAAACTTATCAAACTATCCTGTCTCATATGGAGATTTATGCTGATATTAATGCTGCTATTATTTTCCCTTGTTTGAAAATAACTCATTTAAAACGCAATTTCCAATTCCTTTACACTGATGAGGGCCATGTTTAGCCTGACAGTACTGTGCTATAGTCAGCAGGTGGCAGCATTTACTCTCTCACAGACTTTGTATAGTATTTTAATTTCATATTAATTTCCCTTCCCCTGTTTAGCTTGTTGTCTTTGTACAATTTCATTATTTTTATTGTTTAATAGAGCATCAGATTATTAAGTGCAGCCAAAAGCTAAATGTTGTACAAACAAGTCACCACAAGAGGTCAGTGTTGCTACACACGTGACGAGGCTTGTTTGGTCCAACCATAGTTCTTATTATAGATCCATGGGTCAGACTAAAGGCCTGCTGTTAATGAAGTGGAGTTAATATGTTAATATCATTACATCGAAAAAACAAAAAACAAAAAAAAAAACGTCTTTTTGACTACTATTTTGGATTTTCTTACTTTGAATTGTTTTAGGATATTCTGCTGAACACAACTTTAACTACAGTTATATTTAGGGGTTTGTTCAAGAAAAATGTCAGCAGTCCATCCAAAAGGTGCTAAAATGTGTCTGTAAATGTCATGGTTGAGGTTCAAGTATTACCCCAATGTAATAAATACACAAAGTAACCCTAAAACTACAGAAATATCTCATTATTTTTTACTTTTATCAGCTCTTTATCTTAATAAGATAAGATAAGATAGATAAGATATGCCTTTATTAGTCCCACAGTGGGGAAATTCCAGTGTTGCAACGCACAGTTCAAGAACAGCAGGAAAATGGAACATGCAATAAAACAAGATAATAGATAATGGCTAAAAAATAATAATTTAGAAATAGACTTAAAGATAGACTCTAATTTTGTTCCGGTGGAGCAAAAATATAAAATACAAAATATAAAATACAAAAAAAAAAAAAAAATTATGTACAATAAAAGTAACAGTGCAGCATATGAACAGAGTAAATCTCAGTAAAGTGACTTCAGTATATTATGTTATTTACAGTAATGACTATGTTTATGTACAGACAGGATAAATATAAGTAAAGTGACATGAGTGAATTGTACCAGAGGTCTTCAGTGTTGCACATAGATAGAGTTGAATGACACATGTTCAGTGTTAACAGTGTTCATTATACAGTCTAACAGCAGCAGGAAGGAAAGACCTGCGAAACCTCTCCTTCACACAGCGAGGGTGAATCAGTCTGTCACTGAAGCTGCTCTCCAGAGCAGACAGGGCGTCCTGCAGGGGGCGACACTCATGGTCCAGCATAGAGATGACCTTAGCCAGGACCCTCTTGTCCCCCACCTGCTGCACTGAGTCCAGAGGACAGCCCAGGACGGAGCTGGACTTCTTGATGACCTTGTCCAGCTTCTTCCTCTCCCTCTCTGTGATGCTGCTGCTCCAGCAGACCACACCGTACAGGATGGCTGATGCCACCACAGAGTCATAGAAGGTCTTCAGGAGTGGCCCCCTCACTCCAAAAGACCTGAGTCTCCTCAGGAGATAGAGCCGACTCTGGCCCTTCCTGTACAGTGCATCTGTGTTGTGAGTCCAGTCCAGTTTATTGTTCAGATGCACACCCAGGTACTTGTAAGAGTCCACTCTCTCAATGTCCCTTCCCTGGATGTTCACTGAGGTGGCAGTAGAGTGGCGTCTGCGGAAGTCCACCACCATCTCCTTGGTCTTCCCTGCATTGATGATGAGGTGGTTCTGCTGACACCAGTCCACAAAGTCCTGCGCTAGTCCTCTGTACTCCACATCGTCATCATCCTTAATGAAGCCAATGATGGCGGAGTCATCAGAGAACTTCTGCAGGACGCAGCTGTCCGTGTTGTGTCTGAAGTCTGCAGTGTAGAGTGTGAAGAGGAAGGGCGCGAGGACCGTGCCCTGGGGCGCCCCCACACTGCAGGTCAGTAGGTCAGACACGCAGTTCTTGGCTCTCACAAACTGGGGCCGGTTTGTGAGGTAGTCCAGGATCCAGTCTGCCAGGTCACAGTCCACACCGGCAGTCTCCAGTTTGTCCCTCAGGAGCAGTGGCTGGATGGTGTTGAAAGCACTGGAGAAGTCAAAGAAGAGAATCCTCACAGTGCTGCCGGGGTTCTCCAGGTGAGACAGTGAGCGGTGCAGCAGGTAGATGACGGCGTCCTCCACTCCAATGCCAGGCCGGTATGCAAACTGCAGCGGGTCCATCGCTGAGCTCACGGTGGAGCGGAGGTGGCCAAGGACCAGTCTCTCCAGTGTCTTCATCAGGTGCGATGTTAGAGCCACCGGCCTGAAGCTGCTGGGGTCTTTAGCGTGCGGTGTCTTAAGCACTGGTACCACGCAGGAGGTCTTCCAGAGTTGTGGTACCACCCTCAGCTTAAGGCTCATGTTGAAGACATGCTCCATAACTCCGCACAGTTCGTCTGCACAGGACTTAAGGAGCCTGGAGCTGATGCCGTCTGGTCCTGCTGCCTTCCTGGGTCTGATCTTCTTGAGCTCCAGTCTCACCTGGGCTGTAGAAAATGACAGTGGCAGGCTGGGGGGATGGGTGAGTCCATGTGTAGTGGTGGGCTGAAGAGCAGAGGCAGAGGTGTGAAGAGGTGCAGGAGTTCCCCATTGTCCAGCTGGGGAGGTGAGAGCTGGCAGCTGGGTGGGGGGAGTGGTGGGTGATTGATCAAATCTCAGGAAGTGAGAATTGAGCTCGTTCACCCACTGCCGGTCCCCCTCCGTCTGGGCAGGAGGCGCTTTGAAGCCTGAGATCGTCTTGAGGCTTCTCCACACCCCCTGGATGTTCTTCTGCTGCAGCTGTTGCTCCATCCTTCTCTTTTGGCTGGCTTGGCTCGTCCTGATTTTCCTCCTCAGCTCCTTCTGTGCAGCCTTCAGCTCCTCCTTGGTCCCTGACCTAAAAGCTCTCTTCTTCTCCTTCAGCAGAGCTTTTATGTCAGGGTTAATCCACGGCTTGTTGTTTGAAAAACACCGCACCGTCTGGGAGGAGACGATGTTTTCAAAACAAAAGTTGATGTAGTCCGTGATGCACTCTGTCACTGCATTGATGTCCTCCCCATGTGGGTCACAGAGCTCTGTCCACACTGTGGTGTCAAAACAGTCTCTCAGAGCCTCCTCACTCTCAGCAGTCCACTTCTTCACCACACGGGGCATCACAGGCTGTCTGTGCACAATAGGCTGGTACACAGGCCGCAGATGGACAATGTTGTGGTCCGCTCTACCCAGGGGAGGCAGTGGGGATGAGGAATAAGCCTCCTTGGCGTTGGCAAAAAATAAATCCAGTGTTTTATTGTCTCTTGTGGGGCAGGTAACATACTGGGTGTATGTAGGCAGAACAGGTGCAGGAGATGCATGGTTGAAGTCTCCAGAAATCAGGAAGAGAGTCTGTGGATGCTTTGTTTGGAGTGTGCTAGTACAGGAGTGCAGTGTGTCACATGCTGTCTCAGCATTAGCAGAGGGAGGAACATAGACAGCGATCACAATCACATGTGAGAACTCCCGGGGCAGATAATATGGCCTCATGCTAACAGCCAGCAGCTCAATGTCTCTGTTACACAGCTGTTCCTTCACTGTACAGTGTCCAGCTTTGCACCACTTCTCATTCACAAACAGAGCCAGACCTCCTCCTTTCTTCTTACCACTCTCTGCCGTCCTGTCTGCGCGCAGCAGGTGAAAGTTGTCCATAGCAACAGCTGAATCCGGGATTTGCGGGGTCAACCAGGACTCCGTGAAAAGCATGATGCTGCTGTCTCTGTATTCCCGCTGATATCGCGTGAGCGCCGCTAATTCGTCCGTCTTGTTCGAAATAGACCGCACGTTTCCCGCGATGACAGAGGGGAGCACAGGTCTGAAGCGTCTCTTCTTTTCCCGGAGTTTGCGTCCAGCACGTCGGCCCCTGCGCGTCTTCCGTAGCAGCTCCGCCGGGATGTCATGGCGGTCTCGGGGGAACACTACAGCGCAGCGCAGCGCTAACAGCTGATCCCTTGTGTATACAATGGGGGGTCGCGGGCCCACGCACATCGCGCCGGTGAAAATTGGCGAAAATCCAACAAAAGAAAAGTTGAAGCGAAGCAGAACCAACGCGTTTCTGAAGTACTTAGCTTTATGCACACTATTTACAAAAAGTACAAACACACAAAGAAGGTAAAGAGCAAAATAAGTTGGAAAATAGAGGAGCGCGATGCAACCAGCTGCGGCTCTCACCAGCGCCGGAAGTGCCAAACTACAAACAACAATTTGTGCAAACAACAATTTCAATATTACCATTTAATAATACCAACCTCTCGTCCCCTCTCTGTTGTCAAAGTCAGGTCTCTACAGTGTCAGGAGCAGACGACCCAAACCACTGCTCCTCTTTTATATCTCCTCTTCCCTGTATTTCAGCACAGATTTTAGATTTGTTGACCTGGAGCAGAATTGTTTTTCACAGTATCTTTAAAGATTAATATGACAAGTTTGGTAGCATTACAGTGTCATAAGTTTGGATAATTAATTAAAGTGAGTTCCCCTGCCCTCCATCTGAAATTATAACATCATCAAATTCTAATTAAGGGGTTTTTAATTAAGTAGTCGCTAAGCCTGAATCATTCTTAATAAATCATTTGTTCATAATGAAATAAGTCTTTATTAATGCTTTGTTAAAGGTACACTATATAACTTTTTGGTTGCGGGGCCATCAGCCGGGGTGCTTGTTTCTATAGATATGTCACTGTTCTGCCTGGAATGTTCCACAGTATGACATTAAATAGCTCTACCTTATATTTATTCAAATACAGGTGGTTTTATAGCTCAAAAATACCTAGAAAAACAGGCATTTTGACTGTGAGTGGGGTTGCCTCTCCACAGATCTGACCTGTAACTTTGTTTCAGACATTTCAGACAAAGAAATGACATCTCCATGGAGAAAAGCATTTGACGGATCCTCCACCAGAAAAGTTACACAATGCACCTTTAAGGCTAATTAGAAGTATATGTGTGTAGAATCCCTCAGTTGTCCAGGTAGAATCCATGGCAAAAGGAGAAATTCAATTTGTCAACCGGACAAAGTTTATTTGGTCGAATACGTTTCTCAGCTCCTCCAAGCTGCTTCTTCAGTTCTGGTCAGATGCTGGTGGACACTGCCTTATATCTGCCTGAAGGGAGGAGCTAACTACAATGAAATTACTCTGAGACTACCACACCAGTTTCTGTTAGTCAGGTGGGTCTATTCAATATGGAGTGGGAGTGGGGGTGTAGTTAGCATAACCATTCAGGGCCATGATGGTGTTTTCACACCTCTGGACATGTCCTGGCTAGTCCCATTGTTTTCTCTGTTTGTTTTGATTTAGGTTTGAGGATAGAGTTATAAATGGGAGACAAATGATGTCTGAGACCTCCATTTCTGTTCAAGGAAGGATTCTCTTTCTTGACAAAAATAGCCTCTTTAACTCCCCTCTCAAACCAGTTCTTTTCTCTGGCCAAGATCTGGACCTCACTGTCCTCAAAGGAGTGGCCTGTGGCTTTTAGGTGGAGATTTACGGCAGACTGAGGTCCATTCTGGCTCACTCGTCTGTGTTGGTACATCCTCTTGTGAAGTAGCTGTTTTGTTTCTCCAATGTAGCGCTCACTGCAGTCTTCACTACACTGAATGGAGTAGACCTTCTGTCTTTAAGTGTTTGTGGGTTTGAAATAGACTGGGATTTCATGTTGTCTGAAGATCCTCTGTAGTTTTTCAGAAACGCCAGCCAGGTAAGGAATAGTTACACCCTTTCTCCTGGGTTCTGGTTCTCTGTTGTCCTGTTTCTTGGCTCTCTTCGTTTTATTGAAAGCCCATTTAGGATATCCACAAACGGAGAGGGCTTTCTCCACGTGTTGTTCTTCTTTCTCCTTTCCCTCTGTGCTTGTAGGAACCACTTGGGCCCTGTGTTGTAATGTCCGAATGACTCCCAGTTTGTGCTGAAGTGGGTGGTGTGAATCAAAAAGCAGATATTGGTCGGTGTGTGTGGGCTTCCTGAAGACCTCTACCTGGAGTCGCCGTCTTCTCTTATCGTTACTGCACAATCTAAGAAGGCCAATGTGTTGTCCTTGGCATCTTCACGAGTGAATTTGATGTTCGGATCTACAGAATTGATATGTGCAGTAAAAGGTTCCAAATCTTGAATTTTGATTTTTGAAAAATTATCATCAACATAACAATACCAGTCTTCTGTGTTTTTTTTTGTTTTTTTATTTATTCTTATTGACACTGAGTATTTCTTTATTCCCACTGCCTCACCTGCCTCCCCTGACCGCATGTCCAGATGCCATTTCTCCTTTGCAATGGATCCTACCTGGATGACTGAGGGATTACACAAACAAAAGATGATGATTATTATTATTGTTATTCGTCTTCCCCCATATTTGATGTAGAAAGTCAGTAGCATTTCAGAGCTAGCTGGTTCGCATAGCTAGCTCCGTGCTGGATTGCCATGGATACAGGAAAAACTGCTCAAATCACACAATCCAACAGTCCTTAACTGTGCATTCTGCACTTCTGAGTTGGTCAAAATTCCTAAATGTTAAGTTGTAATGTAAATTTAAGTAAAAAATTAAACAAATTTAAAGGCTTCTCAGTGTGCCAGCCACAGACCCTGTAGCTTAGTCCTCTTCAGACCAAAAATGCAATTAAGAATGTTTTCAAACTGGTTCAGCCCTCGTTCATGGATAATGATTATAGATAATGTGTTTTTACAGGAACAGAAAGCAGCAGTGTGAAAGTGACATCAGTCCCGTCTTCTCTGGTGCCCTATGATCTGACCTTCTCAGCCCGAGTCGAGTCACTGCGGCCAGTCTCTAAAATGGAGTCCAGCTGCACCATGGACCCGGTGGAGTACCTTACCTGCTACATGAGCACGACCTTGACTGACTGTAATCACCGGTGTAAAGATGCATCTAAATCGGTTTAGTTTCACTTTCTATGACAGTCACTTCACGGCAGGGGTGTACAAACTTTTTTCATCAAGGGCCACATATCTAAACACAGACGAAGCAGAGGGCCGATCGAGGGCCATAGACTGGTGCTCAGTACAGTGAATAAATAGAAATATATGCATGTTTAACACGTTAGAATGAGCTATCGGTCCTTTATTCATGCTAAGATCCACAAAACCACACAATAAATTTTAAATATTGTCTTATCAAGGTAGATTTCCAAAAAACTTGCAGTCAAAACTGCTCAAGGTAATTTGGGCCAATTCACCTGGAAGCCTGAGGGCCAAGAAAAATTTGTCTGAGGGCCGCATTTGGCTCACGGGCCATAGTCTGGGCATGCCTGCTTTACGGGAACATGGCGCTGGCCCAGGCTCGTGAGATCTGTCTCTGATTTCCAGTAGCTTACAATAAACCAACAGTGCAGCTGTGCGTGCAGGCGTGTCATTTCCGCACTTGATAAGTACTGGGCAAAACAACGACAGTACAACCGGGTATTCTGCATTTCTGTCAGAGGTAGGACCATGATGCAGTATTTTTTCTTATTGTTCTTCATGTTTTAATACTCATCCACTTTTACTATTATAGCCTAACTCTATCTATTTACTACTCAAATGTTTTTTTAATGTTATTCCATTCAAAACAGCACTGAAAGATAAAACTGAGCTTTTACTGTTGCTACACGGATTACTGCAAGACTTCATTCAAAATATCTTTATATTTGTCTTACAGGTTTCTTAACACAAAGTAAAATAAATCGACAATGGAGAGGTGTTGCTGTGGACTGATTACGCATGAGAAGCAAGCAGGTATGGCTCACTTGAAATAGCCTACACTCGCAATAGTCCAAGTAAAAATACAAGGATAAATTAGTCACTATTTTGTGTCTGATTAGTGAAAGGATTGTTCAGTTAGGCATAAACATTAAATACTGGCAACAAGGGAAGAAATGGGAGTATTTACATTAGACTGGGTCTGGTCTGGGTGAGAAATGAAAGAGAATCCCGAGCAACCAGGGTGCGACAGGTTCCTCCCCTCTAGTTTGTCTGTTCCTCCCTATTCTTCAACATGTCATGTGTAACCCAACAGGGGCCACTTAAAACACAGGTAAGAACTGCAGGTGGTGGGTAAAATGAGGAACTGAGACCAATAAAAAAATATATATATATATATATTACAATATCAATGTGTGGCAGTCGAAGGATTAACACAATAGAATATGACAATGTCTATGATCTTCTAAGTGTTGCAGCAACGCCACCTCAAATCGAGTTGAGGAAATAGAATTTAACTAAAAGGCACACAGGTAAGCATATCAACAAGAGAGAGGGAGCCAGGTTCCATAATTTACAGAGTCTTTATTTTTCACATTTTAAAAGGGTACATTTAATTGAATTACTAGAATTATTTAAAAATAGCTATTTGCTTTAAAAGTGAGCAACACGAGATAAAACCACAAAACAGCGACACCAAGCTGCAACTCGGCTACTGCAAAACAGACAGTTAAACAGCATTAAGCACTACAGTCCCAAGCCGTGCAGAGCCGCAATAAAAACAAAACTAATACAAAAGAAAGGCAAAGCAAAAAAAGGCAAAGCAGAACAAGGCAGGAGGCAAAGCAGAACAAGGCAGGAGGCAAAGCAGAACAAGGCAGGAGGCAAAGCAGAACAAAGCAGGAGGCAAAGCAGCAGTAGCGGCGCGCTTGAGCCGCTGCGGATCACCACCGGTACCTAGAAAGTGAAATCCAAGGATTAATTAGAGCCTGCAGTAAAAGATTCTGGGGCAGACGAACCTACCACGGTGGAAATGGCACGCAATCCCAGGATTGTGTAAAAAGCAAAATTGCACAGATTACTGCTGCAGACGTGGTCCAAACACGGATTGACGCCAGACCCCTCTTACGGGTCGCCAGTCACACGCTGCACTGTCGCCACGGTTTGGGAGACACAGCGGCGAACAGCAAAAACTTAGTGGAGTGAGGTGCAGACTGTGCAACAACTAAAGAAAAAACTTATAAGAATTTAGGCATTGGTGAACTGATGGGTGTATCGGGCGTGCATTCCCGTCATTACCTGGAATGGGGCGCGCAGTACGGGCTACGCGCTATGGAGCGAGGGACCGATGCGGCGCTGAGCTGCGGCCGAGCAGCGGCACTAAAAGAAGAGGTGATTGCGTAAGTATGAATGTAAGGTGCGTTGGAGCTTAAGCTTGCGATTTTACCTGAACTGAGGACAGCGCGGCCACCAAGGGAAACCCGAAAGAGCGTGTGGGTCAAAAGGGGGAGTTACGGAGGAGGGAGCGCTTAAATAGTCCACCAGCCCGCGCTGCGGGGCGTCAGGTGAGTGCACTTAACGTCATGGGCCTCAATAGTGTCTTGCCACATATATATCTATATCTATCTATCTATCTATCTATCTATCTATCTATCTCTCTCTCTCTCTCTCTCTCTCTCTCTCTTTCTCTCTCTCTCTCTCTCTCTATATATATATATATATATATATATATATGTATGTGTATATATATATATATATATATATATACATATATATATATATATATATATATATATATATATATATATATACACACATATACACTGAGGGTTATTGTTAAAACAGGCTACGACCAGATTTAAATATGCCTAGGGCTGGCTGGTCGCGACCGCGGTAAACACAAGGAGGCAGAGCACCCACTGGAGCTTTGTGAAACACACACACACACAAACTAATAAACCTTAAAAGGGTAACCAAAAACGTGCAAGGTGAGGACATGCAAAATATACCACAAACACGAGGAGTGATGAGCCCAAAGCAGGAAACTCTGTCACCAACCCTCCACCAAATGGGGCGACCGCGCTGCACCAGGCCCTAGAGGAACACACAATCGGTTTAAAACAACGCACAGGGCAAAAGCTAGCCACACAGATACACTAGGGTCACTACGTACGGCTAAAATTAACTTATTTAACCCAAACAAAACAGCAGTGGCCGGCGGCGTCTATAAGACAAACATTTTGTTAGTGATAGCATGCACCCCTTTTAAAATTACATTTAGGACACTGCCTAAAACAGAAGCTTGTCGGGGGCCATAGGAAGCACGCGACACAGGCGACAGGCTCTTAACATAATCTAAAAACACGTAATTTTTCATTTTTCTCTTCTTGGCTCTTGGCGAGAGCGGACACATTTTCTCTTCTCTCCTGCCCCTTATCTTTTCCCTGCTTTGCTCTTTGTCTCGTCTGGTCTAGTGTCGAGTCTTTTTCCTTGAGTGACTCTCTCCGCTCTGCTCTCCAAAACCAAATTAACTATGCATTTGATAAATTGGTCTCTGAACGCAATTGACACTATTTTTTCAACAAGACAAGCAGGATCAGGCGAACCTGCGTGCCCTGCGGGAACCATACGCTGCTGGATATACGATGGACGGTTGGGACAAGTGGCGAGTTGTGTGTCTGTCAGTGCTTTCCATAGAGGACATAGAGGATTTATACTTATTCGGAACCATGATTGCAAGACTTTTGTTGATTGGATTAGGCGTGGCCCTGTCTTTTAAAGAAAATCGGAGTACCGAGGCAGCTGTTCAAAGCCCCACTTGGCTGCCCGGATTGATTGAAACGATGGGCAAAGCTGCCAATACTCAAACTGCGATTTTGAGCTGTATTATGGAAAGTTTTGCGGCCTCGCACCGCACTTTGGAAAACATCTCGGAGAGGTTAGCAGTCATTGACCGCAGACTTGTTGGAACTTTGGCTCTAATTCGCAACATGGAAAACATCTCGGAGAAGTTGGCTGCTCTGCATAGAGAGATGAGAAGACCTTGAGACCAATGGACAAAAGAGCAGTGTTGTAGAAATTGGGTGCAGCTGCTCGCTCTAAACCAAAACAACCCAATCTTATCTTGGCCTCCCCAAGCCAGCACCAGTCACGACCAACGCCAGGCTGGTGTCAAATCGCCCTGAGATTACAGCGGAGGGAGCCTGGCCCCTCCCCAACCCCTCGCAGCTTCGTACCTCCGACCGGGTGGGCGGGTCTGTTGCATCAGCACCGTCAGGTCTGCAGGATCCGGATGGCTGCTTGCCTATGTTGGACTTCCTCACACCCCTCCCCTCCCCTGTTGCTAGTCCTGTGAAATGTTTGTACTGTGTTTTGACTACGTAACTGATGCTCAGAGGTGTTTTTATTTTGTGTACTCACTCCATACGATGCCCCGTTAGGAGCATGGTCTGGGGGTGGTTCTCTTTTTTTTTTCCTCCTCCCCCTGTCCTCATGTGATGCTGTCTTTTGTTTATTTCTACTGGAATTTCCCCACTGTGGGACTAATAAAGGCATATCTTATCTTATCTTATCTTATAATACAGCCAACGCACAAACATACAAATTACCCACAGATAAAAACAAATATTCCTACAATAGTGGCACCTACCAGGCGGCTATTGTCTTAGTGCAAGGGTGAACCCAGGCAGCAGCTTACCTATACGCCCTACACCCTGCGTATAAATACTGCGAGTAATTTGCCAATACGGAAGTGCAACAGAGGGGGGGGAGGGGCGTATCCGCTAGCACTACACCACTATGTTGGCCAGCAATGGCCCAACTATGTGCCGCTACACATGCGCAGCTTAAACTTTGTATGGTCGCCTGTTCATCATTGTTACAGTCTTGACACTCCCATAGCCGCACACAAACAAACTCTCCTGTGCTGGGGCTTCATAGGAGCGGCTGGTGGTGGCCAACCCGGGCCTTTGCTTTATTGAACGTTGTCCAGAGGCATTGTTGGCTCTGCTTTCATCGCCCAGTGCACGGTGTGCCCAAGCATGTTCACGTGTTCTTCTCTCCGCATGCGTCTGTATATTTGTGACGCTTATTCATGCATTCAAGATCAGAAATGACAAAGACAAAGGACTCTTGTATGCTGCATACATGGCATAAAACGTGAAGAGATTTCTGCCAGTAGCCTACTAAACCAATATGAGTTTCTGAAGTTAAGACACTGCCTATTACAAAGAAAAAGAAAGAAAGTTATTTGTGCACTCACTTTTACGTACTTGTTAACCTGGCACCTCCTCTGTGCTCTCATCACAGCCCTGTGAGCACATGTGGGGAGGTCAGGTGGTGGAGCCTCTGGACAAACAGCTGACTGACCTGCACTCAGCACTACAGCCAATACAGGGACAGGAACAGAAACGGGGACAGTCTGCAGATAGAACAAGGAGAATCAACTGAATTGAGACCCACTGCACTACTGCAGTGCATGGAATGCGTCAGAGATGTAGTTACGATACTCTCTCGTTCCTTGTCTGCCTCTTCATTCACTCAATGCTATCCTGTCATATCATATTCAGTGGATCATGAGATACTTTTTATGGGTTCAGGTGATGATTTCTCAGGATAACGGGATAGTTTCTCGGAATTCTTATTTAATTCCTCAACCACAGCCCTTGTAGTGACAGGCCTAACTGTAATATCTGTAATAACTGTAGTAATCGAATAACCTCACATTAGAAGTGGGAGTAACTTGGACATAGCCTGGTCTTGAACACGTCCTAATGTCAGGTGTGTTGGTTTGTATCAGTGCCTCTGCAGAGTGTGGATGTTCAGGTGGATGTGAAGGACCATGTCGCTACAGTGGTGTCAACACTGCTCTACAAAAACAAAGAAGAGAAACCCATCGAGGCAGTGTTCGTTTTTCCCATGCCCAGTGAAGCAGCCGTCTGCCATTTTAGCGCTAAAGTTGGAGAGACTCTTATCGTGGCTGAGGTGAAAGAGAAAAAACAGGTACGTCCAAAAGAAAAGGAGGTGCATGTGCAGCACAACACAACAGGCAAATGGTTCTGACAACTAATGTATGATATGGTGATATGAACAAAACAGGTTACTGCTTCATCACGGCCTCTGTTAGAGAAACAACCAAGAACTTTTAGGTCTTTATGACAGGAACAGCAATATAGTCTGTTTAATTATTTCTTTTTAACACATTCATTATTTTTAATTTTATTATTATAGTTATTATTTTGGATGTAAATTACTTTAATTAACTAGGCTGACAAAGCCTAGCCAAGTCCAAACACCATAACAGGAGCCAATCATATAGAGTCTATGGAGCCAAAAGAAACATGGTTTACTGACCTTTGCATTTAACATGCAAAGTATTTGCAACATTATCTAACTCATTTTCACACTACCTGTTTCAGGCTCGTGAGGAGTACGATGATGCGCTGAGCTCCGGTCAGCAGGCCTTTCTATTGGAGGAGAGTGACCAGAGTCCAGATATATTCTCTATGAGTGTTGGCAGTCTGCCCCCGGGAGAGAGCGCCTCCATCAGGCTGGAGTATGTCACTGAGTTGGATGTGCAGGCCGATGAAGCGCTGAGATTTTGTCTTCCTGCTGTCCTCAACCCTCGATATCAACCTGCAGGTCAGACTCCTCTGAGGCTGGTTCCAAAAACAAAGTCAGTTTAGGATGTACAAACTGATGGGGAAGATGACAACACTGAAAAATGAATGGCACTGCACTACATCTTAGATTATGAATGTACTGCACATGCTGCAGTTTGCCAAAATCTCAAAATGTTGTTAAAAATTTAAAAGGTTAAAAAACTGCTCACTGTGCCAGCCAGTCAGCCACAAGACCAGCCAACCACAACTAACCATGTTGTTGTAATAGTCGTAATAAAACCTACAAACCCTGTATCTTAGTCTTCTTCAAACCAGAAATACAATTAAGCATGTTTTCAAACTGGTTCAGCCCTCGTGCATGGATAGTGATTATAGATAATGTGTTTTTACAGGAACAGAAAGCAGCAGTGTGAAAGTGACATCAGTCCCGTCTTCTCTGGTGCCCTATGATCTGACCTTCTCAGCCCGAGTCGAGTCACCGCGGCCAGTCTCTAAAATGGAGTCCAGCTGCACCATGGACCCGGTGGAGTACCTCAACCAAGATCAAACTAAGGCATCGGTAAACAACGCTGATGTTGTCCATCCACTGTAGAAATGACTAGGTCAACAATAGTTCATTTGTGTGACAAAAATATTCATAAAACCATAGAATCCTACAAAGACCATGCATTCATTTTCTTCTGCTTTATCTGGTGCTGGGTCCCGGAGGCAACAGTCTGAGCTGGAAGGCCCAGACTTCCCTTTCCACACACACTTCCTCCAGCTCTTCCGGGGGGATCCCGAGGCATTCACAGGCCAGCCAGGAAACATAGTCCCTCTAGCGTGTCCTGGGTCTTTCCCGGGGCCCTGGAACTCCTCCCCAGGGAGGTGTCCTGGAGGCATCCGGAACAGATGCCCAAGCCACCTCAGCTGGCTCCTCTCGATGTGGAGGAGCAGCGGCTCTACTCCAAAGTCCTCCTGCAACCTGATGAAGCTTCTCACCCTATCTCTAAGGGACGCCCGGCTACCCTGTGGAGGAAACTAATTTCCACCGCTTGTATCCGCGATAGGAATGTAGACTGACCAGTAAATCCAGTGCTTTGCCTTTGGACTCAGTTCCTTCTTTACCACAATGCTCCGATACAGCGACTGCATCATAGCAGACGCTGCACCGATCCAATCCACTACAAAGACAAAATAAGTCCAGTCCAGTTGACAACCAAATATTAGTAATTAATTAGTATGAAATAAATAGGGCAGAGCACTAATGACGTATATATATATATATATATATATATATATATATATATATATATATATATATATATATATATATATATATATATATATATGTGGTTGGTCTCTCTCTCGGGCCCTCTACCAGAGTCCTGGGAGCTTGAGAGTTCTGCGCAGTATCTTTGCTGTTCCTAGTACTGCGCTTTTCTGGACTGAGATGTCTGACGTTTTTCCGGGTATCTGCTTTAGCCACTCTTCGTTTGGGAGTTACAGCCCCGAGTGCTCCGATTACCACGGGGACCACTGATGCCTTCACCTTCCAGGCCTTCTCCAGCTCTTCCTTGAGCCCCTGGTATTTCTCTAGTTTCTCATGTTCCTTTTTCCGGATATTACCATCGCTTGGTATTGCAATGTCCACCACCACGGCTTTGTTCTGTTGCTTATCTACCACCACTATGTCTGGTTGGTTTGCCATCACCATTCTGTCAGTCTGTATCTGGAAGTCCCACAGAACGTTGGCTCGCTCATTCTCCACAACCTTCGGGGGAGTTCCCCACCTTGACCTTGGGGTCTCCAGCCCGTACTCTGCACAGATGTTTCTGTACATTATGCCCGCCACTTGGTTGTATCACTCCATGTATGCTTTCCCTGCCAGCATCTTACACCCTGCAGTTATGTGCTGGACTGTCTCCGGAGCCTCTTTGCACAACCTACACCTTGGGTCTTGTCTGGTGTGGTAGATCTGGGCATCTATTGCTCGGGTGCTCAAGGCCTGCTCCTGTGCAGCCAGGATGAGGGCCTCTGTGCTGTCCTTCAGACCAGCCCTCTCCAGCCATTGGTAGGATTTCTTGATATCAGCCACTTCAGTTATGTTTCGGTGGTATGCCCCATGTAGGGGCTTGTCCTGCCATGATGGTCCCTCCAGCACCTCTTCCTCTGACCTGGCCTTATCCTTGATGTACTTATGGATTTTGACTGTTTCATCCTGGACAGTGGTTCCCACACTCACTAGTCCTCGGCCTCCTTCCTTCCGGCTCACATACAGTCTCAGGGTGCTGGATTTGGGATGGAACCCCCCATACATGGTCAGGAGCTTTCGTGTCTTAACGTCTGTGGTCTGTATCTTCTCCTTTGGCCAGCTTATGATTCCTGCAGGGTATCTGATCAATGGCAGGGCGTAGCTGTTTATTGCCTGTGCCTTATTCTTGCCATTGAGCTGGCTTCTTAGGACTTCCCTTACTCGTTGCAGGTATTTGGCCGTAGCCGCTTTCCTTGTTGCCTCTTCAAGGTTGCCATTTGCTTGTGGGATACCAAGGTACTTGTAACTGTCCTTAGTGTCTGCTATTGTTCCCTCTGGGAGTGAGACTGTGGACTACCTTCCCTCTCTTTGTGACCATCCTACTACATTTCTCAAGCCCGAATGACATTCCAGTGTCTGTGCTGTAGATCCTGGTGGTGTGGACCATTGAGTTGATGTCTTCCTCGCTCTTAGCGTACAGCTTGATGTCATCCATGTAGAGGAGATGGCTGATGGTGGCCCCGTTTCTGAGTCGGTATCCATAGCCAGTGCGGTCAATGATTTGGCTGAGGGGGTTCAGACCTATGCAGAACAGCAGTGGGGACAGTGCATCTCCTTGGTATATGCCACATTTGATGGCCACTTGTGCAATTGGCTTGCCATTGGCTTCAAGGATGGTTTTCCACAACCGCATTGAGTTTGCAATGAACGCCCTTAGAGTCCAACTGATATTGTACAACTCCAAGCACTCAGTGATCCATGTGTGTGGCATTGAGTCATAGACTTTCTTGTAATCAATCCAGGCAGTGCACAGGTTGGTCTGACGGGTTCTGCAGTCATGGGCGACTGTTCGGTTAACCAGGAGTTGGTGTTTGGCTCCTCTGGTGTTTTTGCCGATGCCCTTCTGTGCTGTGCTCATGTATTGATCCATGTGCCCGCTTATCTTAGCCGCAATGATGCCTGACATGAGCTTCCATGTTGTGGAGAGACAGGTTATTGGCCGATAGTTGGATGGGACTGTACCCTTTGAGGGATCCTTCAGGATCAGGATCGTACGCCCTTGGGTTAGCCATTCAGGGTGAGTCCCATCCCTTAGCAGCTGGTTCATTTGTGCTGCCAGGCGCTCGTGGAGAGCCGTGAGCTTCTTTAGCCAGTATGCGTGGATCATGTCAGGGCCAGGTTCTGTCTAGTTTTTCATGCCTGAGACTCTTTCCTGAATGTCTGCCACTGTAATGGATTACTGGATCTTGTTCAGGGAGGTTGCTGTGGTCTTCCCTCAGAGCCACCAGCCACTGTGCATCGGTGTTATGTGATGCCTCCCTCTCCCATATGCCCTTTCAGTCTCCAGCCTTGGGGGGTCTGCTCTGGTGTTATTCCCCTGCCATTGAGCGTACACTTTCGCAGGTTGTGTTGCGAAGAGGCGGTTTATTTGTCTGGCTTCATTTTCCCACGTGTACCTCTTTAGGCGGCTGGCTAAGGCTTGCAGCCTTTGCTTGGCAGTTTCGAGTGCTTCAGGTATGGGCATCTGGCTGTACCTCCTGCGTACTTGTTTTTTTTTTTCATTGCACCTTTCTTGGCCTCTGACAATTGGCTCACTTCTCTCCGCGCTTCCTTGATTTTGGCCTCTAACCGTCTTTTCCATGGTGGGTATTGTCTCTCATGGCTCCCATGGTTGCTCTTATAGCCCAGCACCTCTAGGATCACTGCTGCTGAAGTGTATATCAGCTCATTGGTTTCAGTGATGGTTGTGGTGCTCTCAGTGCTGCATTCACATCTTCTAGGAGACTTTCAGATGGTACTTCACTTAGCTTCTGTAACTGGCGTCGGGGTTGCCTTGTGTTAATTCGGGCCATGATCTTATCTTTCAGGTCAGTCGCTGCCTCGTTCAGCGTGATACTTATTGGGGCTTCGGACCCAATCTCTGGTTGGGGAGTTGGTGTTAACGCCCCTCTGACCTGGCGTCCTGGCTCCCCCTTGCCGTAGCATTTGTGTTGTACCTCGTCAATCTCTAGTTGTGATAGCAGTTGCCGTTTGTGGATGTTGGAACACTGAGCTACTAGTTGTTTGGCCGTTAGCTTGGACTGTTAACAAGGCTCTGTTGGAATACATATATATATATATATATATATATATATATATATATATATATATATATATATATATATATATATATATATATATATAATACCATTTCATTTAAACCCCATTAGAGCTACATCTTCTACCACTGCTTTTACAAATACTGCACTACCACACATTTTGTCTGTCTGTAGGTGAAGCTGGCAGCAGGACACAAGTTTGACCGAGACGTGGAGCTGCTCATTTATTACAAAGACAGTCACCAGCCCTCAGCTGTGGTGGAGGCAGGACAAGCCTCAGCCAAACCTGGTGAGCACACACACTACTCTGTGTGGTCTACTGCCATCTAGGGGTAAAAGAAAGGTTTTGTTTTGTTTATCAATTTAAGCATATGTAAGTGTATGCATATGTAAGCATATGTACATTATAGAACAGTGATTTTCCAATAAGTAGATTTTCAGATTTTTATCAAAGTTTCATATGGGTTACTATTGGCCTTTCAAAGAGGCAAAGTTTATAATGCTTATTACCACTCTGTATGCATAGACTGCTGTAAATACAAATCTATCAGTATAGACTTTTTGTAAGTGAGTTTAAATTATTGTATGCTTTAGAATGAGCTTTTTACTTTTGACTGTTTGTTTTTATTTTTCTTGTGGCATTATTTTTAGTGTTTTAGCCTCTGTAAATCTGCAAAACTACTATCTCCATCTGTGCTTTGTTCAGATGTTATATTCACACACTTTGTAATACTTCTCATCTACTCTAGTAGTGAATCTGTGAGGAAAACTGTGTTTTAGTTTGCATGTATTCACCGCTCACACTTTGATGACAGTGTGAATGGACAAATATAATAGTAACAGCTGCCTGTTGTTTTCAGGCTCTCTGATGGGAGACCCAGCCCTGATGCTGAGTCTGTACCCGGAGTTTCCCAAAGACATTATGTCTTCCTCTGGAGAGTTTGTGTTTCTGTTGGATCGATCTGGAAGTATGCACTCCTCCATGGGCCACAGAGGAGAGTCAGGGACTCGGATTGCCAGTGCACGGGTATGCAGTGCGTACATAGGCTGTATACAAGAGCAAACTGTTATAGTTTGAGCTTTTCTCTCACTATTGTTTTATGTTCTCAGGACACTCTGCTCCTGCTGCTCAAGAGCTTACCCATGGGCTGCTACTTTAACATCTACAGTTTTGGATCCACATTTGAACAAATCTTTCCGTAAATGTTTTTTTAAAATCACAATATTGCAATCTCTGCACAAAACCCTGACACACACACCTAAAAATGCTTTGGCTGTGTCTTCTTTTGCAGGGAGAGTGTGGAGTACAACCAAAAGACAATGGAGGAGGCTCTGAAAAAGGTGGAAAAGATGGAGGCTAACCTTGGAGGAACTGAGATTCTGGCTCCTCTAAAACGCATTTACAGTCAGGGCTGCATCCCCAACCAGCCCAGACAGGTACATTCAGATTATCTGTGTGTCTGTTCAGATTAGCCTGCTTTAGTCTAGGTCTAGTCCAGGTCTGAAGCCGGGTTTATTCCCAGTTTAGATGTGGTGTGCATGAATGCAGACGTGGACGGCAGATTTGAGTTATTTTAGAGTGCATTCACAGTTGTTGGTCTTGGTTTGAGCCCAGTTTAATCCTGATGTACTTTGTGTTTAGTCCTGTTCTAGTCCTGGTTTAGTCCTGGTCTAGTTAAGTATTAATTTCAGGTTTAGTCCTGTTTTAGTCCCAATTTCTTTTTTGTGCAAGTGTAAACAGACCCTTTCATTTCTGGCCACCTTGACACATAATTAGTTTAAAGGCTTATATCTGACTTTTTTGTTTTTGTTTTTTTGAAAAAAGTACTGTCTTCTTTGTCACTGCTGCATGAAATGTTAAACTGTCTGAACTGTGCTCTGTAGCTCTTTGTCTTCACTGATGGAGAAGTAGGAAACACAAAAGAAGTCATAAACTTGGTCAGGTCTAATGCAGGCTCTCACAGGTAAAATACAGCATTGACTGAACTTGTGTCCTGTTTATTCTGTGAATCAAACCTCTTTTTGTCTCAGGTGTTTTTCCTTTGGGATCGGCGAAGGAGCCAGTTCTGCTCTTATCAAAGGTTTAGCCAAAGAAGGAGGAGGACACGCCCAGTTCATCACTGGAAATGACAGGATGCAACCCAAAGTAACACATCACAGTTGTGATTCATAGAGATTGCTTACTAAAGTCTGATGTTTTCCACCAGTCACTGTGACTGATTTTTGATATTGTTATTTATTATTATTGCGTTGTATTATTTTGATGCCAGCTCTGACTAGTGCATACTGTTGATGTGTCTTTTTGCAAGACACTTCATCCATATTTCCTATGTATGTGGTGTGAATGTTGGTTGGTGATCGTGGCTGTAGGAAAGCACCAATGACCACTGGAAGTGAATGAAAAATACACAATTGTAAAGGGACTATTAGTGTATTAATGCGATTAATGCATTATTCTTATTATTTACTAACCTCAAACGGATCAGATAACTTCTATAATCCCTGTGTCCTCTCCAGGTGATCCAGTCTTTGCGCTTCGCCATGCAGCCGGCGGTGGTCGACATCTCCGTGAAATGGGACCTGCCCAAAGGGGTGTCTGCCTCTGTGCTGTCCCCACCTCTCACATCCATTTTCCAGGGACAACGGTCACTGCTCTACACCCAGCTCACTGGACAGGTGCTCACTGTGGGCTGTAGGGGGCAGTACATTTCTGTTTAGAGCAATGGCCAAAAGCTGTGCTGTATTTTAGAGCAAAGAGGGAGCAGAGGGCTGTGTGACTGTTAAGTACAGCCTGGCAGGACGTCCCACCGAGAACAAGCTCAACTTCAGCCTCAAACCAGCGGAGGACACTGGGTGAGTCTGAACACACACTGTGTATCTAAAGGTAATTCAGTATGAACAGCTGGCAGTGTTGGAGATGGACTATATAACATATAACATAAGAGAGATTGTTATATGTTCAAACACAGCAAGGCCCATTGTTAAAGAGCTTTTAAAGCCACTCTGTACATTGTGTAGTTTCACCTTTATTTTAATGAAATATGTGTATAAACGCCAACAGAGAATGCCTGACAAGCATCTGCTGTCACAGTGAAGAATTGTACCTCAATTTAGAATTAAAATGTAATTACACTCACATTAATTACATGAACCACCTAATAAATAATAAATATTAATAAATACTGTAAACAACTCAACCCAAAACATACACATCAGGCAAAATCCGCCAGCTGGATGGTTCTGACCAAACCAAGATCTGGAGATGGGTCCCTGACCTCTGTATGGCACCTGCCCACTACTCCTGACAGGATGCCACAGCAGCACTGAAGCACTGGTCAAATGTAGAGAATGAACTTTCTCTATGTGGGATCAATAAGTATACCATTAACCTCAGCACTTGTCTGTTTAATGTAGTTTTCTGTTTCCTGTTTATGTGCAGACTCACAGTGCACAGGCTGGCAGCACGCTCTCTCATTCGATCTCTGGAGCAGGAGCAAGAGGGCGCTAGAGGACAGAAGGACGACGCTGTGAAGAAAAAAATCATTGATCTGAGTGTCCAATCAGGGGTCAGCAGCTCCTTCACTGCGTTCATCGCCGTGAACAAAACCAGCGGAGAAGCCATTCAAGGCCCTTTGCTTAGAAGAAATGTTCCTTTACCAAGCAAGTCCCAAAACTAAGCAAATTTTCCTCACTGAAAAAAACAATATATTAACATGAGCATGACGCCATTTGTAACCCGGCAATAGTCAATACTCAGAACTTAAAACTGTAATTGTAAAGACAGACAAACATGAACTCTGATTTGCAATGTTTACAGTCTCAAAACTGTATTTATTTTAGTTTCAGTTGACCTGTACATAATCCTGTACTAATCTCCCCCACAGTGATGATGACGGCCTGTAATTCACCCATGCACGCCTACCAGAAGTATAGTCTTACCTTGGTAGAGACTAATAAGTACAATCCAATACGGACAATGAAATCATGTAATGTAAGCAGTACAGGTACATGGACCGTCAATTGAAACATGTTCAGCAGTACAAGTATACAGGTGCAGTAAGTTACAGTTCGCGTTTTGGCTAATATTTTGTCTCAACATTTGTGTCAGGTGCCAAAGGGACCAGTCTCCCACAATCTGGTCGCACAAAGAAGAGTAAGTATCTGAATATGAACAAAGGTTGTTTAAAGGTAATATTCTGTTGTTTCCTCCCCAGGTAGTGCACCTCCTGGAGCCATTGGTGGTAAGTGATTTTGCGACTTTTAGTTTGTTATAACGTAATGATATGTAAATCAATCCACTATCTAAGAAAATGGCTCTCTAGCGCCGTCTTAACATTGTATTTTGTTTGTCTTTTTGTAACGGGCGTTATTTCTGAAGGGTAACAATCTGTCAAAGGCAGTCAATCAGTCTCGCGTGTTTCAGGAGATTACAGGAGAAAGTAGTGGTCAAAAAATGTGTTTATTAAACCTGAGCTGAAAGACGAGATCAAATATACACTTACACTGGGGGAAGGGGTGATGTAGGTGGAGATGAGAGGCAAGCTGTTCATGGTGGCATGTACCCCACAGACACAAGGGGGGCGCTATTATTATAATTATGTCTGTTTTTCTTTACTTATCTAGGAGGATTTTCGCCACTACTTTGTGCAACTTCAATGCCAAGTAAGTATGTGCAAGATACATTGTGTGAAGCCATGGAGATGTAAGTGGTTTGATCTTTGCAATTTTGAATTTATAATTGCCCAATGCAGAGAAGCACACACAATTTCATGCTACACCCCTGTTGGTTTGGTCCTGTTCTAGTCCAAGTAATACAATCAGGCCCGGCGACAGGAATCTGGGGTCCTGGGGCAAGACACATGACCCTCCCTTCAATAAAAATAGGTAGAGGGTAAATTTTTTGGGCTCCTAAGAACACAGACCCCTTCGTCCTCCCGTCAACTCCCCTGAGCGCAGTAGTCGACAAAAGACGTCCTGCCGATCCAGATGGGAATCCACACAAAAACAACAATTTGAACAGAAAAATAGCAGGAAACTGTATTTATATGACAATGCAGATTAAATTCATGACCATGATTCACTTCTAAATTTTCAACTAACCCACTTGTCTTTTCTGCTGTTGTCCCATAAATACCTAAAATCTAAATAAAAGAATGATCAACCAATAAAAACTTTAGTTGGCTTAAAAAAAAAATCATCAATCGATAAAGCGACTACAGGACTACAGCTCTAAGTCCGAATTTGTTTCTGGGTTTGGTTTAGTCTTGTGTGTGCAAGTGTGAATGCAGCCGAAGTGTCTAAACTGTGCTCTTTTGTGTTTGTAGTGGCTTCACATTTGTCTGCTGACCTGCAGATGAATGATGAGTGTTATGAAACTATGAAGTTTGGCTTGCCTCCAGAGCCCAAAATGCAGCAGGACCCTCTGCTGCAGGTGGTGTCCCTGCAGAAGGCTTCAGGCTGCTGGGAGTTAGAACCAGCTCTGGCCCAAGCCCTGAGCAAGACCAGCCAAGACCTGGAGAGCAAACTGCCTGCAATGGTGAGTATGGATGTCAAGATTATTAGGTTAATCAATATAAGAGCAAAAAAAAATCATACTCATAACTATCTTAGAAGCATTTATGTAAAATATATATTTTTTACACTTTATTTAGTTTACTTTGTCATTCAGAAGGTGATGCAGGGAGGTATTGGTGTGTGAAACAATGTCATTTTCACACATTTATTTTAGGAAATCATAAAATAATTATTCATGAAAAGTGTAATATGTATATATCATGCTTAATAAATATTTCCCTTAAAAAATATAGTTACTTAAATTGTCTTAATAAAGCATGAACAAAGAATTCACAATGAACAAATAGTTAATTAAGAATGATTCCAGCTTGGTAACTACTTAATTATTACCCTGACCTTATCTTCTAACCTCTTAATTAAGTAGTTACTAAGCCTGAATCATTCATAATCAACTATTTGTTCATTAATTATGACTTTGTGCATGCTTTATTTTGGCCAATTAAGATGTAGTTATTATAAAATGGAACCAAAATATATTATAACTGGTCCTCATTGGTGCTCTTTTCCACTCTACTGAACAGTTTTGTACAGAAAAAATATTCCTCTTTTTACTTTGTGTTGGTTGTTTAGGCAAAGAAAGAAGTGTGGGCCACAATTTTGGCTCTGGTCTGGCTTCATGGTCTGAAAGCTGATGCTAAGGACGAGTGGGAGCTGTTGGTCATGAAGGCTGTGATGTGGCTGCGCTCACAGAATGGTAACTTCTTATTCAATTAAATTACAATTAACAACCATGTGTCTCTTTATTTTGACCAGTGTGACGACTTGTCACTAATGTTGTAAGATTTGGTGAGATACAGTGGGACTTGCCTATTGTTAATTTCCATGGGTTTCAGGTTTCAGATTAGCTTTGATTCATTGATTGAATTCTCTACTATCATGGTGGTGGCAGTGTTAAAACTATGATATGGTTCAACACACTCTGGACTGAATCCTGATTAGAAAACCAAGCAGAAAGCCAATCTAATTGCAATGACAGTACCATTTTCTTCAAAACTGTGCAGCCCTTCTGTACATGAATTAAATGTTTATCATTGAGTTTTTGTCTGTTTATCTCTAGCTCTAGGCCTGACTGAGTGTGTGGAAGCCGCCAATGCTCTGCTGGGATGCACTGTTCAGAAAGATGCCCTGGGACTTTAGATCTATTTTGTTTATTAAACTGCTTAGTTAAAGGAAAATGCAAAATGTGTGTTCAGCAAATGTGCCTTAAATAAAGTACAATGTGTTAATCATAATAATTCAAGTCTTAGCCATATTCCTGCCATGTTCCCACATTGTGGTTTTTCTTTGCACGTTACTTCTGTACACAACAATAAATGCATTAATAAATGTCTCTAAAATGTTGTCTACTTTTTCAAACCTACAACTGTCATAAAAAAGCAAACTGGTCTTCAAAAATAGCAGGCCCATATGTTCCCATCAAAACCTCAGTTAAAAGAAAATTGGGGTGAAGTTTATGGGAAGTCAGGTAAAATAAGAAGATTGCCAAGTGAAACTACCGCTTTCAGTTCTATTCTGCGGCGGAATCGGTTTCATGGTTATTTTGGAGGTCCCAGCCTGAAAAGTTTGTAATCCCTGTTTTAGAGTGTTTCTAACCTCCGAAGAGCAAATCAGGCAGATAGGAAATTAAATTGGATCTAAACCAGGAAAAACAAGGTCAGCACATGTTATTATAGATTCATGGGCCATCTGTGGACTTCACCTTAAAACACTTGTGTGAGCAGGACTCTGACTGACCGTAATCACCCGTGTGAAGACGCATTTGTCCGGTTTAGTTTCACTTTCTACGACAGTCACTTTACGGGAACATGGAGCTGGCCCAGGCTTGTAAGACACTGTCTCTGATTTCCAGTAGCTCACAGTAAACCAACAGAGCAGCTATGCGTGCGGGCGTGTTTTGTGAGAACCATTATAGATTAAAGACTAAAAACCAAGAGTGCAAAAACTGGGAATATAACTAAGGGTGCTCATGAAAAAGGGTACTCTGTTAGAAAATATTTAAAAGCCTTTATTTTGAAAAGGCAAGTTTGGTCATCCTCATCTTCATCAGTGCTCGGTAGGTTGAAGGAAACTGTGCATCTCCTGTTGTATTTCTCGCCCCAAGCGTATTTACAAGAGCATTTGAATGTTCTTCAAGTTGTGTGTTTATTTGTCACACATTTGTAGACTTTTGTGTGGGCTGGAAACCAGTGCACTTGAGAGCATGTCCAGCAGAGGGTGCACTGGTCCGTCTCACTGCTTCCATGTCGCTCTGGAGGCATCTGCAGAGTCAGTAACAAACATGAGCTGCATACAGAATATACCTCCTGCACATGAACAACTGACTGAGACAACCTTCTGCAGCCTTCTACTGTGGACCTACCTGTTTTCTTCTCAAGTCCTTCAGTCATCGGTACATCCTGCTCTGTGTTGTTGTGTAGCCTGTTTTGACTTTCAATTCTTCCTGGTAGATCCCTGTTCAGTGTCCAGCAGGGGGGGCATTGACCTCCTTCACTGTGAAGAGAGACTTTAGATTAGATTTACGTACAGGTACAGTTGCATTGACATAATATACATTTTCTGTAAAATGCCACAGTTCACACGTACCTTTAACGCAGCACCTCCAGGATTCACATGGACTGTGTCATATCTGTTCCAATGACAAGACAGTATCTAAAACACACACGCATATTAGAGAAAAGGCAGACATACTCTGCTAAACGTACACATGACAATACAAACCTGTAGGATCTGTACAAACTGTCGTTTTTTCACGTGTCAACTGCTGAGATGATATGAGCATCATGGACATCTCCTGCAGGGGGCAGCGTCAGTCATGCTCTTGTGCTTCTGATGAAAAGGACTGACTGCTCTCTCTCTGCTCTTCTGGAAACAGGCTGAGGCTGCGATGGTCCTGAGTGACTAACAACGATGATTGACGCCTGTTATGACCCAGCTCTGGCGTAGTCCCAGGCCATGCTGTGGTGATGGCCGCTGGCACACGATGGCCGCTGGCACACGATTGCTCACAACAGGAGAGAAGGCACAGACGCTCTTGGCACATCTGGGGCAGGACGCTGTGACATAGAAGAATGTAATTCAGAAATGAGTGTTACTAATGTGAATACTGTAATACTTGTTACCAGGCTTCATGCCTTTACACAGCATGTTTTAATGGACCTAATTGCAGTGTACCTGGTGCTCCTCAAGTCTCACCAGCACTGCTCCTCCTGCGGCTCCTCTGGTCACAGGACAGACTGTTTACATCCCAAAGATCTACCGACAACCACGACCCATGAAACACAGACTTCAAATCAGAAAAAGAAAAGCTCAATGTAAAACAAAGGAGTAGTACTCACCTGGGCCCTTGGAGCCATACTTACTCGCAGCTGCACTTATGAACAGTGACAGGGTTAAACACAGACTCACAGTTCGCAGCTGTAGGGAGAGTGGTAAAAGCAGGCAGTCAGGGTGTCCTGGAGCACCTGGACAGAGGAGCGGGGCACCCAAGGGGGGGTTGCCAGCATGAAGCAGCACATGGCAGTGACGTACAGGCCAACCTCCTGTGGGCGGGGCACCGTGGGCAGGACCAGCTGCACAGACAACAGTTCAGTCAAACTTTGAAAACAACCACCGAGTGATCAGAGCGCTCAACAAGTCACAGTGAACTGATCCTGATCTCTAGTACGGTCTGATGTGAGTGACTCCAGTACTGTGTAACTTGTGACAGTGGGCGAGGCTTTAACATACCTGAATATACTGGGCGTTGCCCACGTGCGGCCACAGCGGAGGCATGTGAGTCAGATGCCAACCTGCAGGCTGATAAAAGAACATACATGTTATGTTACATACATGTTTTTCCACATATACAAACACATGAATGAGAACACTCACCACAAGAGGGTGGTCTGCATGGGCCCAAAACTCCTGAGGGGCCAACGGCCCTGACGAGGTGGGCCCAGGGCTCCTGCTCCGAGAGAGCTAGCAAACACACACACACACACACACACACACACACAAGAAAGACAAATATGGTTACGCTTTCTTTAACCTCATAAATCAGATTATATAGAGAATGTGTGTCTGACTCACCAGGGGGGCAGGGGGAGCCTGGTGTCCACGACTCTCCTCCCGCCTCACAGGGTCCTCCTGTGGGGCAGAGCTCAGGGGCTGTGGGGAGCTACCGCGCCTACGCTGATCAACAAGAGGCAAACGTGTTTGTTTTTCACACAGAGAAAAAACATTTAAATGTTCCATTCAATGGACATAAAAAGTGTCTTTTGTGAAGGGCTTACCTGGTGAGCACCGCCACGCCGTTCCTGACTCACAGGGGGCACCAGAGAGGCAGCAGAGGGAGGTCGAGGGCTGCGGCTCCTGGGTGGCTAAAGGACATAAAGAAAGAATACATAAATGTAGACTAAATTCAAGTGTGTAATCTTAGATTTGAACAAAAGACAAACAAGAGACTGACCTGAAAGCCGGGGCTCTGCACAGGTGAGGCAGAGGAGGAGGGCCCAGGGCTGCGGCTCTCAGCAGGCTGACACAATAACATCACAGCATTAATGACATACAATCCTTTAGTCTTTTCACACACAGAGCTGCAGCTAAAACAGTCAAACTAGTGCACATTTAGCAAAGGAAACACTTACCTGCACAAGAGCAGAGGCTCCAGTCTGCAGAGGCAGAGGGCTTCTGCTGCGGGCAACCTACAAAAGGTCATGTCACGTTAAACCATGCAGACAAATGATGTAACTTAAATAGAGCTTTAATATAATCATATACAAGTTATACAGAGATAATAATGCGATATATGTCCGTCCAACATATGTGGAAGTGAGTCTTACCTGCTGAGGAGCTGGCGCTGACCCAGAGGTGGAGGGCCCAGGGCTGTCCTCTCTCTGGAGCTGGAACATCACAAACACAAAGGTCAAACAAACGTTTTTACAACAACACAGCAACCACACGACTGTCTTTATGCAGACACTTCTGTCTACAGAGTGGATGTGAGCAGGCCTACCTGTGTGGAAGAGGAGGGGGACG
This sequence comes from Taenioides sp. WSHXM2023, assembly GCA_029959045.1. Classification (NCBI taxonomy): domain Eukaryota; kingdom Metazoa; phylum Chordata; class Actinopteri; order Gobiiformes; family Gobiidae; genus Taenioides; species Taenioides sp. WSHXM2023. The sequence continues at coordinate 22,880,341 of CM057093.1, forward strand.
AGCGGTCCCTCCCAGGACCCCCACGCCGGGCTCTCTTAGGGGTCCCAGGCGTCGGAGACCTCTTCCTCTTCCTCTTCCTGCCGTCCTCCTGTCACACAAAAGACACACAAATCAGCACTTTGTTTCAATGACAAGGCAAAATAGATAAAACTGGGCTGCAAAATTAATCACAGTAAAATTTAAATCAAAATTTGATAAAAGAAAAAAGACTGCAATTATTTAAGGTTAAAATAGGTCTTAAAATACACTCTCATGTTGTGCAAAAACATGATTTTTATTTACCCATCTATCTGAGATAGAGAAGGATTTATATTCAGATGTGGGTGCTACTTTTTAAAAGTACTTCTCATAGTAGTTTTCAGACACCACATCTTTACTCCTACTTAAGTAATATTTTATTTGAAGTAACAGTACTCTTACTTGAGAAAAAGGTGTGGTTACTCTTACCACTGCAAGTCTATAAAAGATTTATGTTGACAACATGGTAACATTTGTGTTTCTTCCACTGCTCCTTCAGATATGATTTTTAGTCTCATTTTTCTGTCTGTCCTTTGAAAATACTACATATGAGCACTATTTCATGTTTTGTCCTTGCAATTACTTTCACTTTAAATGACAAATCTGATGTTTTGTCCACTTACTTTGAACTTAAGTTACTTGAGTAGTAGTTTCCCCTAAAACTTTTACTCTTAGCTACTTAACACATTTCTTGGACATCTACTTTTTACATAGACTGGAGTCATTTTTTTTTTTTTTTTTTTTTTTTTTTTTTTGAAGTAACGTTACTCATACTTTTGTACAATTTGTGGCTACTATACCCAATTTTCATGGACATCCTGAGACAGCAACATTGACTGTCACAGTTAAAGTTAGTTAGCTTACCACTACTCCTTACAACTACTAGCATTAGACCAGGGGTCGGCAACCTTAAATACTCAAAGAGCCACTTGGAGCGTCTCCCACAGAAAAGAAAACACCCAGAGCCACAAAACCCTTTTGACTCTAAACCAGTGCTAACCAGGGGAACTACAGGCAAAACTACAACTCCCAGAAAACGGACTACAACAAGCGCCATCCTCCACTACAGCTCATAAGAGCGAGTCTTAAGAGAATTATTTACACCTTTCAGTCTTTTCATCACAACAGTAGCAACATAAATAAAGTGCATGAGTGAAATAAAGAACTGCGCTCCACTGAGTCCTGCCCTTTAGTCCGACAGAAGCTGACCGCATCAGCGGCACAAGGAGCAGCTGTTTATGCAAATGAGCCATGTGGTTTTAAGTTTCGCTTCTGTATAACGTAAACAAATGTGCCAAAGCTGCATTAAACACATTATTATTTGAGTCCTCCTCGTAGGAAATAAAAATCCAAACTTAAATTATCCACCCACAGCGAACCAAAAATGCGTCTGCGTCACTCCTCCATGACTGCATTTACCTAAAGAAAACATGCACATTCACACAAATACATAGAATTATCAACAAGCACAGTCAAAGTATTGTGGTTATCAAAGTCTGGTTATAGCTATAACTTATAAAGAGCAACAGGGAAAAGAAAGGGTGGAGTAAGGTAGCTAAAGTTTTCAGAGTGAATCATGTGTCACTTTTCACGTATAAAGACACAGTACTAGTACTACTTTTCTGTATATTGCATATTGTTGTTCGCACCCTGCCCCCTTTTAGTTAACTAATTGCTGCTCAGAGCACGTCTTAGTTGACCAAGAATTTCATCGACTACAGTAGAAAATATGGTGAAGAGTGGGAGAGTTGGACATTCAAGAAATGTAAATACTCTTCAGTCACTTCTTTAAGGCATGCTTTGTAAAATTACAGGCAGGCAGTATTAAAGAACACTTTTTTACTCTCCCTTTTGCAATCCATTCGAAATGTGTTTAAAAAATGCTAGTAAATCTGTTTTTTTTATTATTGCTTAAGGTCTACCCCAGACTAATGTGTTCTTGTTACATGCTTGTGTTATAGGTCAGTACCCTCAGGTTTCATTGGGGTGTTGCTGAAGTATCCTGTGGTGAGCAGTGAGTCTCCGTGAGCCCTCGTCAGATGGGACAGGAGGTTGTCTCTGCAGGTCAGACTGAAGCACTCTAGGCAGGTGGGAGTGTCCACTGCACACACACAAACACAACACCACAAATTAGAACAAGCAACATAACATCAAACTGGTTCAGAAACCCCTATAATGAAAAACACAGCAAGGCCAGTTACGTCGCCTGGATTGGCGTTACCAGGGCCCCACCCTGGAGGTCCAACTCCTTGAGCTGGACTCTCTGGCTTTGCCCGCAGGCAGGTGTGGGCCTGCTCATTGCCCCACAATGCAGAGTACCTGGCCTTCTTGGAGTCTCTGGGAGGGGTACTGGACAGTCGCGGCGGCAATCCCCAAACCCGGTGGTGGACACCAGAAGTAAAGGATGCCGTCAGACAGAAGGAGTCTTATTGGGCTTGTGGGCCAAGCATGCTGCCGCCTGGCGGTCACAGAGGAGGTCACGCTGGTGGGACTATGTCTCTTGGCTGGCCTGGGAATGTCTTGGGGGTCCCCCCAGAGGAGCTGGAGGAAGTGTCTGGGGTGTAGGAAGTCTGGGAGTTCTGGCTTAGACTGTTGCCCCCGCGACCCAGCCCCAGATAAGCAGAAGAAAATGGATGGATGGTGGAGTGGTCAAATCCACTGACCCACAGGTTGGCTGGTGTGATTCCAGCTCCCACAGATAAATGCTGTTGTTGTGTCCTTGGGCAATACACTTAACCTACCTCGCCTCCAGTGTCTGCGTACACTGGTGTATGAATATGTGTGTTACTTGAAGCTGAAAAAGCGCTATACAAAAATGTGACCATTTAAAAATTATCAAAAGCAATGATATAGATGGGCAGTGTCCCAAGCTTGATCTGAAAGAGGCTCAAAAAAAGTGAGGCCCCTCGACCCCTCCAACCATTACAGATCACACACCACATTCATGCTAGGCAAGGTGGTTAAAGTATCTTGCCTAAGGACACAACAACTGTTTGCAGTAGACTAGACAATAGCCACTGCTGCCTGACTGGTATTAACCTGCAGCCTCTCATCCCTTTAGGCCCAACTCTGCTTAGACTTAATTGGACAAAAGTGGTTGTTTCCGTATATACAGAACAATAGCAGTCTTATTTGGTAGTGTTATCATTGATTGTATGCATGCTATAAAAAGTATTACTCAATCCTGAGGTTACTACAAAGAAACAAAAATAGCCCATAGTTTGCTGCCTGCCGCACCTAGATCTCCTCTCCTTATGTCCTCTGATTCAGTCCTTATTGTAAACATATAGGGCTCAGTACATTTTATCAGGTGTGCCGTCTATATGATAGATAGATACTTTATTGATCCCAGGTGATTTATTGAAAGGGTGCATTACATTTGGCCACAGGGACAGCCGGTTCCTCAGGGTGCGGCAGGTGGAGGTAGATGTCCCGATGTCCCAGCTCCACCCAGTTACTATGGCTGTAGAAGTCCTGCAAAATAAACAAATAAATCAAAAAATGTAATTGCAATGCAACTTCTATTAACTTTTTTGAAAACCTTTAATATCTGACATTCAGTTACCTTGTGACCGACTAGACAAAATTTGTTATTTTATGTATAAACATTAAATGCATTTTGGAGTTAAAACCATGTCTGTTTGCTTTTATTGTCTTATAACTTTTTTTTTTACAACTAGATCATGTGAAACCTTTTCCTCCTCATCTGACCTTTGTTCAGGCTTACCTGTGTTCACTATCAGATAACAGTAACATTATGGTTACAGTACGTAACCATGGCTTTCTGAGTGAAGAGACTCTCCATCCAGTTACATATTCCATATGTGCTGGACTGACCCACAGGGTGTCAGGTGATGTGGATAATTATTTAAGACACACCACCTGTGAGATGACTGATAACACTATAAAGGCCCCTTTGTGGCTCATGCTCATTTATAAAATTTTGATGCAACGGATCCCCAAGGGGAATTGAGCTGGAGAGATAGTCTCTTCGCTCAGAGAACCATGGTTACATACTGTAACCATAGCATTCTCTATTATAGCATATCGAGACTATCTCACCACCTAGTTACATATTCCATATGTACGGGACTGTGTAAGACACACCGCAAGGGGATCGAGCAGGGGGTAATCGAATGAGACTCAAAGTACTGGTCCCACCGGCCCTGGCACCAGGAGAAACCAAGGAGGCACTGTCTTTCAAGACGCAATGGCTGGGGAGACGTAACCCTGCAAGACACAAATGGTCAGTCTACCTTTTTTGTTGATTCTTAACAAACAACTCCTGCCAGATGCAGAAAGTTGTCACTTAGGTCCCAACAAATGAACCACTAACCTGCAAGATGCAAGGATAAAAGGAGGAACAACTCATCATTGAGATGTACCAAGCACTTGTTCACCAAAGAACATGCTCGCTGCCACATTAAGATGGTAAAAGTGGGCAAATGTGGAGGGGCTGACCAAGTGGCAGCAGTGCAGACCTTGTCCAGTGACGTGCCATGCCAGAAAGCCCAAGAAGCCGCCATCACACATGTAGAATGGGCCCTGAAATTCTTGGAAACTGAGCGCCTATGAATACCTGCTGCATTCAGCCCGCAGTGTCAGAGGTGTTGGCTTTACATGCAAAGTCCATGAGCAGCGTGCGTCTAAGAAGGTCCAACATTTCCACAGTGTGTTTCAGACTGACAGATTGCATCAACAAGTCAGTGCAACATCCGAGCTTTAGACATGGGCTGTCCCAGCGCCTTTCTCTTAAAAATGCTGGTCTGTGGTCTTATGCCTCCTTGTCTAAGTAATGTACACCTCCAAGCCCTTGACCAGAACACAAGCAATTGCCTATGCTTATCACTCTCTTGTGTAGAGAAGTGGCAACTGAGCTTCAAGGCCATATATGAGTGCCAGCCAAAACAACACCTATCCCTTCAAACAGGAACCTGCAAAGGTCCTGATGCATTGAGAGTGCATGGAGCTCAGTTACCCTCTTAGCTGAAGCTAATGCCAGCAAAAGGGCAGTCTTCAAAGACAGCCATTTCAGGTCTTCCACTTCAAGGGGTTCTCCATGCCCTATAAGCAGCCAAGATTTCCCTTAGTGTGGATGGTGACCTGCCAGCCTCCAAGAGTCCTTGCAAAAACTGTAGAATCTCTGGTGCCAAGCATACGAGAGGGTCAACCTGACGTTGCCGTCCCTCCCCTGTTGGGAGATCTGTTGCCACATTGTCTAGCTCTGGCATGTGAACTGTCACATGTTAGAGTTCAACACCATACCCAAACACTGTGTGTCCTGAGATGGTTCCAGCCTGCTCTTCTCTAGGTTGAGATGCAACTTCAAAACTGTAGGTGCTCCAACAGAAGAGACAGGTGAACTCACCACTCCTCCAGTGTTTGTGCACATGGGAGACAGTCATCTAGGTAGTTCAGGATTCTGTTTTAACTGACTCTGCTCCTTGGAAGTGGTACAGTAGTTCATTTCTTCACAACAACGTGCCTCAAGGTATGGTTTGGGCATAATGAAGCAGTTCATACAAGAGGAAGGAATTTCTTTGAAAAAAGAAGCAAGTGCCCTCCTCTACAGGCATTTGCACTCCACAGCCTTCACAGTTGTGCATCATTGTGCCAAACTGTGCCACTCAGACAATGTGTGTTTTTGTGATTAAACTGGCACAGAGTAGCTCTCCTACAGAACCAAACACTGCATCCTTTCCGCTCAGCAATGGGAGGCTGCTTACCTCGCACATGGTTTGGTCAGGAAAGCCCCAAGTCTCTTACCCATGCTAAATGGCAAATAACACTGTCTTCTCAACCTCGTCACTTCTGTCTCACACACATCCTTTGAGCACGAAGCAGGCAGGTGCCTTTATAGCATCATCATCCAACTCATGGGTGGTGATTCTTAAATAATTAAACACAACACCTGGCCCTCATAGTTCAGTCCCATACATATAGGCCTACAAATGTAACAGAGTGGAGAGATAGTCTCAATATCTATCATATATTTTCTAATATTAGGCCAATACACTATGCATACTATGCATGCATACATATATATATATATATATATATATATATAGCACCCGAGCAATAGAGGCCCAGATCTACCACACCAGACAAGACCCAAGGTGTAGGTTGTGCAAAGAGGCTCCTGAGACAGTCCAGCACATAACTGCAGGGTGTAAGATGCTGGCAGGGAAAGCATACATGGAGCGACACAACCAAGTGGCGGGTATAGTGTACAGAAACATCTGTGCAGAGTACGGGCTGGAGACCCCAAGGTCAAGGTGGGGAACTCCCCCGAAGGTTGTGGAGAATGAGCGTGCCAGGATCCTGTGGGACTTCCAGATACAGACTGACAGAATGGTGATGGCGAACCAACCAGACATAGTGGTGGTGGATAAGCAACAGAACAAAGCCGTGGTGGTGGACATTGCAATACCAAGCGATGGTAATATCCGGAAAAAGGAACATGAGAAACTAGAGAAATACCAGGGGCTCAAGGAAGAGCTGGAGAAGGCCTGGAAGGTGAAGGCATCAGTGTTCCCCGTGGTAATCGGAGCACTCGGGGCTGTAACCCCCAAACTGGAAGAGTGGCTAAAGCAGATACCCGGAAAAACATCAGACATCTCAGTCCAGAAAAGCGCAGTACTAGGAACAGCAAAAATACTGCGCAGAACTCTCAAGCTCCCAGGACTCTGGTAGAGGGCCCGAGCTGATGAGGGTGAGAGAGACCAACCACCGTGGAAGGTGAGGAACACTTTTTCTTATATATATATATATATATATATATATATATATATATATATATATATATATATATATATATATATATATTTTTTTTTTTTTAATATTATATTATATTATAGTAAATGCTGTACCTGTAGTGAGTGAAACAGTTGTCCCAGACTGTGGCGTGCTCGCTGGTACTCTCTGGCCTTCAGTGAGAGCAGGGTTTGGGTCCACATCTGCCGTAGTGTCCCCATGGCCCCCTCCCACTGCTCCGAGTCAAAGTGGAACACTGGGTCCGACCTGGTGGAGCTCACGAAGTCCATGGCTACATTAGACTTCACCACCTCCCCCACAGCCCTCCAGAAACCTCGAGCCAATCTGCTCTGTGCATGGGGACAAGAATAATGAAGCTAAATCTTAAATTAATTAATCCATCAATAAAGTCCTATTAATTTCATTTTTCATTTGATTTATTTTGAACACTGCAGAAAAAATACACACATAACATTAATCATATTTTGTTCAAAAACGAGTGTGAAGTTTAACAACTTATTAAATCTCTTCCAACTGAATTTTAGTTGGTATTTCAGAGTGGAGGTAACTGGATGATCTGAGACAGCCCTCTGTCCACACATGTGGAGGTCACATAAACAAAAGCACATGGAGCTTTTACACACAGAGCACATACGGACCCACTCATTCTCTGGACAGACAGCCGACCAACCTGGGCTCAGCCAGGGTCCGAAGTAGGAAAAGTGGGGCATTGAATCGAATTGTGTGCCCAGAGCTGCACTGCCTCTACTAGAAAGGCAACAGAGGCACAGTTATGATGTTGACGGCTTCCCTGTCTTCCTCATCAAGAAAGAAAGTTTCATGGGATTGTGTGATGCATTCACAGGATCATAAGATAATTTCTTTGTATCACGGGATAGTTTCTAGCTTCTAATTATTAAATTCCTCACCCATGCCCCTTGTGAGGCTCTGTACCATATTAATATATCAATCAATATAAATTAATAATCACCATTAACAAACTCAACATTCAAAGCTTTACAAATGTGGTTTATGAATCAGTGCAAAATGATAACAAAAAAATTATGTTTAACTAAAAACTGCAATAAATATTTTTTTTAATAATATGGTTAATATAGAATGGTTTCAGTTCATGTTAACTCAAACATCTGTAATTAGACTGGGTGACCCACTCCTGTTGTATTCTCACTTAAAACCACTAGATGCTATCTACGCTGCTAGTGTTCCAGCTTTGGCCTGACAGAAGACCAGAGAGCCCGGGTGAATCTGAACAAAGGTCAGGTGAGGGGAGGGGGGTTGTTGGCGGGTTATCTTTAAAGCTTACCTGTTCCTTCGTGTGGTCTTGCTTTTTAATGTCTCTCAGCGTTTCCATGGTGACATTCAGGATAGCCCTTTCGGTGATGTACTGGTGTGTTTGTGAATCCCAGGACAGGGTCAGGACACGGGACCAGAAATTCGGCAGGAAGCCCAAACATGGTACAGCCAGGAAGATGGTCCAGATGAATATGATACACAACGTTTTGGACCTTTTCATTCTTTCTCATGGGTCAATGCTGTGTTGTTGATCACATCCTACCTGCTGATTACAATGCAAGAATGTTCAAGTGCATATGACTCATTTCACTAAAACATAGTAAACATCATCACATTTGAGACTTTATTAACAATCTTGCCTATTTTTTTAGTTTATAATTTGACTTCCTGTTCAGACATGAGCAGAGATGACATATGTAGAGATTAATTCCATAACTGTCACTTGGCAACCATAATATTAACAAGGACCGAAGACTTGATTAGACTAATAAAAATAAATGTATTTTGTTAAATTAAGGTTTAACATAGGCAGAGGTATTCTGTTTTAGAACTCACCGTTACTTCCTTTATTTTTCTACTTTTCTTCCACAAACTGCCACTTAACAGGTGTATCACTATAATAAATATTTACTATTGGTACTATACCACCAAACCGAGTAATAATTAGAAAAAAAAGAGTCATATACACTTTAATGTATATGTATAAGTATTTCAATGTTATTACAAAGAATGGGTCATTTTTGCATGTTGGCTATGTTTGCAGGTCACGGGTGTGTCTATGGGTTTCCTCTTTGCATTATATTTCCCTAATCAACCAAAAACAAACACAATTGATCTTAACCATTAGGTGTGAAAAAGTAAAAAGTAGTAAGAACTGATTTTTATCTATAACTATATGTTTAATCTAGTTTAGTAAGTGAAATTTCAAGGATTCTGTGTAATAACCACAATTCAAAACTATGCCCCTCCTTACCTCCTCAGATTTTTCTCAAGATAGTTTGTACAGAGCCCCCTATTGTTCTTTGTCATCTTTATTCAAATACTAATGTTTTGTCTGACACTAAGACAATGCAACACTGATACAGCCACAGCCCTTGACTCAAACCGTTTTCCTTCAGTTAAAATTGATTGACACCACCTCTGTAATGAATTGTATCTACACCCCTCATACAGTATCTTAAACCATAGTTGTTACCATACAAATCTGGAAGCACCACTAAATAAAGTATTACTTTTTTTATATAATTTCAAAACTTCAAAATAACTTTTTTCATTGCAAGCAGACTTTTATTTGGTTTACCCCTCACTATTCTATTATTTATTATAATTTACAACTGCTGCAACTACTGCTACTACTACTACTACCACTACTACTACTATTCTATTTCTACTACTACTACTACTACTACTACTTTTCTCACATGATCAAATTATCAAATTCCCAAGCGTGCAGACACACACATGCATATATAGGTACCAAAGTGCACACTCATAAGTTTCTTACCTCTCATCTTCAATGTGGTTTTGTCACTTTTACCACAACCTACTGCAGAACTCAAATGCCCAAATATTCTTGTTTCTCTTCTTGTGTCCTTGAGCCCTTATCTCCAGTATACCAAAGCACTTGTTGTAGTTGCATTCATGTAGAGTTGTCTAGTCAACTGTGCTCAGTCTTGTGGATATGTGTCTTAAGGGGGTCCCACATGAGTTTGCCATGGGACAACCCAGCCTCATGCTTTACCCCAATGCCTCACACCCCCCTTAGCCTATTATTGCACGGTGCATTGATTCACCACAATAGGGGCGCATACATTAGCGGCCAGTGCACCCCCAGCCCCCCTGTTCTCCATCACTCTCTCTTTTGGTCAGAAACCCTAAAAAGTCCTGCCTAAAAAACAATTGTAAACAGCCCCCTCTGCTCTCTCATTTTACTGGCATCAGTGGTCAAGCAATGGCTAACAGCAAACTATATGTTTGAATTAGCTGTATGCAAACTTTACTTTGGGAATGTTGTCTTCTTTACAAAAAACTTGAAGAGGTTTATTTAACATGAAGTGATTTATTGATTTGACAAACTTTGTTCTTCCACAAAAGAAGTAAACAGAAAATCATAACATTTAACATTGTTAAGTGCATATTTAACTATTAAACTAATAAGTTAAATACACCACCACCACTATTGTACTTGAATTTGGGAATCTTGCACAGTGAGAACAAACCTTTTCTCTTAACACATCTGTGGTCACTTGATCTAGTTTTTGTCAATGGAGTGGAAGAGGGTGAGAGTGCAAAAAGGAGAGCTCCTTGAGGCAGAACTGGCACTTTTTGAGTTTCAGCGACAGACCAGCAGGTTGGGGTCTGCTGTGCACTTCTTCAAGATCTACTACTACTCAAATGTGGGAGAAGCAACATTATCATCAAGGTAAACAGTGTTCATGAGTCTTTGAAAAGTTATGGAAACTGCAGAAGACCACAATGTGAGATAAAGGCAGTCTTTGGTCTAGACTCCTCTGCAACAGCAACCTGCCAATAGCCTCGTGCTAAATCCAGTGTTGTGACAAATTTACCTCTGGCTTAAAACACGAGGTAAGGGATATGAGTCTTTTTGAGTTACCTTCTTGACGTCACACAAAATCTTGGGTCTGTAGCTGCCCGGTTAACAATGACTACAGGAGCAGCCCATGGACTGGTAGATGGTTCTATGATATTGTCCTTCAAAATTTGTTGCACTTGTTCTTATGGCACACATTTTGCATCACCTCTTCCAATGACATGTTTGGTCCTCAGTGAGGTTGGCCTCTGACATTTTGTTGCAAGATCAGAGTGCAGTGTGTCCATTGACAGTAGTTTCAGTCAGAGCTCAGGGCTTTGCTTGGTTCTTTGGCAAGAACATTCAGTCAATATTTGTTTATCAGACACGTTTAATGAGGGTTTGTATACGGTAACAGTGTAAAGTTCTAATCATTTATATATATTTCTTTTTGTTGTTATAGATATCCACACACACACACACACACACACACACACACACACACATACACACACACACACACACACACACACACACACACACACACACACACACACACACACACACACACACACACACACACATAAAATACAACCCTATCATCATTAAACCTCCTTCAATACAAACCTCTGGATCCCGCTGTAGTCTTTCTGACCGAAGACTTAGGCCAGACTCCCGTAGCCCAGCATATATTATACATACAATATTTCACACACTGCCTAAGCATACTCTTCTGCATGTCCAGTGAGTCATGTAAATGTCAGGATGGAAAAAATGGGAGGGTAGATGCATCTAGTAGTTATTACTCCCATAGCTGGAACTTAATCATCTGACTCCTTTAAAAGAAGAACCCAAGAAATACTGGCAGGCCTGCCACCGTCCTACCGTTCCCCCTTCTCCAATCGACTGGCACTGGGGACCACGAGGGTGAGTTGCGACCAGGGTGAGGACGGCAGTCGTCGAGATGTGCCTTTTACAAATGATATATACACCTGACATATACCTGACCCAGCTAAGTAGAGACACACCCATACCGTAGCTGCAGAATTGAAATAAATATTGTCAGTCCACCGATTCTTTCATTTGCTTGTTTTCCACAGACCTATAACGAGGTGTGGACATGGAGGATTCTGGCATCACTGGCTAGCCCCTACAGAACTGGAAAAGCTGCTTTGACTGGTGAAGCTATGCACTGCCTTCAAAGACTGGAACTTGCCCACGGTTTTTACTCATTGGACTTTTATCTTTCTTTTTAAAAACTTATGCTCAGACATTTTAACTTTAATAAACACCTACACATTTTAACTGTGTGTTGTGTTGTGTGGCCCGGGCTCCAAATTTTAAGTTATTTTAAACTGTGACATTTTATTTGGCATTGTTTTGGCAGCCCTTACCATACAACACAGACATGGAGGAAAATGGGGGAAATAGAATATGGCAATAAAATATTGTAAATACTATGGTCATGGGATAGTTTATGGGCGTGCTTTGCATACCTAAGTTTGCAGGGGAAAGTGATCAAGTGAAATTTGGGAAATGGTTATGGCCAATTGACGCTATGCTAAGGACACAGGGGTTAAGTGAACAACAGAAAGCAGACTTTGTTATAGGTGCATTAGAAAACACTGCACGGAGAGAAGTCTTACTGTTCAAACCAAATCTAAGAAAAAATGCTACTCAAATTTTATCACATTTGAAAAATTTGTATGAAAAACAGACTTCTTTAGCACAGTTAGGGGTTCAGTTTTTTAAGTGCCTACAACAGAAAGGAGAAAATGTAGGATCCTTCATTTTATGCATCCGTAAACTTTTTAGTAGGTGGAAGCACAAGGAACGAGATGGGAGCACGCAAAATGAAAACATAGCACATGAAACTCGTGCTCTGGAAGGTGATCACTCTTTTCCAGAGCAAGCCTGGACATCAACTGTAAAAGCACCAACATTTACTCACAAACCCACTGACACACATGAAAAGCTTAAATCTGACATACATCAAGAGATGCAAGAACAGCTTTTAATTCTGGGTCATAACATGGTAGATGAGGTGAAACAACAATTATTGCCTACTTCAGTCTTTTCAAATAATTCATTCATTCAGAAGATCCCAGTGTCCTGGCCACACTACAGACTTTCAGTGGGACAATCAAGTTAGACCCATATGTAAATTGTGCAAACAATCCGGCCACATACAAAGATACTGTCCAAGCAAAAATCAGTCTAATAATACTTTAAACTAGAACCCCTGGCGACTGTTGGGCAGGTAACTGGGGAACAGACACGAGAAATTTCAAAACACAAGATTGGTGGCTCATGCCCAGGAGTAGAAGTGTTGGCGTCAGGTGTAAAAATCCCATGCATCCTAGATACAGGTTCTCAAGTGACATTGTTTTCAGAGACTTTTTTCAATAAATGGTTTCAAAATGTTCCCTTACAAAGTACAAAAGCGCTAAAATGGCTTACACTCAAGGCGGCCAATGGACTACAAATCCCTTATGTATGTGTCTGTGTTATGTTGTGTTGGACTTTCAAGTAGCTTGTGTTCAAGTGGTAGACAAAGGGGCCATTATAGTAAAGGACTATGTTTGGGAGCAGATAAAGCTATTCTTGGAATGAATGTCATTTTTATTTGTTGGGAGTTTCTCTTCCAAGGAAACCACCCAGGAATTACTGCCTTCAGAGTGTCTGTGTCCCTTTCAACATATAACCATTTTTGCAATGTGCAACAATGTGGCACAACACGAGTTGACTGTTGGGAAAATCGGTGTTGCTTGCCTAGCCAAAAACATCACAGTTGAAGTCCCATTAGAAAGTGAGATAGTGGTGTGGGCAAATATCCTCGGAGCTGCACAGCTTCCCCAAGGAGACGTCCTAGTTGAATGTACAGCTACAGGGACAGAGTGGCAGGTAACACGGACGCTCTGCAACTTCAAAGGAGGGGGTTTGCAGTGAACAAGATCTGGTGCTGACAGCCGTTGATTCAAATACTGTGGAAGTGGACATCAGGACCACACAAACCTCAGCACCTACAGCCCATATGGTTAAAATCCACCATGACAATAACCTCAACCCAGACCAGCAGCACAAAATGAAGGACCTGCTGTGTCGATAGAGCTTAGTCTTTGCAACAAGTGAGAACAATTTTGGCCACACTAGTGCAGTGTTGCATCAGATTCCAACTGGAACTGCACCGCCAAGCAGAGAAAGAAACGTTTTCCTGTCCACCTGTCCAAGCACGGACTAAAACTCCAGCCACAAAAATGTCACTTCTTCCAACAGAAGGTAAAATAATTGGGCCACGTCGTTAGCAGTGAGGGAGTAGCAACAGACCCTGATAAAACTGAAGTGGTCCAGCAATGGAGATCATCACAAGATGTTAAAGAAATGCGAGCTTAGAGGGATTGGGTGCGGTGCTGGCTCAGGTACAGGATGATCGTGAGAGGGTTATTGCAGATACCAGTCGGAGCCTGCACTCCACGGAAAAGAACGACCAAAACAATAGGTCTTTTCAACTGGAACTTCTGGCGTTAAATTGGGCTGTGACTGATAAATTAGGATTCATTAGGAGCAATGTTCACAGCCTATACAGACAACAATCCATTAGTCCACTTAGACACAGCTCACTTGGGGGCAGTGGAGAAAAGACTCTCACAGAATGCCAGACTCGAAACTAGCACTCATGCCAGCACTGTGGCAACAAGCCTGGAGGAAGTTACAGATTGGGGATATATATATGACCAGCAGAAAGAAGCACTGCAAACTATTGGCCTTTGGCTCCAGCACAGCAATAGACCAACCAAAGAATGGTCCCCCCGGCATGCCAACGCTCATTACGGGAACGCTGTCATTCCTCGTGTGGACACATGGGACATTGAGGAGATCCTACTTCTGGCCACATATGGGAGAGGATGTTCGCAATGGACAATGCAGTGCACCACCTCCTGTGAAAATAAAGCCTGGCCAGAGGTAAGAGCACCCCTTCAGCCTATACAGTCCTCTTACCCCCTAGAAACTGTGGCAATAGACCTTTTAGCTTTAGGTAATCCCCAAAGTACTTAGGCCTATGTTTTGGTGATGATCAATCTATTTTCAAGATTTGGTTGGGCCGTACCAGCAAAAAAACAAACTTCGGGGCGAGGACGGTAGTTGTCAAAACGTGCCTTTTATGGATGATATATACACCGCCTGACCCAGATGAGTAAACAGACACACCTTTACTGTAGCTGTGGAGTTGAAATATTGTGCCATCTGTCAGTCCACCGATTGCTGCCTTCAAAGACTGGAACTTGCCTTATACGCTGACATTTTAACTTTAATAAACACCTGTACCTTTTAACTGTGCGTTGTGCTGTGTGGCCTGGGCTCCAAATTTTAAGTTATTGTAAACAGTCCCTAACTCTGCTAACTTATACTTATAAAGTTGACTACTTACAAAGTCTGGTTTGTTTTCAATGATAATATTCTGCATTGGCAAAGAAATAAGCTCCATGTCAGATTCACAGTCCTCATAGTCTTGTGCAACTTGATAATGGGCCATTGTGCATGCATGTGAAATGTCCGTCTATTTCAATGAGGGCGAACAAACATCCCACGCTGCTCCAAAACAGCACATAAGGTTTAGTTTTTTGTTTCATATGGATGAAGATAATGGTAGAAATCAAATCCAAAGTAGTCTGCTAAAACTGCAGATGCATGGTTGTTTATGTCATTCACTCCGTGCGCTCTTATCACACGCGTGCGTACATATAGGCCCGTGCGCACACACGCGTCAACCTTTTTTCTCTGTGTTTCTCCGTTCTTTTGCCCCCCATTACGCAGCAGCCCGCCATTTTTCTCGTGCGCTCCCTAACTCACAGCAGAGTTAGGGAGCGCACAGCTAATATAGGTGATGTGTAGAATCCCTCAGTCGTCCAGGTGGAATCCATGGCAAAAGGAGAAATTCAATTTGTCAACTGGACAAAAGTTTATTTGGGAATTTGCGAATACGTTTTGCAGCTCATCCAAGCTGCTTCTTCACTTCTATTCTACAGTAAGATAATGTGTTTTTTCCAGGAACAGAAAGCAGCAGTGTGAAAGTACATCAGTCCGGTCTTCTCTGGTGCCCTATGATCTGACCTTCTCAGCCGGAGTCGAGACACTGTGGCCATGGACCCGGTGGAGTACCTCAACCAAGATCCAACTGTGTTCCGGGCACGTCCCACTGAGAGGAGGCCCCGGGAAAGACCCAGGACACTCTGGATGAACTATGTCTCTCAACTGGCCTGGGAACGCCTAGGGATCCCCCGGAAGAGCTGGAGGAAGTGTGTGTGGAAAGGGAAGTCTGGGCCTCCCTCCTCAGACTGCTGCCTCTGTAACCCGGCCCCGGATAAAGCGGAAGAAAATGGATGGAAATATTCATAAATGCCTAGAATGCTACAAAGACAAAATAAGCAAATATTAGTATATGTGTAGTCTCTCAGTCATCCAGGTGGGTTCCATCACAAAAGAATTTTGAACTCTATGTGGTTTACTGCCATCTAGTAAAAGAAAGCTTTGCAGTTGAGTCTGATGATGTTTTATTAATATTATTATTATTATTATTATTATTTAGTTTTTGTTTTTTTGTTTAAACATATGTTAAGAGCTGAAATGTGAAGGGGTTATGTTCAATAAATGTGTGGAATGGAACAGTGATTCTGCAACTTAATTTTCAGATTTTTATCAAAGTTTCATATGGGTTACTGTTGGTCTTTCAAATAGGCGAAGTTTATAATATTTATTACCAGTCTGTATGCATAGACTGCTGTAAGTACTAATCAACAGTTCATTTATTCACATTTGCTGTATTTTGTAATTTAGTTTAAATTCTTGTCTCCTTTAGAATGAACTTTACTTTTGAATTCAATGTTTGTTTTAATTTCTTGTGATGTTATTTTTAGTATTTTGGTGTATATAAATCTATGCAGATCTATGCAAAACTGCTATCTCCATCTGTTCTTTGTGCAAATGTTATATTCACACACTTTATACACCTCATCTACTCTAATAGTAAAAGCTGAGAGGGAAGAAGTGTTTTAAATTGTGTGCATTCACTAGTCACACTCTGATGAAATAATGGTCAAATATGGACAAATATAACAGTAACAGCTGTTACAATAGTACACCCCCAGATAGAAAATTAAATCAGAACTAAACCAGGAAAAACAAGGTCAAACAAGGTTTATTATAATCACCAGTGTAAACACGCATTTAAATCTTGTCCGGTTTAGTGTCACTTTCTATGACAGTCACTTTACGGGAGCACGGCGCTGGCCCAGGTTTGCAGGAACTGCTGATTTCCAATGGCTCATAGTAAACCAACAGAGCAGCGTGTGGGCGTGTCATTTCAGCACTTGATAAGTACTGGGCAAAACGACGACAGTACAACCGAGTATTCTGCATTTCTGTTAGAGGTAGGACCATGATGCAGTATTTTTTCTTATTGTTCTTTATGTTTTAATACTTTCGCTATTATAGTCTAACTCTATCTATTTACTACTCAAATGTTACTTTTTTAATGTTATTCCTTTCAAAACAGCACTGAAAGATAAAACTGAGCTTTTACTGTTGCTACACGGATTACTGCAAGACTTCATTCAAAATATCTTTATATTTGTCTTACAGGTTTCTTAACACAAAATAAATCGACAATGGAGAGGTGTTGCTGTGGACTGATTACGCATGAGAAGCAAGCAGGTATGGCTCACTTGAAATAGCCTACACTCGCAATAGTCCAAGTAAAAATACAAGGATAAATTAGTCACTATTTTGTGTCTGATTAGTGAAAGGATTGTTCAGTTAGGCATAAACATTAAATACTGGCAACAAGGGAAGAAATGGGAGCATTTACATTAGACTGGGTCTGGTCTGGGTGAGAAATGAAAGAGAACCAGGGTGTGAAGGGCTAGGGAATCCTCCCCTCTAGTTTGTCTGTTCCTCCCTATTCTTCAGCATGTCATGCGCAGCTTAAACTTTGTATGGTCGTCTGTTCATCATTGTTACAGTCCTGACACTCCCATAGCCGCACACAAACAAACTCTCCTGTGCTGGGGCTTCATAGGAGCGGCTGGTGGTGGCCAACCCGGGCCTTTGCTTTATTGAACGTTGTCCAGAGGCATTGTTGGCTCTGCTTTCATCACCCAGTGCACGGTGTGCCCATGTTCACGTGTTCTTCTCTCCGCATGCGTCTGTATATTTGTGACGCTTATTCATGCATTCAAGATCAGAAATGACAAAGACAAAGGACTCTTTTATGCTGCATACATGGCATAAAACGTGAAGAGATTTCTGCCAGTAGCCTACTAAACCAATATGAGTTTCTGAAGTTAAGACACTGCCTATTACAAAGAAATAGAAAGAAAGTTATTTGTGCACTCACTTTTACATACTTGTTAACCTGGCACCTCCTCTGTGCTCTCATCACAGCCCTGTGAGCACATGTGGGGAGGTCAGGTGGTGGAGCCTCTGGACAAACAGCTGACTGACCTGCACTCAGCACTACAGCCAATACAG
The DNA here is from genome assembly GCA_029959045.1 of Taenioides sp. WSHXM2023. NCBI lineage: Eukaryota > Metazoa > Chordata > Actinopteri > Gobiiformes > Gobiidae > Taenioides > Taenioides sp. WSHXM2023. The sequence continues at coordinate 22,898,483 of CM057093.1, forward strand.
GGGCAGGAACAGAAACGGGGACAGTCTGCAGATAGAACAAGGAGAATCAACTGAATTGAGACCCACTGCACTACTGCAGTGCATGGAATGAGATGTAGTTACGATACTCTCTCGTTCCTTGTCTACCTCTTCATTCACTCAGTGCTATCCTGTCATATCATATTCAGTGGATCATGAGATACTTTTTATGGGTTCAGGTGATGATTTCTCAGGATAACGGGATAGTTTCTCGTAATTCTTATTTAATTCCTCAACCACAGCCTAACTGTAATATCTGTAATAACTGTAGTACTCGAATAACCTCACATTAGAAGTGGGAGTAACTTGGACATAGCCTGGTCTTGAACACGTCCTAATGTCAGGTGTGTTGGTTTGTGTCAGTGCCTCTGCAGAGTGTGGATGTTCAGGTGGATGTGAAGGACCATGTCGCTACAGTGGTGTCAACACTGCTCTACAAAAACAAAGAGGAGAAACCCATCGAGGCAGTGTTCGTTTTTCCCATGCCCAGTGAAGCAGCCGTCTGCCATTTTAGCGCTAAAGTTGGAGAGACTCTTATCGTGGCTGAGGTGAAAGAGAAGAAACAGGTACGTCCAAAAGAAAAGGAGGTGCATGTGCAGCACAACACAACAGGCAAATGGTTCTGACAACTAATGTATGATATGATATGATATGAACAAAACAGGTTACTGCTTCATCACGGCCTCTGTTAGAGAAACAACCAAGAACTTTTAGGTCTTTATGACAGGAACAGCAATATAGTCAGCAATATAGTCTGCCTAGCTAAGTCAAAACACCATAACAGGAGCCAATCATATAGAGTCTATGGAGCCAACAGAAACATGGTTTACTGACCTTTGCATTCAACATGCAAAGTATTTGCAACATTATCTAACTCATTTTCACACTACCTGTTTCAGGCTCGTGAGGAGTACGATGATGCGCTGAGCTCCGGTCAGCAGGCCTTTCTATTGGAGGAAAGTGACCAGAGTCCAGATATATTCTCTATGAGTGTTGGCAGTCTGCCCCCGGGAGAGAGCGCCTCCATCAGGCTGGAGTATGTCACTGAGTTGGATGTGCAGGCCGATGAAGCGCTGAGATTTTGTCTTCCTGCTGTCCTCAACCCTCGATATCAACCTGCAGGTCAGACTCCTCTGAGGCTGGTTCCGAAAACAAAGTCAGTTTAGGATGTACAAACTGATGGTTGAAGATGACAACACTGAAAAATAAATGGCACTGCACTACATCTTAGATTATGAATGTACTTTGAACTGCACATGCTGCAGTTTGCCAAAATCTCAAAATGTTATTAAAAATTTAAAAGGTTAAAAAACTGCTCACTGTGCCAGCCAGTCAGCCACAAGACCAGCCAACCACAACTAACCATGTTGTTGTAATAGTCGTAATAAAACCTACAAACCCTGTAACTTAGTCTTCTTCAAAGCAGAAATGCAATTAAGCATGTTTTCAAACTGGTTCAGCCCTCGTGCATGGATAATGATTATAGATAATGTGTTTTTACAGGAACAGAAAGCAGCAGTGTGAAAGTGACATCAGTCCCGTCTTCTCTGGTGCCCTATGATCTGACCTTCTCAGCCCGAGTCGAGTCACCGCGGCCAGTCTCTAAAATGGAGTCCAGCTGCACCATGGACCCGGTGGAGTACCTCAACCAAGATCAAACTAAGGCATCGGTAAACAACGCTGATGTTGTCCATCCACTGTAGAAATTACTAGGTCAACAATAGCTCATTTGTGTGACAAAAATATTTATAAAACCATAGAATGCTACAAAGACCATCCGTCCATTTTCTTCTGCTTTATCTGGTGCCGGGTCGCAGAGGCAGCAGTCTGAGCTGGAAGGCCCAGACTTCCCTTTCCACACACACTTCCTCCAGCTCTTCCGGGGGGATCCCGAGGCATTCACAGGCCAGCCAGGAAACATAGTCCCTCTAGCGTGCCCTGGGTCTTTCCCGGGGCCCTGGAACTCCTCCCCAGTGAGGCGTCCTGGAGGCATCCGGAACAGATGCCCAAGCCACCTCAGCTGGCTCCTCTCGATGTGGAGGAGCAGCGGCTCTACTCCAAAGTCCTCCTGTAACCTGATGAAGCTTCTTACCCTATCTCTAAGGGAGCGCCCGGCTACCCTGTGGAGGAAACTCATTTCCACCGCTTGTATCCGCGATAGGGATGTAGACTGACCAGTAAATCCACTGCCAGCACTATATATATATATATGTATATATATATATATATATATATATATATATATATATATATATATATATATATATATATATATATATATATATATATATATATATATATAAGCCAGCTCAATGGCAAGAATAAGGCACAGGCAATAAACAGCTATGCCCTGCCAGTGATCAGATACCCAGCAGGAATCATAAGCTGGCCAAAGGAGGAGATACAGACCACAGACGTTAAGACACGAAAGCTCCTGACCATGCATGGAGGGTTCCATCCCAAATCCAGCACCCTGAGACTGTATGCGAGCCGGAAGGAAGGAGGCCGAGGACTAGTGAGTGTGGGAACCACTGTCCAGGATGAAACAGTCAAAATCCATAAGTACATCAAGGATAAGGCCCAAACAGATGATGTGCTCAGGGAATGCCTCAGACAGTGGAGGTCAGAGGAAGAGGTGCTGGAGGGACCATCATGGCAGGACAAGCCCCTACATGGGGCATACCACCGAAACATAACTGAAGTGGCTGATATCAAGAAATCCTACCAATGGCTGGAGAGGGCTGGTCTGAAGGACAGCACAGAGGCCCTCATCCTGGCTGCACAGGAGCAGGCCTTGAGCACCCGAGCAATAGAGGCCCAGATCTACCACACCAGACAAGACCCAAGGTGTAGGTTGTGCAAAGAGGCTCCTGAGACAGTCCAGCACATAACTGCAGGGTGTAAGATGCTGGCAGGGAAAGCATACATGGAGCGACACAACCAAGTGGCGGGCATAGTGTACAGAAACATCTGTGCAGAGTACGGGCTGGAGACCCCAAGGTCAAGGTGGGGAACTCCCCCAAAGGTTGTGGAGAATGAGCGTGCCAAGGTCCTGTGGGACTTCCAGATACAGACTGACAGAATGGTGATGGCGAACCAACCAGACATAGTGGTGGTGGATAAGCAACAGAACAGAGCCGTGGTGGTGGACATTGCAATACCAAGCGATGGTAATATCAGGAAAAAGGAACACGAGAAACTAGAGAAATACCAGGGGCTCAAGGAAGAGCTGGAGAAGGCCTGGAAGGTGAAGGCATCAGTGGTGCCCGTGGTGATCGGAACACTCGGGGCTGTAACCCCCAAACTGGAGGAGTGGCTCAAGCAGATACCCGGAAAAACATCAGACATCTCAGTCCAGAAAAGTGCAGTGCTAGGAACAGCAAAGATACTGCGCAGAACTCTCAAGCTCCCAGGCCTCTGGTAGAGGGCCCGAGCTGATGAGGGTGAGAGAGACCAACCACCGTGGAAGGTGAGGAACACATTTTTTTTATATATATATATATATATATATATATATATATATATATATATATATATATATATGTGTGTATATATATATATATATATATATATATATATATATATATATATATATATATATATATATATATATATATATATATAAAAATGTGTTCCTCACCTTCCACGGTGGTTGGTCTCTCTCACCCTCATCAGCTCGGGCCCTCTACCAGAGGCCTGGGAGCTTGAGAGTTCTGCGCAGTATCTTTGCTGTTCCTAGTACTGCACTTTTCTGGACTGAGATGTCTGATGTTTTTCCTGGTATCTGCTTGAGCCACTCCTCCAGTTTGGGGGTTACAGCCCCGAGTGCTCCGATCACCACGGGCACCACTGATGCCTTCAGCTTCCAGGCCTTCTCCAGCTCTTCCCTGAGCCCCTGGTATTTCTCTAGTTTCTCGTGTTCCTTTTTCCTGATATTACCATCACTTGGTATTGCAATATGGGGTGCCGTTTGTAAAGCGGCTCGTGCTGAAAATTACAGCAACATTTTGTCACATTTAGCTGTAAACAATGTTTTAAAAACGGGTGTAAATTTTTAAAACTCAATTTTTTGCACATTTATAACAATATTTGTCATCTTAGAGATATTTTAAATAGTTAAATCCAAATGTTAAATGTAACACCTAAATGTTAAATGTTAAACCTAAATGCTTGAATCTAAATCTAAATGTTAAATTTAAATCTAAATGTTAAATCTAAATCTAAATCTAAATGTTAAATCTAAATGTTAAATCTAAATCTAAATCTTAAATCTAAATGTTAAATCTAAATCTAAATATTAAATCTAAATCTAAATGTTAAATCTAAATATAAATCTAAATGTTAAATCTAAATGTTAAATCTAAATATAAATCTAAATGTTAAATCTAAATGTTAAATCTAAATCTAAATGTTAAATCTAAATGTTAAATCTAAATCTAAATGTTAAATCTAAATGTTAAATCTAAATCTAAATGTTAAATCTAAATGTTTCGGGTGAAACTAAATATTTAGCTAATATGCAAATTCCACTATGGCCACAACCACCAGCCACAAGGGGCACAAAATTTACACCCGTTTTTAAAACATTGTTTAAGGCTAAATGTGACAAAATGTTGCTGTAATTTTCACATCATCTGTTTGGGCCTTATCCTTGATGTACTTATGGATTTTGACTGTTTCATCCTGGACAGTGGTTCCCACACTCACTAGTCCTCGGCCTCCTTCCTTCCGGCTCGCATACAGTCTCAGGGTGCTGGATTTGGGATGGAACCCTCCATGCATGGTCAGGAGCTTTCGTGTCTTAATGTCTGTGGTCTGTATCTCCTCCCTTGGCCAGCTTATGATTCCTGCTGGGTATCTGATCACTGGCAGGGCGTAGCTGTTTATTGCCTGTGCCTTATTCTTGCCATTGAGCTGGCTTCTTAGGACTTGCCTTACTCGTTGCAGGTATTTGGCCGTAGCCGCTTTCCTTGTTGCCTCTTCAAGGTTGCCATTTGCTTGTGGGATACCAAGGTACTTGTGACTGTCCTCAGTGTCTGCTATTGTTCCCTCTGGGCGTGAGACTGTGTGGACTACCTTCCCTCTCTTTGTCACCATCCTACTACATTTCTCGAGCCCGAATGACATTCCAATGTCTGTGCTGTAGATCCTGGTGGTGTGGATCAGTGAGTCGATGTCCCGCTCACTCTTAGCGTACAGCTTGATGTCATCCATGTAGAGGAGGTGGCTGATGGTGGCCCCGTTTCTGAGTCGGTATCCATAGCCAGTGCGGTCAATGATTTGGCTGAGGGGGTTCAGACCTATGCAGAACAGCAGTGGGGACAGTGCATCTCCTTGGTATATGCCACATTTGATGGCCACTTGTGCAATTGGCTTGCCATTGGCTTCAAGGCTGGTCTTCCACAACCGCATTGAGTTTGCAATGAACGCCCTTAGAGTCCGACTGATATTGTACAACTCCAAGCACTCAGTGATCCATGTGTGTGGCATTGAGTCATAGGCTTTCTTGTAATCAATCCAGGCAGTGCATATACATATATATATATATATATATATATATATATATATATATATATATATATATATATATATATATATATATATATATATATATATATATATAGATAGATAGATAGATAGATATATAGATATATAGATAGATATAGATATAGATATATATAAAAATACCAAAGCAGCGGTAGAGATACATCTTCTACCACTGCTTTTACAAATACTGCACTACCACACATTTTGTCTGTCTGTAGGTGAAGCTGGCAGCAGGACACAAGTTTGACCGAGACGTGGAGCTGCTCATTTATTACAAAGACAGTCACCAGCCCTCAGCTGTGGTGGAGGCAGGACAAGCCTCAGCCAAACCTGGTGAGCACACACACTACTCTGTGTGGTCTACTGCCATCTAGGGGTAAAAGAAAGGTTTTGTTTATTAATTTAAGCATATGTACATTATAGAACAGTGATTTTCCAATAAGTAGATTTTCAGATTTTTATCAAAGTTTCATATGGGTTACTATTGGTCTTTCAAAGAGGCAAAGTTTATAATGCTTATTACCACTCTGTATGCATAGACTGCTGTAAATACAAATCTATCAGTTCAATTCACATTTGCAGTATAGACTTTTTGTAAGTTAGTTTAAATTATTGTATGCTTTAGAATGAGCTTTTTACTTTTGAATGTTTGTTTTTATTTTTCTTGTGGCATTATTTTTAGTGTTTTAGCCTCTGTAAATCTGCAAAACTACTATCTCCATCTGTGCTTTGTTCAGATGTTATATTCACACACTTTGTAATACTTCTCATCTACTCTAGTAGTGAATCTGTGAGGAAAACTGTGTTTTAGTTTGCATGTATTCACCGCTCACACTTTGATGACAGTGTGAATGGCCAAATATAATAGTAACAGCTGCCTGTTGTTTTCAGGCTCTCTGATGGGAGACCCAGCCCTGATGCTGAGTCTGTACCCGGAGTTTCCCAAAGACATTATGTCGTCTGTGTCTTCCTCTGGACAGTTTGTGTTTCTGTTGGATCGATCTGGAAGTATGCACTCCTCCATGGGCCACAGAGGAGAGTCAGGGACTCGGATTGCCAGTGCACGGGTATGCAGTGCGTACATAGGCTGTATACAAGAGCAAACTGTTATAGTTTGAGCTTTTCTCTCACTATTGTTTTATGTTCTCAGGACACTCTGCTCCTGCTGCTCAAGAGCTTACCCATGGGCTGCTACTTTAACATCTACAGTTTTGGATCCACATTTGAACAAATCTTTCCGTAAATGTTTTTTTTAAATCATAATATTGCAATCTCTGCACAAAACCCTGACACACACACCTAAAAATGCTTTGGCTGTGTCTTCTTTTGCAGGGAGAGTGTGGAGTACAACCAAAAGACAATGGAGGAGGCTCTGAAAAAGGTGGAAAAGATGGAGGCTAACCTTGGAGGAACTGAGATTCTGGCTCCTCTAAAACGCATTTACAGTCAGGGCTGCATCCCCAACCAGCCCAGACAGGTACATTCAGATTATCTGTGTGTCTGTTCAGATTAGCCTGCTTTAGTCTAGGTCTAGTCCAGGTCTGAAGCCGGGTTTATTCCCAGTTTAGATGTGGTGTGCATGAATGCAGACGTGGACGGCAGATTTGAGTTAATTTAGAGTGCATTCACAGTTGTTGGTCTTGGTTTGAGCCCAGTTTAATCCTGATGTACTTTGTGTTTAGTCCTGTTCTAGTCCTGGTTTAGTCCTGGTCTAGTTAAGTATTAATTTCAGGTTTAGTCCTGTTTTAGTCCCAATTTCTTTTTTGTGCAAGTGTAAACAGACCCTTTCATTTCTGGCCACCTTGACACATAATTAGTTTAAAGGCTTATATCTGACTTTTATTTTATTTTATTTTATTTTATTTTATTTTTTTAAATTACTGTCTTCTTTGTCACGGCTGCATGAAATGTTAAACTGTCTGAACTGTGCTCTGTAGCTCTTTGTCTTCACTGATGGAGAAGTAGGAAACACAAAAGAAGTCATAAACCTGGTCAGGTCTAATGCAGGCTCTCACAGGTAAAATACAGCATTGACTGAACTTGTGTCCTGTTTATTCTGTGAATCAAACCTCTTTTTGTCTCAGGTGTTTTTCCTTTGGGATCGGCGAAGGAGCCAGTTCTGCTCTTATCAAAGGTTTAGCCAAAGAAGGAGGAGGACACGCCCAGTTCATCACTGGAAATGACAGGATGCAACCCAAAGTAACACATCACAGTTGTGATTCATAGAGATTGCTTACTAAAGTCTGATGTTTTCCACCAGTCACTGTGACTGATTTTTGGTATTGTTATTTATTATTATTGTGTTGTATTATTTTGATGCCAGCTCTGACTAGTGCATACTGTTGATGTGTCTTTTTGCAAGACACTTCATCCATATTTCCTTTGTATGTATGTGGTGTGAATGTTGGTTGGTGATCGGGGCTGTAGGTGCAGACTGGTTACCACAGTTCCATCAGGTTGCCCCAGGGCAGCTGTGGCTGTAGGAAAGCACCAATGAGCACTGGAAGTGAATGAAAAATACACAATTGTAAAGGGACTATTAGTGTATTAATGCGATTAATGCATTATTCTTATTATTTACTAGCCTCAAACGGATCAGATAACTTCTATAATCCCTGTGTCCTCTCCAGGTGATCCAGTCTTTGCGCTTCGCCATGCAGCCGGCGGTGGTCGACATCTCCGTGAAATGGGACCTGCCCAAAGGGGTGTCTGCCTCTGTGCTGTCCCCACCTCTCACATCCATTTTCCAGGGACAACGGTCACTGCTGTACACCCAGCTCACTGGACAGGTGCTCACTGTGGGCTGTAGGGGGCAGTACATTTCTGTTTAGAGCAATGGCCAAAAGCTGTGCTGTATTTTAGAGCAAAGAGGGAGCAGAGGGCTGTGTGACTGTTAAGTACAGCCTGGCAGGACGTCCCACCGAGAACAAGCTCAACTTCAGCCTCAAACCAGCGGAGGACACTGGGTGAGTCTGAACACACACTGTGTATCTAAAGGTAATTCAGTATGAACAGCTGGCAGTGTTGGAGATGGACTATATAACATATAACATAAGAGAGATTGTTATATGTTCAAACACAGCAAGGCCCATTGTTAAAGAGCTTTTAAAGCCACTCTGTACATTGTGTAGTTTCACCTTTATTTTAATGAAATATGTGTATAAACGCCAACAGAGAATGCCTGACAAGCATCTGCTGTCGCAGTGAAGAATTGTACCTCAATTTAGAATTGAAATTTATTTACACTCACATTAATTACATGAATCACCTAATAAATAATAAATATTAATAAATACTGTAAACAACTCAACCCAAAACATACACAGTAGGCAAAATCCGCCAGCTGGATGGTTCTGACCAAACCAAGATCTGGAGATGGGTCCCTGACCTCTGTATGGCACCTGCCCACTACTCCTGACAGGATGCCACAGCAGCACTGAAGCACTGGTCAAATGTAGAGAATGAACTTTCTCTATGTGGGATCAATAAGTATACCATTAACCTCAGCACTTGTCTGTTTAATGTAGTTTTCTGTTTCCTGTTTATGTGCAGACTCACAGTGCACAGGCTGGCAGCACGCTCTCTCATTCGATCTCTGGAGCAGGAGCAAGAGGGCGCTAGAGGACAGAAGGACGACGCTGTGAAGAAAAAAATCATTGATCTGAGTGTCCAGTCAGGGGTCAGCAGCTCCTTCACTGCGTTCATCGCCGTGAACAAAACCAGCGGAGAAGCCATTCAAGGCCCTTTGCTTAGAAGAAATGTCCCTTTACCAAGCAAGTCCCAAAACTAAGCAAATTTTCCTCACTGAAAAAAACAATATATTAACATGAGCCTGATGCCATTTGTAACCCGGCAATAGTCAATACTCAGAACTTAAAACTGTAATTGTAAAGACAGACAAACATGAACTCTGATTTGCAATGTTTACAATCTCAAAACTGTATTTATTTTAGTTTCAGTTGACCTGTACATAATCCTGTACTAATCTCCCCCACAGTGATGATGGGGGCCTGTAATTCACCCATGCTCACCGTCCAGATGTGTCGTCTTTCCAGGTCAGTGATGGCTTGTAAGTACAATCCAATACTGACAATGAACTCATGTAATGTAAGCAGTACAGGTACATGGACCGTCAATTGAAACATGTTCAGCAGTACAAGTATACAGGTGCAGTAAGTTATAGTTAGCGTTTTGGCTAATATTTTGTCTCAACATTTGTGTCAGGTGCCAGAAAAAAACAAGCGATCAGTCCTCTCAAAGCGTGTTTTAAGTATCTGAATATGAAATAAGGTTGTTATAAGGTAATATTCTGTTGTTTTCTTCCCAGATTATAAACCCCCTAGACACATTGGTGGTAAGTGATTTTGCGACTTTTAGTTTGTTATAACGTAATGATATGTAAATCAATCCACTATCTAAGAAAATGGCTCTCTAGCGCCGTCTTAACATTGTATTTTGTTTGTCTTTTTGTAACGGGCGTTATTTCTGAAGGGTAACAATCTGACAAAGGCAGTCAATCAGTCTCGCGTGTTTCAGGAGATTACAGGAGAAAGTAGTGGTCAAAAAATGTGTTTATTAAACCTGAGCTGAAAGACGAGATCAAATACACACTTACATTGGGGGAAGGGGTGATGTAGGTGGAGATGAGAGGCAAGCTGTTCATGGTGGCATGTACCCCACGGACACAAGGGGGGCGCTATTATTATAATTATGTCTGTTTTTCTTTACTTATCTAGGAGGATTTTCGCCAGAATTTTGTGCAGCTCCAGTGCAAAGTAAGTATGTGCAAGATACATTGTGTGAAGCCATGGAGATGTAAGTGGTTTGATCTTTGCAATTTTGAATTTATAATTGCCCAATGCAGAGAAGCACACACAATTTCATGCTACACCCCTGTTGGTTTGGTCCTGTTCTAGTCCAAGTAATACAATCGGGCCCGTTGACAGGAATCTGGGGTCCTGGGGCAAGACACATGACCCTCCCTTCAATATAAAAAGGTAGAAGGTAAATTTTTTGGGCTCCTAAGACTCTGGGGCCCGGGAAAACAGACCCATTCATCCTCCCGTCGACTCCCCTGAGCGCAGTAGTCGACAAAAGACGTCCTGCCGATCCAGATGGGAATCCACATAAAAACAACAATTTGAACAGAAAAATAGCAGGAAACTGTATTTATATGACAATGCAGATTAAATTCATGACCATGATTCACTTCTAAATTTTCAACTAACCTAACTTTGTTTCTGGGTTTGGTTTAGTCTTGTGTGTGCAAATGTGAATGCAGCCGAAGTGTTTAAACTGTGCTCTTTTATGTTTGTAGTGAATTTCAGGTATCGTGTCAGGCAGATGGATGAAGATGAGTGTTATGACGATATGGAGTCTGGCTTGCCTCCAGAGCCCAAAGTGCAGCGGGACCCTCTGCTGCAGGTGGTGTCCCTGCAGAAGGCTTCAGGCTGCTGGGAGTTAGAACCAGCTCTGGCCCAAGCCCTGAGCAAGACCAGCCAAGACCTGGAGAGCAAACTGCCTGCAATGGTGAGTATGGATGTCAAGATTATTAGGTTAATCAATATAAGAGCAAAAAAAAATCATACTCATAACTATCTTAGAAGCATTTATGTAAAATATATATTTTTTACACTTTATTTAGTTTACTTTGTCATTCAGAAGGTGATGCAGGGAGGTATTGGTGTGTGAAACAATGTCATTTTCACACATTTATTTTAGGAAATCATAATATAATTATTCATGAAAAGTGTAATCATGTATATATCATGCTTAATAAATATTTCCCTTAAAAATATAGTGACTTAAATTGTCTTAATAAAGCATGAACAAAGAATTCACAATGAACAAATAGTTAATTAAGAATGATTCCAGCTTGGTAACTACTTAATTATTACCCTGACCTTATCTTCTAACCTCTTAATTAAGTAGTTACTAAGCCTGAATCATTCATAATCAACTATTTGTTCATTAATTATGACTTTGTGCATGCTTTATTTTGGCCAATTAAGATGTAGTTATTATAAAATGGAACCAAAATATATTATAACTGGTCCTCATTGGTGCTCTTTTCCACTCTACTGAACAGTTTTGTACAGAAAAAATATTCCTCTTTTTGCTTTGTGTTGGTTGTTTAGGCAAAGAAAGAAGTGTGGGCCACAATTTTGGCTCTGGTCTGGCTTCATGGTCTGAAAGCTGATGCTAAGGACGAGTGGGAGCTGTTGGTCATGAAGGCTGTGACGTGGCTGCGCTCACAGAATGGTAACTTCTTATTCAATTAAATTACAATTAACAACCATGTGTCTCTTTATTTTGACCAGTGTGACGACTTGTCACTAATGTTGTAAGATTTGGTGAGATACAGTGGGACTTGCCTATTGTTAATTTCCATGGGTTTCAGGTTTCAGATTAGCTTTGATTCATTGATTGAATTCTCTACTATCATGGTGGTGGCAGTGTTAAAACTATGATATGGTTCAACACACTCTGGACTGAATCCTGATTAGAAAACCAAGCAGAAAGCCAATCTAATTGCAATGACAGTACCATTCTCTTCAAAACTGTGCAGCCCTTCTGTACATGAATTAAATGTTTATCATTGAGTTTTTGTCTGTTTATCTCTAGCTCTAGGCCTGACTGAGTGTGTGGAAGCCGCCAATGCTCTGCTGGGATGCACTGTTCAGAAAGATGCCCTGGGACTTTAGATCTATTTTGTTTATTAAACTGCTTAGTTAAAGGAAAATGCAAAATGTGTGTTCAGCAAATGTGCCTTAAATAAAGTACAATGCGTTAATCATAATAATTCAAGTCTTAGCCATATTCCTGCCATGTTCCCACATTGTGGTTTTTCTTTGCACGTTACTTCTGTACACAACAATAAATGAATGAATAAATGTCTCTAAAATGTTGTCTACTTTTTCAAACCTACAACTGTCATAAAAAAGCAAACTGGTCTTCAAAAATAGCAGGCCCATATGTTCCCATCAAAACCTCAGTTAAAAGAAAATTGGGGTGAAGTTTATGGGAAGTCAGGTAAAATAAGAAGATTGCCAAGTGAAACTACCGCTTTCAGTTCTATTCTGCGGCGGAATCGGTTTCATGGTTATTTTGGAGGTCCCAGCCTGAAAAGTTTGTAATCCCTGTTTTAGAGTGTTTCTAACCTCCGAAGAGCAAATCGGGCAGATAGGAAATTAAATCGGATCTAAACCAGGAAAAACAAGGTCAGCACATGTTATTATAGATTCATGGGCCATCTGTGGACTTCACCTTAAAACACTTGTGTGAGCAGGACTCACTTTACGGGAACATGGAGCTGGCCCAGGCTCATAAGACACTGTCTCTGATTTCCAGTAGCTCACAGTAAACCAACAGAGCAGATATGCGTGCGGGCGTGTTTTGTGAGAACCATTATAGAATAAAGACTAAAAACCAAGAGTACAAAAACTGGGAATATAACTAAGGGTGCTCATGAAAAAGGGCACTCTGTTAGAAAATATTTAAAAGCCTTTATTTTGAAAAGGCAAGTTTGGTCATCCTCATCTTCATCAGACATAATATACATTTTCTGTAAAATGCCACAGTTCACACGTACCTTTCACGCAGCACCTCCAGGATTCACATGGACTGTGTCATATCTGTTCCAATGACAAGACAGTATCTAAAACACACACGCATATTAGAGAAAAGGCAGACATACTCTGCTAAACGTACACATGACAATACAAACCTGTAGGATCTGTACAGACAAACTGTAGTTTTTTCACGTGTCAGCTGCTGAGATGATACGAGTCCACAATGTCAGAGCATCATGGACATCTCCTGCAGGGGGCAGCGTCAGTCATGCTCTTGTGCTTCTGATGAAAAGGACTGACTGCTCTCTCTCTGCTCTTCTGGAAACAGGCTGAGGCTGCGATGGTCCTGAGTGACTAACGACAATGATTGACTGCCTGTTATGACCCGGCTCTGGCATAGTCCCAGGCCATGCTGTGGTGATGGCCGCTGGCACACGATGGCCGCTGGCACACGATTGCTCACAACAGGAGAGAAGGCACAGACGCTCTTGGTACATCTGGGGCAGGACGCTGTGACATAGAAGAATGTAATTCAGAAATGAGTGTTACTAATGTGAATACTGTAATACTTGTTACCAGGCTTCATGCCTTTACACAGCATGTTTTAATGGACCTAATTGCAGTGTACCTGGTGCTCCTCAAGTCTCGCCAGCACTGCTCCTCCTGCGGCTCCTCTCGTCACAGGACAGACTGTTTACATCCCAAAGATCTACCGACAACCACGACCCATGAAACACAGACTTCAAATCAGAAAAAGAAAAGCTCAATGTAAAACAAAGGAGTAGTACTCACCTGGGCCCTTGGAGCCATACTTACTCGCAGCTGCACTTATGAACAGTGACAGGGTTAAACACAGACTCACAGTTCGCAGCTGTAGGGAGAGTGGTAAAAGCAGGCAGTCAGGGTGTCCTGGAGCACCTGGCCAGAGGAGCGGGGCACCCAAGGGGGGGTCGCCAGCATGAAGCAGCACGTGGCAGTGACGTACAGGCCAACCTCCTGTGGGCGGGGCACCGTGGGCAGGACCAGCTGCACAGACAACAGTTCAGTCAAACTTTGAAAACAACCACCGAGTGATCAGAGCGCTCAACAAGTCACAGTGAATTGATCCTGATCTCTAGTACGGTCTGATGTGAGTGACTCCAGTACTGTGTAACTTGTGACAGTGGGCGAGGCTTTAACATACCTGAATATACTGGGCGTCGCCCACGTGCGGCCACAGCGGAGGCATGTGAGTCAGATGCCAACCTGCAGGCTGATAAAAGAACATACATGTTATGTTACATACATGTTTTTCCACATATACAAACACATGAATGAGAACACTCACCACAAGAGGGTGGTCTGCATGGGCCCAAAACTCCTGAGGGGCCAACGGCCCTGACGAGGTGGGCCCAGGGCTCCTGCTCCGAGAGAGCTAGCAAACACACACACACACACACACACACACACACACAAGAAAGACAAATATGGTTATGTTTTCTTTAACCTCATAAATCAAAGGGCTTACCTGGTGAGCACCGCCACGCCGCTCCTGACCCACAGAGGGCACCAGAGAGGCAGCAGAGGGAGGTCGAGGGCTGCGGCTCCTGGGTGGCTAAAGGACATAAAGAAAGAATACATAAATGTAGAGTAAATTCAAGTGTGTAATCTTAGATTTGAACAAAAGACAAACAAGAGACTGACCTGAAAGCCGGGGCTCTGCACAGGTGAGGCAGAGGAGGAGGGCCCAGGGCTGCGGCTCTCAGCAGGCTGACACAATAACATCACAGCATTAATGACATACAATCCTTTAGTCTTTTCACACACAGAGCTGCAGCTAAAACAGTCAAACTAGTGCACATTTAGCAAAGGAAACACTTACCTGCACAAGAGCAGAGGCTCCAGTCTGCAGAGGCAGAGGGCTTCTGCTGCGGGCAACCTACAAAAGGTCATGTCACGTTAAACCATGCAGACAAATGATGTAACTTAAATAGAGCTTTAATATAATCATATACAAGTTATACAGAGATAATAATGCGATATATGTCCGTCCAACATATGTGGAAGTGAGTCTTACCTGCTGAGGAGCCGGCGCTGACCCAGAGGTGGAGGGCCCAGGGCTGTCCTCTCTCTGGAGCTGGAACATCACAAACACAAAGGTCACACAAACGTTTTTACAACAACACAGCAACCACACTACTGTCTTTATGCAAACACTTCTGTCTACAGAGTGGATGTGAGCAGGCCTACCTGTGTGGAAGAGGAGGGGGACGAGCGGTCCCTCCCAGGACCCCCACGCCGGGCTCTCTTAGGGGTCCCAGGCGTCGGAGACCTCTTCCTCTTCCTCTTCCTGCCGTCCTCCTGTCACACAAAAGACACACAAATCAGCACTTTGTTTCAATGGCAAGGCAAAATAGATAAAACTGGGCTGCAAAATTAATCACAGTAAAATTTAAATCAAAATTTGATAAAAGAAAAAAGACTGCAATATTTAAGGTTAAAATAGGTCTTAAAATACACTCTCATGTTGTGCAAAAACATGATTTTTATTTACCCATCTATCTGAGATAGAGAAGGATTTATATTCAGATGTGGGTGCTACTTTTTAAAAGTACTTCTCATAGTAGTTTTCAGACACCACATCTTTACTCCTACTTAAGTAATATTTTATTTGAAGTAACAGTACTCTTACTTGAGAAAAAGGTGTGGTTACTCTTACCACTGCAAGTCTATAAAAAATTTATGTTGACAACATGGTAACATTTGTGTTTCATGCACTGCTCCTTCAGATATGATTTTTAGTCTCATTTTTCTGTCTGTCCTTTGAAAATACTACATATGAGCACTATTTCATGTTTTGTCCTTGCAATTACTTTCACTTTAAATGACAAATCTGATGTTTTGTCCACTTACTTTGAACTTAAGTTACTTGAGTAGTAGTTTTCCCTAATACTTGTACTCTTAGCTACTTAACACATTTCTTGGACATCTACTTTTTACATAGACTGGAGTCATATTTTTTTTAAGTAACGCTACTCATACTTTTGTACAATTTGTGGCTACTATACCCAATTTTCATGGACATCCTGAGACAGCAACATTGACTGTCACAGTTAAAGTTAATTAGCTTACCACTACTCCTTACAACTACTAGCATTAGATTCATCATTCTTCAGCTCCTAGAGGAATTAAATGGTAGTGCGTCACATTTAGTTTACTGCAGTTTGTCTATTTAAGACTGCATTTATGTGCAGCAACATTATGAAAAAACCTGCATTTTTACTGTAGTTTTTTTTTATTTCATTGAAAGTAACTAAGTAACTTTTACTCAAAGTACATTTGAAATGAAGTAATTTTTTTTTACTTTTACTCAAGTACATTTTCAGACGGGTACTTTTACTTGAGTAGGATTTAAGCAAAGTAAAGATACTTTTACTTAATTACAATTTTTCAGTACTTTTTCCACTTCTGGTCTTTATACGTGAAAAGTGACACATGATTCACTCTGAAAACTTTAGCTACCTTACTCCACCCTTTCTTTTCCCTGTTGCTCTTTATAAGTTATAGCTATAACCAGACTTTGATAACCACAATACTTTGACTGTGCTTGTTGATAATTCTATGTATTTGTGTGAATGTACATGTTTTCTTTAGGTAAATGCAGTCATGGAGGAGTGACGCAGACGCATTTTTCTCTGCGGGTGGATAATTTAAGCACATTTGTTTACGTCATACAGAAGCGAAACTTAAAACCACATGGCTCATCTGCATAAATTAGCCATGTGAAAAAACAGCTGCTCCTTGTGCCGCTGATGCGGTCAGCTTCTGTCGGACTAAAGGGCAGGACTCAGTGGAATATGCGTGTTCTTTCTGTGACTGAGGGATGTTCTGCCTATGGTGAGTCTGTTCTGTGCTTCTATCGTGTTGGAGATGTTCATGTTAAACTTTTCAGAGATTATAGTGTGCAGGTCGTACGTGTGCAGTGCAGTTCTTTATTTCACTCATGCACTTTATTTATGTTGCTACTGTTGTGATGAAAAGACTGAAAGGTGTAAATAATTCTCTTCAGACTCGCTCTTATGAGCTGTAGTGGAGGATGGTGCTTGTTGTAGTCCGTTTTCTGGGAGTTGTAGTTTTGCCTGTAGTTCCCCTGGTTAGCACTGGTTTAGAGTCAAAAGGGTTTTGTGGCTCCGGGTGTTTTCTTTTCTGTGGGAGGCGCTCCAAATGGCTCTTTGAGTATTTAAGGTTGCCGACCCCTGATCTAGGAGCTGTTGAATAAGATAAAATAAGATAATCCTTTGTTGGCAGTTGCGCAAAACCCCGACACAAGCCAATGTTCTTCTGTGGTGATCGCTCGGCTGCCAGGATATCACAGAAAAATCTAGTAAATTCTCCAAACATTAACTGTCGTGATGTTGTGTAGTCTAGTCATGTGGCATCGCTCTTCATATCTAAAACCATCATAACGTCCATTTCGTTTAACGTTACATTTAGCGAACATGCAAAGCTTTGCATTCTCAACCAATCCATAGCCACTTTTGATGGACCAGCACTGTCCACTCGAAACTAGTCCAGGCAATAACCCATGAACTATCCTATAGCCAACATAAATGAAGATGATTTATTAAGAGATCAATCCAAACTAAAGTCCTGCATTCTTATTATTTCTGACTGTCCTAAAGCCAATTTTAAACGTAAGGTGATTTTCCAACTCTACTTCACTTGAAACGTTAGTGATCAGGATGGAAAATAATTGAAATCATGAAGCCAGATTGTGTTAACCAAACAACAATAAATATACCGTTTGGGTATAACAGGCAAAACATATAGGCCTATATTTGTAGCCTACTTACCACCACATGCTTTCATAGATTCATGTTGAGGTTAGGCGGGGCAGACACATTTTACATTTCATGATTATGTTGCTGCCATTTTTGCGTTTAAACGCGAATAGGTCATCGAGGTTTGGCCAAGAAACAATGGAACTGCCGCACGCAAACCCGCGCAATGCAGTTTCCTTTCAGTTCCGGCAGATTTTTTTCCCCCGCATTTTATTTTTCGCCCCTATCGATGTTATTTTACTCAGTAACGTAGGCGGCTTTCAATGTAGCGAAGTAAAATACTTGGCTTAAAATGTACTCGAGTAAAAGTAAAATTACCTGTTTCAAAAACTACTTAGAAAATTACAAAGTACTCATAAAACGACTCAATTACAGTAACGTGAGTAAATGTAATTCGTTACTTTCCACCCCTGCTCTCAGTCATCAAGTGGGTTCCATCATAAAAGAATTTTGAACTGTATGTGGTTTACTGCCATCTAGTAAAAGAAAGCTTTGCAGATGAGTCTGACGATGTTTTATTTTATTTTATTACCTCCGCCACGGAGGTTATGTTTTTGTCTGGGTTTGTCTGTTTGTTTGTGTGTTTGTGTGTTAGTTTCCAAAATAACTCAAAAAGTTATGGACGGATCTTCATGAAATTTTCAGGAAATGTTCCTAATGGTAAATCCAATAGATGATTAAATTTTGGTGATGATCCAGAAGACATCCTGGATTCTGGATCACTTTGAAAATTTCGTTAGCTGCTGGGCGGACGTCTGCGCTGAGTGCTTTTCCAGTGTTATCCTGCCATCTACTGGTGATATTGGTGATTTTATGTAATGGAGCAGCCAAAATGTTTAGGGCGACTTTATTTTGAATGTAAACATGCTTTGAAATGGTTGTCAGGGAAACAATTTAGGGGAAACTGAGCTGCTTGGCCGAGGTCTGCGCTCTCTGAGTGCTTTTCTAGTTTTATTTTTGTTTTGTTTTTATTATACATATGTTAAGAGGTTATGTTCAATAAATGTGTGGAATGGAACAGTGATTCTACAACTTAATTTTCAGATTTTTATCAAAGTTTCATATGGGTTACTGTTGGTCTTTCAAATAGGCGAAATTTATAATATTTATTACCAGTCTGTATGCATAGACTGCTGTAAGTACTAATCAACAGTTCATTTATTCACATTTGCTGTATTTTGTAATTTAGTTTAAATTCTTGTCTCCTTTAGAATGAACTTTACTTTTGAATTCAGTGTTTGTTTTAATTTCTTGTGATGTTATTTTTAGTATTTTGGTGTATATAAATCTATGCAGATCTATGCAAAACTGCTATCTCCATCTGTTCTTTGTGCAAATGTTATATTCACACACTTTGTAATACACCTCATCTTCTCTGATAGTAAAAGTTGAGAGGGAAGAAGTGTTTTAATTTGTGTGCATTCACTAGTCACACTCTGATGAAATAATGGTCAAATACGGACAAATATAATAGTAACAGCTGTTACAATAGTACACCCCCAGATAGGAAATTAAATCAGAACTAAACCAGGAAAAACAAGGTCAAACAAGGTTTATTATAGCTTTGGACCACCTTAAAACATTTGCGTGAGCACGACCCTGACTGACCGTAATCACCGGTGTAAACACGCATTTAAATCTTGTCCGGTTTAGTTTCACTTTCTACGACAGTCACTTTACAGGAGCACGGCGCTGGCCCAGGTTCGCAGGAACTGTCTCTGATTTCCAATGGCTCACGTAAACCAACAGAGCAGCGTGTGGGCGTGTTATTTCCGCACTTGATAAGTATTGGGCAAAACGACGACAGTACAACCGAGTATTCTGCATTTCTGTCAGAGGTAGGACCATGACGCAGTATTTTTTCTTATTGTTCTTCATGTTTTAATACTCAATCACTTTCGCTATTATAGTCTAACTCTATCTATTTACTACTCAAATGTTTTTTTTTTTAAATGTTATTCCGTTCAAAACAGCACTGAAAGATAAAACTGAGCTTTTACTGTTGCTACACGGATTACTGCAAGACTTCATTCAAAATATCTTTATATTTGTCTTACAGGTTTCTTAACACAAAGTAAAATAAATCGACAATGGAGAGGTGTTGCTGTGGACTGATTACGCATGAGAAGCAAGCAGGTATGGCTCACTTGAAATAGCCTACACTCGCAATAGTCCAAGTAAAAATACAAGGATAAATTAGTCACTATTTTGTGTCTGATTAGTGAAAGGATTGTTCAGTTAGGCATAAACATTAAATACTGGCAACAAGGGAAGAAATGGGAGCATTTACATTAGACTGGGTCTGGTCTGGGTGAGAAATGAAAGAGAACCAGGGTGTGAAGGGCTAGGGAATCCTCCCCTCTAGTTTGTCTGTTCCTCCCTATTCTTCAGCATGTCATGCGCAGCTTAAACTTTGTATGGTCGCCTGTTCATCATTGTTACAGTCTTGACACTCCCATAGCCGCACACAAACAAACTCTCCTGTGCTGGGGCTTCATAGGAGCGGCTGGTGGTGGCCAACCCGGGCCTTTGCTTTATTGAAGGTTGTCCAGAGGCATTGTTGGCTCTGCTTTCATCACCCAGTGCACGGTGTGCCCATGTTCACGTGTTCTTCTCTCCGCATGCGTCTGTATATTTGTGACGCTTATTCATGCATTCAAGATCAGAAATGACAAAGACAAAGGACTCTTGTATGCTACATACATGGCATAAAACGTGAAGAGATTTCTGCCAGTAGCCTACTAAACCAATATGAGTTTCTGAAGTTAAGACACTGCCTATTACAAAGAAAAAGAAAGAAAGTTATTTGTGCACTCACTTTTACGTACTTGTTAACCTGGCACCTCCTCTGTGCTCTCATCACAGCCCTGTGAGCACATGTGGGGAGGTCAGGTGGTGGAGCCTCTGGACAAACAGCTGACTGACCTGCACTCAGCACTACAGCCAATACAGGGACAGGAACAGAAACGGGGACAGTCTGCAGATAGAACAAGGAGAATCAACTGAATTGAGACCCACTGCACTACTGCAGTGCATGGAATGCGTCAGAGATGTAGTTACGATACTCTCTCGTTCCTTGTCTACCTCTTCATTCACTCAATGCTATCCTGTCATATCATATTCAGTGGATCATGATACTTTTTATGAGTTCAGGTGATGATTTCTCAGGATAACGGGATAGTTTCTCGGAATTCTTATTTAATTCCTCAACCACAGCCCTTGTAGTGACAGGCCTTACTGTAATATCTGTAATAACTGTAGTAATCGAATAACCTCACATTAGAAGTGGGAGTAACTTGCACATAGCCTGGTCTTGAACACGTCCTAATGTCAGGTGTGTTGGTTTGTGTCAGTGCCTCTGCAGAGTGTGGATGTTCAGGTGGATGTGAAGGACCATGTCGCTACAGTGGTGTCAACACTGCTCTACAAAAACAAAGAGGAGAAACCCATCGAGGCAGTGTTCGTTTTTCCCATGCCCAGTGAAGCAGCCGTCTGCCATTTTAGCGCTAAAGTTGGAGAGACTCTTATCGTGGCTGAGGTGAAAGAGAAGAAACAGGTACGTCCAAAAGAAAAGGAGGTGCATGTGCAGCACAACACAACAGGCAAATGGTTCTGACAACTAATGTATGATATGGTGATATGAACAAAACAGGTTACTGCTTCATCACGGCCTCTGTTAATTCAATTCAATTCAATTCAATTTATTTTTGTATAGCCCAAAATCACAACAAGAGTTATCTCGGCGGACTTCACAAAATTGTTGATTAATAAAGAAACATTCATAAAACACAAATACAGAATGTTCAACAACAAGCAGGCAAATGGATGATTGTCCCAGCATCTCCTGTCCTTAGACCCTCCTTCTCGGCAAGGAAAAACTCCAAAAAACCCAGTGGGAAAACGGAGAAACCTCGAGGAGAACCACAGTGAAGGAGAGATCCACTCCTAAGGACGGACAGGCAGATGAAACTACTAATCTAGCAGGACGAGGACAGTTAATCCAGGATAGGGAAGGAGAGGAGGGGTCTAGGTCCCCGACACTAGGGGGCAGCAGCGGTCCAAACTGGAACAGCAGCATCTGAAACAGTTACACTCCCCAAAAGGGGAGTGGGACAGGGACAACATGTGAATAGCAAAGAACAGACTATGAATGAACTAGTAATTGAATATTCTTAACAGTAGGAGGAGAAAAAGTAGGAGAAACCAGAGGACAGTGCTCAAGTTGCCATACTTTCCCCAGTAATATATCTCCTAGAGCAGCTTAACTAGGCCTATGGGTTTAATTTCTATTCCTAACTGACCTGACCATAAGCTGATTCAAAGAGGAACGTTTTGAGCCTAATCTTAAATGTAGAGACTGTGTCAGCTTCTTTGACATGAGCAGGGAGCTGATTCCACAACAAGGGTGCTTGGTACCTAAAAGCTCTACCTCCTAAAGTACTTTTAGCGACTCTAGGAACCACCAATAGTGCAGCATTTTGAGAGCGGAGTGAACGGTTAGGATGATAAGGTACAATTTCATCTTTAATGTAGGAAGGGGCCATGTCATTTACAGCTTTATAGGTTAGAAGAAGAATTTTAAATTTTACTCTAAACTCAACCGGAAGCCAATGAAGATTTTTTAATACTGGAGTAATGTGCTCTCGTTTTTTAGTACCTGTTAGTACTCTTGCTGCTGCATTTTGAACCAATTGAAGGCTTTTTGTCGAGCTTTTAGGGCAAGCTGCAAGCAGGGAGTTACAGTAGTCTAACCTCGAAGTGA
This sequence comes from Taenioides sp. WSHXM2023, assembly GCA_029959045.1. Classification (NCBI taxonomy): domain Eukaryota; kingdom Metazoa; phylum Chordata; class Actinopteri; order Gobiiformes; family Gobiidae; genus Taenioides; species Taenioides sp. WSHXM2023. The sequence goes on from CM057093.1 coordinate 22,921,201, forward strand.
CAAAAGCATGGACAAGTTTTTCAGCATCATTTTTTGGCAGTACATTTCTAATTCTGGCTATATTGCGTAAATGAAAATAAGCCGTTTTACAGACATGGCTTATGTGTGCTTTAAATGAGAGCTCTTGATCAAATAGGACTCCAAGATTTCTTACAGTGGAGCTGGAGGCTACACAGACATTGTCCAATGTGATTGTCTGCTCAGTTAGAGAGTCAAACTTTATATCGAGCCCGGCTGCAGGCCGGGACAAAACCACAATAGAGTCTCGTAAGTGTTTAGGGCCTAATAGAATGACTTCAGTTTTTTCAGGGTTAAGAAGTAAATAATTAAAGGTCATCCATGTTTTTATGTCCCTCACACAGTCACTAAGCCTTTCAATTTGATTAGTCTGATCAGGTTTCATTGATAGGTACAGCTGGGTGTCATCTGCATAACAGTGGAAATCGATACCGTGCTTTCGGATAATATTACCTAACGGTAGCATATAAAGGGTAAACAGAACTGGACCCAGAACTGAACCCTGTGGCACACCGTAGGCTACTTTAGAGCACTGTGAGGAGCTCTGGTTAACATTTACAAACTGGTACCTATCAGATAAATAGGATTTAAACCAGCTGAGGGCAGTTCCTCTGATGCCCACATCACATTCCAACCTCTGCAGTAGAATGTTATGGTCGAATGTGTCAAAAGCTGCGCTGAGGTCCAACAGAACCAGTATTGAGACCTGACCATTGTCAGCAGCCAATAATAAATCATTTGTTACTTTAACCAGGGCTGTCTCAGTGCTATGATGAGTTCTGAATCCAGATTGAAATTTTTCAAATAAATTATTTTCCTGCAGATGACGACAAAGCTGTTTAATTACAATTCTCTCCAGAATTTTAGAAATAAACGGAAGATTTGAAATAGGTCTGTAATTGGCTAAGAGGTCAGGATCAAGATTAGGCTTTTTTAGGAGCGGCTTAATTACCGCATATTTAAAAGACTGAGGCACGTAACCACTTTCCAGTGAAGTATTTATTATATTAAGAATAGGATCAATAATTAGAGGGAAAATTTCTTTGAAAAGTCTACTTGGGATTGGGTCCAACATACAAGTTGAGGATTTAGAGAAACAACCAAGAACTTTTAGGTCTTTATGACAGGAACAGCAATATAGTCTGTTTAATTATTTCTTTTTAACACATTAATTTTAATTTTATTATTAAAGTTATTATTTTGGATGTAAATTACTTTAATTAACTAGGCTGACAAAGCCTAGCCAAGTCAAAACACCATAACAGGAGCCAATCATATAGAGTCTATGGAGCCAAAAGAAACATGGTTTACTGACCTTTGCATTTAACATGCAAAGTATTTGCAACATTATCGAACTCATTTTCACACTACCTGTTTCAGGCTCGTGAGGAGTACGATGATGCGCTGAGCTCCGGTCAGCAGGCCTTTCTATTGGAGGAGAGTGACCAGAGTCCAGATATATTCTCTATGAGTGTTGGCAGTCTGCCCCCGGGAGAGAGCGCCTCCATCAGGCTGGAGTATGTCACTGAGTTGGATGTGCAGGCCGATGAAGCGCTGAGATTTTGTCTTCCTGCTGTCCTCAACCCTCGATATCAACCTGCAGGTCAGACTCCTCTGAGGCTGGTTCCAAAAACAAAGTCAGCTTAGGATGTACAAACTGATGGGGAAGATGACAACACTGAAAAATGAATGGCACTGCACTACATCTTAGATTATGAATGTACTTTGAACTGCACATGCTGCAGTTTGCCAAAATCTCAAAATGTTGTTAAAAATTTAAAAGGTTAAAAAACTGCTCACTGTGCCAGCCAGTCAGCCACAAGACCAGCCAACCACAACTAACCATGTTGTTGTAATAGTCGTAATAAAACCTACAAACCCTGTAACTTAGTCTTCTTCAAACCAGAAATGCAATTAAGCATGTTTTCAAACTGGTTCAGCCCTCGTGCATGGATAATGATTATAGATAATGCGTTTTTACAGGAACAGAAAGCAGCAGTGTGAAAGTGACATCAGTCCCGTCTTCTCTGGTGCCCTATGATCTGACCTTCTCAGCCCGAGTCGAGTCACTGCGGCCAGTCTCTAAAATGGAGTCCAGCTGCACCATGGACCCGGTGGAGTACCTCAACCAAGATCAAACTAAGGCATCGGTAAACAACGCTGATGTTGTCCATCCACTGTAGAAATTACTAGGTCAACAATAGCTCATTTGTGTGACAAAAATATTTATAAAACCATAAAATGCTACAAAGACCATCCATCCATTTTCTTCCGCTTTATCTGGTGCCGGGTCGCAGAGGCAGCAGTCTGAGCTGGAAGGCCCAGACTTCCCTTTCCACACACACTTCCTCCAGCTCTTCCGGGGGGATCCCGAGGCATTCACAGGCCAGCCATGAGACATAGTCCCATAGTCCTGGGTCTTTCCCGGGGCCCTGGAAATCCTCCCCAGTGAGGCGTCCTGGAGGCATCCGGAACAGATGCCCAAGCCACCTCAGCTGGCTCCTCTCGATGTGGAGGAGCAGCGGCTCTACTCCAAAGTCCTCCTGCAACCTGATGAAGCTTCTCACCCTGTCTCTAAGGGAGCGCCCGGCTACCCTGTGGAGGAAACTCATTTCCACCGCTTGTATCCGCGATAGGGATGTAGACTGACCAGTAAATCCAGTGCTTTGCCTTTGGACTCGGTTCCTTCTTTACCACAATGTTCCGATACAGCGACCGCATTACAGCAGATGCTGCACCGATCCGATCTGCTACAAAGACAAAATAAGTCCAGTCCAGTTGACAACCAAGTATTAGTAATTAATTAGTATGAAATAAATAGGGCAGAACACTAATGATGTATATTTATTTAAATATATATATATGTTTTATGCTCCTGCTTTTGAGTGGCACAACAAGAGCACATATGTGTCTCTAAGTTATAGGCAGGTGTAAAAAAATGCTGTAAACTAGGAAAACCTTCAAAAATGGAAGTGTTCATTTATTTTCATCAATCAACAAAATGCAGTGAATGAACAAAAGAGAAATCTAAATCAAATCAATATTTGGTGTGACCACCCTTTGCCTTCAAAAGAGCATCAATTCTTCTAGGTATACTTGCGTACAGTTTTTGAAGGAACTCGCCTGGTAGGTTGTTCCAAACATCTTGAAGAACTAACTGCAGATCTTCTGTGGATGTATTCTTCCTCACCTTCTTCTGTCTCTTCATGTAATCCCAGACACAGTGATGTTGAGGTCAGGGCTCTGTGAGGGCCATACCATCACATCCAGACTTTACACTGAAGATAGTTCTTAATGACTTCGGCTGTATGTTTGGGGTCATTGTCCTGCTGCAGAATAAATTTGGGGCCAATCATACGCCTCCCTGATGGTATTGCATAATGGATAAGTATCTGACTGTATTTCTCAGCACTGAGAACACCGTTGATCCTGACCAAATCTCCAACTCCATTTGCAGAAATGCAGCCCCAAACTTTCAAGGAACGTTCACCATGCTTCACTGTTGCCTGCAGACACTCATTACCACTCTCCAGCCCTTCGACAAACAAACTGCCTTCTGCGACAGCCAAATATTTCAAATTTTGACTCATCAGTCCAGAGCACCTGCTGCCATTTTTCTGCAACCCAGTTCCTATGTTTTTGTGCATACTTGAGTCGCTTGGTCTTGTTTCCACGTCGGAGGTATGGCTTTTTAGCTGCAACTCTTCCATGAAGAGCACTTCTGGCCAGACTTCTCCGGACAGTAGATGGGTGTACCTGGGTCCCACTGTTTTCTGCCAGTTCTGAGCTCAGGGCACTGCTGGACAGTTTCCGATTCCGAAGGCTAATAAGCTTGATGTGTCTTTCATCTGCTGCACTAAGTTTCCTTGGCCGACCACTGCGTCTTTGTTCTTCTTCAAAAGAGCTTGAACAGCACATCTTGAAACCCCAGGCTACTTTGAAATCTTTGTCTGGGAGAGACCTTGCTGATGCAGTATAACTACATTGTGTCTTGTTGCTGTGCTCAGTCTTGCCATGGTGTATGACCTGTGACATGAGACTGTCTTCCACATCCTCACCTTGGTAGCAGAGTCTGGCTGTTCCTCACCCAGTTTTAAGCCTCCTACACGGCTCTTTCTGTTTCAGTTAATGACTGTGTTCCAACCTACGTGTGACATTGATGATCATTAGCACCTGTTTGGTATAACTGGTTGATCATACACCTGACTATAATCCTACAAAATCCCTGACTTTGTGTGTACCCCTTTGCATTTTATAAATTGATAAAAACTAACAATCATTATTTTTATATATATGTATGTATATATATATATATATATATATATATATATATATATATATATATATATATATATATATATATATATATATATAAATACCAAAGCAGCGGTAGAGATACATCTTCTACCACTGCTTTCACAAATACTGCACTACCACATTTTGTCTGTCTGTAGGTGAAGCTGGCAGCAGGACACAAGTTTGACCGAGACGTGGAGCTGCTCATTTATTACAAAGACAGTCACCAGCCCTCAGCTGTGGTGGAGGCAGGACAAGCCTCAGCCAAACCTGGTGAGCACACACACTACTCTGTGTGGTCTACTGCCATCTAGGGGTAAAAGAAAGGTTTTGTTTTGTTTATTAATTTAAGCATATGTACATTATAGAACAGTGATTTTCCAATAAGTAGATTTTCAGATTTTTATCAAAGTTTCATATGGGTTACTATTGGTCTTTCAAAGAGGCAAAGTTTATAATGCTTATTACCACTCTGTATGCATAGACTGCTGTAAATACAAATCTATCAGTTCAATTCACATTTGCAGTATAGACTTTTTGTAAATTAGTTTAAATTCTTGTATGCTTTAGAATGAGCTTTTTACTTTTGATTGTTTGTTTTTATTTTTCTTGTGGCATTATTTTTAGTGTTTTAGCCTCTGTAAATCTGCAAAACTGCTATCTCCATCTGTGCTTTGTTCAGATGTTATATTCACACACTTTGTAATACTTCTCATCTACTCTAGTAGTGAATCTGTGAGGAAAACTGTGTTTTAGTTTGCATGTATTCACCGCTCACACTTTGATGACAGTGTGAATGGCCAAATATAATAGTAACAGCTGCCTGTTGTTTTCAGGCTCTCTGATGGGAGACCCAGCCCTGATGCTGAGTCTGTACCCGGAGTTTCCCAAAGACATTATGTCGTCTGTGTCTTCCTCTGGAGAGTTTGTGTTTCTGTTGGATCGATCTGGAAGTATGGACTGCTCCATGGGCCACAGAGGAGAGTCAGGGACTCGGATTGCCAGTGCACGGGTATGCAGTGCGTACATAGGCTGTATACAAGAGCAAACTGTTATAGTTTGAGCTTTTCTCTCACTATTGTTTTATGTTCTCAGGACACTCTGCTCCTGCTGCTCAAGAGCTTACCCATGGGCTGCTACTTTAACATCTACAGTTTTGGATCCACATTTGAACAAATCTTTCCGTAAATGTTTTTTTTAAATCATAATATTGCAATCTCTGCACAAAACCCTGACACACACACCTAAAAATGCTTTGGCTGTGTCTTCTTTTGCAGGGAGAGTGTGGAGTACAACCAAAAGACAATGGAGGAGGCTCTGAAAAAGGTGGAAAAGATGGAGGCTAACCTTGGAGGAACTGAGATTCTGGCTCCTCTAAAACGCATTTACAGTCAGGGCTGCATCCCCAACCAGCCCAGACAGGTACATTCAGATTATCTGTGTGTCTGTTCAGATTAGCCTGCTTTAGTCTAGGTCTAGTCCAGGTCTGAAGCCGGGTTTATTCCCAGTTTAGATGTGGTGTGCATGAATGCAGACGTGGACGGCAGATTTGAGTTATTTTAGAGTGCATTCACAGTTGTTGGTCTTGGTTTGAGCCCAGTTTAATCCTGATGTACTTTGTGTTTAGTCCTGTTCTAGTCCTGGTTTAGTCCTGGTCTAGTTAAGTATTAATTTCAGGTTTAGTCCTGTTTTAGTCCCAATTTCTTTTTTGTGCAAGTGTAAACAGACCCTTTCATTTCTGGCCACCTTGACACATAATTAGTTTAAAGGCTTATATCTGACTTTTTTTTTTTTTTTTTTTTTAAAGTTCTGTCTTCTTTGTCACGGCTGCATGAAATGTTAAACTGTCTGAACTGTGCTCTGTAGCTCTTTGTCTTCACTGATGGAGAAGTAGGAAACACAAAAGAAGTCATAAACCTGGTCAGGTCTAATGCAGGCTCTCACAGGTAAAATACAGCATTGACTGAACTTGTGTCCTGTTTATTCTGTGAATCAAACCTCTTTTTGTCTCAGGTGTTTTTCCTTTGGGATCGGCGAAGGAGCCAGTTCTGCTCTTATCAAAGGTTTAGCCAAAGAAGGAGGAGGACACGCCCAGTTCATCACTGGAAATGACAGGATGCAACCCAAAGTAACACATCACAGTTGTGATTCATAGAGATTGCTTACTAAAGTCTGATGTTTTCCACCAGTCACTGTGACTGATTTTTGGTATTGTTATTTATTATTATTGTGTTGTATTATTTTGATGTCAACTCTGACTAGTGCATACTGTTGATGTGTCTTTTTGCAAGACACTTCATCCATATTTCCTATGTATGTGGTGTGAATGTTGGTCGGTGATCGGGGCTGTAGGTGCAGACTGGTTACCACAGTTCCATCAGGTTGCCCCAGGGCAGCTGTGGCTGTAGGAAAGCACCAATGAGCACTGGAAGTGAATGAAAAATACACAATTGTAAAGGGACTATTAGTGTATTAATGCGATTAATGTATTATTCTTATTATTTACTAACCTCAAACGGATCAGATAACTTCTATAATCCCTGTGTCCTCTCCAGGTGATCCAGTCTTTGCGCTTCGCCATGCAGCCGGCGGTGGTCGACATCTCCGTGAAATGGGACCTGCCCAAAGGGGTGTCTGCCTCTGTGCTGTCCCCACCTCTCACATCCATTTTCCAGGGACAACGGTCACTGCTCTACACCCAGCTCACTGGACAGGTGCTCACTGTGGGCTGTAGGGGGCAGTACATTTCTGTTTAGAGCAATGGCCAAAAGCTGTGGTGTATTTTAGAGCAAAGAAGGAGCAGAGGGCTGTGTGACTGTTAAGTACAGCCTGGCAGGACGTCCCACCGAGAACAAGCTCAACTTCAGCCTCAAACCCGCGGAGGACACTGGGTGAGTCTGAACACACACTGTGTATCTAAAGGTAATTCAGTATGAACAGCTGGCAGTGTTGGAGATGGACTATATAACATATAACATAAGAGAGATTGTTATATGTTCAAACACAGCAAGGCCCATTGTTAAAGAGCTTTTAAAGCCACTCTGTACATTGTGTAGTTTCACCTTTATTTTAATGAAATATGTGTATAAACGCCAACAGAGAATGCCTGACAAGCATCTGCTGTCGCAGTGAAGAATTGTACCTCAGTTTAGAATTGAAATTTATTTACACTCACATTAATTACATGAACCACCTAATAAATAATAAATATTAATAAATACTGTAAACAACTCAACCCAAAACATACACATCAGGCAAAATCCGCCAGCTGGATGGTTCTGACCAAACCAAGATCTGGAGATGGGTCCCTGACCTCTGTATGGCACCTGCCCACTACTCCTGACAGGATGCCACAGCAGCACTGAAGCACTGGTCAAATGTAGAGAATGAACTTTCTCTATGTGGGATCAATAAGTATACCATTAACCTCAGCACTTGTCTGTTTAATGTAGTTTTCTGTTTCCTGTTTATGTGCAGACTCACAGTGCACAGGCTGGCAGCACGCTCTCTCATTCGATCTCTGGAGCAGGAGCAAGAGGGCGCTAGAGGACAGAAGGACGACGCTGTGAAGAAAAAAATCATTGATCTGAGTGTCCAGTCAGGGGTCAGCAGCTCCTTCACTGCGTTCATCGCCGTGAACAAAACCAGCGGAGAAGCCATTCAAGGCCCTTTGCTTAGAAGAAATGTTCCTTTACCAAGCAAGTCCCAAAACTAAGCAAATTTTCCTCACTGAAAAAAAACAATATATTAACATGAGCATGACGCCATTGGTAACCCGGCAATAGTCAATACTCAGAACTTAAAACTGTAATTGTAAAGACAGACAAACATGAACTCTGATTTGCAATTTTTACAATCTCAAAACTGTATTTATTTTAGTTTCAGTTGACCTGTACATAATCCTGTACTAATCTCCCCCACAGTGATGATGGGGGCCTGTTATTCACCCAGGCGGATGTGTCGTCGTTCCATGCCATTGATGGCTTGTAAGTACAATCCAATACTGACAATGAAATCATGTAATGTAAGCAGTACAGGTACATGGACCGTCAATTGAAACATATTCAGCAGTACAAGTATACAGGTGCAGTAAGTTATAGTTAGCGTTTTGGCTAATATTTTGTCTCAACATTTGTGTCAGGTGCCAAAGGGACCATTCTCCCACAATCTGGTCGCACAAAGAAGAGTAAGTATCTGAATGTGAACAAAGGTTGTTTAAAGGTAATATTCTGTTGTTTCCCTCCCAGGTAGTGGACCTCCTGGAGCCATTGGTGGTAAGTGATTTTGCGACTTTTAGTTTGTTATAACGTAATGATATGTAAATCAATCCACTATCTATGAAAATGGCTCTCTAGCGCCGTCTTAACATTGTATTTTGTTTGTCTTTTTGTAACGGGCGTTATTTCTGAAGGGTAACAATCTGACAAAGGCAGTCAATCAGTCTCGCGTGTTTCAGGAGATTACAGGAGAAAGTAGTGGTCAAAAAATGTGTTTATTAAATCTGAGCTGAAAGAGGAGATCAAATATACACTTACACTGGGGGAAGGGGTGATGTAGGTGGAGATGAGAGGCAAGCTGTTCATGGTGGCATGTACCCCACGGACACAAGGGGGGCGCTATTATTATAATTATGTCTGTTTTTCTTTACTTATCTAGGACGAATTTTGACAGGATTTCATGCAGCTCCAATGCCAAGTAAGTATGTGCAAGATACATTGTGTGAAGCCATGGAGATGTAAGTGGTTTGATCTTTGCAATTTTGAATTTATAATTGCCCAATGCAGAGAAGCACACACAATTTCATGCTACACCCCTGTTGGTTTGGTCCTGTTCTAGTCCAAGTAATACAATCAGGCCCGGCGACAGGAATCTGGGGTCCTGGGGCAAGACACATGACCCTCCCTTCAATATAAAAAGGTAGAGGGTAAATTTTTTGGGCTCCTAAGACTCTGGGGCCTGGGAACACAGACCCCTTCGTTCTCCCGTCGACTCTCCTGAGCGCAGTAGTCGACAAAAGACGTGATGCCGATCTAGATGGGAATCCACACAAAAACAACAATTTGAACAGAAAAATAGCAGGAAACTGTATTTATATGACAATGCAGATTAAATTCATGACCATGATTCACTTCTAAATTTTCAACTAACCCACTTGTCTTTTCTGCTGTTGTCCCATAAATACCTAAAATCTAAATAAAAGAATGATCAACCAATAAAAACTTTAGTTGGCTAAAAAAAAAATCATCAATTGATAAAGCGACTACAGGACTACAGCTCTAAGTCCGAATTTGTTTGTGGGTTTGGTTTAGTCTTGTGTGTGCAAGTGTGAATGCAGCCGAAGTGTCTAAACTGTGCTCTTTTGTGTTTGTAGTGGCTTTAGATTTGTCTGCTGACCTGCAGATGAATGATGAGTGTTATGAAACTATGAAGTTTGGCTTGCCTCCAGAGCCCAAAGTGCAGCGGGACCCTCTGCTGCAGGTGGTGTCCCTGCAGAAGGCTTCAGGCTGCTGGGAGTTAGAACCAGCTCTGGCCCAAGCCCTGAGCAAGACCAGCCAAGACCTGGAGAGCAAACTGCCTGCAATGGTGAGTATGGATGTCAAGATTATTAGGTTAATCAATATAAGAGCAAAAAAAAAATCATACTCATAACTATCTTAGAAGCATTTATGTAAAATATATATTTTTTACACTTTATTTAGTTTACTTTGTCATTCAGAAGGTGATGCAGGGAGGTATTGGTGTGTGAAACAATGTCATTTTCACACATTTATTTTAGGAAATCATAAAATAATTATTCATGAAAAGTGTAATCATGTATATATCATGCTTAATAAATATTTCCCTTAAAAAATATAGTGACTTAAATTGTCTTAATAAAGCATGAACAAAGAATTCACAATGAACAAATAGTTAATTAAGAATGATTCCAGCTTAGTAACTATTTAATTATTACCCTGACCTTATCTTCTAACCTCTTAATTAAGTAGTTACTAAGCCTGAATCATTCATAATCAACTATTTGTTCATTAATTATGACTTTGTGCATGCTTTATTTTGGCCAATTAAGATGTAGTTATTATAAAATGGAACCAAAATATATTATAACTGGTCCTCATTGGTGCTCTTTTCCACTCTACTGAACAGTTTTGTACAGAAAAAATATTCCTCTTTTTGCTTTGTGTTGGTTGTTTAGGCAAAGAAAGAAGTGTGGGCCACAATTTTGGCTCTGGTCTGGCTTCATGGTCTGAAAGCTGATGCTAAGGACGAGTGGGAGCTGTTGGTCATGAAGGCTGTGACGTGGCTGCGCTCACAGAATGGTAACTTCTTATTCAATTAAATTACAATTAACAACCATGTGTCTCTTTATTTTGACCAGTGTGACGACTTGTCACTAATGTTGTAAGATTTGGTGAGATACAGTGGGACTTGCCTGTTGTTAATTTCCATGGGTTTCAGGTTTCAGATTAGCTTTGATTCATTGATTGAATTCTCTACTATCATGGTGGTGGCAGTGTTAAAACTATGATATGGTTCAACACACTCTGGACTGAATCCTGATTAGAAAACCAAGCAGAAAGCCAATCTAATTGCAATGACAGTACCATTTTCTTCAAAACTGTGCAGCCCTTCTGTACATGAATTAAATGTTTATCATTGAGTTTTTGTCTGTTTATCTCTAGCTCTAGGCCTGACTGAGTGTGTGGAAGCCGCCAATGCTCTGCTGGGATGCACTGTTCAGAAAGATGCCCTGGGACTTTAGATCTATTTTGTTTATTAAACTGCTTAGTTAAAGGAAAATGCAAAATGTTTGTTCAGCAAATGTGCCTTAAATAAAGTACAATGTGTTATTACATCGTTAATCATAATAATTCAAGTCTTAGCCATATTCCTGCCATGTTCCCACATTGTGGTTTTTCTTTGCACGTTACTTCTGTACACAACAATAAATGAATTAATAAATGTCTCTAAAATGTTGTCTACTTTTTCAAACCTACAACTGTCATAAAAAAGCAAACTGGTCTTCAAAAATAGCAGGCCCATATGTTCCCATCAAAACCTCAGTTAAAAGAAAATTGGGGTGAAGTTTATGGGAAGTCAGGTAAAATAAGAAGATTGCCAAGTGAAACTACCGCTTTCAGTTCTATTCTGCGGCGGAATCGGTTTCATGGTTATTTTGGAGGTCCCAGCCTGAAAAGTTTGTAATCCCTGTTTTAGAGTGTTTCTAACCTCCGAAGAGCAAATCGGGCAGATAGGAAATTAAATCGGATCTAAACCAGGAAAAACAAGGTCAGCACATGTTATTATAGATTCATGGGCCATCTGTGGACTTCACCTTAAAACACTTGTGTGAGCAGGACTCTGACTGACCGTAATCACCCGTGTGAAGACGCATTTGTCCGGTTTAGTTTCACTTTCTACGACAGTCACTTTACGGGAACATGGAGCTGGCCCAGGCTCGTAAGATCCTGTCTCTGATTTCCAGTAGCTCACAGTAAACCAACAGAGCAGCTATGCGTGCGGGCGTGTTTTGTGAGAACCATTATAGAATAAAGACTAAAAACCAAGAGTGCAAAAACTGGGAATATAACTAAGGGTGCTCATGAAAAAGGGCACTCTGTTAGAAAATATTTAAAAGCCTTTATTTTGAAAAGGCAAGTTTGGTCATCCTCCTCTTCATCAGTGCTCGGTAGGTTGAAGGAAACAGTGCATCTCCTGTTGTATTTCTCGCCCCAAGCGTATACACAAGAGCATTTGAATGTTCTTCAAGTTGTGTGTTTATTTGTCACACATTTGTAGACTTTTGTGTGGGCTGGAAACGAGTGCACTTGAGAGCATGTCCAGCAGAGGGTGCACTGGTCCGTCTCACTGCTTCCACGTCGCTCTGGAGGCATCTGCAGAGTCAGTAACAAACATGAGCTGCATACAGAATATACCTCCAGCACATGAACAACTGACTGAGACAACCTTCTGCAGCCTTCTACTGTGGACCTACCTGTTTTCTTCTCAAGTCCTTCAGTCATCGGTACATCCTGCTCTGTGTTGTTGTGTAGCCTGTTTTGACTTTCAATTCTTCCTGGTAGATCCCTGTTCAGTGTCCAGCAGGGGGGGCATTGACCTCCTTCACTGTGAAGAGAGACTTTAGATTAGATTTACATACAGTTACATTTGCATTGACATAATATACATTTTCTGTAAAATGCCACAGTTCACACGTACCTTTAACGCAGCACCTCCAGGATTCACATGGACTGTGTCATATCTGTTCCAATGACAAGACAGTATCTAAAACACACACGCATATTAGAGAAAAGGCAGACATACTCTGCTAAACGTACACATGACAATACAAACCTGTAGGATCTGTACAGACAAACTGTAGTTTTTTCACGTGTCAACTGCTGAGATGATATGAGCATCATGGACATCTCCTGCAGGGGGCAGCGTCAGTCATGCTCTTGTGCTTCTGATGAAAAGGACTGACTGCTCTCTCTCTGCTCTTCTGGAAACAAGCTGAGGCTGCGATGGTCCTGAGTGACTAACGACGATGATTGACGCCTGTTATGACCCAGCTCTGGCGTAGTCCCAGGCCATGCTGTGGTGATGGCCGCTGGCACACGATTGCTCACAACAGGAGAGAAGGCACAGACGCTCTTGGTACATCTGGGGCAGGACGCTGTGACATAGAAGAATGTAATTCAGAAATGAGTGTTACTAATGTGAATACTGTAATACTTGTTACCAGGCTTCATGCCTTTACACAGTATGTTTTAATGGACCTAATTGCAGTGTACCTGGTGCTCCTCAAGTCTCACCAGCACTGCTCCTCCTGCGGCTCCTCTGGTCACAGGACAGACTGTTTACATCCCAAAGATCTACCGACAACCACGACCCATGAAACAGACTTCAAATCAGAAAAAGAAAAGCTCAATGTAAAACAAAGGAGTAGTACTCACCTGGGCCCTTGGAGCCATACTTACTCGCAGCTGCACTTATGAACAGTGACAGGGTTAAACACAGACTCACAGTTCGCAGCTGTAGGGAGAGTGGTAAAAGCAGGCAGTCAGGGTGTCCTGGAGCACCTGGCCAGAGGAGCGGGGCACCCAAGGGGGGGTCGCCAGCATGAAGCAGCACGTGGCAGTGACGTACAGGCCAACCTCCTGTGGGCGGGGCACCGTGGGCAGGACCAGCTGCACAGACAACAGTTCAGTCAAACTTTGAAAACAACCACCGAGTGATCAGAGCGCTCAACAAGTCACAGTGAATTGATCCTGATCTCTAGTACGGTCTGATGTGAGTGACTCCAGTACTGTGTAACTTGTGACAGTGGGCGAGGCTTTAACATACCTGAATATACTGGGCGTCGCCCACGTGCGGCCACAGCGGAGGCATGTGAGTCAGATGCCAACCTGCAGGCTGATAAAAGAACATACATGTTATGTTACATACATGTTTTTCCACATATACAAACACATGAATGAGAACACTCACCACAAGAGGGTGGTCTGCATGGGCCCAAAACTCCTGAGGGGCCAACGGCCCTGACGAGGTGGGCCCAGGGCTCCTGCTCCGAGAGAGCTAGCAAACACACACACACGCACGCACACACAAGAAAGACAAATATGGTTACGTTTTCTTTAACCTCATAAATCAGATTATATAGAGAATGTGTGTCTGACTCACCAGGGGGCAGGGGGAGCCTGGTGTCCACGACTCTCCTCCCGCCTCACAGGGTCCTCCTGTGGGGCAGAGCTCAGGGGCTGTGGGGAGCTACCGCGCCTACGCTGATCAACAAGAGGCAAACGTGTTTGTTTTTCACACAGAGAAAAAACATTTAAATGTTCCATTCAATGGACATAAACAGTGTCTTTTGTGAAGGGCTTACCTGGTGAGCACCGCCACGCCGCTCCTGACCCACAGAGGGCACCAGAGAGGCAGCAGAGGGAGGTCGAGGGCTGCGGCTCCTAGGTGGCTGAAGGACATAAAGAAAGAATACATATATGTAGACTAAATTTGATTGCTTGTATAATGTATCTCTCCTCCTCTTCCCTGTCGGTTTGGTCTGTTATGAGTGTGGCCCGTTCGAATAGTGTCCTTACTACTGAAAGTTCTGAAGATGGCTCGCAGCTAGCAGCCGAAACATGTCAACAAGGTAAATACAAGTTACTGTATTGTCTTTAAAAAGAACCTAAGAAGGTTAAAGTACCTAAGAAGACAAAATGAACATTTTCGGTTTAATAAAAAGAAGATTTGGACAAAAAGGTGTCAAAGCACTTCGCCACTTGGAGAGGCTGGAAAAAGCGTGCGCCCGCTACAACAACCACCTACGTCTCAACCTCCGATGCAGAGACGAGAACATCACGCCAGCAAGTATTAACATCAAGACCCCGATCCCAACCCATAATGCAAAACAAATCATCAATAAGGCCAAAAAAGCACTACTAAAAGAAAGGATTCGCATCACCATCAATAAGCAAAGATTCATCGATCAAGAACTAAGCGACAAAAAGAAAGAATACGGACGGTTATTTCCCATGGAAGAAGAGGTACAGCAGCAATTTAACAAACACTTACAACAAACATACGAACTAGAATTCGCAATAACCAAGGACCGCCACATTAATAAGTTAAACTCTCTCATAGATAAAAAACAACGTAAAAGTGAAACCGCACAGACAAATGCTAAAGATAAATGGGTATGCAATTTAACACAACGAAAAATCACGGAAACAGAAACAAACGTACTTGCACGAGGACTACATTTTGCCACCACCCCAAACAAAATCCCCATAGAGGAATACATTTTAGCCATGGAGTTAACTTGTCAAAACATACCGAACCAGGGACAGAAAGCCGAGTTACGCAACACAGTCACAGGGATACTAAAAACAGCCAGAATACCGAGGAGCAATATAACCAAGGAGGAGAGGAAAGCCATTAATCATATAAAAAAAGACAACACAATCACTATTTTACCCGCAGATAAAGGAAGGACAACAGTTATATTAGACACAAAAACATACGAACAGAAAATGGAAGCGCTACTAGCAGACACCAACACATATGAAATAATCAGAAAGAATCCGACAGAAGAAAAGAAACAAGCCCTAAAATCATTACTCAAACCCCTATTAGAACAAGAAAAAATCACCCGAGAAGCATACAATAACCTAGTCCCAACAGCCAGTATCACCCCTCGCGTTTACGGAACACCAAAAATTCACAAAAAAGACACACCGCTCCGCCCGATAGTCGATAGCATAGGTTCAGTTACATACAATCTGTCAAAAGCTCTGGTCGAAATAATAAAACCACTCATCGGTCAAACAAATTTCCACTGCAAGAACGCAAAACAATTGGCGCAGGACCTAAAAAACATCACAGTAGCTCCGGACGAAATATTCATATCACATGACGTCATCTCACTCTTCACCAAAACACCCGTGGATGTCACACTACAAATAGTACAGGATAAACTCAGAAAGGACAAAACACTCAAAAAACGCACAAATTTAACAGTTGAAGACATTACACAACTATTACACTTCGTGGCCAAATCTACATATTTCCAATACCATAACATCATTTACAGACAGAAGGAGGGGTTCGCAATGGGAGATCCACTATCCGCGATAATGAGCAGTTTTTTCATGGAGGACTTGGAACAAAAAGCATTCAACACAGCACCCCCACAATGCCGATTAACTTTCTGGAAACGCTATGTAGATGACATCCTGGAAAAAATACAGCAAGGACACACCCAAGAACTCACGGACCATCTCAACACACAAGACAGAACCGGTAACATTCAGTTCACACATGAGGAGGAGAAAGACGGAGCAATATCATTTTTGGACATTAAAATCCACCACATCGCAGACGGCAGCATCAAAATAACAGTATACAGAAAACCTACGCACACCGACCAATATCTACTCTGGACATCCGAACATCCCACTGCACATAAACTTTCAGTAGTAAGGACACTATTCGAACGGGCCACACTCATAACAGACCAAACCGACAGGGAAGAGGAGGAGAGACACATTATACAAGCACTCAAACAATGTCAATATCCCAACTGGGCCATAAACAAAGGCAGACAACAAGTCAACAATAAAACCAACAAACCCCGACAAAAACCACAACAAACCAATAGAGGGCAGCAGGATCACAAGAACACAGTCACACTACCATACATCAGAGGAATAACTGAACCCATCCAGAGAGCCATGAAAAAACACAACATAAGCACTGAAGTCAAACCATACACAAAACTCCGCCAACAACTAGTACACCCCAAAGATAAAATCCCACAAGAACAAAAATGCAATGCCATCTACGAAATCCAATGCAAATCATGCAATAAATCATACATAGGGGAAACAGGCCGGGCTTTCCACATCCGAAAAAAGGAACACCAAAAGGAATGTGAAAAGGAAACATCAGGGAGACTCACCAGAACACAAAAAGACAAAGCATTGCAGGAAAACCTAAAATCCGCCATATCAGACCACTGTAAAAGAAATAACCACATTATGGATTGGGACGGGGCACAGGTCATCGGATCGGAAAACAACAAGTTCAAACGCTGGATCAGGGAGGCCATTGAAATCAGGAAACGAGGCACGGACAGCATTAACCGTGATGACGGAGCGTTCCTCCTTTCACACACCTGGGACACCCTCCTCCAGAGACCACCAGGCGACGGGAGGCGTGGTCAGTCTGAGCGACCTGCCAGGTCAATCAGGCTGACCACGCCTACAGGCAGTAACAACTGCTGATATACGACACGTCACCACCAACACCGGTGACAGTTCTGAAGATGGCTCGCAGCTAGCAGCCGAAACATGTCAACAAGGTAAATACAAGTTACTGTATTGTCTTTAAAAAGAACCTAAGAAGTTTAAAGTACATAAGAAGACAAAATGAACATTTTCGGTTTTGTACTTCTCATAGTAGTTTTCAGACACCACATCTTTAATCCTACTTAAGTAATATTTTATTTGAAGTAACAGTACTCTTACTTGAGAAAAAGGTGTGGTTACTCTTACCACTGCAAGTCTATAAAAGATTTATGTTGACAACATGGTAACATTTGTGTTTCTTGCACTGCTCCTTCAGATATGATTTTTAGTCTCATTTTTCTGTCTGTCCTTTGAAAATACTACATATGAGCACTATTTCATGTTTTGTCGGAAATATTCATAAATGCCTAGAATGCTACAAAGACAAAATAAGCAAATATTAGTATATGTGTAGTCTCTCAGTCAACCAGGTGGGTTCCATCACAAAAGAATTTTGAACTGTATGTGGTTTACTGCCATCTAGGGGTAAAAGAAAGCTTTGCAGATGAGTCTGACGATGTTTTATTTTATTTATTTTTTTTTGTTTGTTTGTTTTTTTGTTTATACATATGTTAAGAGGTTATGTTCAATAAATTTGTGGAATGGAACAGTGATTCTACAACTTAATTTTCAGATTTTTATCAAAGTTTCATATGGGTTACTGTTGGTCTTTCAAATAGGCGAAGTTTATAATATTTATTACCAGTCTGTATGCATAGACTGCTGTAAGTACTAATCAACAGTTCATTTAGTCACATTTGCTGTATTTTGTAAATTAGTTTAAATTCTTGTCTGCTTTAGAATGAACTTTACTTTTGAATTCAATGTTTGTGTTCCAAAAACAACACATGCCAGGGAACCGGCCCACTTCAGACCAGTCGCCTTGACCTCTCACCTCATGAAGACCATGGAGAGGCTGATCCTCAGCTACCTCCGCTCCGTGGTGAGCTCCACTCTGGACCCGCTGCAGTTTGCCTACAAGCCCAACATCGGAGTAGAGGACGCCGTCATCTACCTGCTGCAGCGGGCGCTCACCCACCTGGAGACTGCCGGGAGCGCTGTGAGAGTCATGTTCTTTGACTTCTCCAGCGCCTTCAACACCATCAGGCCGGCACTGCTGCGGGGGAAGCTGGTGGACGCCGGAGTGAACGGACATCTCGCCGCCTGGACCATCGACTACCTCACTGACCGGCCGCAGTATGTGAGGCTGCGCGGCTGTGAGTCAGAGGTGGTTGTCTGCAGCACTGGGGCCCCACAGGGAACTGTCCTTTCACCCTTCCTCTTCTCTATCTACACCTCGGACTTCACCTACAACACAGACACCTGCCATCTCCAGAAGTTCTCTGACGACTCGGCAATTGTGGGCTGTGTGTCTGAGGGGAATGAGCTGGAGTACCGATCGGTCATCAGGGACTTTGTGGACTGGTGTGAGCACAACCACCTGTGCCTTAACACCAGTAAGACCAAGGAGATGGTGATCGACTTCGGGAGAAGGACACTACTTCCCTCACCGGTGAACATCCAGGGACAGGACATAGAGACAGTGGACAGTTTTAAGTACCTGGGTGTTCACCTCAACAATAAACTGAACTGGTCCCACAACACTGACGCCCTGTACAAGAAGAGCCAAAGTCGCCTCCACCTTCTGAGGAGACTGAGTTCTTTTGGAGTGTGCAGGCCCCTGCTCAAGACTTTCTATGACTCTGTGGTGGCCTCCTCTCCTCTACGCTGTTGTCTGCTGGCCCCGAGCAGCACAGAGCGGGACAGGAAAAGACTGAACAAACTAGTCAGGAGGGCCAGCTCTGTCCTGGGCTGTCCTCTGGAGTCTGTGGAGGAGGTGGGTGAGAGGAGGGTGCTGGCCAAACTCACATCCATCATGGCCGACACCTCTCACCCTCTGCATCGGACTGTAGAGGAACTGAGCAGCACCTTCAGCGGCCGACTGAGGCACCCTCAGTGCAAGAAGGAACGCTACCGCAGGTCCTTCATCCCCACTGCTGTCAGACTGTACAACTCCACTGTTTAACACTTACAATAACCTGTGCAATAACCAGTGCAATAACCTGTAACCATGTCACCTCATCAGTAACCGCCTCCACTGTCCTCAGATTATATATTTATATATTTGTATATTTGTATTCTTTTATTTATATATATATATATATATATATATATATATATATATATATATATATATATATATATATATATATATATATAATATAAGAGATATGTTTTATTATATATTTACATTTCTTTCACTCCCTGTACATAAGAGCCTGATGTTGTAAATATGTTAATATTTATTGTGATTTTATTTTTTATTTACTTGTTCTGAGTGTGTGCACAATTTTTCACAACTTTTTGCACTATACTGTCCCCTGACTGTGAGTGAATTTCTCCTCTGTGAGATCAATAAAGTCTTATCTTATCTTATCTTTTAATTTCTTGTGATGTTATTTTTAGTATTTTGGTGTATATAAATCTATGCAGATCTATGCAAAACTGCTATCTCCATCGGTTCTTTGTGCAAATGTTATATTCACACACTTTGTAATACACCTCATCTACTCTAATAGTAAAAGCTGAGAGGGAAGAAGTGTTTTAATTTGTGTGCATTCACTAGTCACACTTTGATGAAATAATGGACAAATATGGACAAATATAACAGTAACAGCTGTTACAATAGTACTCCCCCAGATAGAAAATTAAATCAGAACTAAACCAGGAAAAACAAGGTCAAACAAGGTTTATTATAGCTTTGGACCACCTTAAAACATTTGCGTGAGCACGACCTTGACTGACCGTAATCACCGGTGTAAACACGCATTTAAATCTTGTCCGGTTTAGTTTCACTTTCTACGACAGTCACTTTACAGGAGCACGGCGCTGGCCCAGGTTCGCAGGAACTGTCTCTGATTTCCAATGGCTCACGTAAACCAACAGAGCAGCGTGTGGGCGTGTTATTTCAGCACTTGATAAGTACTGGGCAAAACGACGACAGTACAACCGGGTATTCTGCATTTCTGTCAGAGGTAGGACCATGACGCAGTATTTTTTCTTATTGTTCTTCATGTTTTAATACTCAACCACTTTCGCTATTATAGTCTAACTCTCTCTATTTACTACTCAAATGTTTTTTTTTTAAATGTTATTCCGTTCAAAACAGCACTGAAAGATAAAACTGAGCTTTTACTGTTGCTACACGGATTACTGCAAGACTTCATTCAAAATATCTTTATATTTGTCTTACAGGTTTCTTAACACAAAGTGAAATAAATCGACAATGGAGAGGTGTTGCTGTGGACTGATTACGCATGAGAAGCAAGCAGGTATGGCTCACTTGAAATAGCCTACACTCGCAATAGTCCAAGTAAAAATACAAGGATAAATTAGTCACTATTTTTGTCTGATTAGTGAAAGGATTGTTCAGTTAGGCATAAACTTTAAATACTGGCAACAAGGGAAGAAATGGGAGCATTTACATTAGACTGGGTCTGGTCTGGGTGAGAAATGAAAGAGAACCAGGGTGTGAAGGGCTAGGGAATCCTCCCCTCTAGTTTGTCTGTTCCTCCCTATTCTTCAGCATGTCATGCGCAGCTTAAACTTTGTATGGTCGCCTGTTCATCATTGTTACAGTCTTGACACTCCCATAGCCGCACACAAACAAACTCTCCTGTGCTGGGGCTTCATAGGAGCAGCTGGTGGTGGCCAACCCGGGCCTTTGCTTTATTGAAGGTTGTCCAGAGGCATTGTTGGCTCTGCTTTCATCACCCAGTGCACGGTGTGCCCATGTTCACGTGTTCTTCTCTCCGCATGCGTCTGTATATTTGTGACGCTTATTCATGCATTCAAGATCAGAAATGACAAAGACAAAGGACTCTTGTATGCTGCATACATGGCATAAAACGTGAAGAGATTTCTGCCAGTAGCCTACTAAACCAATATGAGTTTCTGAAGTTAAGACACTGCCTATTACAAAGAAATAGAAAGAAAGTTATTTGTGCACTCACTTTTACGTACTTGTTAACCTGGCACCTCCTCTGTGCTCTCATCACAGCCCTGTGAGCACATGTGGGGAGGTCAGGTGGTGGAGCCTCTGGACAAACAGCTGACTGACCTGCACTCAGCACTACAGCCAATACAGGGGCAGGAACAGAAACGGGGACAGTCTGCAGATAGAACAAGGAGAATCAACTGAATTGAGACCCACTGCACTACTGCAGTGCATGGAATGCGTCAGAGATGTAGTTACGATACTCTCTCGTTCCTTGTCGACCTCTTCATTCACTCAATGCTATCCTTTCATATCATATTCAGTGGATCATGAGATACTTTTTATGGGTTCAGGTGATGATTTCTCAGGATAACGGGATAGTTTCTCGGAATTCTTATTTAATCCCTCAACCACAGCCCTTGTAGTGACAGGCCTAACTGTAATATCTGTAATAACTGTAGTAATCGAATAACCTCACATTAGAAGTGGGAGTAACTTGGACATAGCCTGGTCTTGAACACGTCCTAATGTCAGGTGTGTTGGTTTGTGTCAGTGCCTCTACAGAGTGTGGATGTTCAGGTGGATGTGAAGGACCATGTCGCTACAGTGGTGTCAACACTGCTCTACAAAAACAAAGAGGAGAAACCCATCGAGGCAGTGTTCGTTTTTCCCATGCCCAGTGAAGCAGCCGTCTGCCATTTTAGCGCTAAAGTTGGAGAGACTCTTATCGTGGCTGAGGTGAAAGAGAAGAAACAGGTACGTCCAAAAGAAAAGGAGGTGCATGTGCAGCACAACACAACAGGCAAATGGCTCTGACAACTAATGTATGATATGGTGATATGAACAAAACAGGTTACTGCTTCATCACGGCCTCTGTTAGAGAAACAACCAAGAACTTTTAGGTCTTTATGACAGGAACAGCAATATAGTCTGTTTAATTATTTCTTTTTAACACATTAATTTTAATTTTATTATTTTGGATGTAAATTACTTTAATTAACTAGGCTGACAAAGCCTAGCCAAGTCCAAACACCATAACAGGAGCCAATCATATAGAGTCTATGGAGCCAAAAGAAACATGGTTTACTGACCTTTGCATTTAACATGCAAAGTATTTGCAACATTATCGAACTCATTTTCACATTACCTGTTTCAGGCTCGTGAGGAGTACGATGATGCGCTGAGCTCTGGTCAGCAGGCCTTTCTATTGGAGGAGAGTGACCAGAGTCCAGATATATTCTCTATGAGTGTTGGCAGTTTGCCCCCGGGAGAAAGCGCCTCCATCAGGCTGGAGTATGTCACTGAGTTGGATGTGCAGGCCGATGAAGCGCTGAGATTTTGTCTTCCTGCTGTCCTCAACCCTCGATATCAACCTGCAGGTCAGACTCCTCTGAGGCTGGTTCCAAAAACAAAGTCAGTTTAGGATGTACAAACTGATGGGGAAGATGACAACACTGAAAAATGAATGGCACTGCACTACATCTTAGATTATGAATGTACTTTGAACTGCACATGCTGCAGTTTGCCAAAATCTCAAAATGTTGTTAAAAATTTAAAAGGTTAAAAAACTGCTCACTGTGCCAGCCAGTCAGCCACAAGACCAGCCAACCACAACTAACCATGTTGTTGTAATAGTCGTAATAAAACCTACAAACCCTGTAACTTAGTCTTCTTCAAACCAGAAATGCAATTAAGCATGTTTTCAAACTGGTTCAGCCCTCGTGCATGGATAATGATTATAGATAATGCGTTTTTACAGGAACAGAAAGCAGCAGTGTGAAAGTGACATCAGTCCCGTCTTCTCTGGTGCCCTATGATCTGACCTTCTCAGCCCGAGTCGAGTCACCGCGGCCAGTCTCTAAAATGGAGTCCAGCTGCACCATGGACCCGGTGGAGTACCTCAACCAAGATCAAACTAAGGCATCGGTAAACAACGCTGATGTTGTCCATCCACTGTAGAAATTACTAGGTCAACAATAGTTCATTTGTGTGACAAAAATATTTATAAAACCATAGAATGCTACAAAGACCATCCATCCATTTTCTTCCGCTTTATCTGGTGCCGGGTCGCAGAGGCAGCAGTCTGAGCTGGAAGGCCCAGACTTCCCTTTCCACACACACTTCCTCCAGCTCTTCCGGGGGGATCCCGAGGCATTCACAGGCCAGCCATGAGACATAGTCCCTCTAGCGTGCCCTGGGTCTTTCCCGGGGCCCTGGAAATCCTCCCCAGTGAGGCGTCCTGGAGGCATCCGGAACAGATGCCCAAGCCACCTCAGCTGGCTCCTCTCGATGTGGAGGAGCAGCGGCTCTACTCCAAAGTCCTCCTGCAACCTGATGAAGCTTCTCACCCTGTCTCTAAGGGAGCGCCCGGCTACCCTGTGGAGGAAACTCATTTCCACCGCTTGTATCCGCGATAGGGATGTAGACTGACCAGTAAATCCAGTGCTTTGCCTTTGGACTCGGTTCCTTCTTTACCACAATGTTCCGATACAGCGACCGCATCATAGCAGATGCTGCACCGATCCGATCTGCTACAAAGACAAAATAAGTCCAGTCCAGTTGACAACCAAATATTAGTAATTAATTAGTATGAAATAAATAGGGCAGAACACTAATGATGTATATTTATTTAAATATATATATATGTTTTATGCTCCTGCTTTTGAGTGGCACAACAAGAGCACATATGTGTCTCTAAGTTATAGGCAGGTGTAAAAAAATGCTGTAAACTAGGAAAGCCTTCAAAAATGGAAGTGTTCATCATTTATTTTCATCAATCAACAAAATGCAGTGAATGAACAAAAGAGAAATCTAAATCAAATCAATATTTGGTGTGACCACCCTTTGCCTTCAAAAGAGCATCAATTCTTCTAGGTATACTTGCGTACAGTTTTTGAAGGAACTCGCCTGGTAGGTTGTTCCAAACATCTTGAAGAACTAACTGCAGATCTTCTGTGGATGTATTCTTCCTCACCTTCTTCTGTCTCTTCATGTAATCCCAGACACAGTGATGTTGAGGTCAGGGCTCTGTGAGGGCCATACCATCACATCCAGACTTTACACTGAAGATAGTTCTTAATGACTTCGGCTGTATGTTTGGGGTCATTGTCCTGCTGCAGAATAAATTTGGGGCCAATCATACGCCTCCCTGATGGTATTGCATAATGGATAAGTATCTGACTGTATTTCTCAGCACTGAGAACACCGTTGATCCTGACCAAATCTCCAACTCCATTTGCAGAAATGCAGCCCCAAACTTTCAAGGAACGTCCACCATGCTTCACTGTTGCCTGCAGACACTCATTACCACTCTCCAGCCCTTCGACAAACAAACTGCCTTCTGCGACAGCCAAATATTTCAAATTTTGACTCATCAGTCCAGAGCACCTGCTGCCATTTTTCTGCAACCCAGTTCCTATGTTTTTGTGCATACTTGAGTCGCTTGGTCTTGTTTCCACGTCGGAGGTATGGCTTTTTAGCTGCAACTCTTCCATGAAGAGCACTTCTGGCCAGACTTCTCCGAACAGTAGATGGGTGTACCTGGGTCCCACTGTTTTCTGCCAGTTCTGAGCTCAGGGCACTGCTGGACAGTTTCCGATTCCGAAGGCTAATAAGCTTGATGTGTCTTTCATCTGGTGCACTAAGTTTCCTTGGCCGACCACTGCGTCTTTGTGCTTCTTCAAAAGAGCTTGAACAGCACATCTTGAAACCCCAGGCTACTTTGAAATCTTTGTCTGGGAGAGACCTTGCTGATGCAGTATAACTACATTGTGTCTTGTTGCTGTGCTCAGTCTTGCCATGGTGTATGACCTGTGACATGAGACTGTCTTCCACATCCTCACCTTGGTAGCAGAGTCTGGCTGTTCCTCACCCAGTTTTAAGCCTCCTACACGGCTCTTTCTGTTTCGGTTAATGACTGTGTTCCAACCTACGTGTGACATTGATGATCATTAGCATCTGTTTGGTATAACTGGTTGATCATACACCTGACTATAATCCTACAAAATCCCTGACTTTGTGTGTACCCCTTTGCATTTTATAAATTGATAAAAACTAACAATCATTATTTATATATATATATATATATATATATATATATATATATATATATATATATATATATATATATATATATATATATATATATATATATATATATATATACCAAAGCAGCGGTAGAGATACATCTTCTACCACTGCTTTCACAAATACTGCACTACCACACATTTTGTCTGTCTGCAGGTGAAGCTGGCAGCAGGACACAAGTTTGACCGAGACGTGGAGCTGCTCATTTATTACAAAGACAGTCACCAGCCCTCAGCTGTGGTGGAGGCAGGACAAGCCTCAGCCAAACCTGGTGAGCACACACACTACTCTGTGTGGTCTACTGCCATCTAGGGGTAAAAGAAAGGTTTTGTTTATTAATTTAAGCATATGTAAGTGTATGCATATGTAAGCATATGTACATTATAGAACAGTGATTTTCCAATAAGTAGATTTTCAGATTTTTATCAAAGTTTCATATGGGTTACTATTGGTCTTTCAAAGAGGCAAAGTTTATAATGCTTATTACCACTCTGTATGCAATGCATAGACTGCTGTAAATACAAATCTATCAGTTCAATTCACATTTGCAGTACAGACTTTTTGTAAATTAGTTTAAATTATTGTATGCTTTAGAATGAACTTTTTACTTTTGAATGTTTGTTTTTATTTTTCTTGTGGCATTATTTTTAGTGTTTTAGCCTCTGTAAATCTGCAAAACTGCTATCTCCATCTGTGCTTTGTTCAGATGTTATATTCACACACTTTGTAATACTTCTCATCTACTCTAGTAGTGAATGTGTGAGGAAAACTGTGTTTTAGTTTGCATGTATTCACCGCTCACACTTTGATGACAGTGTGAATGGCCAAATATAATAGTAACAGCTGCCTGTTGTTTTCAGGCTCTCTGATGGGAGACCCAGCCCTGATGCTGAGTCTGTACCCGGAGTTTCCCAAAGACATTATGTCGTCTGTGTCTTCCTCTGGAGAGTTTGTGTTTCTGTTGGATCGATCTGGAAGTATGGACTGCTCCATGGGCCACAGAGGAGAGTCAGGGACTCGGATTGCCAGTGCACGGGTATGCAGTGCGTACATAGGCTGTATACAAGAGCAAACTGTTATAGTTTGAGCTTTTCTCTCACTATTGTTTTATGTTCTCAGGACACTCTGCTCCTGCTGCTCAAGAGCTTACCCATGGGCTGCTACTTTAACATCTACAGTTTTGGATCCACATTTGAACAAATCTTTCCGTAAATGTTTTTTTTAAATCATAATATTGCAATCTCTGCACAAAACCCTGACACACACACCTAAAAATGCTTTGGCTGTGTCTTCTTTTGCAGGGAGAGTGTGGAGTACAACCAAAAGACAATGGAGGAGGCTCTGAAAAAGGTGGAAAAGATGGAGGCTAACCTTGGAGGAACTGAGATTCTGGCTCCTCTAAAACGCATTTACAGTCAGGGCTGCATCCCCAACCAGCCCAGACAGGTACATTCAGATTATCTGTGTGTCTGTTCAGATTAGCCTGCTTTAGTCTAGGTCTAGTCCAGGTCTGAAGCCGGGTTTATTCCCAGTTTAGATGTGGTGTGCGTGAATGCAGACGTGGACGGCAGATTTGAGTTATTTTAGAGTGCATTCACAGTTGTTGGTCTTGGTTTGAGCCCAGTTTAATCCTGATGTACTTTGTGTTTAGTCCTGTTCTAGTCCTGGTTTAGTCCTGGTCTAGTTAAGTATTAATTTCAGGTTTAGTCCTGTTTTAGTCCCAATTTCTTTTTTGTGCAAGTGTAAACAGACCCTTTCATTTCTGGCCACCTTGACACATAATTAGTTTAAAGGCTTATATCTGACTTTTTTGTTTTTGTTTTTTTTTTTGAAAAAAGTTCTGTCTTCTTTGTCACTGCTGCATGAAATGTTAAACTGTCTGAACTGTGCTCTGTAGCTCTTTGTCTTCACCGATGGAGAAGTAGGAAACACAAAAGAAGTCATAAACTTGGTCAGGTCTAATGCAGGCTCTCACAGGTAAAATACAGCATTGACTGAACTTGTGTCCTGTTTATTCTGTGAATCAAACCTCTTTTTGTCTCAGGTGTTTTTCCTTTGGGATCGGCGAAGGAGCCAGTTCTGCTCTTATCAAAGGTTTAGCCAAAGAAGGAGGAGGACACGCCCAGTTCATCACTGGAAATGACAGGATGCAACCCAAAGTAACACATCACACTTGTGATTCATAGAGATTGCTTACTAAAGTCTGATGTTTTCCACCAGTCACTGTGACTGATTTTTGGTATTGTTATTTATTATTATTGTGTTGTATTATTTTGATGTCAACTCTGACTAGTGCATACTGTTGATGTGTCTTTTTGCAAGACACTTCATCCATATTTCCTATGTATGTGGTGTGAATGTTGGTTGGTGATCGGGGCTGTAGGTGCAGACTGGTTAACACAGTTCCATCAGGTTGCCCCAGGGCAGCTGTGGCTGTAGGAAAGCACCAATGAGCACTGGAAGTGAATGAAAAATACACAATTGTAAAGGGACTATTAGTGTATTAATGCGATTAATGCATTATTCTTATTATTTACTAGCCTCAAACGGATCAGATAACTTCTATAATCCCTGTGTCCTCTCCAGGTGATCCAGTCTTTGCGCTTCGCCATGCAGCCGGCGGTGGTCGACATCTCCGTGAAATGGGACCTGCCCAAAGGGGTGTCTGCCTCTGTGCTGTCCCCACCTCTCACATCCATTTTCCAGGGACAACGGTCACTGCTCTACACCCAGCTCACTGGACAGGTGCTCACTGTGGGCTGTAGGGGGCAGTACATTTCTGTTTAGAGCAATGGCCAAAAGCTGTGGTGTATTTTAGAGCAAAGAGGGAGCAGAGGGCTGTGTGACTGTTAAGTACAGCCTGGCAGGACGTCCCACCGAGAACAAGCTCAACTTCAGCCTCAAACCAGCGGAGGACACTGGGTGAGTCTGAACACACACTGTGTATCTAAAGGTAATTCAGTATGAACAGCTGGCAGTGTTGGAGATGGACTATATAACATATAACATAAGAGAGATTGTTATATGTTCAAACACAGCAAGGCCCATTGTTAAAGAGCTTTTAAAGCCACTCTGTACATTGTGTAGTTTCACCTTTATTTTAATGAAATATGTGTATAAACGCCAACAGAGAATGTCTGACAAGCATCTGCTGTCGCAGTGAAGAATTGTACCTCAATTTAGAATTGAAATTTATTTACACTCACATTAATTACATGAACCACCTAATAAATAATAAATATTAATAAATACTGTAAACAACTCAACCCAAAACATACACATCAGGCAAAATCCGCCAGCTGGATGGTTCTGACCAAACCAAGATCTGGAGATGGGTCCCTGACCTCTGTATGGCACCTGCCCACTACTCCTGACAGGATGCCACAGCAGCACTGAAGCACTGGTCAAATGTAGAGAATGAACTTTCTCTATGTGGGATCAATAAGTATACCATTAACCTCAGCACTTGTCTGTTTAATGTAGTTTTCTGTTTCCTGTTTATGTGCAGACTCACAGTGCACAGGCTGGCAGCACGCTCTCTCATTCGATCTCTGGAGCAGGAGCAAGAGGGCGCTAGAGGACAGAAGGACGACGCTGTGAAGAAAAAAATCATTGATCTGAGTGTCCAATCAGGGGTCAGCAGCTCCTTCACTGCGTTCATCGCCGTGAACAAAACCAGCGGAGAAGCCATTCAAGGCCCTTTGCTTAGAAGAAATGTCCCTTTACCAAGCAAGTCCCAAAACTAAGCAAATTTTCCTCACTGAAAAAAACAATATATTAACATGAGCCTGACGCCATTTGTAACCCGGCAATACTCAATACTCAGAACTTAAAACTGTAATTGTAAAGACAGACAAACATGAACTCTGATTTGCAATTTTTACAATCTCAAAACTGTATTTATTTTAGTTTCAGTTGACCTGTACATAATCCTGTACTAATCTCCCCCACAGTGATGATGGGGGCCTGTAATTCACCCATGCTCACCGTCCAGATGTGTCGTCGTTCCAGGCCAGTGATGGCTTGTAAGTACAATCCAATACTGACAATGAAATCATGTAATGTAAGCAGTACAGGTACATGGACCGTCAATTGAAACATGTTCAGCATTACAAGTATACAGGTGCAGTAAGTTATAGTTAGCGTTTTGGCTAATATTTTGTCTCAACATTTGTGTCAGGTGCCAAAAAAAAAAAAGGGATCAGTCTCCCAAAATTTGGTCGCACAAAGAAGAGTAAGTATCTGAATATGAACAAAGGTTGTTTAAAGGTAATATTCTGTTGTTTCCTCCCCAGGTAGTGCACCTCCTGGAGCCATTGGTGGTAAGTGATTTTGCGACTTTTAGTTTGTTATAACGTAATGATATGTAAATCAATCCACTATCTAAGAAAATGGCTCTCTAGCGCCGTCTTAACATTGTATTTTGTTTGTCTTTTTGTAACGGGCGTTATTTCTGAAGGGTAACAATCTGTCAAAGGCAGTCAATCAGTCTCGCGTGTTTCAGGAGATTACAGGAGAAAGTAGTGGTCAAAAAATGTGTTTATTAAACCTGAGCTGAAAGACGAGATCAAATATACACTTACACTGGGGGAAGGGGTGATGTAGGTGGAGATGAGAGGCAAGCTGTTCATGGTGGCATGTACCCCACAGACACAAGGGGGGCGCTATTATTATAATTATGTCTGTTTTTCTTTACTTATCTAGGACGAATTTTGACAGGATTTCATGCAGCTCCAATGCCAAGTAAGTATGTGCAAGATACATTGTGTGAAGCCATGGAGATGTAAGTGGTTTGATCTTTGCAATTTTGAATTTATAATTGCCCAATGCAGAGAAGCACACACAATTTCATGCTACACCCCTGTTGGTTTGGTCCTGTTCTACTTCAAGTAATACAATCAGACCCGGCGACAGGAATCTGGGGTCCTGGGGCAAGACACATGACCCTCCCTTCAATATAAAAAGGTAGAGGGTAAATTTTTTGGGCTCCTAAGACTCTGGGGCCCGGGAACACAGACCCCTTCATCCTCCCGTCGACTCCCCTGAGTGCAGTAGTCGACAAAAGACGTGATGCCGATCTAGATGGGAATCCACACAAAAACAACAATTTGAACAGAAAAATAGCAGGAAACTGTATTTATATGACAATGCAGATTAAATTCATGACCATGATTCACTTCTAAATTTTCAACTAACCCACTTGTCCTTTCTGCTGTTGTCCCATAAATACCTAAAATCTAAATAAAAGAATGATCAACCAATAAAAACTTTAGTTGGCTAAAAAAAAAAAATCATCAATTGATAAAGCGACTACAAGACTACAGCTCTAAGTCCGAATTTGTTTCTGGGTTTGGTTTAGTCTTGTGTGTGCAAGTGTGAATGCAGCCGAAGTGTCTAAACTGTGCTCTTTTGTGTTTGTAGTGGCTTTAGATTTGTCTGCTGACCTGCAGATGAATGATGAGTGTTATGACGATATGGAGTTTGGCTTGCCTCCAGAGCCCAAAGTGCAGCGGGACCCTCTGCTGCAGGTGGTGTCCCTGCAGAAGGCTTCAGGCTGCTGGGAGTTAGAACCAGCTCTGGCCCAAGCCCTGAGCAAGACCAGCCAAGACCTGGAGAGCAAACTGCCTGCAATGGTGAGTATGGATGTCAAGATTATTAGGTTAATCAATATAAGAGCAAAAAAAAATCATAATCATAACTATCTTAGAAGCATTTATGTAAAATATATATTTTTTACACTTTATTTAGTTTACTTTGTCATTCAGAAGGTGATGCAGGGAGGTATTGTTGTGTGAAACAATGTCATTTTCACACATTTATTTTAGGAAATCATAAAATAATTATTCATGAAAAGTGTAATATGTATATATCATGCTTAATAAATATTTCCCTTAAAAAATATAGTGACTTAAATTGTCTTAATAAAGCATGAACAAAGAATTCACAATGAACAAATAGTTAATTAAGAATGATTCCAGCTTGGTAACTATTTAATTATTACCCTGACCTTATCTTCTAACCTCTTAATTAAGTAGTTACTAAGCCTGAATCATTCATAATCAACTATTTGTTCATTAATTATGACTTTGTGCATGCTTTATTTTGGCCAATTAAGATGTAGTTATTATAAAATGGAACCAAAATATATTATAACTGGTCCTCATTGGTGCTCTTTTCCACTCTACTGAACAGTTTTGTACAGAAAAAATATTCCTCTTTTTGCTTTGTGTTGGTTGTTTAGGCAAAGAAAGAAGTGTGGGCCACAATTTTGGCTCTGGTCTGGCTTCATGGTCTGAAAGCTGATGCTAAGGACGAGTGGGAGCTGTTGGTCATGAAGGCTGTGACGTGGCTGCGCTCACAGAATGGTAACTTCTTATTCAATTAAATTACAATTAACAACCATGTGTCTCTTTATTTTGACCAGTGTGACGACTTGTCACTAATGTTGTAAGATTTGGTGAGATACAGTGGGACTTGCCTATTGTTAATTTCCATGGGTTTCAGGTTTCAGATTAGCTTTGATTCATTGATTGAATTCTCTACTATCATGGTGGTGGCAGTGTTAAAACTATGATATGGTTCAACACACTCTGGACTGAATCCTGATTAGAAAACCAAGCAGAAAGCCAATCTAATTGCAATGACAGTACCATTTTCTTCAAAACTGTGCAGCCCTTCTGTACATGAATTAAATGTTTATCATTGAGTTTTTGTCTGTTTATCTCTAGCTCCAGGCCTGACTGAGTGTGTGGAAGCCGCCAATGCTCTGCTGGGATGCACTGTTCAGAAAGATGCCCTGGGACTTTAGATCTATTTTGTTTATTAAACTGCTTAGTTAAAGGAAAATGCAAAATGTGTGTTCAGCAAATGTGCCTTAAATAAAGTACAATGTGTTAATCATAATAATTCAAGTCTTAGCCATATTCCTGCCATGTTCCCACATTGTGTTTTTTCTTTGCACGTTACTTCTGTACACAACAATAAATGAATTAATAAATGTCTCTAAAATGTTGTCTACTTTTTCAAACCTACAACTGTCATAAAAAAGCAAACTGGTCTTCAAAAATAGCAGGCCCATATGTTCCCATCAAAACCTCAGTTAAAAGAAAATTGGGGTGAAGTTTATGGGAAGTCAGGTAAAATAAGAAGACTGCCAAGTGAAACTGCCGCTTTCAGTTCTATTCTGCGGCGGAATCGGTTTCATGGTTATTTTGGAGGTCCCAGCCTGAAAAGTTTGTAATCCCTGTTTTAGAGTGTTTCTAACCTCCGAAGAGCAAATCAGGCAGATAGGAAATTAAATCGGATCTAAACCAGGAAAAACAAGGTCAGCACATGTTATTATAGATTCATGGGCCATCTGTGGACTTCACCTTAAAACACTTGTGTGAGCAGGACTCTGACTGACCGTAATCACCCGTGTGAAGACGCATTTGTCCGGTTTAGTTTCACTTTCTACGACAGTCACTTTACGGGAACATGGAGCTGGCCCAGGCTCGTAAGACACTGTCTCTGATTTCCAGTAGCTCACAGTAAACCAACAGAGCAGCTATGCGTGCGGGCGTGTTTTGTGAGAACCATTATAGAATAAAGACTAAAAACCAAGAGTGCAAAAACTGGGAATATAACTAAGGGTGCTCATGAAAAAGGGTACTCTGTTAGAAAATATTTAAAAGCCTTTATTTTGAAAAGGCAAGTTTGGTCATCCTCATCTTCATCAGTGCTCGGTAGGTTGAAGGAAACAGTGCATCTCCTGTTGTATTTCTCGCCCCAAGCGTATACACAAGAGCATTTGAATGTTCTTCAAGTTGTGTGTTTATTTGTCACACATTTGTAGACTTTTGTGTGGGCTGGAAACCAGTGCACTTGAGAGCATGTCCAGCAGAGGGTGCACTGGTCCGTCTCACTGCTTCCACGTCGCTCTGGAGGCATCTGCAGAGTCAGTAACAAACATGAGCTGCATACAGAATATACCTCCTGCACATGAACAACTGACTGAGACAACCTTCTGCAGCCTTCTACTGTGGACCTACCTGTTTTCTTCTCAAGTCCTTCAGTCATCGGTACATCCTGCTCTGTGTTGTTGTGTAGCCTGTTTTGACTTTCAATTCTTCCTGGTAGATCCCTGTTCAGTGTCCAGCAGGGGGGGCATTGACCTCCTTCACTGTGAAGAGAGACTTTAGATTAGATTTACATACAGTTACATTTGCATTGACATAATATACATTTTCTGTAAAATGCCACAGTTCACACGTACCTTTAACGCAGCACCTCCAGGATTCACATGGACTGTGTCATATCTGTTCCAATGACAAGACAGTATCTAAAACACACACGCATATTAGAGAAAAGGCAGACATACTCTGCTAAACGTACACATGACAATACAAACCTGTAGGATCTGTACAGACAAACTGTAGTTTTTTCACGTGTCAACTGCTGAGATGATATGAGCATCATGGACATCTCCTGCAGGGGGCAGCGCCAGTCATGCTCTTGTGCTTCTGATGAAAAGGACTGACTGCTCTCTCTCTGCTCTTCTGGAAACAAGCTGAGGCTGCGATGGTCCTGAGTGACTAACGACGATGATTGACGCCTGTTATGACCCGGCTCTGGCATAGTCCCAGGCCATGCTGTGGTGATGGCCGCTGGCACACGATTGCTCACAACAGGAGAGAAGGCACAGACGCTCTTGGCACATCTGGGGCAGGACGCTGTGACATAGAAGAATGTAATTCAGAAATGAGTGTTACTAATGTGAATACTGTAATACTTGTTACCAGGCTTCATGCCTTTACACAGCATGTTTTAATGGACCTAATTGCAGTGTACCTGGTGCTCCTCAAGTCTCACCAGCACTGCTCCTCCTGCGGCTCCTCTCGTCACAGGACAGACTGTTTACATCCCAAAGATCTACCGACAACCACGACCCATGAAACACAGACTTCAAATCAGAAAAAGAAAAGCTCAATGTAAAACAAAGGAGTAGTACTGACCTGGGCCCTTGGAGCCATACTTACTCGCAGCTGCACTTATGAACAGTGACAGGGTTAAACACAGACTCACAGTTCGCAGCTGTAGGGAGAGTGGTAAAAGCAGGCAGTCAGGGTGTCCTGGAGCACCTGGACAGAGGAGCGGGGCACCCAAGGGGGGGTCGCCAGCATGAAGCAGCATGTGGCAGTGACGTACAGGCCAACCTCATGTGGGCGGGGCACCGTGGGCAGGGCCAGCTGCACAGACAACAGTTCAGTCAAACTTTGAAAACAACCACCGAGTGATCAGAGCGCTCAACAAGTCACAGTGAATGGATCCTGATCTCTAGTACGGTCTGATGTGAGTGACTCCAGTACTGTGTAACTTGTGACAGTGGGCGAGGCTTTAACATACCTGAATATACTGGGCGTCGCCCACGTGCGGCCACAGCGGAGGCATGTGAGTCAGATGCCAACCTGCAGGCTGATAAAAGAACATACATGTTATGTTACATACATGTTATTCCACATATACAAACACATGAATGAGAACACTCACCACAAGAGGGTGGTCTGCATGGGCCCAAAACTCCTGAGGGGCCAACGGCCCTGACGAGGTGGGCCCAGGGCTCCTGCTCCGAGAGAGCTAGCAAACACACACACACACACACACACACACACACACACAAGAAAGACAAATATGGTTACGTTTTCTTTAACCTCATAAATCAGATTATATAGAGAATGTGTGTCTGACTCACCAGGGGGCAGGGGGAGCCTGGTGTCCACGACTCTCCTCCCGCCTCACAGGGTCCTCCTGTGGGGCAGAGCTCAGGGGCTGTGGGGAGCTACCACGCCTACGCTGATCAACAAGAGGCAAACGTGTTTGTTTTTCACACAGAAAAAAAAAAAACATTTAAATGTTCCATTCAATGGACATAAACAGTGTCTTTTGTGAAGGGCTTACCTGGTGAGCACCGCCACGCCGCTCCTGACCCACAGGGGGCACCAGAGAGGCAGCAGAGGGAGGTCGAGGGCTGCGGCTCCTAGGTGGCTGAAGGACATTATGAAAGAATACATATATGTAGACTAAATTCAAGTGTGTAATCTTAGTATTGAACAAAAGACAAACAAGAGACTGACCTGAAAGCCGGGGCTCTGCACAGGTGAGGCAGAGGAGGAGGGCCCAGGGCTGTGGCTCTCAGCAGGCTGACACAATAACATCACAGCATTAATGACATACAATCCTTTAGTCTTTTCACACACAGAGCTGCAGCTAAAACAGTCAAACTAGTGCACATTTAGCAAAGGAAACACTTACCTGCACAAGAGCAGAGGCTCCAGTCTGCAGAGGCAGAGGGCTTCTGCTGCGGGCAACCTACAAAAGGTCATGTCACGTTAAACCATGCAGACAAATGATGTAACTTAAATAGAGCTTTAATATAATCATATACAAGTTATACAGAGATAATAATGCGATATATGTCCCTCCAACATATGTGGAAGTGAGTCTTACCTGCTGAGGAGCCGGCGCTGACCCAGAGGTGGAGGGCCCAGGGCTGTCCTCTCTCTGGAGCTGGAACATCACAAACACAAAGGTCACACAAACGTTTTTACAACAACACAGCAACCACACTACTGTTTTTATGCAGACACTTCTGTCTACAGAGTGGATGTGAGCAGGCCTACCTGTGTGGAAGAGGAGGGGGACGAGCGGTCCCTCCCAGGACCCCCACGCCGGGCTCTCTTAGGGGTCCCAGGCGTCGGAGACCTCTTCCTCTTCCTGCCGTCCTCCTGTCACAGAAAAGACACACAAATCAACACTTTGTTTCAATGACAAAGCAAAATAGATAAAACTGGGCTGCAAAATTAATCACAGTAAAATTTAAATCAAAATTTGATAAAAGAAAAAAGACTGCAATTATTTAAGGTTAAAATAGGTCTTAAAATACACTCTCATATTGTGCAAAAAGATGATTTTTATTTACCCATCTATCTGAGATAGAGAAGGATTTATATTCATATGTGGGTGGTACTTTTTTAAAAGAAATTGTACTTCTCATAAACTTCTTAGGTTCTTTTTAAAGACAATACAGTAACTTGTATTTACCTTGTTGACATGTTTCGGCTGCTAGCTGCGAGCCATCTTCAGAACTGTCACCGGTGTTGGTGGTGACGTGTCGTATATCAGCAGTTGTTACTGCCTGTAGGCGTGGTCAGCCTGATTGACCTGGCAGGTCGCTCAGACTGACCACGCCTCCCGTCGCCTGGTGGTCTCTGGAGGAGGGTGTCCCAGGTGTGTGAAAGGAGGAACGCTCCGTCATCACGGTTAATGCTGTCCGTGCCTCGTTTCCTGATTTCAATGGCCTCCCTGATCCAGCGTTTGAACTTGTTGTTTTCCGATCCGATGACCTGTGCCCCGTCCCAATCCATAATGTGGTTATTTCTTTTACAGTGGTCTGATATGGCGGATTTTAGGTTTTCCTGCAATGCTTTGTCTTTTTGTGTTCTGGTGAGTCTCCCTGATGTTTCCTTTTCACATTCCTTTTGGTGTTCCTTTTTTCGGATGTGGAAAGCCCGGCCTGTTTCCCCTATGTATGATTTATTGCATGATTTGCATTGGATTTCGTAGATGGCATTGCATTTTTGTTCTTGTGGGATTTTATCTTTGGGGTGTACTAGTTGTTGGCGGAGTTTTGTGTATGGTTTGACTACAGTGCTTATGTTGTGTTTTTTCATGGCTCTCTGGATGGGTTCAGTTATTCCTCTAATGTATGGTAGTGTGACTGTGTTCTTGTGATCCTGCTGCCCTCTATTGGTTTGTTGTGGTTTTTGTCGGGGTTTGTTGGTTTTATTGTTGACTTGTTGTCTGCCTTTGTTTATGGCCCAGTTGGGATATTGACATTGTTTGAGTGCTTGTATAATGTGTCTCTCCTCCTCTTCCCTGTCGGTTTGGTCTGTTATGAGTGTGGCCCGTTCGAATAGTGTCCTTACTACTGAAAGTTCTGAAGATGGCTCGCAGCTAGCAGCCGAAACATGTCAACAAGGTAAATACAAGTTACTGTATTGTCTTTAAAAAGAACCTAAGAAGGTTAAAGTACCTAAGAAGACAAAATGAACATTTTCGGTTTAATAAAAAGAAGATTTGGACAAAAAGGTGTCAAAGCACTTCGCCACTTGGAGAGGCTGGAAAAAGCGTGCGCCCGCTACAACAACCACCTACGTCTCAACCTCCGATGCAGAGACGAGAACATCACGCCAGCAAGTATTAACATCAAGACCCCGATCCCAACCCATAATGCAAAACAAATCATCAATAAGGCCAAAAAAGCACTACTAAAAGAAAGGATTCGCATCACCATCAATAAGCAAAGATTCATCGATCAAGAACTAAGCGACAAAAAGAAAGAATACGGACGGTTATTTCCCATGGAAGAAGAGGTACAGCAGCAATTTAACAAACACTTACAACAAACATACGAACTAGAATTCGCAATAACCAAGGACCGCCACATTAATAAGTTAAACTCTCTCATAGATAAAAAACAACGTAAAAGTGAAACCGCACAGACAAATGCTAAAGATAAATGGGTATGCAATTTAACACAACGAAAAATCACGGAAACAGAAACAAACGTACTTGCACGAGGACTACATTTTGCCACCACCCCAAACAAAATCCCCATAGAGGAATACATTTTAGCCATGGAGTTAACTTGTCAAAACATACCGAACCAGGGACAGAAAGCCGAGTTACGCAACACAGTCACAGGGATACTAAAAACAGCCAGAATACCGAGGAGCAATATAACCAAGGAGGAGAGGAAAGCCATTAATCATATAAAAAAAGACAACACAATCACTATTTTACCCGCAGATAAAGGAAGGACAACAGTTATATTAGACACAAAAACATACGAACAGAAAATGGAAGCGCTACTAGCAGACACCAACACATATGAAATAATCAGAAAGAATCCGACAGAAGAAAAGAAACAAGCCCTAAAATCATTACTCAAACCCCTATTAGAACAAG
The DNA here is from genome assembly GCA_029959045.1 of Taenioides sp. WSHXM2023. Lineage (NCBI taxonomy): Eukaryota > Metazoa > Chordata > Actinopteri > Gobiiformes > Gobiidae > Taenioides > Taenioides sp. WSHXM2023. The sequence goes on from CM057093.1 coordinate 22,959,448, forward strand.
AAAAAATCACCCGAGAAGCATACAATAACCTAGTCCCAACAGCCAGTATCACCCCTCGCGTTTACGGAACACCAAAAATTCACAAAAAAGACACACCGCTCCGCCCGATAGTCGATAGCATAGGTTCAGTTACATACAATCTGTCAAAAGCTCTGGTCGAAATAATAAAACCACTCATCGGTCAAACAAATTTCCACTGCAAGAACGCAAAACAATTGGCGCAGGACCTAAAAAACATCACAGTAGCTCCGGACGAAATATTCATATCACATGACGTCATCTCACTCTTCACCAAAACACCCGTGGATGTCACACTACAAATAGTACAGGATAAACTCAGAAAGGACAAAACACTCAAAAAACGCACAAATTTAACAGTTGAAGACATTACACAACTATTACACTTCGTGGCCAAATCTACATATTTCCAATACCATAACATCATTTACAGACAGAAGGAGGGGTTCGCAATGGGAGATCCACTATCCGCGATAATGAGCAGTTTTTTCATGGAGGACTTGGAACAAAAAGCATTCAACACAGCACCCCCACAATGCCGATTAACTTTCTGGAAACGCTATGTAGATGACATCCTGGAAAAAATACAGCAAGGACACACCCAAGAACTCACGGACCATCTCAACACACAAGACAGAACCGGTAACATTCAGTTCACACGTGAGGAGGAGAAAGACGGAGCAATATCATTTTTGGACATTAAAATCCGCCACATCGCAGACGGCAGCATCAAAATAACAGTATACAGAAAACCTACGCACACCGACCAATATCTACTCTGGACATCCGAACATCCCACTGCACATAAACTTTCAGTAGTAAGGACACTATTCGAACGGGCCACACTCATAACAGACCAAACCGACAGGGAAGAGGAGGAGAGACACATTATACAAGCACTCAAACAATGTCAATATCCCAACTGGGCCATAAACAAAGGCAGACAACAAGTCAACAATAAAACCAACAAACCCCGACAAAAACCACAACAAACCAATAGAGGGCAGCAGGATCACAAGAACACAGTCACACTACCATACATTAGAGGAATAACTGAACCCATCCAGAGAGCCATGAAAAAACACAACATAAGCACTGTAGTCAAACCATACACAAAACTCCGCCAACAACTAGTGCACCCCAAAGATAAAATCCCACAAGAACAAAAATGCAATGCCATCTACGAAATCCAATACAAATCATGCAATAAATCATACATAGGGGAAACAGGCCGGGCTTTCCACATCCGAAAAAAGGAACACCAAAAGGAATGTGAAAAGGAAACATCAGGGAGACTCACCAGAACACAAAAAGACAAAGCATTGCAGGAAAACCTAAAATCCGCCATATCAGACCACTGTAAAAGAAATAACCACATTATGGATTGGGACGGGGCACAGGTCATCGGATCGGAAAACAACAAGTTCAAACGCTGGATCAGGGAGGCCATTGAAATCAGGAAACGAGGCACGGACAGCATTAACCGTGATGACGGAGCGTTTCTCCTTTCACACACCTGGGACACCCTCCTCCAGAGACCACCAGGCGACGGGAGGCGTGGTCAGTCTGAGCGACCTGCCAGGTCAATCAGGCTGACCACGCCTACAGGCAGTAACAACTGCTGATATACGACACGTCACCACCAACACCGGTGACAGTTCTGAAGATGGCTCGCAGCTAGCAGCCGAAACATGTCAACAAGGTAAATACAAGTTACTGTATTGTCTTTAAAAAGAACCTAAGAAGTTTAAAGTACATAAGAAGACAAAATGAACATTTTCGGTTTTGTACTTCTCATAGTAGTTTTCAGACACCACATCTTTAATCCTACTTAAGTAATATTTTATTTGAAGTAACAGTACTCTTACTTGAGAAAAAGGTGTGGTTACTCTTACCACTGCAAGTCTATAAAAGATTTATGTTGACAACATGGTAACATTTGTGTTTCTTGCACTGCTCCTTCAGATATGATTTTTAGTCTCATTTTTCTGTCTGTCCTTTGAAAATACTACATATGAGCACTATTTCATGTTTTGTCGGAAATATTCATAAATGCCTAGAATGCTACAAAGACAAAATAAGCAAATATTAGTATATGTGTAGTCTCTCAGTCAACCAGGTGGGTTCCATCACAAAAGAATTTTGAACTGTATGTGGTTTACTGCCATCTAGGGGTAAAAGAAAGCTTAGCAGATGAGTCTGACGATGTTTTATTTTATTTATTTTTTTTGTTTGTTTGTTTTTTTGTTTATACATATGTTAAGAGGTTATGTTCAATAAATTTGTGGAATGGAACAGTGATTCTACAACTTAATTTTCAGATTTTTATCAAAGTTTCATATGGGTTACTGTTGGTCTTTCAAATAGGCGAAGTTTATAATATTTATTACCAGTCTGTATGCATAGACTGCTGTAAGTACTAATCAACAGTTCATTTAGTCACATTTGCTGTATTTTGTAAATTAGTTTAAATTCTTGTCTGCTTTAGAATGAACTTTACTTTTGAATTCAATGTTTGTGTTCCAAAAACAACACATGCCAGGGAACCGGCCCACTTCAGACCAGTCGCCTTGACCTCTCACCTCATGAAGACCATGGAGAGGCTGATCCTCAGCTACCTCCGCTCCGTGGTGAGCTCCACTCTGGACCCGCTGCAGTTTGCCTACAAGCCCAACATCGGAGTAGAGGACGCCGTCATCTACCTGCTGCAGCGGGCGCTCACCCACCTGGAGACTGCCGGGAGCGCTGTGAGAGTCATGTTCTTTGACTTCTCCAGCGCCTTCAACACCATCAGGCCGGCACTGCTGCGGGGGAAGCTGGTGGACGCCGGAGTGAACGGACATCTCGCCGCCTGGACCATCGACTACCTCACTGACCGGCCGCAGTATGTGAGGCTGCGCGGCTGTGAGTCAGAGGTGGTTGTCTGCAGCACTGGGGCCCCACAGGGAACTGTCCTTTCACCCTTCCTCTTCTCTATCTACACCTCGGACTTCACCTACAACACAGACACCTGCCATCTCCAGAAGTTCTCTGACGACTCGGCAATTGTGGGCTGTGTGAGTACCGATCGGTCATCAGGGACTTTGTGGACTGGTGTGAGCACAACCACCTGTGCCTTAACACCAGTAAGACCAAGGAGATGGTGATCGACTTCGGGAGAAGGACACTACTTCCCTCACCGGTGAACATCCAGGGACAGGACATAGAGACAGTGGACAGTTTTAAGTACCTGGGTGTTCACCTCAACAATAAACTGAACTGGTCCCACAACACTGACGCCCTGTACAAGAAGAGCCAAAGTCGCCTCCACCTTCTGAGGAGACTGAGTTCTTTTGGAGTGTGCAGGCCCCTGCTCAAGACTTTCTATGACTCTGTGGTGGCCTCCTCTCCTCTACGCTGTTGTCTGCTGGGCCCCGAGCAGCACAGAGCGGGACAGGAAAAGACTGAACAAACTAGTCAGGAGGGCCAGCTCTGTCCTGGGCTGTCCTCTGGAGTCTGTGGAGGAGGTGGGTGAGAGGAGGGTGCTGGCCAAACTCACATCCATCATGGCCGACACCTCTCACCCTCTGCATCGGACTGTAGAGGAACTGAGCAGCACCTTCAGCGGCCGACTGAGGCACCCTCAGTGTAAGAAGGAACGCTACCGCAGGTCCTTCATCCCCACTGCTGTCAGACTGTACAACTCCACTGTGTAACACATGCAATAACCAGTGCAATAACCTGTAACCATGTCACCTCATCAGTAACCGCCTCCACTGTCCTCAGATTATATATTTATATATTTGTATATTTGTATTCTTTTATATATATATATATATATATATATATATATATATATATATATATATATATATATATATATATATATATATATATATATATATATATAATATAAGAGATATGTTTTATTATATATTTACATTTCTTTCACTCCCTGTACATAAGAGCTACCTGATGTTGTAAATATGTTAATATTTATTGTGATTTTATTTTTTATTTACTTGTTCTGAGTGTTTGCACAATTTTTCACAACTTTTTGCACTATACTGTCCCCTGACTGTGAGCTTCTGTCACGAGTGAATTTCTCCTCTGTGAGATCAATAAAGTCTTATCTTATCTTATCTTTTAATTTCTTGTGATGTTATTTTTAGTATTTTTGTGTATATAAATCTATGCAGATCTATGCAAAACTGCTATCTCCATCGGTTCTTTGTGCAAATGTTATATTCACACACTTTGTAATACACCTCATCTACTCTAGTAGTAAAAGTTGAGAGGGAAGAAGTGTTTTAATTTGTGTGCATTCACTAGTCACACTCTGATGAAATAATGGTCAAATATGGACAAATATAATAGTAACAGCTGTTACAATAGTACACCCCCAGATAGAAAATTAAATCAGAACTAAACCAGGAAAAACAAGGTCAAACAAGGTTTATTATAATCACCGGTGTAAACACGCATTTAAATCTTGTCCGGTTTAGTTTCACTTTCTACGACAGTCACTTTACGGGAGCACGGCGCTGGCCCAGGTTCGCAGGAACTGCTGATTTCCAATGGCTCACAGTAAACCAACAGAGCAGCGTGTGGGCGTGTTATTTCCGCACTTGATAAGTACTGGGCAAAACGACGACAGTACAACCGGGTATTCTGCATTTCTGTCAGAGGTAGGATCATGACGCAGTATTTTTTCTTATTGTTCTTCATGTTTTAATACTCAACCACTTTCGCTATTATAGTCTAACTCTCTCTATTTACTACTCAAATGTTTTTTTTTAAATGTTATTCCGTTCAAAACAGCACTGAAAGATAAAACTGAGCTTTTACTGTTGCTACACGGATTACTGCAAGACTTCATTCAAAATATCTTTATATTTGTCTTACAGGTTTCTTAACACAAAGTGAAATAAATCGACAATGGAGAGGTGTTGCTGTGGACTGATTACGCATGAGAAGCAAGCAGGTATGGCTCACTTGAAATAGCCTACACTCGCAATAGTCCAAGTAAAAATACAAGGATAAATTAGTCACTATTTTGTGTCTGATTAGTGAAAGGATTGTTCAGTTAGGCATAAACATTAAATACTGGCAACAAGGGAAGAAATGGGAGCGTTTACATTAGACTGGGTCTGGTCTGGGTGAGAAATGAAAGAGAACCAGGGTGTGAAGGGCTAGGGAATCCTCCCCTCTAGTTTGTCTGTTCCTCCCTATTCTTCAGCATGTCATGCGCAGCTTAAACTTTGTATGGTCGCCTGTTCATCATTGTTACAGTCTTGACACTCCCATAGCCGCACACAAACAAACTCTCCTGTGCTGGGGCTTCATAGGAGCAGCTGGTGGTGGCCAACCCGGGCCTTTGCTTTATTGAAGGTTGTCCAGAGGCATTGTTGGCTCTGCTTTCATCGCCCAGTGCACGGTGTGCCCATGTTCACGTGTTCTTCTCTCCGCATGCGTCTGTATATTTGTGACGCTTATTCATGCATTCAAGATCAGAAATGACAAAGACAAAGGACTCTTGTATGCTGCATACATGGCATAAAACGTGAAGAGATTTCTGCCAGTAGCCTACTAAACCAATATGAGTTTCTGAAGTTAAGACACTGCCTATTACAAAGAAATAGAAAGAAAGTTATTTGTGCACTCACTTTTACATACTTGTTAACCTGGCACCTCCTCTGTGCTCTCATCACAGCCCTGTGAGCACATGTGGGGAGGTCACGTGGTGGAGCCTCTGGACAAACAGCTGACTGACCTGCACTCAGCACTACAGCCAATACAGGGACAGGAACAGAAACGGGGACAGTCTGCAGATAGAACAAAGAGAATCAACTGAATTGAGACCCACTGCACTACTGCAGTGCATGGAATGCGTCAGAGATGTAGTTACGATACTCTCTCGTTCCTTGTCTACCTCTTCATTCACTCAATGCTATCCTGTCATATCATATTCAGTGGATCATGAGATACTTTTTATGGGTTCAGGTGATGATTTCTCAGGATAACGGGATAGTTTCTCGGAATTCTTATTTAATTCCTCAACCACAGCCCTTGTAGTGACAGGCCTAACTGTAATATCTGTAATAACTGTAGTAATCGAATAACCTCACATTAGAAGTGGGAGTAACTTGGACATAGCCTGGTCTTGAACACGTCCTAATGTCAGGTGTGTTGGTTTGTGTCAGTGCCTCTGCAGAGTGTGGATGTTCAGGTGGATGTGAAGGACCATGTCGCTACAGTGGTGTCAACACTGCTCTACAAAAACAAAGAGGAGAAACCCATCGAGGCAGTGTTCGTTTTTCCCATGCCCAGTGAAGCAGCCGTCTGCCATTTTAGCGCTAAAGTTGGAGAGACTCTTATCGTGGCTGAGGTGAAAGAGAAGAAACAGGTACGTCCAAAAGAAAAGGAGGTGCATGTGCAGCACAACACAACAGGCAAATGGTTCTGACAACTAATGTATGATATGGTGATATGAACAAAACAGGTTACTGCTTCATCACGGCCTCTGTTAGAGAAACAACCAAGAACTTTTAGGTCTTTATGACAGGAACAGCAATATAGTCTGTTTAATTATTTCTTTTTAACACATTAATTTTAATTTTATTATTTTGGATGTAAATTACTTTAATTAACTAGGCTGACAAAGCCTAGCCAAGTCAAAACACCATAACAGGAGCCAATCATATAGAGTCTATGGAGCCAACAGAAACATGGTTTACTGACCTTTGCATTTAACATGCAAAGTATTTGCAACATTATCAAACTCATTTTCACACTACCTGTTTCAGGCTCGTGAGGAGTACGATGATGCGCTGAGCTCCGGTCAGCAGGCCTTTCTATTGGAGGAGAGTGACCAGAGTCCAGATATATTCTCTATGAGTGTTGGCAGTTTGCCCCCGGGAGAAAGCGCCTCCATCAGGCTGGAGTATGTCACTGAGTTGGATGTGCAGGCCGATGAAGCGCTGAGATTTTGTCTTCCTGCTGTCCTCAACCCTCGATATCAACCTGCAGGTCAGACTCCTCTGAGGCTGGTTCCAAAAACAAAGTCAGTTTAGGATGTACAAACTGATGGGGAAGATGACAACACTGAAAAATGAATGGCACTGCACTACATCTTAGATTATGAATGTACTTTGAACTGCACATGCTGCAGTTTGCCAAAATCTCAAAATGTTGTTAAAAATTTAAAAGGTTAAAAAACTGCTCACTGTGCCAGCCAGTCAGCCACAAGACCAGCCAACCACAACTAACCATGTTGTTGTAATAGTCGTAATAAAACCTACAAACCCTGTAACTTAGTCTTCTTCAAACCAGAAATGCAATTAAGCATGTTTTCAAACTGGTTCAGCCCTCGTGCATGGATAATGATTATAGATAATGTGTTTTTACAGGAACAGAAAGCAGCAGTGTGAAAGTGACATCAGTCCCGTCTTCTCTGGTGCCCTATGATCTGACCTTCTCAGCCCGAGTCGAGTCACTGCGGCCAGTCTCTAAAATGGAGTCCAGCTGCACCATGGACCCGGTGGAGTACCTCAACCAAGATCAAACTAAGGCATCGGTAAACAACGCTGATGTTGTCCATCCACTGTAGAAATTACTAGGTCAACAATAGCTCATTTGTGTGACAAAAATATTCATAAAACCATAGAATGCTACAAAGACCATCCATCCATTTTCTTCCGCTTTATCTGGTGCCGGGTCGCAGAGGCAGCAGTCTGAGCTGGAAGGCCCAGACTTCCCTTTCCACACACACTTCCTCCAGCTCTTCCGGGGGGATCCCGAGGCATTCACAGGCCAGCCAGGAAACATAGTCCCTCTAGCGTGCCCTGGGTCTTTCCCGGGGCCCTGGAAATCCTCCCCAGTGAGGCGTCCTGGAGGCATCCAGAACAGATGCCCAAGCCACCTCAGCTGGCTCCTCTCGATGTGGAGGAGCAGCGGCTCTACTCCAAAGTCCTCCTGCAACCTGATGAAGCTTCTCACCCTGTCTCTAAGGGAGCGCCCGGCTACCCTGTGGAGGAAACTCATTTCCACCGCTTGTATCCGCGATAGGGATGTAGACTGACCAGTAAATCCAGTGCTTTGCCTTTGGACTCGGTTCCTTCTTTACCACAATGTTCCGATACAGCGACCGCATCATAGCAGATGCTGCACCGATCCGATCCTCTACAAAGACAAAATAAGTCCAGTCCAGTTGACAACCAAATATTAGTAATTAATTAGTATGAAATAAATAGGGCAGAACACTAATGATGTATATTTATTTAAATATATATATATGTTTTATGCTCCTGCTTTTGAGTGGCACAACAAGAGCACATATGTGTCTCTAAGTTATAGGCAGGTGTAAAAAAATGCTGTAAACTAGGAAAGCCTTCAAAAATGGAAGTGTTCATCATTTATTTTCATCAATCAACAAAATGCAGTGAATGAACAAAAGAGAAATCTAAATCAAATCAATATTTGGTGTGACCACCCTTTGCCTTCAAAAGAGCATCAATTCTTCTAGGTATACTTGCGTACAGTTTTTGAAGGAACTCGCCTGGTAGGTTGTTCCAAACATCTTGAAGAACTAACTGCAGATCTTCTGTGGATGTATTCTTCCTCACCTTCTTCTGTCTCTTCATGTAATCCCAGACACAGTGATGTTGAGGTCAGGGCTCTGTGAGGGCCATACCATCACATCCAGACTTTACACTGAAGATAGTTCTTAATGACTTCGGCTGTATGTTTGGGGTCATTGTCCTGCTGCAGAATAAATTTGGGGCCAATCATACGCCTCCCTGATGGTATTGCATAATGGATAAGTATCTGACTGTATTTCTCAGCACTGAGAACACCGTTGATCCTGACCAAATCTCCAACTCCATTTGCAGAAATGCAGCCCCAAACTTTCAAGGAACGTCCACCATGCTTCACTGTTGCCTGCAGACACTCGTTACCACTCTCCAGCCCTTCGACAAACAAACTGCCTTCTGCGACAGCCAAATATTTCAAATTTTGACTCATCAGTCCAGAGCACCTGCTGCCATTTTTCTGCAACCCAGTTCCTATGTTTTTGTGCATACTTGAGTCGCTTGGTCTTGTTTCCACGTCGGAGGTATGGCTTTTTAGCTGCAACTCTTCCATGAAGAGCACTTCTGGCCAGACTTCTCCGAACAGTAGATGGGTGTACCTGGGTCCCACTGTTTTCTGCCAGTTCTGAGCTCAGGGCACTGCTGGACAGTTTCCGATTCCGAAGGCTAATAAGCTTGATGTGTCTTTCATCTGCTGCACTAAGTTTCCTTGGCCGACCACTGCGTCTTTGTGCTTCTTCAAAAGAGCTTGAACAGCACATCTTGAAACCCCAGGCTACTTTGAAATCTTTGTCTGGGAGAGACCTTGGTGATGCAGTATAACTACATTGTGTCTTGTTGCTGTGCTCAGTCTTGCCATGGTGTATGACCTGTGACATGAGACTGTCTTCCACATCCTCACCTTGGTAGCAGAGTCTGGCTGTTCCTCACCCAGTTTTAAGCCTCCTACACGGCTCTTTCTGTTTCGGTTAATGACTGTGTTCCAACCTACGTGTGACATTGATGATCATTAGCATCTGTTTGGTATAACTGGTTGATCATACACCTGACTATAATCCTACAAAATCCCTGACTTTGTGTGTACCCCTTTGCATTTTATAAATTGATAAAAACTAACAATCATTATTTATACAGTCCCTGACAAAAGTCTTGTCGCTTATCCATTTTGTAGAAACAAAAGCTTATAACCTGACTTTAAATTAATCGATTGGTTTTAGAAATGTCTCATATGAAAGCTAAAACCCTCCCAAATTATGCTCAATATACTAAAATAAATTTGCTTCACTGAAGAAACATTGATCATTTAATGAACACAGAAAGGTCAGATTTTGGCAAGACAAAAGTCTTGTCGCCTATAGAAAATTGAACAAATAATTTACTTCAAATACAAAAATATGTTGCATAACGTCAGTGAATTAAGTAGTGGTGCTGTGAGATCCATATTTAATATCTTGTATGACTTCCATGAGCTTGAAGGACTGCATCCATGCGGTTCGACAATGATTCATACAATTTGTTGATGAAGTCATCAGGAATAGCAAAGAAAGCAGTCTTACATGCCTCCCAGAGTTCATCAAGATTCTTTGGTTTTGCCTTCCATGCTTCCTCTTTCATTCTACCCCAGACATGCTCAATGATGTTCATGTCTGGTGACTGGGCTGGCCAGTCCTGGAGCACCTTGATCTTCTTCGCCTTGAGGAACTTTGATGTAGAGATAGAAGTATGCGATGGAGCACCATCCTGCTGCAAAATTTGACCCCTTTTATGGTTGGGACTGTAAGAGGTAGCTAATACTTCTTGATATTTTAGGCTATTGATATTGCCTTCCACTCTGCAAATGTCTCGCACACCCCCATACTGGATGTAACCCCAGACCATGATTTTTCCGCCACCAAACTTAACTGTTTTCTGGGTGAATCTTGGATCCATGCGGGCTCCAGTAGGTCTCCTGCAATATTTGCGGCGGCTGTGATGTAATTCAACCGAGGATTCATCTGAGAAATCCACCTTCTGCCACTTTTCCAGTGTCCATCCTTTTAGCAGGCTGTGGGCCTTGGCAAATGCCACACGGTTTTTTTAATTGCCTTTTGTTTAGTGCTGGTTTCTGTGCACTGATTCGACCATGGAGGCCATTTCGAGACAGAATTCTACAAACTGTTCTGGTTGACACAGGGACTTGAGGTGACCAGGCCTGGTGGAGCTCTGCTGCAGTGGAAAAGGGGCTGGCCTTGGATTTTCAAATCAACAAACGGTCCTCCCGAGCAGTTGTCTTGCGGGGTCTGCCGGACCTGGGCTTGTCAAAAACATCTCCAGTCTTTTCAGATCTTTTTCTTATTCTTTGTACTTGACGCTGAGACACATTGAAGGTGTCAGCCACCTCAGCAGTGGATCTGGTCTTCAGCCTCTTGATAATTAACGCTTTGGTCTCAGGGTGGATCTTAGGCATGTTGTCAGAGGTCAAGTTGCAGTTGATGTGAAGGTCTGGTGTGCTGGGGTTCTTTTTATACACACCCACTAATTGATTGATCAGTAACTGATCACAGGTGAGGCTGTAATCTAGGATTGGGTGCATCATATGACAAGGCGACAAGACTTTTGTCTTGCCAAAATCTGACCTTTCTGTGTTCATTAAATGATCAATCTTTCTTCAGTGAAGCAAATTTATTTTAGTATATTGAGCATAATTTGGGAGGGTTTTAGCTTTCATATGAGACATTTCTAAAACCAATCGATTAATTTAAAGTCAGGTTATAAGCTTTTGTTTCTACAAAATGGATAAGCGACAAGACTTTTGTCAGGGACTGTATATATATATATATATATATATATATATATATATATATATATATATATATATATATATATATATATATATATATATATATATATATATATATATATATATATATATATACCAAAGCAGCGGTAGAGATACATCTTCTACCAGTGCTTTCACAAATACTGCACTACCACACATTTTGTCTGTCTGCAGGTGAAGCTGGCAGCAGGACACAAGTTTGACCGAGACGTGGAGCTGCTCATTTATTACAAAGACAGTCACCAGCCCTCAGCTGTGGTGGAGGCAGGACAAGCCTCAGCCAAACCTGGTGAGCACACACACTACTCTGTGTGGTCTACTGCCATCTAGGGGTAAAAGAAAGGTTTTGTTTTGTTTATTAATTTAAGCATATGTACATTATAGAACAGTGATTTTCCAATAAGTAGATTTTCAGATTTTTATCAAAGTTTCATATGGGTTACTATTGGTCTTTCAAAGAGGCAAAGTTTATAATGCTTATTACCACTCTGTATGCATAGACTGCTGTAAATACAAATCTATCAGTTCAATTCACATTTGCAGTACAGACTTTTTGTAAATTAGTTTAAATTCTTGTATGCTTTAGAATGAACTTTTTACTTTTGAATGTTTGTTTTTATTTTTCTTGTGGCATTATTTTTAGTGTTTTAGCCTCTGTAAATCTGCAAAACTGCTATCTCCATCTGTGCTTTGTTCAGATGTTATATTCACACACTTTGTAATACTTCTCATCTACTCTAGTAGTGAATGTGTGAGGAAAACTGTGTTTTAGTTTGCATGTATTCACCGCTCACACTTTGATGACAGTGTGAATGGCCAAATATAATAGTAACAGCTGCCTGTTGTTTTCAGGCTCTCTGATGGGAGACCCAGCCCTGATGCTGAGTCTGTACCCGGAGTTTCCCAAAGACATTATGTCGTCTGTGTCTTCCTCTGGAGAGTTTGTGTTTCTGTTGGATCGATCTGGAAGTATGGACTGCTCCATGGGCCACAGAGGAGAGTCAGGGACTCGGATTGCCAGTGCACGGGTATGCAGTGCGTACATAGGCTGTATACAAGAGCAAACTGTTATAGTTTGAGCTTTTCTCTCACTATTGTTTTATGTTCTCAGGACACTCTGCTCCTGCTGCTCAAGAGCTTACCCATGGGCTGCTACTTTAACATCTACAGTTTTGGATCCACATTTGAACAAATCTTTCCGTAAATGTTTTTTTAAAATCATAATATTGCAATCTCTGCACAAAACCCTGACACACACACCTAAAAATGCTTTGGCTGTGTCTTCTTTTGCAGGGAGAGTGTGGAGTACAACCAAAAGACAATGGAGGAGGCTCTGAAAAAGGTGGAAAAGATGGAGGCTAACCTTGGAGGAACTGAGATTCTGGCTCCTCTAAAACGCATTTACAGTCAGGGCTGCATCCCCAACCAGCCCAGACAGGTACATTCAGATTATCTGTGTGTCTGTTCAGATTAGCCTGCTTTAGTCTAGGTCTAGTCCAGGTCTGAAGCCGGGTTTATTCCCAGTTTAAATGTGGTGTGCGTGAATGCAGACGTGGACGGCAGATTTGAGTTATTTTAGAGTGCATTCACAGTTGTTGGTCTTGGTTTGAGCCCAGTTTAATCCTGATGTACTTTGTGTTTAGTCCTGTTCTAGTCCTGGTTTAGTCCTGGTCTAGTTAAGTATTAATTTCAGGTTTAGTCCTGTTTTAGTCCCAATTTCTTTTTTGTGCAAGTGTAAACAGACCCTTTCATTTCTGGCCACCTTGATATATAATTAGTTTAAAGGCTTATATCTGACTTTTTTGTTTTTGTTTCTTTGAAAAAAGTACTGTCTTCTTTGTCACTGCTGCATGAAATGTTAAACTGTCTGAACTGTGCTCTGTAGCTCTTTGTCTTCACTGATGGAGAAGTAGGAAACACAAAAGAAGTCATAAACCTGGTCAGGTCTAATGCAGGCTCTCACAGGTAAAATACAGCATTGACTGAACTTGTGTCCTGTTTATTCTGTGAATCAAACCTCTTTTTGTCTCAGGTGTTTTTCCTTTGGGATCGGCGAAGGAGCCAGTTCTGCTCTTATCAAAGGTTTAGCCAAAGAAGGAGGAGGACACGCCCAGTTCATCACTGGAAATGACAGGATGCAACCCAAAGTAACACATCACAGTTGTGATTCATAGAGATTGCTTACTAAAGTCTGATGTTTTCCACCAGTCACTGTGACTGATTTTTGGTATTGTTATTTATTATTATTGTGTTGTATTATTTTGATGCCAGCTCTGACTAGTGCATACTGTTGATGTGTCTTTTTGCAAGACACTTCATCCATATTTCCTTTGTATGTGGTGTGAATGTTGGTTGGTGATCGGGGCTGTAGGTGCAGACTGGTTACCACAGTTCCATCAGGTTGCCCCAGGGCAGCTGTGGCTGTAGGAAAGCACCAATGAGCACTGGAAGTGAATGAAAAATACACAATTGTAAAGGGACTATTAGTGTATTAATGCGATTAATGCATTATTCTTATTATTTACTAACCTCAAACGGATCAGATAACTTCTATAATCCCTGTGTCCTCTCCAGGTGATCCAGTCTTTGCGCTTCGCCATGCAGCCGGCGGTGGTCGACATCTCCGTGAAATGGGACCTGCCCAAAGGGGTGTCTGCCTCTGTGCTGTCCCCACCTCTCACATCCATTTTCCAGGGACAACGGTCACTGCTGTACACCCAGCTCACTGGACAGGTGCTCACTGTGGGCTGTAGGGGGCAGTACATTTCTGTTTAGAGCAATGGCCAAAAGCTGTGGTGTATTTTAGAGCAAAGAGGGAGCAGAGGGCTGTGTGACTGTTAAGTACAGCCTGGCAGGACGTCCCACCGAGAACAAGCTCAACTTCAGCCTCAAACCTGCGGAGGACACTGGGTGAGTCTGAACACACACTGTGTATCTAAAGGTAATTCAGTATGAACAGCTGGCAGTGTTGGAGATGGACTATATAACATATAACATAAGAGAGATTGTTATATGTTCAAACACAGCAAGGCCCATTGTTAAAGAGCTTTTAAAGCCACTCTGTACATTGTGTAGTTTCACCTTTATTTTAATGAAATATGTGTATAAACGCCAACAGAGAATGCCTGACAAGCATCTGCTGTCGCAGTGAAGAATTGTACCTCAATTTAGAATTGAAATTTATTTACACTCACATTAATTACATGAATCACCTAATAAATAATAAATATTAATAAATACTGTAAACAACTCAACCCAAAACATACACATCAGGCAAAATCCGCCAGCTGGATGGTTCTGACCAAACCAAGATCTGGAGATGGGTCCCTGACCTCTGTATGGCACCTGCCCACTACTCCTGACAGGATGCCACAGCAGCACTGAAGCACTGGTCAAATGTAGAGAATGAACTTTCTCTATGTGGGATCAATAAGTATACCATTAACCTCAGCACTTGTCTGTTTAATGTAGTTTTCTGTTTCCTGTTTATGTGCAGACTCACAGTGCACAGGCTGGCAGCACGCTCTCTCATTCGATCTCTGGAGCAGGAGCAAGAGGGCGCTAGAGGACAGAAGGACGACGCTGTGAAGAAAAAAATCATTGATCTGAGTGTCCAGTCAGGGGTCAGCAGCTCCTTCACTGCGTTCATCGCCGTGAACAAAACCAGCGGAGAAGCCATTCAAGGCCCTTTGCTTAGAAGAAATGTCCCTTTACCAAGCAAGTCCCAAAACTAAGCAAATTTTCCTCACTGAAAAAAACAATATATTAACATGAGCATGACGCCATTTGTAACCCGGCAATACTCAATACTCAGAACTTAAAACTGTAATTGTAAAGACAGACAAACATGAACTCTGATTTGCAATGTTTACAGTCTGAAAACTGTATTTATTTTAGTTTCAGTTGACCTGTACATAATCCTGTACTAATCTCCCCCACAGTGATGATGACGGCCTGTAATTCACCCATGCCCAACTTCCGGCTGTGTCGTCAGTCCATGCCAGTGATGGTTTGTAAGTACAATCCAATACTGACAATGAACTCATGTAATGTAAGCAGTACAGGTACATGGACCGTCAATTGAAACATGTTCAGCAGTACAAGTATACAGGTGCAGTAAGTTATAGTTAGCGTTTTGGCTAATATTTTGTCTCAACATTTGTGTCAGGTGCCAAAAAAAAAAAGGGATCAGTCTCCCAAAATTTGGTCGCACAAAGAGGAGTAAGTATCTGAATATGAACAAAGGTTGTTTAAAGGTAATATTCTGTTGTTTCCTTCCCAGGTAGTGAACCCCCTAGACACATTGGTGGTAAGTGATTTTGCGACTTTTAGTTTGTTATAACGTAATGATATGTAAATCAATCCACTATCTAAGAAAATGGCTCTCTAGCGCCGTCTTAACATTGTATTTTGTTTGTCTTTTTGTAACGGGCGTTATTTCTGAAGGGTAACAATCTGTCAAAGGCAGTCAATCAGTCTCGCGTGTTTCAGGAGATTACAGGAGAAAGTAGTGGTCAAAAAATGTGTTTATTAAACCTGAGCTGAAAGACGAGATCAAATATACACTTACATTGGGGGAAGGGGTGATGTAGGTGGAGATGAGAGGCAAGCTGTTCATGGTGGCATGTACCCCACGGACACAAGGGGGGCGCTATTATTATAATTATGTCTGTTTTTCTTTACTTATCTAGGAGGATTTTTGACAGGATTTCGTGCAGCTCCAATGCCAAGTAAGTATGTGCAAGATACATTGTGTGAAGCCATGGAGATGTAAGTGGTTTGATCTTTGCAATTTTGAATTTATAATTGCCCAATGCAGAGAAGCACACACAATTTCATGCTACACCCCTGTTGGTTTGGTCCTGTTCTAGTCCAAGTAATACAATCAGGCCCGGCGACAGGAATCTGGGGTCCTGGGGCAAGACACATGACCCTCCCTTCAGTATAAAAAGGCAGAGGGTAAATTTTTTGGGCTCCTAAGACTCTGGGGCCCGGGACAACAGACCCATTCATCCTCCCGTCGACTCCCCTGAGCGCAGTAGTCGACAAAAGACGTCTTGCCGATCCAGATGGGAGTCCACATAAAAACAACAATTTGAACAGAAAAATAGCAGGAAACTGTATTTATATGACAATGCAGATTAAATTCATGACCATGATTCACTTCTAAATTTTCAACTAACCCACTTGTCTTTTCTGCTGTTGTCCCATAAATACCTAAAATCTAAATAAAAGAATGATCAACCAATAAAAACTTTAGTTGGCTAAAAAAAAAATCATCAATCGATAAAGCGACTACAGGACTACAGCTCTAAGTCCGAATTTGTTTCTGGGTTTGGTTTAGTCTTGTGTGTGCAAGTGTGAATGCAGCCGAAGTGTCTAAACTGTGCTCTTTTGTGTTTGTAGTGGCTTTAGATTTTTCTGCTGACCTGGAGATGAATGATGAGTGTTATGACGATATAGAGTTTGGCTTGCCTCCAGAGCCCAAAGTGCAGCGGGACCCTCTGCTGCAGGTGGTGTCCCTGCAGAAGGCTTCAGGCTGCTGGGAGTTAGAACCAGCTCTGGCCCAAGCCCTGAGCAAGACCAGCCAAGACCTGGAGAGCAAACTGCCTGCAATGGTGAGTATGGATGTCAAGATTTTTAGGTTAATCAATATAAGAGCAAAAAAAAATCATAATCATAACTATCTTAGAAGCATTTATGTAAAATATATATTTTTTACACTTTATTTAGTTTACTTTGTCATTCAGAAGGTGATGCAGGGAGGTATTGGTGTGTGAAACAATGTCATTTTCACACATTTATTTTAGGAAATCATAAAATAATTATTCATGAAAAGTGTAATATGTATATATCATGCTTAATAAATATTTCCCTTAAAAAATATAGTTACTTAAATTGTCTTAATAAAGCATGAACAAAGAATTCACAATGAACAAATAGTTAATTAAGAATGATTCCAGCTTGGTAACTATTTAATTATTACCCTGACCTTATCTTCTAACCTCTTAATTAAGTAGTTACTAAGCCTGAATCATTCATAATCAACTATTTGTTCATTAATTATGACTTTGTGCATGCTTTATTTTGGCCAATTAAGATGTAGTTATTATAAAATGGAACCAAAATATATTATAACTGGTCCTCATTGGTGCTCTTTTCCACTCTACTGAACAGTTTTGTACAGAAAAAATATTCCTCTTTTTGCTTTGTGTTGGTTGTTTAGGCAAAGAAAGAAGTGTGGGCCACAATTTTGGCTCTGGTCTGGCTTCATGGTCTGAAAGCTGATGCTAAGGACGAGTGGGAGCTGTTGGTCATGAAGGCTGTGACGTGGCTGCGCTCACAGAATGGTAACTTCTTATTCAATTAAATTACAATTAACAACCATGTGTCTCTTTATTTTGACCAGTGTGACGACTTGTCACTAATGTAAGATTTGGTGAGATACAGTGGGACGTGCCTATTGTTAATTTCCATGGGTTTCAGGTTTCAGATTAGCTTTGATTCATTGATTGAATTCTCTACTATTATGGTGGTGGCAGTGTTAAAACTATGATATGGTTCAACACACTCTGGACTGAATCCTGATTAGAAAACCAAGCAGAAAGCCAATCTAATTGCAATGACAGTACCATTTTCTTCAAAACTGTGCAGCCCTTCTGTACATGAATTAAATGTTTATCATTGAGTTTTTGTCTGTTTATCTCTAGCTCTAGGCCTGACTGAGTGTGTGGAAGCCGCCAATGCTCTGCTGGGATGCACTGTTCAGAAAGATGCCCTGGGACTTTAGATCTATTTTGTTTATTAAACTGCTTAGTTAAAGGAAAATGCAAAATGTGTGTTCAGCAAATGTGCCTTAAATAAAGTACAATGCGTTAATCATAATAATTCAAGTCTTAGCCATATTCCTGCCGTGTTCCCACATTGTGGTTTTTCTTTGCACGTTACTTCTGTTCACAACAATAAATGAATTAATAAATGTCTCTAAAATGTTGTCTACTTTTTCAAACCTACAACTGTCATAAAAAAGCAAATTGGTCTTCAAAAATAGCAGGCCCATATGTTCCCATCAAAACCTCAGTTAAAAGAAAATTGGGGTGAAGTTTATGGGAAGTCAGGTAAAATAAGAAGATTGCCAAGTGAAACTACCGCTTTCAGTTCTATTCTGCGGCGGAATCGGTTTCATGGTTATTTTGGAGGTCCCAGCCTGAAAAGTTTGTAATCCCTGTTTTAGAGTGTTTCTAACCTCCGAAGAGCAAATCAGGCAGATAGGAAATTAAATCAGATCTAAACCAGGAAAAACAAGGTCAGCACATGTTATTATAGATTCATGGGCCATCTGTGGACTTCACCTTAAAACACTTGTGTGAGCAGGACTCTGACTGACCGTAATCACCCGTGTGAAGACGCATTTGTCCGGTTTAGTTTCACTTTCTACGACAGTCACTTTACGGGAACATGGAGCTGGCCCAGGCTCGTAAGACCCTGTCTCTGATTTCCAGTAGCTCACAGTAAACCAACAGAGCAGCTATGCGTGCGGGCGTGTTTTGTGAGAACCATTATAGAATAAAGACTAAAAACCAAGAGTGCAAAAACTGGGAATATAACTAAGGGTGCTCATGAAAAAGGGTACTCTGTTAGAAAATATTTAAAAGCCTTTATTTTGAAAAGGCAAGTTTGGTCATCCTCATCTTCATCAGTGCTCGGTAGGTTGAAGGAAACTGTGCATCTCCTGTTGTATTTCTCGCCCCAAGCGTATTTACAAGAGCATTTGAATGTTCTTCAAGTTGTGTGTTTATTTGTCACACATTTGTAGACTTTTGTGTGGGCTGGAAACCAGTGCACTTGAGAGCATGTCCAGCAGAGGGTGCACTGGTCCGTCTCACTGCTTCCACGTCGCTCTGGAGGCATCTGCAGAGTCAGTAACAAACATGAGCTGCATACAGAATATACCTCCTGCACATGAACAACTGACTGAGACAACCTTCTGCAGCCTTCTACTGTGGACCTACCTGTTTTCTTCTCAAGTCCTTCAGTCATCGGTACATCCTGCTCTGTGTTGTTGTGTAGAGAGCAAGCAAACACACACACACACACACACACACACACACACACACACACACACACACACACACACACACGCACGCACACACACACACAAGAAAGACAAATATGGTTACGTTTTCTTTAACCTCATGAATCAGATTATATAGAGAATGTGTGTCTGACTCACCAGGGGGGCAGGGGGAGCCTGGTGTCCACGACTCTCCTCCCGCCTCACAGGGTCCTCCTGTGGGGCAGAGCTCAGGGGCTGTGGGAAGCTACCGCGCCTACGCTGATCAACAAGAGGCAAACGTGTTTGTTTTTCACACAGAAAAAAAACATTTAAATGTTCCATTCAATGGACATAAAAAGTGTCTTTTGTGAAGGGCTTACCTGGTGAGCACCGCCACGCCGCTCCTGACCCACAGGGGGCACCAGAGAGGCAGCAGAGGGAGGTCGAGGGCTGCGGCTCCTGGGTGGCTAAAGGACATAAAGAAAGAATACATATATGTAGACTAAATTAAAGTGTGTAATCTTAAATTTGAACAAAAGACAAACAAGAGACTGAAAGCCAGGGTTCTGCACAGGTGAGGCAGAGGAGGAGGGCCCAGGGCTGCGGCTCTCAGCAGGCTGACACAATAACATCACAGCATTAATGACATACAATCCTTTAGTCTTTTCACACACAGAGCTGCAGCTAAAACAGTCAAACTAGTGCACATTTAGCAAAGGAAACACTTACCTGCACAAGAGCAGAGGCTCCAGTCTGCAGAGGCAGAGGGCTTCTGCTGCGGGCAACCTACAAAAGGTCATGTCACGTTAAACCATGCAGACAAATGATGTAACTTAAACAGAGCTTTAATATAATCATATACAAGTTATACAGAGATAATAATGCGATATATGTCCGTCCAACATATGTGGAAGTGAGTCTTACCTGCTGAGGAGCCGGCGCTGACCCAGAGGTGGAGGGCCCAGGGCTGTCCTCTCTCTGGAGCTGGAACATCACAAACACAAAGGTCACACAAACGTTTTTACAACAACACAGCAACCACACTACTGTCTTTATGCAGACACTTCTGTCTACAGAGTGGATGTGAGCAGGCCTACCTGTGTGGAAGAGGAGGGGGACGAGCGGTCCCTCCCAGGACCCCCACGCCGGGCTCTCTTAGGGGTCCCAGGCGTCGGAGACCTCTTCCTCTTCCTCTTCCTGCCGTCCTCCTGTCACACAAAAGACACACAAATCAGCACTTTGTTTCAATGACAAGGCAAAATAGATAAAACTGGGCTGCAAAATTAATCACAGTAAAATTTAAATCAAAATTTGATAAAAGAAAAAAGACTGCAGTTATTTAAGGTTAAAATAGGTCTTAAAATACACTCTCATGTTGTGCAAAAACATGATTTTTATTTACCCATCTATCTGAGATAGAGAAGGATTTATATTCAGATGTGGGTGGTACTTTTTAAAAGAAATTGTACTTCTCATAGTAGTTTTCAGACACCACATCTTTACTCCTACTTAAGTAATATTTTATTTGAAGTAACAGTACTCTTACTTGAGAAAAAGGTGTGGTTACTCTTACCACTGCAAGTCTATAAAAGATTTATGTTGACAACATGGTAACATTTGTGTTTCTTGCACTGCTCCTTCAGATATGATTTTTAGTCTCATTTTTCTGTCTGTCCTTTGAAAATACTACATATGAGCACTATTTCATGTTTTGTCCTTGCAATTACTTTCACTTTAAATGACAAATCTGATGTTTCGTCCACTTACTTTGAACTTAAGTTACTTGAGTAGTAGTTTCCTCTAAAACTTTTACTCTTAGCACTCCTTCAGATATGATTTAGTTTGTCTCATTTTGGTGTCTGTCCTTTGAAAATCCCAGATCTTTAAGTTACTCTTACTTGAGTAGTAGTTTTCTCAAATACTGTTTACTCTTGAGTAATTTATTGGACTACTACTTTGTACTTCTTTTTTTGAGTAATATTATTTTGAAGTAATGCTATAAGTTTTGGCTCCTCGACCAACCTGTGCTTATACATTCAGTAAATGTCAGCTTTTTCTTTGGATTTATTACTTATTTTTGAACTACAATAACGTTTGTACTGAGCTGTAGTAGAGGGCCAATCTGTTCATTCATCCATCCATTCATGGCTGTGGTGACATGTACATTCAAAATCTGATTGAACTTTGGGGTTATAAGATTATTAAAAGGCCTTATAAAAAGCCAAATCAACTCATTTCTTTATGATCATGGGCCCTCTGGCCATTCATCGGCTATGGACGCCTCGTGTGTTCTGAATGGTTGTAGCTTTTGCTGTGAACCAGAAGGTTGCGGGATCAATTCCGGGGTCCGACGAGATTTTCGTGTGGAGTTCGGTCCTACGCCCGGGGAGTTGGTTTCCAGCTAATTTCATCTGATTCGTAACCCTAACCCTAACCATTTTTTCTTTGCTAACACTGTTAGCTTCTCCTGTTGATGACTCTGTAAAGGTCTTTAAGCCATTGTTTTATTTATAAATGTGTACATTACATATGTAATTGAAGTACTGGTAGTACAAGAGCAGGCAGAGCAGTATGTTTTTATTGCTTTTTAAATGATAATTTTCTGTGGGTCCACTTACTAAGTCTATGCTTGGGCCTATATAAGTCAAGGATAAAACTTGCCTTTTTTGCAAACACCATAATTTGAACAACTTCATTGTCTAAATTGTGTTTATATTTTCAGATTCTTCTAAAATGCAGAAGTACAGTTTGGGAGCAGAAATGGAAACAGGTTTGCTGATGCTGCTGGTGACGCCCTCGTAGCTGCTCATGTGATCTCAAGTGCCCTGGTCAGACCTCATCACCAACAACCCCAACCACCCAGACTAGCCCAAAGTGGACCCACTGTGCCCAGCCCCCTCCTCACACGCTTGATCTGCAGCTCTTTCATGAGGAGCTGCGAGGAGATCTCCTGGACTTTCATGAGGCTGGTCCATCTCAGGACCACAGTCACAGCTCCTCACCCCACTTTATCGCATAACAAGACCCCAGTGTGACACCTGCCCAAGAAGTACACCTTACTTTGTGACATATGACAGGCTGAGCCCTGTCCTCAGATGGGCACAACTGTTTCAGACATGTCCGCTCAAATAAAAGAACTCAAATCCAAACCCTAACCACTAGAACAGCCTGTAGCATAAGCACTAGGCCCCAGGACAACAGTTGTGTGAGTTGATATAAAATGGGTGATGCTTGATTTTTGTAATCTCCAAATGTTGCTATGCAGTTTGGATCGCTTAAAGAAATGAAGACTAAAGAAGCGTTTTCTGGTTATTATACACTGGTTTAAACAAAGCCTTTAACAGCCACTTGCTATATTCTCAAAATGAAAGTACTTTTTGACAAATGTGTACAATTTCACGAACATATAGGACGTTATTTGATAGTTACTATTAAAGGCCTAAAAAGAAGATCAGCTGTTCAAATATGAAATAGTTTAGGCATGATTAAATAATAATTAAACAGCAGGCATGTTTGCGTTGCTTTTTGTGTGTTTCTGTAACTGTTTTGACCTGATCCTCCCGCCTGTTCACCCGGTGAATTTAGCATTGGTTAAAAGCATAAATAAGTTGTGTGTTACATAAATATAGTTCAAAACATATTCTGTTAATCAACTGTACTGTATAGAAAACACCACCATCCTAATATTAGTAAAACAACAACAACAACATTTTAAAATATATATACAAAGGGTCAGTGTCTCTCAGTTTCTCTGTATAAATAGTTTATTATTATAAACTTATCAAACTATCCTGTCTCATATGGAGATTTATGCTGATATTAATGCTGCTATTATTTTCCCTTGTTTGAAAATAACTCATTTAAAACGCAATTTCCAATTCCTTTACACTGATGAGGGCCATGTTTAGCCTGACAGTACTGTGCTATAGTCAGCAGGTGGCAGCATTTACTCTCTCACAGACTTTGTATAGTATTTTAATTTCATATTAATTTCCCTTCCCCTGTTTAGCTTGTTGTCTTTGTACAATTTCATTATTTTTATTGTTTAATAGAGCATCAGATTATTAAGTGCAGCCAAAAGCTAAATGTTGTACAAACAAGTCACCACAAGAGGTCAGTGTTGCTACACACGTGACGAGGCTTGTTTGGTCCAACCATAGTTCTTATTATAGATCCATGGGTCAGACTAAAGGCCTGCTGTTAATGAAGTGGAGTTAATATGTTAATATCATTACATCGAAAAAAAAACAAACAAACAAAAAAACGTCTTTTTGACTACTATTTTGGATTTTCTTACTTTGAATTGTTTTAGGATATTCTGCTGAACACAACTTTAACTACAGTTATACTTAGGGGTTTGTTCAAGAAAAATGTCAGCAGTCCATCCAAAAGGTGCTAAAATGTGTCTGTAAATGTCGTGATTGAGGTTCAAGTATTACCCCAGTGTAATAAATACACAAAGTAACCCTAAAACTACAGAAATATCTCATTATTTTTTACTTTTATCAGCTCTTTATCTTAATAAGGTAAGATAAGATAGATAAGATATGCCTTTATTAGTCCCACAGTGGGGAAATTCCAGTGTTGCAACGCACAGTTCAAGAACAGCAGGAAAATGGAACATGCAATAAAACAAGATAATAGATAATGGCTAAAAAATAATAATTTAGAAATAGACTTAAAGATAGACTCTAATTTTGTTCCGGTGGAGCAAAAATATAAAATACAAAATATAAAATACAAAAAAAAAAAAAAAAAAAAAAAATTATGTACAATAAAAGTAACAGTGCAGCATATGAACAGAGTAAATCTCAGTAAAGTGACTTCAGTATATTATGTTATTTACAGTAATGACTATGTTTATGTACAGACAGGATAAATATCAGTAAAGTGACATGAGTGAATTGTACCAGAGGTCTTCAGTGTTGCACATAGATAGAGTTGAATGACACATGTTCAGTGTTAACAGTGTTCATTATACAGTCTAACAGCAGCAGGAAGGAAAGACCTGCGAAACCTCTCCTTCACACAGCGAGGGTGAATCAGTCTGTCACTGAAGCTGCTCTCCAGAGCAGACAGGGCGTCCTGCAGGGGGTGACACTCATGGTCCAGCATAGAGATGACCTTAGCCAGGACCCTCTTGTCCCCCACCTGCTGCACTGAGTCCAGAGGACAGCCCAGGACGGAGCTGGACTTCTTGATGACCTTGTCCAGCTTCTTCCTCTCCCTCTCTGTGATGCTGCTGCTCCAGCAGACCACACCGTACAGGATGGCTGATGCCACCACAGAGTCATAGAAGGTCTTCAGGAGTGGCCCCCTCACTCCAAAAGACCTGCGTCTCCTCAGGAGATAGAGCCGACTCTGGCCCTTCCTGTACAGTGCATCTGTGTTGTGAGTCCAGTCCAGTTTATTGTTCAGATGCACACCCAGGTACTTGTAAGAGTCCACTCTCTCAATGTCCCTTCCCTGGATGTTCACTGAGGTGGCAGTAGAGTGGCGTCTGCGGAAGTCCACCACCATCTCCTTGGTCTTCCCTGCATTGATGATGAGGTGGTTCTGCTGACACCAGTCCACAAAGTCCTGCGCTAGTCCTCTGTACTCCACATCGTCATCATCCTTAATGAAGCCAATGATGGCAGAGTCATCAGAGAACTTCTGCAGGACGCAGCTGTCCGTGTTGTGTCTGAAGTCTGCAGTGTAAAGGGTGAAAAGAAAGGGCGCGAGGACCGTGCCCTGGGGCGCCCCCACACTGCAGGTCAGTAGGTCAGACATGCAGTTCTTGGCTCTCACAAACTGGGGCCGGTTTGTGAGGTAGTCCAGGATCCAGTCTGCCAGGTCACAGTCCACACCGGCAGTCTCCAGTTTGTCCCTCAGGAGCAGTGGCTGGATGGTGTTGAAAGCACTGGAGAAGTCAAAGAAGAGAATCCTCACAGTGCTGCCGGGGTTCTCCAGGTGAGACAGTGAGCGGTGCAGCAGGTAGATGACGGCGTCCTCCACTCCAATGCCAGGCCGGTATGCAAACTGCAGCGGGTCCATCGCTGAGCTCACGGTGGAGCGGAGGTGGCCAAGGACCAGTCTCTCCAGTGTCTTCATCAGGTGCGATGTTAGAGCCACCGGCCTGAAGCTGCTGGGGTCTTTAGCGTGCGGTGTCTTAAGCACTGGTACCACGCAGGAGGTCTTCCAGAGTTGTGGTACCACCCTCAGCTTAAGGCTCATGTTGAAGACATGCTCCATAACTCCGCACAGTTCGTCTGCACAGGACTTAAGGAGCCTGGAGCTGATGCCGTCTGGTCCTGCTGCCTTCCTGGGTCTGATCTTCTTGAGCTCCAGTCTCACCTGGGCTGTAGAAAATGACAGTGGCAGGCTGGGGGGATGGGTGAGTCCATGTGTAGTGGTGGGCTGAAGAGCAGAGGCAGAGGTGTGAAGAGGTGCAGGAGTTCCCCATTGTCCAGCTGGGGAGGTGAGAGCTGGCAGCTGGGTGGGGGGAGTGGTTGGTGATTGATCAAATCTCAGGAAGTGAGAATTGAGCTCGTTCACCCACTGCCGGTCCCCCTCCGTCTGGGCAGGAGGCGCTTTGAAGCCTGAGATCGTCTTGAGGCTTCTCCACACCCCCTGGATGTTCTTCTGCTGCAGCTGTTGCTCCATCCTTCTCTTTTGGCTGGCTTGGCTCGTCCTGATTTTCCTCCTCAGCTCCTTCTGTGCAGCCTTCAGCTCCTCCTTGGTCCCTGACCTAAAAGCTCTCTTCTTCTCCTTCAGCAGAGCTTTTATGTCAGGGTTAATCCACGGCTTGTTGTTTGAAAAACACCGCACCGTCTGGGAGGGGACGATGTTTTCAAAACAAAAGTTGATGTAGTCCGTGATGCACTCTGTCACTGCATTGATGTCCTCCCCATGTGGGTCACAGAGCTCTGTCCACACTGTGGTATCAAAACAGTCTCTCAGAGCCTCCTCACTCTCAGCAGTCCACTTCTTCACCACACGGGGCATCACAGGCTGTCTGTGCACAATAGGCTGGTACACAGGCCGCAGATGGACAATGTTGTGGTCAGCTCTACCCAGGGAAGGCAGTGGGGATGAGGAATAAGCCTCCTTGGCGTTGGCAAAAAATAAATCCAGTGTTTTACTGTCTCTTGTGGGGCAGGTAACATACTGGGTGTATGTAGGCAGAACAGGTGCAGGAGATGCATGGTTGAAGTCTCCAGAAATCAGGAAGAGAGTCTGCGGATGCTTTGTTTGGAGTGTGCTAGTACAGGAGTGCAGTGTGTCACATGCTGTCTCAGCATTAGCAGAGGGAGGAACATAGACAGCGATCACTATCACATGTGAGAACTCCCGGGGCAGATAATATGGCCTCATGCTAACAGCCAGCAGCTCAATGTCTCTGTTACACAGCTGCTCCTTCACTGTACAGTGTCCAGCTTTGCACCACTTCTCATTCACAAACAGAGCCAGACCTCCTCCTTTCTTCTTACCACTCTCTGCCGTCCTGTCTGCGCGCAGCAGGTGAAAGTTGTCCATAGCAACAGCTGAATCCGGGATTTGCGGGGTCAACCAGGACTCCGTGAAAAGCATGATGCTGCTGTCTCTGTATTCCCGCTGATATCGCGTGAGCGCCGCTAATTCGTCCGTCTTATTCGAAATAGACCGCACGTTTCCCGCGATGACAGAGGGGAGCACAGGTCTAAAGCGTCTCTTCTTTTCCCGGAGTTTGCGTCCAGCACGTCGGCCCCTGCGCGTCTTCCGTAGCAGCTCCGCCGGGATGTCATGGCGGTCTCGGGGGAACACTACAGCGCAGCGCTAACAGCTGATCCCTTGTGTATACAATGGGGGGTCGCGGGCCCACGCACATCGCGCCGGTGAAAATTGGCGAAAATCCAACAAAAGAAAAGTTGAAGCGAAGCAGAACCAACGCGTTTCTGAAGTACTTAGCTTTATGCACACTATTTACAAAAAGTACAAACACACAAAGAAGGTAAAGAGCAAAATAAGTTGGAAAATAGAGGAGCGCGATGCAACCAGCTGCGGCTCTCACCAGCGCCGGAAGTGCCAAACTACAAACAACAATTTGTGCAAACAACAATTTCAATATTACCATTTAATAATACCAACCTCTCGTCCCCTCTCTGTTGTCAAAGTCAGGTCTCTACAGTGTCAGGAGCAGACGACCCAAACCACTGCTCCTCTTTTATATCTCCTCTTCCCTGTATTTCAGCACAGATTTTAGATTTGTTGACCTGGAGCGGAATTGTTTTTCACAGTATCTTTAAAGATTAATATGACAAGTTTGGTAGCATTACAGTGTCATAAGTTTGGATAATTAATTAAAGTGAGTTCCCCTGCCCTCCATCTGAAATTATAACATCATCAAATTCTAATTAAGGGGTTGGGTTTTTAATTAAGTAGTCGCTAAGCCTGAATCATTCTTAATAAATCACTTGTTCATAATGAAATAAGTCTTTATTAATGCTTTGTTAAAGGTACACTATATAACTTTTTGGTTGCGGGGCCATCAGTCGGGGTGCTTGTTTCTATAGATATGTCACTGTTCTGCCTGGAATGTTCCACAGTATGACATTAAATAGCTCTACCTTATATTTATTCAAATACAGGTGGTTTTATAGCTCAAAAATACCTAGAAAAACAGGCATTTTGACTGTGAGCGGGGTTGCCTCTCCACAGATCTGACCTGTAACTTTGTTTCAGACATTTCAGACAAAGAAATGACATCTCCATGGAGAAAAGCATTTGACGGATCCTCCACCAGAAAAGTTACACAATGCACCTTTAAGGCTAATTAGAAGTATATGTGTGTAGAATCCCTCAGTTGTCCAGGTAGAATCCATGGCAAAAGGAGAAATTCAATTTGTCAACTGGACAAAGTTTATTTGGTCGAATACGTTTCTCAGCTCCTCCAAGCTGCTTCTTCAGTTCTGGTCAGACGCTGGTGGACACTGCTTTATATCTGCCTGAAGGGAGGAGCTAACTACAGTGAAATTACTCTGAGACTACCACACCAGTTTCTGTTAGTCAGGTGGGTCTATTCAATATGGAGTGGGAGTGGGGGAGTAGTTAGCATAACCATTCAGGGCCATGATGGTGTTTTCACACCTCTGGACCTGATCTGGCTAGTCCCATTGTTTTCTCTGTTTGTTTTGATTTAGGTTTGAGGATAGAGTTATAAATGGGAGACAAATGATGTCTGAGACCTCCATTTCTGTTCAAGGAAGGATTCTCTTTCTTGACAAAAATAGCCTCTTTAACTCCCCTCTCAAACCAGTTCTTTTCTCTGGCCAAGATCTGGACCTCACTGTCCTCAAAGGAGTGGCCTGTGGCTTTTAGGTGGAGATTTACGGCAGACTGAGGTCCATTCTGGCTCACTCGTCTGTGTTGGTACATCCTCTTGTGAAGTAGCTGTTTTGTTTCTCCAATGTAGCGCTCACTGCAGTCTTCACTACACTGAATGGAGTAGACCTTCTGTCTTTAAGTGTTTGTGGGTTTGAAATAGACTGGGATTTCATGTTGTCTGAAGATCCTCTGTAGTTTTTCGGAAACGCCAGCCAGGTAAGGAATAGTTCCACCCTTTCTCCTGGGTTCTGGTTCTCTGTTGTCCTGTTTCTTGGCTCTCTTCGTTTTATTGAAAGCCCATTTAGTATATCCACAAACGGAGAGGGCTTTCTCCATGTGTTGTTCTTCTTTCTCCTTTCCCTCTGCGCTTGTAGGAACCACTTGGACCCTGTGTTGTAATGTCCGAATGACTCCAAGTTTGTGCTGCAGTGGGTGGTGTGAATCAAAAAGCAGGTATTGGTCGGTGTGAGTGGGCTTCCTGATGACCTCTACCTGGAGTTGCCGGTCTTCTCTTATTGTTACTGCACAATCTAAGAAGGCCAATGTGTCGTCCTTGGCATCTTCACGTGTGAATTTGATGTTCGGATCTACAGAATTGATATGTGCAGTAAAAGGTTCCAAATCTTGAATTCTGATTTTTGAAAAATTATCATCAACATAACAATACCAGTGTGTGTGTTTTTTTTTTATTTATTTTTTTTTTATTCTTATTGACACTGAGTAGTTCTTTATTCCCACTGCCTCACCTGCCTCCCCTGACCGCATGTCCAGATGCCATTTCTCCTTTGCAATGGATCCTACCTGGATGACTGAGGGATTACACAAACAAAAGATGATGATTATTATTATTGTTATTCGTCTTCCCCCATATTTGATGTAGAAAGTCAGTAGCATTTCAGAGCTAGCTGGTTCGCATAGCTAGCTCCGTGCTGGATTGCCATGGATACAGGAAAAACTGCTCAAATCACACAATCCAACAGTCCTTAACTGTGCATTCTGCACTTCTGAGTTGGTCAAAATTCCTAAATGTTAAGTTGTAATGTAAATTTAAGTAAAAAATTAAACAAATTTAAAGGCTTCTCAGTGTGCCAGCCACAGACCCTGTAGCTTAGTCCTCTTCAGACCAAAAATGCAATTAAGAATGTTTTCAAACTGGTTCAGCCCTCGTTCATGGATAATGATTATAGATAATGTGTTTTTACAGGAACAGAAAGCAGCAGTGTGAAAGTGACATCAGTCCCGTCTTCTCTGGTGCCCTATGATCTGACCTTCTCAGCCCGAGTCGAGTCACCACTGCCAGTCTCTAAAATGGAGTCCAGCTGCACCATGGACCCGGTGGAGTACCTTACCTGCTACATGAGCACGACCTTGACTGACTGTAATCACCGGTGTAAAGACGCATCTAAATCGGTTTAGTTTCACTTTCTATGACAGTCACTTTACGGCAGGGGTGTACAAACTTTTTTCATCAAGGGCCACATATCTAAACACAGACGAAGCAGAGGGCCGATCGAGGGCCATAGACTGGTGCTCAGTACAGTGAATAAATAGAAATATATGCATGTTTAACACGTTAGAATGAGCTATCAGTCCTTTATTCATGCTAAGATCCACAAAACCACACAATAAATTTTAAATATTGTCTTATCAAGGTAGATTTCCAAAAAACTTGAAGTCAAAACTGCTCAAGGTAATTTGGGCCAATTCACCTGGAAGCGTGAGGACCAAGAAAAATTTACCTGACGGCCGCATTTGGCCCACGGGCCATAGTCTGGGCATGCCTGCTTTACGGGAACATGGCGCTGGCCCAGACTCGTGAGATCTGTCTCTGATTTCCAGTAGCTTACAATAAACCAACAGTGCAGCTGTGCGTGCAGGCGTGTCATTTCCGCACTTGATAAGTACTGGGCAAAACGACGACAGTACAACCGGGTATTCTGCATTTCTGTCAGAGGTAGGACCATGATGCAGTATTTTTTCTTATTGTTCTTCATGTTTTAATACTCAACCACTTTCGCTATTATAGTCTAACTCTATCTATTTACTACTCAAATGTTACTTTTTTAATGTTATTCCGTTCAAAATAGCACTGAAAGATAAAACTGAGCTTTTACTGTTGCTACACGGATTACTGCAAGACTTCATTCAAAATATCTTTATATTTGTCTTACAGGTTTCTTAACACAAAGTAAAATAAATCGACAATGGAGAGGTGTTGCTGTGGACTGATTACGCATGAGAAGCAAGCAGGTATGGCTCACTTGAAATAGCCTACACTCGCAATAGTCCAAGTAAAAATACAAGGATAAATTAGTCACTATTTTGTGTCTGATTAGTGAAAGGATTGTTCAGTTAGGCATAAACATTAAATACTGGCAACAAGGGAAGAAATGGGAGTATTTACATTAGACTGGGTCTGGTCTGGGTGAGAAATGAAAGAGAATCCCGAGCAAGCAGGGTGCGACAGGTTCCTCCCCTCTAGTTTGTCTGTTCCTCCCTATTCTTCAACATGTCATGTGTAACCCAACAGGGGCCACTTAAAACACAGGTAAGAACTGCAGGTGGTGGGTAAAATGAGGAATTGAGACCAATAAAAATATATATATATATATATATATATATATATATATATATATATATATATATATATATATATATATATATTACAATATCAATGTGTGGCAGTCGAAGGATTAACACAATAGAATATGACAATGTCTATGATCTTCTAAGTGTTGCAGCAACGCCACCTCAAATCGAGTTGAGGAAATAGAATTTAACTATAAGGCACACAGGTAAGCATATCAACAAGAGAGAGGGAGCCAGGTTCCATAATTTACAGAGTCTTTATTTTTCACATTTTAAAAGGGTACATTTAATTGAATTACTAGAATTATTTAAAAATAGCTATTTGCTTTAAAAGTGAGCAACACGAGATAAAACCACAAAATAGCGACACCAAGCTGCAACTCGGCTACTGCAAAACAGACAGTTAAACAGCATTAAGCACTACAGTCCCAAGCCGTGCAGAGCCGCAATAAAAACAAAACTAATACAAAAGAAAGGCAAAGCAAAAAAAGGCAAAGCAGAACAAGGCAGGAGGCAAAGCAGAACAAGGCAGGAGGCAAAGCAGAACAAGGCAGGAGGCAAAGCAGAACAAAGCAGGAGGCAAAGCAGCAGTAGCGGCGCGCTTGAGCCGCTGCGGATCACCACCGGCACCTAGAAAGTGAAATCCAGGGATTAATTAGAGCCTGCAGTAAAAGATTCTGGGGCAGACGAACCTACCACGGTGGAAATGGCACGCAATCCCAGGATTGTGTAAAAAGCAAAACTGCACAGATTACTGCTGCAGACGTGGTCCAAACACGGATTGACGCCAGACCCCTCTTACGGGTCGCCAGTCACACGCTGCACTGTCGCCACGGTTTGGGAGACACAGCGGCGAACAGCAAAACTTAGTGGAGTGAGGTGCAAACTGTGCAACAACTAAAGAAAAAACGTAAAAGAATTTAGGCATTGGTGAACTGATGGGTGTATCGGGCGTGCATTCCCGTCATTACCTGGAATGGGGCGCGCAGTACGGGCTACGCACTACGGAGCGAGGGACCGATGCGGCGCTGAGCTGCGACCGAGCAGCGGCACTAAAAGAAGAGGTGATTGCGTAAGTATGAATGTAAGGTGCGTTGGAGCTTAAGCTTGCGATTTTACCTGAGCTGAGGACAGCGCGGCCACCAAGGGAAACCCGGAAGAGACGCTTAAATAGTCCACCAGCCCGCGCCGCGGGGCGTCAGGTGCCATCTATCTATCTATCTGTCTATCTATCTGTCTGTCTGTCTGTCTGTCTGTCTGTATTTATGTATGTATTTATGTATGTATGTATTTATTTATTTATTTATTTATATATATATATATATATATATATATATATATATATATATATATATATATATATATACACACATATACACTGAGGGTTATTGTTAAAACAGGCTACGACCAGATTTAAATATGCCTAGGGCTGGCTGGTCGCGACCGCGGTAAACACAAGGAGGCAGAGCACCCACTGGAGCTTTGTGAAACACACACACATACAAACTAATAAACCTTAAAAGGGTAACCAAAAACGTGCAAGGTGAGGACATGCAAAATATACCACAAACACGAGGAGTGATGAGCCCAAAGCAGGAAACTCTGTCACCAACCCTCCACCAAATGGGGCGACCGCGCTGCACCAGGCCCTAGAGCACATATGTCAGAGTCAAGGCCCGCGGGCCACATCAGGCCCCCGAGAGGGTTTTCTATGGCCCCCGGGATGATATTGATTTATTATTAGAACCAGCCCGCAGGCCGCAGATGTTTTACACGCACCAATACTACATTTCCCACAATGCAACGGTGACGCACAGAGCGGGAGACGGCTTCATTTCATTATTTATCAGCAGTCATTAGCATAACAGCAAAAGTTAACTTTCAGATACCCATACTCCCCCTTTTGAACCACACGCTCTTCCGGGTTTCCCTTGGTGGCCGCGCTGTCCTCAGCTCAGGTAAAATCGCAAGCTTAAGCTCCAGCGCACCTTACATTCATACTTACGCCTTCACCTCTTCTTTTAGTGCCGCTGCTCGGCCGCAGCTCAGCGCTGTATCGGTCCCTCGCTCCGTAGTGCGTAGCCCGTACTGCGCGCCCCATTCCAGGTAATGACGGGAATGCACGCCCGATACACCCATCAGTTCACCCATGCCTAAATTCTTATACGTTTTTTCTTTAGCTGTTGCACAGTTTGCACCTCACTCCACTAAGTTTTGCTGTTCGCCGCTGTGTCTCCCAAACCGTGGCGACAGTGCGGCGTGTGACTGGCGACCCGTAAAAGGGTCTGGCGTTGATCCGTGTTTGGACCACGTCTGCAGCAGTAATCTGTGCAGTTTTGCTTTTTACACAAGCCTGGGATTGCGTGCCATTTCCACCGTGGTAGTTGCCTGGAAAAATCCAGACTCATCGCTATGGATCTGTATTACAAATACAGTGAGATATCCTTCTGGATTTCCAGGCAATACTGATGGTGCCTTGAATAATACAGCTTCATTCATTTAATGTTCATGTTATGGGTATTTTTATATAAAGGAAATTTGTCTTTTGTGCCTGTTGAAAATTAAACATTACTGACAGAGCCATAAGAAAATATTGCTTTATTTATCCGATCATATTGTAATATATTTGTTAGGTTTTCAGTAGGTTCAATTTGGTTCACTAGACTATATGTGGTAATTTTAAAATTTTTCAATGAACATTCGATCAGTCCGGCCCTCGACTTGTAGCTAAATTTTTTATTTGGCCCTCTGTCCATTTGACTTTGACACCCCTGCCCTAGAGGAACACACAATCGGTTTAAAACAACGCACAGGGGCTGGTGGTGGCCAACCCGGGCCTTTGCTTTATTGAAGGTTGTCCAGAGGCATTGTTGGTTCTGCTTTCATCGCCCAGTGCACGGTGTGCCCATGTTCACGTGTTCTTCTCTCCGCATGCGTCTGTATATTTGTGACGCTTATTCATGCATTCAAGATCAGAAATGACAAAGACAAAGGACTCTTGTATGCTGCATACATGGCATAAAACGTGAAGAGATTTCTGCCAGTAGCCTACTAAACCAATATGAGTTTCTGAAGTTAAGACACTGCCTATTACAAAGAAATAGAAAGAAAGTTATTTGTGCACTCACTTTTACATACTTGTTAACCTGGCACCTCCTCTGTGCTCTCATCACAGCCCTGTGAGCACATGTGGGGAGGTCAGGTGGTGGAGCCTCTGGACAAACAGCTGACTGACCTGCACTCAGCACTACAGCCAATACAGGGGCAGGAACAGAAACGGGGACAGTCTGCAGATAGAACAAGGAGAATCAACTGAATTGAGACCCACTGCACTACTGCAGTGCATGGAATGAGATGTAGTTACGATACTCTCTCGTTCCTTGTCTACCTCTTCATTCACTCAATGCTATCCTGTCATATCATATTCAGTGGATCATGAGATACTTTTTATGAGTTCAGGTGATGATTTCTCAGGATAACGGGATAGTTTCTCGTAATTCTTATTTAATTCCTCAACCACAGCCCTTGTAGTGACAGGCCTAACTGTAATATCTGTAATAACTGTAGTAATCGAATAACCTCACATTAGAAGTGGGAGTAACTTGCACATAGCCTGGTCTTGAACACGTCCTAATGTCAGGTGTGTTGGTTTGTGTCAGTGCCTCTGCAGAGTGTGGATGTTCAGGTGGATGTGAAGGACCATGTCGCTACAGTGGTGTCAACACTGCTCTACAAAAACAAAGAGGAGAAACCCATCGAGGCAGTGTTCGTTTTTCCCATGCCCAGTGAAGCAGCCGTCTGCCATTTTAGCGCTAAAGTTGGAGAGACTCTTATCGTGGCTGAGGTGAAAGAGAAAAAACAGGTACGTCCAAAAGAAAAGGAGGTGCATGTGCAGCACAACACAACAGGCAAATGGCTCTGACAACTAATGTATGATATGGTGATATGAACAAAACAGGTTACTGCTTCATCACGGCCTCTGTTAGAGAAACAACCAAGAACTTTTAGGTCTTTATGACACATTCATTATTTTTAATTTTATTATTATAGTTATTATTTTGGATGTAAATTACTTTAATTAACTAGGCTGACAAAGCCTAGCCAAGTCCAAACACCATAACAGGAGCCAATCATATAGAGTCTATGGAGCCAAAAGAAACATGGTTTACTGACCTTTGCATTTAACATGCAAAGTATTTGCAACATTATCGAACTCATTTTCACACTACCTGTTTCAGGCTCGTGAGGAGTACGATGATGCGCTGAGCTCCGGTCAGCAGGCCTTTCTATTGGAGGAGAGTGACCAGAGTCCAGATATATTCTCTATGAGTGTTGGCAGTCTGCCCCCGGGAGAGAGCGCCTCCATCAGGCTGGAGTATGTCACTGAGTTGGATGTGCAGGCCGATGAAGCGCTGAGATTTTGTCTTCCTGCTGTCCTCAACCCTCGATATCAACCTGCAGGTCAGACTCCTCTGAGGCTGGTTCCAAAAACAAAGTCAGCTTAGGATGTACAAACTGATGGGGAAGATGACAACACTGAAAAATGAATGGCACTGCACTACATCTTAAATTATGAATGAACTGCACATGCTGCAGTTTGCCAAAATCTCAAAATGTTGTTAAAAATTTAAAAGGTTAAAAAACTGCTTACTGTGCCAGCCAGTCAGCCACAAGACCAGCCAACCACAACTAACCATGTTGTTGTAATAGTCGTAATAAAACATACAAACCCTGTATCTTAGTCTTCTTCAAACCAGAAATACAATTAAGCATGTTTTCAAACTGGTTCAGCCCTCGTGCATGGATAATGATTATAGATAATGTGTTTTTACAGGAACAGAAAGCAGCAGTGTGAAAGTGACATCAGTCCCGTCTTCTCTGGTGCCCTATGATCTGACCTTCTCAGCCCGAGTCGAGTCACCGCGGCCAGTCTCTAAAATGGAGTCCAGCTGCACCATGGACCCGGTGGAGTACCTCAACCAAGATCAAACTAAGGCATCGGTAACCAACGCTGATGTTGTCCATCCACTGTAGAAATTACTAGGTCAACAATAGTTCATTTGTGTGACAAAAATATTCATAAAACCATAGAATCCTACAAAGACCATGCATTCATTTTCTTCTGCTTTATCTGGTGCTGGGTCCCGGAGGCAACAGTCTGAGCTGGAAGGCCCAGACTTCCCTTTCCACACACACTTCCTCCAGCTCTTCCGGGGGGATCCCGAGGCATTCACAGGCCAGCCAGGAAACATAGTCCCTCTAGCGTGTCCTGGGTCTTTCCCGGGGCCCTGGAACTCCTCCCCAGGGAGGTGTCCTGGAGGCATCCGGAACAGATGCCCAAGCCACCTCAGCTGGCTCCTCTCGATGTGGAGGAGCAGCGGCTCTACTCCAAAGTCCTCCTGCAACCTGATGAAGCTTCTCACCCTATCTCTAAGGGACGCCCGGCTACCCTGTGGAGGAAACTCATTTCCACCGCTTGTATCCGCGATAGGAATGTAGACTGACCAGTAAATCCAGTGGTTTGCCTTTGGACTCAGTTCCTTCTTTACCACAATGCTCCGATACAGCGACTGCATCATAGCAGACGCTGCACCGATCCAATCCACTACAAAGACAAAATAAGTCCAGTCCAGTTGACAACCAAATATTAGTAATTAATTAGTATGAAATAAATAGGGCAGAGCACTAATGACGTATATATATATATATATATATATATATTTATATACAGTCCCTGACAAAAGTCTTGTCGCTTATCCATTTTGTAGAAACAAAAGCTTATAACCTGACTTTAAATTAATCGATTGGTTTTAGAAATGTCTCATATGAAAGCTAAAACCCTCCCAAATTATGCTCAATATACTAAAATAAATTTGCTTCACTGAAGAAAGATTGATCATTTAATGAACACAGAAAGGTCAGATTTTGGCAAGACAAAAGTCTTGTCGCCTTGTCATATGATGCACCCAATCCTAGATTACAGCCTCACCTGTGATCAGTTACTGATCAATCAATTAGTGGGTGTGTATAAAAAGAACCCCAGCACACCAGACCTTCACATCAACTGCAACTTGACCTCTGACAACATGCCTAAGATCCACCCTGAGACCAAAGCGTTAATTATCAAGAGGCTGAAGACCAGATCCACTGCTGAGGTGGCTGACACCTTCAATGTGTTTCAGCGTCAAGTATAAAGAATAAGAAAAAGATCTGAAAAGACTGGAGATGTTTTTGACAAGCCCAGGTCCGGCAGACCCCACAAGACAACTGCTTGGGAGGACCGTTTGTTGATTCGAAAATCCAAGGCCAGCCCCTTTTCCACTGCAGTAGAGCTCCACCAGGCCTGGTCACCTCAAGTCCCTGTGTTAACCAGAACAGTTTGTAGAATTCTGTCTCGAAATGGCCTCCATGGTCGAATCAGTGCACAGAAACCAGCACTAAACAAAAGGCAATTAAAAAACCGTGTGGCATTTGCCAAGGCCCACAGCCTGCTAAAAGGATGGACACTGGAAAAGTGGCAGAAGGTGGATTTCTCAGATGAATCCTCGGTTGAATTACATCACAGCCGCCGCAAATATTGCAGGAGACCAACCGGAGCCCGCATGGATCCAAGATTCACCCAGAAAACAGTTAAGTTTGGTGGCGGAAAAATCATGGTCTGGGGTTACATCCAGTATGGGGGTGTGCGAGACATTTGCAGGGTGGAAGGCAATATCAATAGCCTAAAATATCAAGAAATATTAGCTACCTCTTACATTCCCAACCATAAAAGGGGTCAAATTTTGCAGCAGGATGGTGCTCCATCGCATATTTCTATTTCTACATCAAAGTTCCTCAAGGCGAAGAAGATCAAGGTGCTCCAGGACTGGCCAGCCCAGTCACCAGACATGAACATCATTGAGCATGTCTGGGGTAGAATGAAAGAGGAAGCATGGAAGGCAAAACCAAAGAATCTTAATGAACTCTGGGAGGCATGTAAGACTGCTTTCTTTGCTATTCCTGATGACTTCATCAACAAATTGTATGAATCATTGTCGAACCGCATGGATGCAGTCCTTCAAGCTCATGGAAGTCATACAAGATATTAAATATGGATCTCACAGCACCACTACTTAATTCACTGACGTTATGCAACATATTTTTGTATTTGAAGTAAATTATTGGTTCAATTTTCTGTAGGCGACAAGACTTTTGTCTTGCCAAAATCTGACCTTTCTGTGTTCATTAAATGATCAATCTTTCTTCAGTGAAGCAAATTTATTTTAGTATATTGAGCATAATTTGGGAGGGTTTTAGCTTTCATATGAGACATTTCTAAAACCAATCGATTAATTTAAAGTCAGGTTATAAGCTTTTGTTTCTACAAAATGGATAAGCGACAAGACTTTTGTCAGGGACTGTATATATATATATATATGTGGTTGGTCTCTCTCTCGGGCCCTCTACCAGAGTCCTGGGAGCTTGAGAGTTCTGCGCAGTATCTTTGCTGTTCCTAGTACTGCGCTTTTCTGGACTGAGATGTCTGACGTTTTTCTGGGTATCTGCTTTAGCCACTCTTCCAGTTTGGGAGTTACAGCCCCGAGTGCTCCGATCACCACGGGCACCACTGATGCCTTCACCTTCCAGGCCTTCTCCAGCTCTTCCTTGAGCCCCTGGTATTTCTCTAGTTTCTCATGTTCCTTTTTCCGGATATTACCATCGCTTGGTATTGCAATGTCCACCACCACGGCTTTGTTCTGTTGCTTATCTACCACCACTATGTCTGGTTGGTTTGCCATCACCATTCTGTCAGTCTGTATCTGGAAGTCCCACAGGACGTTGGCTCGCTCATTCTCCACAACCTTCGGGGGAGTTCCCCACCTTGACCTTGGGGTCTCCAGCCCGTACTCTGCACAGATGTTTCTGTACATTATGCCCGCCACTTGGTTGTATCGCTCCATGTATGCTTTCCCTGCCAGCATCTTACACCCTGCAGTTATGTGCTGGACTGTCTCCGGAGCCTCTTTGCACAACCTACACCTTGGGTCTTGTCTGGTGTGGTAGATCTGGGCATCTATTGCTCGGGTGCTCAAGGCCTGCTCCTGTGCAGCCAGGATGAGGGCCTCTGTGCTGTCCTTCAGACCAGCCCTCTCCAGCCATTGGTAGGATTTCTTGATATCAGCCACTTCAGTTATGTTTCGGTGGTATGCCCCATGTAGGGGCTTGTCCTGCCATGATGGTCCCTCCAGCACCTCTTCCTCTGACCTGGCCTTATCCTTGATGTACTTATGGATTTTGACTGTTTCATCCTGGACAGTGGTTCCCACACTCACTAGTCCTCGGCCTCCTTCCTTCCGGCTCACATACAGTCTCAGGGTGCTGGATTTGGGATGGAACCCCCCATACATGGTCAGGAGCTTTCGTGTCTTAACGTCTGTGGTCTGTATCTTCTCCTTTGGCCAGCTTATGATTCCTGCAGGGTATCTGATCACTGGCAGGGCGTAGCTGTTTATTGCCTGTGCCTTATTCTTGCCATTGAGCTGGCTTCTTAAGACTTCCCTTACTCGTTGCAGGTATTTGGCCGTAGCCGCTTTCCTTGTTGCCTCTTCAAGGTTGCCATTTGTTTGTGGGATACCAAGGTACTTGTAACTGTCCTTAGTGTCTGCTATTGTTCCCTCTGGGAGTGAGACCCCCTATGTGTGGACTACCTTCCCTCTCTTTGTGACCATCCTACTACATTTCTCAAGCCCGAATGACATTCCAATGTCTGTGCTGTAGATCCTGGTGGTGTGGACCATTGAGTTGATGTCTTCCTCGCTCTTAGCGTACAGCTTGATGTCATCCATGTAGAGGAGGTGGCTGATGGTGGCCACGTTTCTGAGTCGGTATCCATAGCCAGTGCGGTCAATTTTGATTTGGCTGAGGGGGTTCAGACCTATGCAGAACAGCAGTGGGGACAGTGCATCTCCTTGGTATATGCCACATTTGATGGCCACTTGTGCAATTGGCTTGCCATTGGCTTCAAGGATGGTTTTCCACAACCGCATTGAGTTTGCAATGAACGCCCTTAGAGTCCAACTGATATTGTACAACTCCAAGCACTCAGTGATCCATGTGTGTGGCATTGAGTCATAGACTTTCTTGTAATCAATCCAGGCAGTGCACAGGTTGGTCTGACGGGTTCTGCAGTCATGGGCGACTGTTCGGTCAACCAGGAGTTGGTGTTTGGCTCCTCTGGTGTTTTTGCCGATGCCCTTCTGTGCTGTGCTCATGTATTGATCCATGTGCCCGCTTATCTTAGCCGCAATGATGCCTGACATGAGCTTCCATGTTGTGGAGAGACAGGTTATTGGCCGATAGTTGGATGGGACTGTACCCTTTGAGGGATCCTTCAGGATCAGGATCGTACGCCCTTGGGTTAGCCATTCAGGGTGAGTCCCATCCCTTAGCAGCTGGTTCATTTGTGCTGCCAAGCGCTCGTGGAGAGCCGTGAGCTTCTTTAGCCAGTATGCGTGGATCATGTCAGGGCCAGGTTCTGTCTAGTTTTTCATGCCTGAGACTCTTTCCTGAATGTCTGCCACTGTGATGGTGACTGGATCTTGTTCAGGGAGGTTGCTGTGGTCTTCCCTCAGAGCCACCAGCCACTGTGCATCGGTGTTATGTGATGCCTCCCTCTCCCATATGCCCTTCCAGTACCTTTCAGTCTCCAGCCTTGGGGGGTCTGCTCTGGTGTTATTCCCCTGCCATTGAGCGTACACTTTCACAGGTTGTGTTGCGAAGAGGCGGTTTATTTGTCTGGCTTCATTTTCCCACGTGTACCTCTTTAGGCGGCTGGCTAAGGCTTGCAGCCTTTGCTTGGCAGTTTCGAGTGCTTCAGGTATGGGCATCTGGCTGTACCTCCTGGGTACTTGTTTTTTTTTTTCATTGCACCTTTCTTGGCCTCTGACAATTGGCTCACTTCTCTCCGCGCTTCCTTGATTTTGGCCTCTAACCGTCTTTTCCATGGTGGGTATTGTCTCTCATGGCTCCCATGGTTGCTCTTATAGCCCAGCACCTCTAGGATCACTGCTGCTGAAGTGTATATCAGCTCATTGGTTTCAGTGATGGTTGTGGTGCTCTCAGTGCTGCATTCACATCTTCTAGGAGACTTTCAGATGGTACTTCACTTAGCTTCTGTAACTGGCGTCGGGGTTGCCTTGTGTTAATTCGGGCCATGATCTTATCTTTCAGGTCAGTCGCTGCCTCGTTCAGCGTGATACTT
This sequence comes from Taenioides sp. WSHXM2023, assembly GCA_029959045.1. Taxonomy (NCBI): domain Eukaryota; kingdom Metazoa; phylum Chordata; class Actinopteri; order Gobiiformes; family Gobiidae; genus Taenioides; species Taenioides sp. WSHXM2023. Next base: position 23,001,084 of record CM057093.1, read on the forward strand.
ATTGGGGCTTCGGACCCAATCTCTGGTTGGGGAGTTGGTGTTAACGCCCCTCTGACCTGGCGTCCTGGCTCCCCCTTGCCGTAGCATTTGTGTTGTACCTCGTCAATCTCTAGTTGTGATAGCAGTTGCCGTTTGTGGATGTTGGAACACTGAGCTACTAGTTGTTTGGCCGTTAGCTTGGACTGTTAACAAGGCTCTGTTGGAATATGTATATATATATATATATATATATATATATATATATATATATATATATATATATATATATATATATATAAAATACCATTCATTTAAACCCCATTAGAGCTACATTTTCTACCACTGCTTTCACAAATACTGCACTACCACATTTTGTCTGCAGGTGAAGCTGGCAGCAGGACACAAGTTTGACCGAGACGTGGAGCTGCTCATTTATTACAAAGACAGTCACCAGCCCTCAGCTGTGGTGGAGGCAGGACAAGCCTCAGCCAAACCTGGTGAGCACACACACTACTCTGTGTGGTCTACTGCCATCTAGGGGTAAAAGAAAGGTTTTGTTTTGTTTATTAATTTAAGCATATGTACATTATAGAACAGTGATTTTCCAATAAGTAGATTTTCAGATTTTTATCAAAGTTTCATATGGGTTACTATTGGCCTTTCAAAGAGGCAAAGTTTATAATGCTTATTACCACTCTGTATGCATAGACTGCTGTAAATACAAATCTATCAGTATAGACTTTTTGTAAGTGAGTTTAAATTATTGTATGCTTTAGAATGAGCTTTTTACTTTTGACTGTTTGTTTTTATTTTTCTTGTGGCATTACTTTTAGTGTTTTAGCCTCTGTAAATCTGCAAAACTGCTATCTCCATCTGTGCTTTGTTCAGATGTTATATTCACACACTTTGTAATACTTCTCATCTACTCTAGTAGTGAATCTGTGAGGAAAACTGTGTTTTAGTTTGCATGTATTCACCGCTCACACTTTGATGACAGTGTGAATGGCCAAATATAATAGTAACAGCTGCCTGTTGTTTTCAGGCTCTCTGATGGGAGACCCAGCCCTGATGCTGAGTCTGTACCCGGAGTTTCCCAAAGACATTATGTCGTCTGTGTCTTCCTCTGGAGAGTTTGTGTTTCTGTTGGATCGATCTGGAAGTATGGACTGCTCCATGGGCCACAGAGGAGAGTCAGGGACTCGGATTGCCAGTGCACGGGTATGCAGTGCGTACATAGGCTGTATACAAGAGCAAACTGTTATAGTTTGAGCTTTTCTCTCACTATTGTTTTATGTTCTCAGGACACTCTGCTCCTGCTGCTCAAGAGCTTACCCATGGGCTGCTACTTTAACATCTACAGTTTTGGATCCACATTTGAACAAATCTTTCCGTAAATTATTTTTTAAAATCACAATATTGCAATCTCTGCACAAAACCCTGACACACACACCTAAAAATGCTTTGGCTGTGTCTTCTTTTGCAGGGAGAGTGTGGAGTACAACCAAAAGACAATGGAGGAGGCTCTGAAAAAGGTGGAAAAGATGGAGGCTAACCTTGGAGGAACTGAGATTCTGGCTCCTCTAAAACGCATTTACAGTCAGGGCTGCATCCCCAACCAGCCCAGACAGGTACATTCAGATTATCTGTGTGTCTGTTCAGATTAGCCTGCTTTAGTCTAGGTCTAGTCCAGGTCTGAAGCCGGGTTTATTCCCAGTTTAGATGTGGTGTGCATGAATGCAGACGTGGACGGCAGATTTGAGTTATTTTAGAGTGCATTCACAGTTGTTGGTCTTGGTTTGAGCCCAGTTTAATCCTGATGTACTTTGTGTTTAGTCCTGTTCTAGTCCTGGTTTAGTCCTGGTCTAGTTAAGTATTAATTTCAGGTTTAGTCCTGTTTTAGTCCCAATTTCGTTTTTGTGCAAGTGTAAACAGACCCTTTCATTTCTGGCCACCTTGACACATAATTAGTTTAAAGGCTTATATCTGACTTTTTTGTTTTTGTTTTTTTGAAAAAAGTTCTGTCTTCTTTGTCACTGCTGCATGAAATGTTAAACTGTCTGAACTGTGCTCTGTAGCTCTTTGTCTTCACTGATGGAGAAGTAGGAAACACAAAAGAAGTCATAAACCTGGTCAGGTCTAATGCAGGCTCTCACAGGTAAAATACAGCATTGACTGAACTTGTGTCCTGTTTATTCTGTGAATCAAACCTCTTTTTATCTCAGGTGTTTTTCCTTTGGGATCGGCGAAGGAGCCAGTTCTGCTCTTATCAAAGGTTTAGCCAAAGAAGGAGGAGGACACGCCCAGTTCATCACTGGAAATGACAGGATGCAACCCAAAGTAACACATCACACTTGTGATTCATAGAGATTGCTTACTAAAGTCTGATGTTTTCCACCAGTCACTGTGACTGATTTTTGGTATTGTTATTTATTATTATTATGTTGCATTATTTTGATGCCAGCTCTGACTAGTGCATACTGTTGATGTGTCTTTTTGCAAGACACTTCATCCATATTTCCTTGGATGTATGTGGTGTGAATGTTGGTTGGTGATCGGGGCTGTAGGTGCAGACTGGTTACCACAGTTCCGTCAGTTTGCCGCAGGGCAGCTGTGGCTGTAGGAAAGCACCAATGAGCACTGGAAGTGAATGAAAAATACACAATTGTAAAGGGACTATTAGTGTATTAATGCGATTAATGCATTATTCTTATTATTTACTAACCTCAAACGGATCAGATAACTTCTATAATCCCTGTGTCCTCTCCAGGTGATCCAGTCTTTGCGCTTCGCCATGCAGCCGGCGGTGGTCGACATCTCCGTGAAATGGGACCTGCCCAAAGGGGTGTCTGCCTCTGTGCTGTCCCCACCTCTCACATCCATTTTCCAGGGACAACGGTCACTGCTGTACACCCAGCTCACTGGACAGGTGCTCACTGTGGGCTGTAGGGGGCAGTACATTTCTGTTTAGAGCAATGGCCAAAAGCTGTGGTGTATTTTAGAGCAAAGAAGGAGCAGAGGGCTGTGTGACTGTTAAGTACAGCCTGGCAGGACGTCCCACCGAGAACAAGCTCAACTTCAGCCTCAAACCCGCGGAGGACACTGGGTGAGTCTGAACACACACTGTGTATCTAAAGGTAATTCAGTATGAACGGCTGGCAGTGTTGGAGATGGACTATATAACATATAACATAAGAGAGATTGTTATATGTTCAAACACAGCAAGGCCCATTGTTAAAGAGCTTTTAAAGCCACTCTGTACATTGTGTAGTTTCACCTTTATTTTAATGAAATATGTATATAAACGCCAACAGAGAATGCCTGACAAGCATCTGCTGTCGCAGTGAAGAATTGTACCTCAATTTAGAATTAAAATGTAATTACACTCACATTAATTACATGAACCACCTAATAAATAATAAATATTAATAAATACTGTAAACCAGCGGTCCCCAACCTTTTTTGCCCCACAGACCGGTTTAATGTCAGACAATGTTTTCAGGGACCGGCGTTTGAGTTGTGGCGGATAAATACAACAAAATAATATGATATGACCTGCATGAAAACTGTGGTATTTTCTAAACATAATAATAAACACGAATCCACTCTACCTGTTTGCTACTACAGCGTCCTCTTAACATCGCGAAAACATCATAACATGAGTAACGTCCTCTCTGCCCACAACACCCTCTGGTTGTCGTAGCCTCCTCTTCTGTCTCCTGGCTGGGCCTTTTCCCCTTCGTGAAGAAACTTTCCAAAGACGTTTGTTTTTTTACTCATTTTGCTACCTCCTGGGTTTCATTTTAGCGTTAACCTATCACGTGACCGAGAAGAGCGCCTTGACCTGCGTCAAGAGTGACATAGACGGATGTAACAGAGAATCGGGTAATTTTTCAAAATAAAACATCTTTCAGATTTCGAAATAAATAAAACAGAAGTATTGTAAGTTATTTATTCTTTCTGTGCGGTACCGAATGACCCACGGACCGGTACCAGTCCGTGGCCCAGGGGTTGGGGACCGCTGCTGTAAACAACTCAACCCAAAACATACACATCAGGCAAAATCCGCCAGCTGGATGGTTCTGACCAAACCAAGATCTGGAGATGGGTCCCTGACCTCTGTATGGCACCTGCCCACTACTCCTGACAGGATGCCACAGCAGCACTGAAGCACTGGTCAAATGTAGAGAATGAACTTTCTCTATGTGGGATCAATAAGTATACCATTAACCTCAGCACTTGTCTGTTTAATGTAGTTTTCTGTTTCCTGTTTATGTGCAGACTCACAGTGCACAGGCTGGCAGCACGCTCTCTCATTCGATCTCTGGAGCAGGAGCAAGAGGGCGCTAGAGGACAGAAGGACGACGCTGTGAAGAAAAAAATCATTGATCTGAGTGTCCAATCAGGGGTCAGCAGCTCCTTCACTGCGTTCATCGCCGTGAACAAAACCAGCGGAGAAGCCATTCAAGGCCCTTTGCTTAGAAGAAATGTTCCTTTACCAAGCAAGTCCCAAAACTAAGCAAATTTTCCTCACTGAAAAAAACAATATATTAACATGAGCATGACGCCATTTGTAACCCGGCAATACTCAATACTCAGAACTTAAAACTGTAATTGTAAAGACAGACAAACATGAACTCTCATTTGCAATGTTTACAATCTCAAAACTGTATTTATTTTAGTTTCAGTTGACCTGTACATAATCCTGTACTAATCTCCCCCACAGTGATGGTGGGGGCCTGTAATTCACCCAAGCGCGCCTTCAAGTGTCGTTCCATGCCAGTGATGGCTTGTAAGTACAATCCAATACTGACAATGAACTCATGTAATGTAAGCAGTACAGGTACATGGACCGTCAATTGAAACATATTCAGCAGTACAAGTATACAGGTGCAGTAAGTTATAGTTAGCGTTTTGGCTAATATTTTGTCTCAACATTTGTGTCAGGTGACAAAGGGACCAGTCTCCCAAAATCTGGTCGCACAAAGAGGAGTAAGTATCTGAATATGAACAAAGGTTGTTTAAAGGTAATATTCTGTTGTTTCCTTCCCAGGTAGTGAACCTCCTGGAGCCTTTGGTGTTAAGTCATTTTGCAACTTTTAGTTTGTTATAACGTAATGATATGTAAATCAATCCACTATCTAAGAAAATGGCTCTCTAGCGCCGTCTTAACATTGTATTTTGTTTGTCTTTTTGTAACGGGCGTTATTTCTGAAGGGTAACAATCTGACAAAGGCAGTCAATCAGTCTCGCGTGTTTCAGGAGATTACAGGAGAAAGTAGTGGTCAAAAAATGTGTTTATTAAACCTGAGCTGAAAGACGAGATCAAATATACACTTACATTGGGGGAAGGGGTGATGTAGGTGGAGATGAGAGGCAAGCTGTTCATGGTGGCATGTACCCCACAGACACAAGGGGGGGCGCTATTATTATAATTATGTCTGTTTTTCTTTACTTATCTAGGAGGATTTTCGCCAGAATGTTCTGCAGCTCCAATGCCAAGTAAGTATGTGCAAGATACATTGTGTGAAGCCATGGAGATGTAAGTGGTTTGATCTTTGCAATTTTGAATTTATAATTGCCCAATGCAGAGAAGCACACACAATTTCATGCTACACCCCTGTTGGTTTGGTCCTGTTCTAGTCCAAGTAATACAATCAGGCCCGGCGACAGGAATCTGGGGTCCTGGGGCAAGACACATGACCCTCCCTTCAATATAAAAAGGTAGAGGGTAAATTTTTTGGGCTCCTAAGACTCTGGGGCCCGGGAACACAGACCCCTTCGTCCTCCCGTCGACTCCCCTGAGCGCAGTAGTCGACAAAAGACGTCCTGCCGATCCAGATGGGAATCCACACAAAACAACAATTTGAACAGAAAAATAGCAGGAAACTGTATTTATATGACAATGCAGATTAAATTCATGACCATGATTCACTTCTAAATTTTCAACTAACCCACTTGTCCTTTCTGCTGTTGTCCCATAAATACCTAAAATCTAAATAAAAGAATGATCAACCAATAAAAACTTTACTTGGCTAAAAAAAAAAAATCATCAATCGATAAAGCGACTACAGGACTACAGCTCTAAGTCCGAATTTGTTTCTGGGTTTGGTTTAGTCTTGTGTGTGCAAGTGTGAATGCAGCTGAAGTGTCTAAACTGTGCTCTTTTGTGTTTGTAGTGGCTTTAGATTTGTCTGCTGACCTGCAGATGAATGATGAGTGTTATGACGATATGGAGTCTGGCTTGCCTCCAGAGCCCAAAGTGCAGCGGGACCCTCTGCTGCAGGTGGTGTCCCTGCAGAAGGCTTCAGGCTGCTGGGAGTTAGAACCAGCTCTGGCCCAAGCCCTGAGCAAGACCAGCCAAGACCTGGAGAGCAAACTGCCTGCAATGGTGAGTATGGATGTCAAGATTATTAGGTTAATCAATATAAGAGCAAAAAAAAATCATACTCATAACTATCTTAGAAGCATTTATGTAAAATATATATTTTTTTACACTTTATTTAGTTTACTTTGTCATTCAGAAGGTGATGCAGGGAGGTATTGGTGTGTGAAACAATGTCATTTTCACACATTTATTTTAGGAAATCATAAAATAATTATTCATGAAAAGTGTAATCATGTATATATCATGCTTAATAAATATTTCCCTTAAAAAATATAGTTACTTAAATTGTCTTAATAAAGCATGAACAAAGAATTCACAATGAGCAAATAGTTAATTAAGAATGATTCCAGCTTGGTAACTACTTAATTATTACCCTGACCTTATCTTCTAACCTCTTAATTAAGTAGTTACTAAGCCTGAATCATTCATAATCAACTATTTGTTCATTAATTATGACTTTGTGCATGCTTTATTTTGGCCAATTAAGATGTAGTTATTATAAAATGGAACCAAAATATATTATAACTGGTCCTCATTGGTGCTCTTTTCCACTCTACTGAACAGTTTTGTACAGAAAAAATATTCCTCTTTTTGCTTTGTGTTGGTTGTTTAGGCAAAGAAAGAAGTGTGGGCCACAATTTTGGCTCTGGTCTGGCTTCATGGTCTGAAAGCTGATGCTAAGGACGAGTGGGAGCTGTTGGTCATGAAGGCTGTGACGTGGCTGCGCTCACAGAATGGTAACTTCTTATTCAATTAAATTACAATTAACAACCATGTGTCTCTTTATTTTGACCAGTGTGACGACTTGTCACTAATGTAAGATTTGGTGAGATACAGTGGGACTTGCCTATTGTTAATTTCCATGGGTTTCAGGTTTCAGATTAGCTTTGATTCATTGATTGAATTCTCTACTATCATGGTGGTGGCAGTGTTAAAACTATGATATGGTTCAACACACTCTGGACTGAATCCTGATTAGAAAACCAAGCAGAAAGCCAATCTAATTGCAATGACAGTACCATTCTCTTCAAAACTGTGCAGCCCTTCTGTACATGAATTAAATGTTTATCATTGAGTTTTTGTCTGTTTATCTCTAGCTCTAGGCCTGACTGAGTGTGTGGAAGCCGCCAATGCTCTGCTGGGATGCACTGTTCAGAAAGATGCCCTGGGACTTTAGATCTATTTTGTTTATTAAACTGCTTAGTTAAAGGAAAATGCAAAATGTGTGTTCAGCAAATGTGCCTTAAATAAAGTACAATGTGTTAATCATAATAATTCAAGTCTTAGCCATATTCCTGCCGTGTTCCCACATTGTGGTTTTTCTTTGCACGTTACTTCTGTTCACAACAATAAATGCATTAATAATGTCTCTAAAATGTTGTCTACTTTTTCAAACCTACAACTGTCATAAAAAAGCAAACTGGTCTTCAAAAATAGCAGGCCCATATGTTCCCATCAAAACCTCAGTTAAAAGAAAATTGGGGTGAAGTTTATGGGAAGTCAGGTAAAATAAGAAGATTGCCAAGTGAAACTACCGCTTTCAGTTCTATTCTGCGGCGGAATCGGTTTCATGGTTATTTTGGAGGTCCCAGCCTGAAAAGTTTGTAATCCCTGTTTTAGAGTGTTTCTAACCTCCGAAGAGCAAATCAGGCAGATAGGAAATTAAATCGGATCTAAACCAGGAAAAACAAGGTCAGCACATGTTATTATAGATTCATGGGCCATCTGTGGACTTCACCTTAAAACACTTGTGTGAGCAGGACTCTGACTGACCGTAATCACCCGTGTGAAGACGCATTTGTCCGGTTTAGTTTCACTTTCTACGACAGTCACTTTACGGGAACATGGAGCTGGCCCAGGCTCGTAAGACACTGTCTCTGATTTCCAGTAGCTCACAGTAAACCAACAGAGCAGCTATGCGTGCGGGCGTGTTTTGTGAGAACCATTATAGAATAAAGACTAAAAACCAAGAGTGCAAAAACTGGGAATATAACTAAGGGTGCTCATGAAAAAGGGTACTCTGTTAGAAAATATTTAAAAGCCTTTATTTTGAAAAGGCAAGTTTGGTCATCCTCCTCTTCATCAGTGCTCGGTAGGTTGAAGGAAACTGTGCATCTCCTGTTGTATTTCTCGCCCCAAGCGTATTTACAAGAGCATTTGAATGTTCTTCAAGTTGTGTGTTTATTTGTCACACATTTGTAGACTTTTGTGTGGGCTGGAAACGAGTGCACTTGAGAGCATGTCCAGCAGAGGGTGCACTGGTCCGTCTCACTGCTTCCACGTCGCTCTGGAGGCATCTGCAGAGTCAGTAACAAACATGAGCTGCATACAGAATATACCTCCTGCACATGAACAACTGACTGAGACAACCTTCTGCAGCCTTCTGCTGTGGACCTACCTGTTTTCTTCTCAAGTCCTTCAGTCATCGGTACATCCTGCTCTGTGTTGTTGTGTAGAGAGCTAGCAAACACACACACACACACACACACACACACACACACACACACACACACACACACACACACACACACACACACACACACACACACACACACACACACACACACGCACGCACACACAAGAAAGACAAATATGGTTACGTTTTCTTTAACCTCATGAATCAGATTATATAGAGAATGTGTGTCTGACTCACCAGGGGGCAGGGGGAGCCTGGTGTCCACGACTCTCCTCCCGCCTCACAGGGTCCTCCTGTGGGGCAGAGCTCAGGGGCTGTGGGGAGCTACCGCGCGTACGCTGATCAACAAGAGGCAAACGTGTTTGTTTTTCACACAGAGAAAAAACATTTAAATGTTCCATTCAATGGACATAAAAAGTGTCTTTTGTGAAGGGCTTACCTGGTGAGCACCGCCACGCCGTTCCTGACCCACAGAGGGCACCAGAGAGGCAGCAGAGGGAGGTCGAGGGTTGCGGCTCCTGGGTGGCTAAAGGACATAAAGAAAGAATACATAAATGTAGACTAAATTCAAGTGTGTAATCTTAGATTTGAACAAAAGACAAACAAGAGACTGAAAGCCAGGGTTCTGCACAGGTGAGGCAGAGGAGGAGGGCCCAGGGCTGCGGCTCTCAGCAGGCTGACACAATAACATCACAGCATTAATGACATACAATCCTTTAGTCTTTTCACACACAGAGCTGCAGCTAAAACAGTCAAACTAGTGCACATTTAGCAAAGGAAACACTTACCTGCACAAGAGCAGAGGCTCCAGTCTGCAGAGGCAGAGGGCTTCTGCTGCGGGCAACCTACAAAAGGTCATGTCACGTTAAACCATGCAGACAAATGATGTAACTTAAACAGAGCTTTAATATAATCATATACAAGTTATACAGAGATAATAATGCGATATATGTCCGTCCAACATATGTGGAAGTGAGTCTTACCTGCTGAGGAGCCGGCGCTGACCCAGAGGTGGAGGGCCCAGGGCTGTCCTCTCTCTGGAGCTGGAACATCACAAACACAAAGGTCACACAAACGTTTTTACAACAACACAGCAACCACACTACTGTCTTTATGCAGACACTTCTGTCTACAGAGTGGATGTGAGCAGGCCTACCTGTGTGGAAGAGGAGGGGGACGAGCGGTCCCTCCCAGGACCCCCACGCCGGGCTCTCTTAGGGGTCCCAGGCGTCAGAAACCTCTTCCTCTTCCTGCCGTCCTCCTGTCACACAAAAGACACACAAATCAGCACTTTGTTTCAATGACAAGGCAAAATAGATAAAACTGGGCTGCAAAATTAATTACAGTAAAATTTAAATCAAAATTTGATAAAAGAAAAAAGACTGCAGTTATTTAAGGTTAAAATAGGTCTTAAAATACACTCTCATGTTGTGCAAAAACATGATTTTTATTTACCCATCTATCTGAGATAGAGAAGGATTTATATTCAGATGTGGGTGGTACTTTTTAAAAGAAATTGTACTTCTCATAGAAGTTTTCAGACACCACATCTTTACTCCTACTTAAGTAATATTTTATTTGAAGTAACAGTACTCTTACTTGAGAAAAAGGTGTGGTTACTCTTACCACTGCAAGTCTATAAAAGATTTATGTTGACAACATGGTAACATTTGTGTTTCTTGCACTGCTCCTTCAGATATGATTTTTAGTCTCATTTTTCTGTCTGTCCTTTGAAAATACTACATATGAGCACTATTTCATGTTTTGTCCTTGCAATTACATTCACTTTAAATGACAAATCTGATGTTTCGTCCACTTACTTTGAACTTAAGTTACTTGAGTAGTAGTTTCCTCTAAAACATTTACTCTTAGCACTCCTTCAGATATGATTTAGTTTGTCTCATTTTGGTGTCTGTCCTTTGAAAATCCCAGATCTTTAAGTTACTCTTACTTGAGTAGTAGTTTTCTCAAATACTGTTTACTCTTGAGTAATTTATTGGACTACTACTTTGTACTTCTTTTTTCAGTAATATTATGTTGAAGTAATGCTATAATGTTTGGCTCCTCGACCAACCTGTGCTTATACGTTCAGTAAATGTCAGCTTTTTCTTTGGATTTATTACTTATTTTTGAACTACAATAACGTTTGTACTGAGCTGTAGTAGAGGGCCAATCTGTTCATTCATCCATCCATTCATGGCTGTGGTGACATGTACATTCAAAATCTGATTGAACTTTGGGGTTATAAGATTATTAAAAGGCCTTATAAAAAGCCAAATCAACTCATTTCTTTATGATCATGGGCCCTCTGGCCATTCATCGGCTATGGACGCCTCGTGTGTTCTGAATGGTTGTAGCTTTTGCTGTGAACCAGAAGGTTGCGGGATCAATTCCGGGGTCTGACGAGATTTTCGTGTGGAGTTCGGTCCTACGCCCGGGGAGTTGGTTTCCAGCTAATTTCATCTGATTCGTAACCCTAACCCTAACCATTTTTTCTTTGCTAACACTGTTAGCTTCTCCTGTTGATGACTCCTGTAAAGGTCTTTAAGCCATTGTTTTATTTATAAATGTGTACATTACATATGTAATTGAAGTACTGGTAGTACAAGAGCAGGCAGAGCAGTATGTTTTTATTGCTTTTTAAATGATAATTTTCTGTGGTTCCACTTACTAAGTCTATGCTTGGGCCTATATAAGTCAAGGATAAAACTTGCCTTTTTTGCAAACACCATAATTTGAACAACTTCATTGTCTAAATTGTGTTTATATTTTCAGATTCTTCTAAAATGCAGAAGTACAGTTTGGGAGCAGAAATGGAAACAGGTTTGCTGATGCTGCTGGTGACGCCCTCGTAGCTGCTCATGTGATCTCAAGTGCCCTGGTCAGACCTCATCACCAACAACCCCAACCACCCAGACTAGCCCAAAGTGGACCCACTGTGCCCAGCCCCCTCCTCACACGCTTGATCTGCAGCTCTTTCATGAGGAGCTGCGAGGAGATCTCCTGGACTTTCATGAGGCTGGTCCATCTCAGGACCACAGTCACAGCTCCTCACCCCACTTTATCGCATAACAAGACCCCAGTGTGACACCTGCCCAAGAAGTACACCTTACTTTGTGACATATGACAGGCTGAGCCCTGTCCTCAGATGGGCACAACTGTTTCAGACATGTCCACTCAAATAAAAGAACTCAAATCCAAACCCTAACCACTAGAACAGCCTGTAGCATGAGCACTAGGCCCCAGGACAACAGTTTGAGTTGATATAAAATAGGTGATGCTTGACTTTTGTAATCTCCAAATGTTGCTATGCAGTTTGGATCGCTTAAAGAAATGAAGACTAAAGAAGCGTTTTCTGGTTATTATACACTGGTTTAAACAAAGCCTTTAACAGCCACTTGCTATATTCTCAAAATGAAAGTACTTTTTGACAAATGTGTACAATTTCACGAACATATAGGACGTTATTTGATAGTGACTATTACAGGCCTAAAAAGAAGATCAGCTGTTCAAATATGAAATAGTTTAGGCATGATTAAATAATAATTAAACAGCAGGCATGTTTGCGTTGCTTTTTGTGTGTTCCTGTAACTGTTTTGACCTGATCCCCCCGCCTGTTCACCCGGTGAATTTAGCACTGGTTAAAAGCATAAATAAGTTGTGTGTTACATAAATATAGTTCAAAACATATTCTGTTAATCAACTGTACTGTATAGAAAACACCACCATCCTAATATTAGTAAAAAAACAACAACAACAACGAGCTCAATTCTCACTTCCTGAGATTTGATCAATCACCCACCACTCCCCCCACCCAGCTGCCAGCTCTCACCTCCCCAGCTGGACAATGGGGAACTCCTGCACCTCTTCACACCTCTGCCTCTGCTCTTCAGCCCACCACTACACATGGACTCACCCATCCCCCCAGCCTGCCACTGTCATTTTCTACAGCCCAGGTGAGACTGGAGCTCAAGAAGATCAGACCCAGGAAGGCAGCAGGACCAGACGGCATCAGCTCCAGGCTCCTTAAGTCCTGTGCAGACGAACTGTGCGGAGTTATGGAGCATGTCTTCAACATGAGCCTTAAGCTGAGGGTGGTACCACAACTCTGGAAGACCTCCTGCGTGGTACCAGTGCCTAAGACACCGCACGCTAAAGACCCCAGCAGCTTCAGGCCGGTGGCTCTAACATCGCACCTGATGAAGACACTGGAGAGACTGGTCCTTGGCCACCTCCGCTCCACCGTGAGCTCAGCGATGGACCCGCTGCAGTTTGCGTACCGGCCTGGCATCGGAGTGGAGGACGCCGTCATCTACCTGCTGCACCGCTCACTGTCTCACCTGGAGAACCCCGGCAGCACTGTGAGGATTCTCTTCTTTGACTTCTCCAGTGCTTTCAACACCATCCAGCCACTGCTCCTGAGGGACAAACTGGAGACCGCCGGTGTGGACTGTGACCTGGCAGACTGGATCCTGGACTACCTCACAAACCGGCCCCAGTTTGTGAGAGCCAAGAACTGCGTGTCTGACCTACTGACCTGCAGTGTGGGGGCGCCCCAGGGCACTGTCCTCGCGCCCTTTCTTTTCACCCTTTACACTGCAGACTTCAGACACAACACGGACAGCTGCGTCCTGCAGAAGTTCTCTGATGACTCTGCCATCATTGGCTTCATTAAGGATGATGACGATGTGGAGTACAGAGGACTAGCGCAGGACTTTGTGGACTGGTGTCAGCAGAACCACCTCATCATCAATGCAGGGAAGACCAAGGAGATGGTGGTGGACTTCCGCAGACGCCACTCTACTGTCACCTCAGTGAACATCCAGGGAAGGGACATTGAGAGAGTGGACTCTTACAAGTACCTGGGTGTTCATCTGAACAACAAACTGGACTGGACTCACAACACAGATGCACTGTACAGGAAGGGCCAGAGTCGGCTCTATCTCCTGAGGAGACTCAGGTCTTTTGGAGTGAGGGGGCCACTCCTGAAGACCTTCTATGACTCTGTAGTGGCATCAGCCATCCTGTACGGTGTGGTCTGCTGGAGCAGCAGCATCACAGAGAGGGAGAGGAAGAAGCTGGACAAGGTCATCAAGAAGTCCAGCTCCGTCCTGGGCTGTCCTCTGGACTCGGTGCAGCAGGTGGGGGACAAGAGGGTCCTGGCTAAGGTCATCTCTATGCTGGACCATGAGTGTCGCCCCCTGCAGGACGCCCTGTCTGCTCTGGAGAGCAGCATCAGTGACAGACTGATTCACCCTCGCTGTGTGAAGGAGAGATTTCGCAGGTCTTTCCTTCCTGCTGCTGTCAGACTGTACAATGAACACTGTTAACACTGAACATGTGTCATTCAACTGTATCTATGTGCAATACTGAAGACCTCTGGTACAATTCACTTATGTCATTTACTGATATTTATCCTGTCTGTACATAAACATAGTCATTACTGTAAATAACATAATATACTGAAGTCACTTTACTGAGACTTACTCTGTTCATATGCTGCACTGTTACTTTTATTGTACATAATAGTATTTTTGGTATTTTATATTTTATATTTTGTATTTTATATTTTTGCTCCACTGGAACAAAATTAGAGTCTATCTTTAAGTCTATTTCTAAATTATTATTTTTTTAGCCATTATCTATTATCTTGTTTTATTGCATGTTCCATTTTCCTGCTGTTCTAGAACTGTGCGTTGCAACACTGGAATTTCCCCACTGTGGGACTAATAAAGGCATATCTTATCTTATCTTATCTTATCTTTTAAAATATATATACAAAGGGTCAGTGTCTCTCAGTTTCTCTGTATAAATAGTTTATTATTATAAACTTATCAAACTATCCTGTCTCATATGGAGATTTATGCTGATATTAATGCTGCTATTATTTTCCCTTGTTTGAAAATAACTCATTTAAAACGCAATTTCCAATTCCTTTACACTGATGAGGGCCATGTTTAGCCTGACAGTACTGTGCTATAGTCAGCAGGTGGCAGCATTTACTCTCTCACAGACTTTGTATAGTATTTTAATTTCATATTAATTTCCCTTCCCCTGTTTAGCTTGTTGTCTTTGTACAATTTCATTATTTTTATTGTTTAATAGAGCATCAGATTATTAAGTGCAGCCAAAAGCTAAATGTTGTACAAACAAGTCACCACAAGAGGTCAGTGTTGCTACACACGTGACGAGGCTTGTTTGGTCCAACCATAGTTCTTATTATAGATCCATGGGTCAGACTAAAGGTCTGCTGTTAATGAAGTGGAGTTAATATGTCAAATAAAAATGGATTTGAGACAGTTCATGCTCATAGTGCTGACTTTCTCAAACATTATACTCATATCATTGCATCTAGATAAAAAAACAACAACAAAAAACTTCTTTTTGACTACATTTTTGGATTTTATTACTTTGAATTGTTTTAGGATATTCTGCTGAACACAACTTGTTTGTAATTCCTACATTATGGTACCATTTTGCTTTGCTTCAGCCTAAAACCAGGATCCCTCACACTGGGCTGTTTTTCCACCAGTGCTTTGGCCATCCTCTCGCACTGAAGGCGCTCACAATAAGCACTCATTTTGGATACAGTCAAATTATTCACTGCATTAGTGGTCCACGAAATCTGACAGAAGGTCCATTTTCAATTGTAACGACTTAATCATTTTTCACTAATACTTATAACCCTTCTCAGGAGCAAAACAAGACAAAAAACAAACAAAATCGCTATCCCTTTAAGGTTTTTGGAGCAACCACGCGAGGGCCTTGAATGAAGAACCACTTTTGATTTCTGAAAAAAGGCAGTGGATGTTTAACACGATGGCAGCTCCGCAGATGCGCCACGTACAGTAGCATTTTCTGTAAGGCTCATTAGAGTTTAACATGAGGCTTGATTTAGTTCAACTGTGTCAACATCAACACATCTACTAACAAACCTTAAAAACTGTTCTTGGCACCGTCAATACAACCAAAGGTCTCAATATCAGGCCTTTCAAATAATTTGCTTACAGAAACTGAGGAGTGTGAACATAGTATTTACATGTGATCTGGGTTCTTCTTACTCTCTTATTTCTGTAATTTAGTAATTTATTTATCTCCATGTTACACATTTCCCCTTCCCTTGTTTAATTTTCAGGGCCCCAATGAACTAAATATTTGTAATAACCTCGGTCTATTAACAATATCACGATGCATGGTGTGATTTTCATTTTAAAGCTGCTCTAATACATCAGTACATTTTTGACAGCCACTCCCACCCTTGTATGTACAGTCATTACATTTGCAGAGCCCGGTGGTTTTTGGCGTATTACGATCTTGCGCCATCTTGCAGTTTTTACGGTAATCCCGGCGTTAGTATCCAATGGGCTTATAAAACAAGTGGAACTAGAGGAAATAGAGGTACTATTGCCGTGACAGTTGGAGCGGCCATCTTGCGACTGTAGAAAGAGCCAAATTGTTTTTATTCTCTTTACCTAATTTTGACAAATATGAATCAATTTTATTTGTAATTTAAGGGATTAGTTTAAATTATTTCCTATATAAAAAAGTCCATCTTCAGTTGAATATACAGTCACAACATGGACGTCTGTTACTATAGGTTACCACCGCAAGTGCTACTCTAGTTTTCATTATCCGCATTGGTAATGTCAGCTGATCCTCCTCCAGCGCTGGGGACCGAGGAAGGAAGGGAAAACCAAAGGAAAATACTGGTGCTCGCTTTGAACCATGGCTGCGGAGATCCATTCAAGACCCCAGACCGCCAGACCCGTGCTGCTGAACAAGATCGAGGGCCACACAGACGCGGTCAACGCTGCGGTCCTCATACCGAAAGAAGACGGCGTTATTACGGTCAGCGAAGACAGGTGAGCCGCGGTGGAGCTGGCTAATGGCAGTAGCATCACACAAGAAGTAGCCACAGCGGGATCCGTCTATTTACTGGTGGTTGCATTTATTTGAGATGTAAAAATGGCAAAATAAGAGTTGAAAACACGACATAAACGTCATTGTAATCTTGCTTTACGCATTGATGCGACAGAAATGGACAGTCCTATCCATATGGACCAATATAGTTTGAGCCTCTGATAGTTGTGCTAAGTTGTGCACAGTTAGGATTTGATTTGGACATTCATAACCTTAAATAACACATATTCTTGTAAAATTACTTTAACAAACCAAACCATCTCTTGTTAAAATTTGCAAGAGTTAACAGCGGCAGCAGTAGGAGGCTATTGGAACAATGGTTTGTTTACTGTATAATAATTGGCTAACAACATCATTACTGCCGTGAGCAATTTGTAAACTTTTAATCTAAACGAACTTCGCCTGACACTTCCGCATCGTCATGTTTTGATTTTATTATCTTTGAATTGACTAATGAATAATCTGATGCTAGTTGGTTATTGCATTTATAGTGTTAATGTGTTTAGATGGTCTATTCATCTGATACACTGACTCATAGAGGACTTTTGTTGTGACCTAAGCATCACGTGTTGTGGCTTTGTCACTGAAAACAAGGAGTGATTAAACTAGAGCTGCTCATTATGGAACGATTATTTAACTCATAATTGAAATCAAAAGATATTATAGGCCTATATATATACCGGTATATAATACTTTAAATTGTTTATTGCTATGGCAACTATCCTAAGTTTTTATCATTCTGAACACCATGGATACTGTCAAACTAATATAGTGTAGACTGTAGATATACCATATTATATTGACTACGCTGACAGTTTGTTTGCTTTTTTGTAGCTTTTAAAGGAATTATTTCCATAGACTAGGGTTGTAAAAGTATCAATACTAAAAACTTGTATTAAAACCTGATACCCATTTGAGAAGGCGTCAGTAATAAAAAAAAAAAAAAAAAAAAAAGTCACATATGCAGGACAGAAATGAACCTTTTCTGAATAGCTTTAGAATGATCTTGAGCTGTATCAGAACAAGTATTAAACCACACAGACTGCGATACGCCCAGTGGACCACTATGGAACCCACCTGGACAATTGAGGGATTACACAGATATAAGGTAATGGTAATATAAAAGAAAGCACTATGTTGATAATAACATTCTATTGTCTAAAGAAGGAGTGTTTTTTTTATTGTCATCTTGGTTTTGGAACTGGTATTGCGTATCAAGCCTATTCCTTAGTATCAAAATCAAGTGTTAAATGTTTGTATTGTGACAACGCTATTATAGACAACTGACTTGTTTCTCTAATTCTGCATAACAATACAACATCTTTGTAGCTAGTGTAATGTAGTAGAAGTGTGCTTGCTTCAGCCAAGGCACTGTTTACTATAGTTTTGGTTCTTTTGCTCATTTTGGTTGGTTTTCTTATTGTCTGCAATTATATAATTGATCATTTCCAGATAAGATGTAACATATAAATTTCAAGGTGGAAAAATTAACAATTCTAGTAATAATAATATATTTTGCCCCATTAGTTTCACATGATTCTGACCTGTTGTGTTTCACTTTTAGAACAATCAGAGTCTGGCTGAAGCGAGACAGTGGACAATACTGGCCCAGTATTTATCACACAGTCTCATGTAAGTAAAACTGCATTATATGCGTATCTGAATATTGTCTGTTCTTATAGCTTTATATGGCACTGGTGGTTGTTTTTTCATTCTCTGGACATTAGAAAAGCATGCGTCTTTATTCTGAGCGGGTTTTGCTCTTATTTGTTTGTTATAATGTTGTTTTCTTATTAAAAATATACTTTTTTTTTTCTTTCACGTAGGTTTACTACATATTTAGGCTAAGTTCTTCTCTCAAACAAAAAACACTCTGTTCCACCTTGTGATGTCATGTGGTAATACAGGAAACACTGTGTTTTTAAACTCCATACACCTTCACTAAAATCATTTGGATAATTTCAGCCCTGGAATTGTCAATCTTTACCGAATAAAAGGCAAAAGGTAGCTGTTAACATGAAAACTAGCGCTTCATGACAAGGTGGAACAGAGCATTTTGAGCTTTGGAGATATAAACAGACTAATAATAAGAGATTACTCAAACACATGTGAATGAAACAAAACACCACTCCAGGCATGTTTTTTGAGGAGGTAACAACATTATAACATGGCTTAAAGCTCACAAGAGTCAATTTTGCGTAATATAGGAACTTTAAAAGTATTGAGACATGATCTGCCTGAGGTCAGTCAATCACAGTTTATTTATAGAGCACTTTACAATAACACAGAGAAGTCCTAAGTGCTTAACAGGAACATCAATAAACAATAAAAGACTTTATTGTAATGAGGTCAAAGGTCATAAAGTTCATTTGAACTTCATCATGGGCATTCCTGCTCACCCACTGCACCTACAGCTCCGCTCAAACAGTGAGAGATACAGGACTACATTCACACCATACTCCAAACAACTGTACAACAACTCACCCTTATGTAAAACATAACCCTTTTTATTCCTTATTTCTATTCTACTTTAGTTTTACTTATACATTTACACGTACATTTATATTTATATAATTTTGCCTAATGCGACCCCGGTCTCTTGCTATTTTTGGTACTTATTTAGAATTTATTATGACCATTTATATTTTGTATTTGTTATTATAATATAATGTGATCTGTAAGCTACTGTGTCCAAGTAATTTCCCTTGTGAATCAATAAAGTTTGTCTAAGTCTAAGTGACTGTTGTTCTTTCAGCGCCCTGCTCGTGTATGTCGTATCATCATGACAGCAGACGCATCTTCATCGGCCAAGACAACGGAGCTGTTGTGGTGAGGCTGCCTACTACAAACTAATACATTTTACTGGAAAATAAAAATTCTGTAATCTATTTTGGCCTGTACTTTGATAGGTTAACGATGCAATGTAAAAAACAAAATCTGTTTGAAATACAGTTTAAAATTTTAATCAGAATGATTAAAATAGGAACTTTGATACTTTTATTTATTCATATAATGCTTTTACTTTAAAGTGTCTATAATTTTGACATGGGATAATACCTGTTGTAAATGAAAATAGTTAGATAGTTTTACACAGATCAAGAAGGAAAGAAAAGTTGAAACATGTTGAAATTTGAGAGAATTGAAGAAGTAGAGAGTCTGTTTTAGAGTTTCATATTGATGACATCACACTAGGAGAATTTTATCCAAAAGTTTGGCACAATTTACACACAAAAAAAATAAATTTTCTTAACACTATTTCAACAAAATAATTCTGTCTTCTTATATTTTAATTTGTCAAATAATAGTTTCTGTGCAGCATGGTTACTAGGTAACAGCTAATGATTTCCAACCAGGATGTAACATTTGAAACTTAAAAAAATATGGCTGTATGTTATATAAGGCTGTGTGTGTGTGTGTGTGTGTGTGTGTGTGTGTGTGTGTGTGTGTGTGTGTGTGTGTGTGGGTGTGTGTGGGTGTGTGTGTGTGTGTGTGTGTGTGTGTGTGTGTGTATATGTATGTATGTATTTTTTATTATTATATATAATGTTACATAGTGCACCTGTATCAGATGCCCTCCTGTCTAGAGGAGTGTTAAATTTATTCTAAAAATAATTCTTGTTTTCTGTTTTGCTTTAGGAGTTTCTCATATCTGAAGATTTTAACAAGATGAACCATGTCAAGACTTACCCAGGTAACATCCATTCTTCCTTCTTTCACTTAAAGGGCCCCTATTACTCTATTTTCTGATCTGTTATTGTGTTGTTTCCTCATTAAAAACATACCTGGAGTTGTGTTTTGTATCATTCACACATATTTAGGCTTTTTCTCTGAGTTCTTTCAAACAGAAACAATCCACCTTTTGATGTCATGTGGTATTACAGGAAGTGCTTCACTGTGTTTTTCAACTCCATACACCTTCACTAGAATCATTTGGATCATTTCAATCCTGGAATTGCCAGTCTACTGAACTAATGGTAAAAGGTAGCTTTTGCAAACTACCTCTGCACGGCATCACAAGGTGGAACAGAGCATTTGGAGCTTTGTAAACAGACTAATAATAAAGGGTTACTCAAACATGTGTGAATGAAATAAAACACAACTTGATTAGGTATCATAATAACATGACTTAAAACTCACAAGGGTCAATTTTTGCATAATATAGGACTTCTACAGACTTTGTAAAATGTTACATCAATGGGTCTTAAATGGGCCATTGACTATCAGTAATATCAATATCACTATGGGCAATCTCCAGGTCCTCTATGTAGAAAGGCCATTGGGTAGTGTGTAGAATAGAGCTGTGTAATTTTGGTCAAATAAATCTAATTGCGATTTTCCTTGTAATTAGTGAAATATGTTAAAAAAGTATGAGTCTGTTTTGAGTGCACATTGTAAGCAAGTCCAGGAGCATGAACATTTGAGAGAAGACTGAACTGATAAATTAATACAAGAATCCCATGCATTTCACAACATGTTTGTGCAGGTCTAAACTACAGCTACAACAAGATTCTTTTGTTGTCTGCAGAAGACATTCTACTATCTAAATTATTGCAACCAACTCAAAGTGCAATTTTGATTTGATTTGATATATTGTGCAGTCCGAGTGAAGAAAGCCAACCGTATGGTCAGGATATAGTCACGTTTAATGAAATGAAATGCTATGAAATGCTATGTTGCTATTGAATTTCTGAGCTTTAATAGCACAATGAGCACTATTGTTTAATGTAGTTGCAACTCCCTTGTGGATTTCCTGTCATTTTCCAATCTAAAGTGTTACTATTTAAAGGTCCTGTATTACGCAAAACTGACTCTTGTGAGCTTTAAGCCACGTTAGAATGTTGTTACCTCATCAAAAACATACCTGAAGTTGTGTTTGGTTTCATTCACACGTGTTTGAGTATTAGTCTATCTACATTTCCAAAGCTCAAAATGCCCCGTTCCACCTTGTGATGTCATGTAGTGGTAGTTTTTAAATTAAGAGCTAACTTTCATCTTTAGTTTAGTGGAGATTCCATTCCAGGCCATGGCCATTCTAGGGCTGAAATCATCCAAAATATTCCTGTGAAGGTGAATAGAGTTTAAAAACACAGTAGAGCACTTCCTGTGTTACCACATGACATCACAAGGTGGAACAGTGTTTCTGTTTGGGAGAAGAACTGAGCCTAAATTTGCAGGGTTTGTGTGTTAAACATGTGAATGAAACAAAACACAACTTCAGGTCTGTTTGTGATGAGGAAATGGCATAGATCAGAAGATAGTGTAATATGGGCCCGTTAAGAATGTGTTTCATATACAGTGTGTGTATATATCAATATTACAGCAGTGGTTTTTGACTTGTGTGTCTATTGCCTTAGGCCAGTGACTCTCAAAGTTTTACCCTTTGTACCACGTCACCACGTTTGGTTTGTCATATCTTTTTTCTAACCAGGTGAAATTGGGAAGTTTGGGAATGTCCCTGTCCAAAATTAAAATAGTAAATGACCAGATTTTGCATAACCAGATTTTCAAACAGCAAAAGGAGATATTTAAATCTGTATAACTTGTTCTTCTTAGCTCTCAAAAACCCTTGCTTACATGGCTCTGTACTGGGGCAAGACTAATGTACAACCATAATATTAACAAAAAGTGTCTAACTTATGCAATAGTTATGATTAGACAAATAAAAACTAATTACAGTACCTTTATTTTGTTAAATCAGTGTTTAAACGGTCAGAAAAATGCCTTCCTTGTGCATGTCTGCATTTTGAATGTAATTGATGACAGTTGATGGACATATGTAGAGGGATTGTGTTTTAGATCTACTACCACTACTTTCTGTATTTTTGTACTTTTCTTCTCTCTCTTCTTTTTCCTCAAACTGACACTCAACTTATGTAAAACTGGCAAATATTTACCACAGGAACTAGCCCACAAAACCAAGTCATAATTAGAAAAACATGAAAACCTCTCAAATGGGCTATACAGAGTATGTTCAGAGGAAGACGGCTTCACTTCCAGTTTAACCAATAGATCTTTTATTCCTTGACCTACATTCACAGTATAGTGCACCCCTTTATTCATGTGAAACATACAACAGTGGGACAGAATTGTGTAGCTCTTTTCCTGTCATGTTAAATTTAAAAGGCCGGTATCCATTTTTTTTCTTATAACTGAGTAAAGTTAGTTTTGCCTCAGTACATATATGTTGTAAAAGCAGCTCTTAGGATCAAAATGAGGCCACTGTGTGCTGTCTGCATCTAATTATACAGTGATTTATGGTGCCCAAACCAGGAAGTGTGCTGTTAGCATGCTAGTTGTTGTTAGCATACAGTGACCCCAAAACTCCCCTCTGGCCTCTCTTTCTTCAAAATGTTCTGGTGATTTTGATGATTAAAAAATGAACTTGTATAGAATTTGCATATGCATTAAAACTATGTAATTTAATACTAGAAATAATTTGTAGCACGCATAAACACTTTTGCACATAGTTGGTAATTACACGCATGATTTTTCAGGTGGCAAAGTCTCTGTTTCAGTGTATTACTACTGACCTTATATATGTATATGTAGTGGCCTGTCACATTGTCAAAATGTCTAGGGACATATATTTCTGAAGAAAATATAGATGAGCTTCCTGCTAAGTCCAAACTAATATCTCTCCATATTTTTTTATACAGAAGGATATCAATTTTGTCACTGTTCTTTTCATCACGCTTCTAGCCAGGCTCAAACATGATCGTCCAGTCAGATTTGTTTATTTCAATGATGCATGTGAAATGAAGGAGATCGTTTGTCATGCATCATTTATAAAGAAAATTACATTTCCCTCACGGCAGATTAACACTTTAGTGCTTCACTAATTGTTTCTGCAGAAACTTGCAAAGCTTTTCAGTCCCTTGTGATATTTGATTTCCTTTCTTTTTTTCATCAGTCACCATATTTGTTTTGATACGGACCAACTAGGCGTTTCCCTGATTGGCTAATCCACCTGTCAATCACATCCATCTGAACTTGGGAGATTCACTGGTGGCCAGGGTCACATCTTTGCAAACTACTGAAGTATTGATCCCAGACAAACAGATGATGAACTATGATATTGAAATGAGTTTGAGTATATAACGAGCCATAGATGTTATTTATTCAATCTTCTATAGCTCAAATCTTATCATACAGAAAAATAACAAAAAGTTCCTTACTAGTACAAAGAGAAAGTCCCCACGATAAATATTGGCCCCCCAAAAATCAAAGTTCAAAGTATGACCTAATAGACAAGTTGATACAGTATTTGTCTTGACAGGCCTATATATGTATATGTTTTGTGATGCCCATTGATAAAACTTTTGTTGTGTTTTGCAGCGCACCAGAGCCGGGTCTCAGACATGGTGTTTTCTCTGGAGAGTGAGTGGGTGGTTAGCACTGGGCACGACAAGAGTGTGAGCTGGATGTGCACCCAGAGCGGCAGCATGCTGGGCAGACACTACTTCACCGCATGGGCCTCCTGTTTACAATATCCTTTAAATAGGGGGTAATACACTTTTGTGGGGTATTAACCGCTAACACATTACATATTTAGATCACCATGTTACCTTTTATTGTTTTGAAAGTGCTATATTTGCCGAAAACAACTTAATGCCATATTACTTTAGCATTATATTATAAATGATAATATTAATGTTTTAAACGTTTCATTTTGTTTTTGATGCTCTGAGTCTTCCCTACCCTTGCTTTCTGCACTCGCCCTTCTACCGCACATTGCATCAGGTTTGTCAGATGGTTGTGTACAGTTTTGTATCATGCATTTATGAGGAACTGTCATGTGGAAACATGGGTGATGTACACTTGTGGGCTGAGCATCGACTAGGGCCCGTGAGAGATTCATCTAAATCTCAAACATGCATAGATGGCACATAAAACCTCTTCAGGCAGTTTTGATAAGGGAACGTTATAACGATTTTGCGTAATATCCCATCTTCAAGCATTATTGACCAATTGAATGTTATGGTATCATCTGAAACTCAGCAATTAGCCATGTCTCTGAATTGTCTCTAACTGAAATGACACGTAGTGAAATCCCTGTCTCTGTCACACACAGTATCATTGTTCCCCCTAACTCCTCTTCCTCAGATATGACCACGACACACAGCATGCTTTTGTGGGAGACTGCTCTGGACAGATCACTCTGCTCAAACTGGAGAAGCAGACCTACTCCACAGTCACCACGCTAAAGGGACACGAAGGTAAGAAGTAGGGTTGTCAGAAGAATTGAAAATCACATACTACAACTAGTATCGAAACTAGATACTCATTTCACAGGACAGAAATGAACCTTTCCCGAATAGCTGTCGAATTAACTTGAGTTGTATTAGAAACACATAGACTAGTATACGCCCATGGACCACTATAGAACCTACCTGGACGACTGAGGGATTACACAGATATAAGACTACACAGTAATATAAAAGAAAGTACTATTATTTAATGTTGAAAATCACATTCTATTGCCTAAAGAAAGAGTGTTTTAATTTTCATTGTTGGAATCGGTATTGAGTATGGAGTCTATTCGTTAGAAGTGAAATTTTAGTATTGGACAACACTAGTAAGAAGTAACACACAAGTACAGCAATACATAATTCAATAGGAAGTACTGCAATGCATGAGCATGTTTGTTTCAGTGTTAAGAAGAACTGAAAATGTGTGTCCTAAACCATTATAACCCCAAACTGACAAAATGACCTTAAAGCAGGATGATCCCAATAAACAAAAAGGTTTATATATACAGTATCATTAAAAGATCTGAGCTGCAATGGATAAAGAGCAGAATGAAGTAATAATTAGCCATCAAAGTTCCTTTTTTCAATCCTTTGCTGCTTGAATATTTTCATATTACTACAAAAATTACAAAAATCTCCCTACTATTGCAAATAAACTGTACACACCATAAATCTGACCCCCAAAATACACTATATTGATCCATCTTTCATTTATTGAACGATAAGCCGATATGGTAATTATTGTGACATGCCTAGCTTTACATGTCTGCAATATTTTTCAGTCCTCTCTGTGTTATTTTTACTCTACTGTTTATGGTGTGTTTGGACAAAAAATAACAATAGTATGCATTTCACCTATTGGTTAATCCACTTGTCTAGAATTTGTGTGGAAAGGATACAGCTTTATTGTGTTGTCTTTACTGGTTTCAGGACAAATGAGCACTGTCTGAGGCGTTCTCACTTCTCTCCTCATGTCACATGAACACAGTGTGAGACAGTGCGGGACATTTTCACACACACACACAAAAAAAAGAACAAGGCAAAAAACCGAAACAAAACGAGTTTTATCTCTGTAGCTCAGACCAGCGTTGCCATAGCAGCTATCAGCACCAGCGGCTAAACATCTGTGTGCAACTTAAAGGAGAAGTCATATGTTACATTTTTGTTTTTGCAATGTGGAAAATTTTGATTTTAGATCATCAGATCAGTGTTGTGGTTATGTCAAATTAGTGTTATAAATAAAATATGTATAAGATCACTCACGGCTATTTACTTATAATTGGGATTTATTCCTTTTTGTATACCACTTATAAAAAAAATATACAATGTCATAATATAATATAAAATAATAAAAAAAATAAAAAATAAAACACATACACATTTTCAATCCATAGTGAAATATTCTGTGGATTGAGTAAACACATTGTATACTTCTTTTTTTTTTAATTATGAATGAGTTATTGAGTTGGTTGTAAACTGTAATCCTGATTCTTTTAAATGATTCCTCGAAAACCTTTGGGGATATTGCTAAAGGAAGTTTTAAGTTCTTGAATTGAGCTTGATAAATAAATCCCTTATGTGTGGGACACTAGGTGGTAGCAGTGTGTCACATCGTCACAACCTCATGTATTGCTTGATTTGGATCAGACAAAGTAAATATTGTTAAATTATGAGTCAAATTATTAAGCATGTGAGTTTTTCTCTCTATAATTACTATTTGACACAAGAATACTTACTTCTGCTATCATATCATATTAGGGTCACAGTTTTGAGCTCTGTGTTCTCTGTCCTAGAAGATTTATCCAAAACCATTAATTTGTCTTGTTTTATACAAGAAATGTCCCTGTTTTTGACCAATTTGATCCATGGCAACAGTCGAGAGAGGAATATATTGTCATTTGATTAGCTAAAATACAGAAAAATTCTTGAAAAATGACCATATGGAAAAAACACGCACTGGCAGAAGTCCCTCAGATTATGACTGGCCCACTAATGAGTCGAGAATGGACAATGTTACGTGCTTTTTCTATTTATACCAACCATTCCAACCCGTGTGTAAGATTATTGGGCTAATTGATAAATGCAATTATTTAGGGCACAATTTAATCATGAAGAGCTAAAACATAATAATTGTGACAGTTTTAGAAGCAAAATTGCGTCATTTTCCTTTAAGCTTTTGACCTTTTTCCGCCCCGCCCACTTTTCCCTCTAAAAACCACGTTTGTTGTTGTAGCACTTTTGGTTAAGCATTTCAGTGGAGAATTTGAGAAAAGTTTCAATGCTAAAATCTGATATAAAGTAAGTTAATTTGTGTAAAAACTGTCAAAAGTAACTAAAATCAGATACTAATCAATACTAAAACTAAATTAGTATTGAAACTAGATACTAATTTAAGTTAAAAAAAAAAAAAAAAAATACAATATTGTCTAAAAAGGACCTTTTAAAATGATCTATTATTATTATCTGTTTGGGTATGGAGTACCGAGTCTATTCCTAAGTATCAGAATTTTAGTACTGTGACAACACTATTATGATCTAGTCTATACTTGTTTGTAATGCCTCTCTTTGTCCATGTGTAGGCAGTATAGCAGCTCTGTGGTGGGACCCTGTTCAGAGGCTGTTGTTTTCGGGAGCGTCGGATCACAGCGTCATCATGTGGGACATCGGTGGACGCAAAGGACGAACGCTACTGCTGCAAGGACACCAGTAAGAGCCAATCAAAAAGCAAGAATGTTAAGTTCATGTGTACCGTGACCCCCTTGAATTGTAGAAAAGAGGGACAATTTTTTAAATGTGCACTGTGTAACTTTTCTGGTGAAGAGTCCGCCACCTGCTTGTCTCCAGGGAGTTCTTGTTTTGTCTGGAATGTCCCGGTATGGCATTAAACATCTTGCATTTACTCAATAATATGGATTTTTATTGACCTAAATTGTGCATTCTTACTGTGAATAGGCTTACCTCTCCACAGATCTGACATGTAACTTGGCCCTGTGGTGTCACCTGCTCTCTCTGTAGGGATAAATAAGTGTAATGCCATACTGTGTAATATTTCAGGCAATATCTCCATAGAGAGAAGCAGGTGACAGACTCTCCACCAGAAAATGTACACATTGCGCCTTTAAATGTGGTAGGACATGGAGGGACTAAAATAACTGCAATAACCCCATATGTTTTTCAGTTTTTATCAGTCTTTACACAGAGAAACATTGGAACACCTACAGGTGTCAACATATTGAAACCCTGAAAACCTGAATTGCAAGAGGGAAAAAAAATTCACTGCAAATTTCACGTTTTATAAAATTTATGTGACACAATTGAAAAAGTGAGACATTCTTTAAATAAGTGGGACGAGGGACAGGGCATAAAAAGACAACCAAATGAGGGACATTACAACCGTTGCTGGGAAGTTAATAACACATTTTTGTTCAGTGTTTCTTACCAAATTTGTCTTGTTTCATAACTCTTCATAACTCTTGTCAAATGTTCTTAAAGTTATACTTAGGGGTTTGTTCAAGAAAAATGTCAGCAGTCCATCCAAAAGGTGCTAAAATGTGTCTGTAAATGTCGTGATTGAGGTTCAAGTATTACCCCAGTGTAATAAATACACAAAGTAACCCTAAAACTACAGAAATATCACATGAAAAACTACACTGCAAGTCAGTTTTATTTTTACTTTTATCAGCTCTTTATCTTAATTGTGCAAACAACAGTTTCAATATTACAATTATTTTAAATACATCTCTCGTTGCAGTCCAGCCTCTCGTCCCCTCTCTGTTGTCAAAGTCAGGTCTCTACAGTGTCAGGAGCAGATGACCCAAACCACTGCTCCTCTTTTATATCTCCTCTTCCCTGTATTTCAGCAGATTTTAGATTTGTTGACCTGGTTTATGGTTCATATCTCTGTAATTACGGGGCCTATCCACATGAAACAAAAACTGGCACAAAGTTCAATATCTTCTTTATCAGTAAAAGTGAACAAGAGCGGAATTGTTTTTCACAGTATCTTTAAAGATTAATATGACAAGTTTGGTAGCATTACAGTGTCATAAGTTTGGATAATTAATTAAAGTGAGTTCCCCTGCCCTCCATCTGAAATTATAACATCATCAAATTCTAATTAAGGGGTTTTTAATTAAGTAGTCACTAAGCCTGAATCATTCTTAATAAATCATTTGTTCATAATGAAATAAGTCTTTATTAATGCTTTGTTAAAGGTACACTATGTAACTTTTTGGTTGAGGGGCCAGTCGGGGTGCTTGTTTCTATGGATACATCATTGTTCTGTCTGGAATGTTCCACACTATGACATTAAACAGCTCTACCTTATATTTATTCAAATACAGGTGGTTTTATAGCTCAAAAATACCTAGAAAAACAGGCATTCTGAATGTGAGCGGGGTTACCTCTCCACAGATCTGACCTGTAACTTGGTCTGGTTTGGTCTTGATGAAGATGAAGAGGTTTAATGCCATACGGTGAAACATTTCAGACAAAGAAATGACATCTCCATGGAGAAAAGCATTTGACGGATCCTCCACCAGAAAAGTTACACAATGCACCTTTAAGGCTAATTAAAAGTATAGTTAATATAAAGTTACATAACATTTACTGTATTTGCAAAACATTCAGCTCATTTAAAATAATATGCCATATAATAAGACATAAGACCAACCCTTTAATCGGCTCCTTGTTGCTCCAGTGAGAAGGTCCAGGCCCTGAGGTACCTACAGCTCACAAGACAGCTGGTGTCCTGCTCAGCGGACGGAGGCATCGCAGTGTGGAACATGGATGTGCAGAGACAAGAGGTAACACCACAGTATACACATAATCCAGTATTAGTCAACTTTTGAAGAACACATATTACACAAAATTAACTTGTTGGAGCTTTTAACTGGGTTAGAATATTGTTTCCTCATTAAAACATACCTGGATTTGCATTTGGCTTGGTTCACATTGGTAAAAAGACCTTTGCCAAAGCCTTACCGAACACTCTATCTGAGATTTCCCAGGATTGTGATGTTCAAGATAGAAGCCCTGTGCTGTTTGTAAGTACTTAAATCATTGGCAGACTCACTTTAAGCATTTCTGCCATTAAACTTTGTTCATTACTACTGCGTGCTACCTCTGCTGCCAGTGTATGACAAGCTGCACCAGATCAGAGTGTAGGGGAGAACCGAGGCTGTGAAATGATTGATTGACTGATTGATTGGTGATATCGAAGGTTTTCACACATAACTCCACTTTTTTACCAGTATTGGTCTGATATTGAAAATTTAGCCAATATTTGGTACAGATATTTGTTCTAAGCCACAGTTTCTGTACTTATGTCTCATTCCCTGTTTGCATCCAAAAAACAGACAAAAATAAAAGCTTATTTTTTTTTCAGTTGTGTTTATACAACTAAAAACAAAATTGAAGAAAAAAAAAATAACGTGTCCTTACTGTGAGTGTGCTGCATGTCCATAAACCTGACTTCTGTTTGTTTGCATAGAAATGTTGTTCTTTGACTATAATCCCTCACAGTATGGCAAAAAAAATATCTATCTCCATGTAGAATTTTTAGAAGTATAATTTAGACTATTTCCTTGGAATCAAGCAGGTGTCATGCCATCTCCAGAAAGTTACGTACTGTATATTTAAGTTCATTTCTTTGTTTCTCAGTGATTAGTAGCTTTATTGTAATAAAATACGCAGCATAGAGAACTGCACAGAGAACAGTGTAGTCACTTCTGTCCACAAATCTCTCTGCGTGCACTTAACCTGTGCTTGCTTTCCTCTAAGTCTGCTCTGCACCTGTCCATGTGAATGTGACGCAAACTTCCATTTCAACGGCATCTTAGAAGGCCTACAATCTGAGAAACATCTGTCAGACTCTCTGTACATGTGTTATTGCAGGCTCCTCAGTGGTTGGAGAGCGACTCGTGTCAGAAATGTGAGCAGCCGTTTTTCTGGAACATTAAACAGATGTGGGACACCAAGACACTGGGGCTCAGACAGGTACAAGGAAACCACTGCTACTGTATTATGAACATTACATTAAAAATGACTGTACAAATGTGCAATAAAAATATGATACTAGTTATTATACTTGTTATTACTGGCTAGAACTCTTAATTAATCTTGTTTTGAGTATGTTGAGAGTGTTTCATCATTTTTATGTAATATAATTTCTTCACTAAAAAGTAAAACGGTCACAGTCATATTAAAATAGATAAAAACTGATTTATAGGTGTGCTATGTATAATTTCTGATGGATGGTTGATCCATCCCCTGTTTTACCTGGAATGTTCCATAGTATGGCATTATTTTGATCTTTCTTCACCAGGCCAAGTTACAGGTTAGATCTGTAGAGAGGCATCCTCACGCACAGTAGGAATGTATGCTTAAAAGTTTCATTTTTGAGCAATAAATGCCTAATAAATAACACCTATAACTGAATAAATGCAAGATGGAAGTTTATTGATACTTTGCAGCTAATGTCATGAACATTCCCTGGGGGTGTGAGGCTAACTGAAGGCACTGCTCTGTCTGAAGCTCTGTTACTCAAGTTAGACTTTAATCTGAGCTTTGTTTTAACACAATCTGAACATAAAGAAGTGACTTAACTGGGATTACAACAGGTGGTTTGATTTGTGTCTATCACATATACTACAATTACAGTAGTACACACAAAGCTAGCATTAGCCAACAGTTTTTCATTTAGTCGTGTGACTTTAATGCTCCTCTGATGTTTTTGTTTTTTACTTCCTGTTTTTAGCACCATTGCAGGAAGTGTGGTAAAGCAGTTTGTGGGAAATGTAGTTCTAAGCGGTCGACGTTTCCGATCATGGGCTTTGAGTTTCCTGTGAGAGTCTGCGATGCCTGCTTCGACTCCATCAAAGAAGAAGAGTGAGTGCATAGACTGGACTTTTATTTTCATGTTTACGTTCTCATTTCAATATGGTTTTCAAAAAACATCCATCCGATATGGAGAATATATTATAAGACACTACAGGCGATTTTAGGATTTGGGTCAGTTTGCCCTCTTAGCATACGCATTTCACTTGAAAATTAAAGATTTCAAATTTACATGCACCATTTTTTCAGTTATATACTATATAATATGTTGAAGGTTTTTACAGACAGAAGACAGAAGCTTTTAGAGCAGAACTATGTAAATTTCAGTGATGGAGCTCTCCCTGCAGCCTCCTTGTGAGAATACACTTTTTATTAAAGCAAGGCAGTATAAAACATAAAAAGTTGCCAAATATAAAAAAAAAAAAGGCTAGGGTTCCCCAGTAAAACTCCCTTCTGGCCATGTCTGCCATATTGCAAAGCTGGTTTTCCATACAGAGCGCTTCTAACACCACAGAAAAATACATATTTAACCATCACAGAGAATTATAAAGATGTTTAATGGGATGAAAATGGTACTACCCTCTTCCCCTCTCTCTACTCTCTCCCCCTCTCCCTCTTTCCCCCTCCTCTCTCTGTTTCAGTCGTTCTCCTCTGGCCACGTTTCACGAGGGCAAACACAACATCGCTCACATGGACCTGGACCCCACCCGAGGGCTCATGGTCACATGTGGGAGCGACCGCATCGTCAAGGTAACCACTGCACTTTACAGTTAGGTTTAGATATTATGAAGACAACTTATTTCTGCTTCTTTGTTTTTTTTTTAAGAAAAATTTTGAACATAAATGGTGGATTTAGATCTAATTTACCAGTTGTTAACAGCATTCTTACACGGTGGACTAGTGAGACATCAGGCCAATCAGATGCTAAGCAGGTACTTAACTGAAGAAGAGTCAGCCAAGTCACAGTGTCCATAAGAGGTTAGCTTAGTGAACAAGGGCAGGGTAGTTTCATTCTACCCAAACTCATCTCTTTGAGGGCAGGACTTATTTAACTTAAAGTGGGACTAAACATGTACACTAGGCCCACAACTGCATTTCAAATAGAGCTGCTAAACTGGGCAATACCTGTAGGACTAAAGAAGAGAGTGAGAGGGGCGGAGTCTGGGGCTATAAGGAACAGTGTGATTGGTCGAACAGGTATCCACACTTCCCCTGCAGACAGGTCTTTCTGATTAAGTGCTTGGTGATGTCACCAAGCACTTAAATTGCAGTGGCCACTGGAGGCAGCACATACTGAGTTTTTGACTGCTTATTTTTTTGTTATTTGTTTTTTTGTTTTTAAGCACAAAGCCATAAGTAGTTTGCACTAAAGTAAGCCAAAAAATGTCTATGAACATTAGTCAAAAACAGTATCCAGATGAAACCCTTTTCTACCTTAGCTTTTTAAAAAAAATCACATTAATTATTTATTTCTTACAATTTACCTGAATAAATACAATTATTAATAAAAAGAGTATCAAATAGGTACCCAGAGTACCTATTTGATACATGGAAACATGCATCATTTTTACTTTACCTGAATGTAAATGCATAGATTAATTTTATTAATTTTATTTATGAGACAGGGACAGTGCACAATCTACATTAGCCTTAACAGGAGAGATGCATTGTGCCAGGTTGTAACACCAGAGCTAATTTCCCCCTGTAGTGCATGTGGTTTTTTTTTTTTTTTGTGTTTTTTTAGGTTTGGGCAGCAACCATTCACGTTCCTATGTCATTAATACAAACCAAATATAGATGTTGTGTATAATGTGAATACAAACATTACCTACCTTTGTCTCCACAGATCTGGGACATGACGCAGGTCGTTGGCTGCAGCTTAGCAACTGGCTTTTCTCCGCGTTGATTGGTCAAGCCTTGACACAGGTCCCGCCCTCTCTCTCCAATCTCATGGACACCCCCCCTCCCCCACCCGCTTCCCCTTTGTACAGCCCCCCTCCCCATCACACGCCTGGTCTCAATCTGAGCAATAGGCAGCAAGCATTCACGTTCCTATGTCAAAACATCACAGAGGGCAGAGGCTAGTATTACTCTGTGGGTGACACATATTTAAAAAAACTATCTCCAAATAGAAAATTCAGAAATGCTAAAAGTTTCTAAAAAAAATATTAGGTCCTTAAGATAATATTAAAGGAGCATTATGTAGTTTTGAGATTCTCTATAAATATACAAAACATGATAAAATACTGGACACAGCAACTTGACAAACCTGATGCGATGTGCAGTAGTTTCATTAGTGGGATGCGCGCTGATTGTGCTGTGATAGCGCTCTGAAGAGGGAGTGACTTAACACAGGGAGCAAAGAGAGGGGAGACTCAATGTGAGGTTCAAATACGAAAGTGAATATAATATTAGTGCATTTTCTCTTTGAACATTCCTTCAAAATGGTATCTAACCAGCGTAGTGAACTAGCTCCTGCCCTCCACCTGATTCTTTGACATTTTAGATTGTAATACATGAACACAACCTTTGCCTCTGTATTCAGTCTTATACAATGACTTTGGCTCTGATATGAACTGACTCTAAGCACAATGATGCGTGTGTGTGCATGTATGTATCATGTATGTACTCGTCTCTCCTATTTGGGAGCGACTCTGTTGATATTAGTGTTTACATAATGTCTATATTTCTTAATAAGCTTCTTTTGGACTGTTTTAAATATCCTTGCACTGTAAACTCAATTGTTACATGAACGCTTCCCTTATACAGGCACATTTCAATACATTTACACTACCAGTCAAAGGTTTGGATACACCATCTCATTTTTTTATGCTACTTTCTACATTTTAGATTGATACTTTGCAATGATAACACGCTGGGGGTGTTCTACATGTATCTCTACAGGTGGAATGTTTAGGAGTTACCATGGTGACACACAATCCACACATTAGTAAACACTGTCAAAAAGTTTAAGATTGTCTGAAAACTCAAGAAAAACAAAATTAAACTACACATTTTCAACAAAAAATGGTGAGTGTGATTAAGGGAAAAAGAGGGACTTGCTTAACTGCACAAATCAGATCACCTGTTGTAGTTTCAACCAAGTCAGTTCTTTCTGGACAGATTGTGCTAAATTAAATTCCATACATACATAATTCCATATATCTTGCTTCATATATTTGATGTCTTCTGTCTGTATCTAAAATGTAGAAAGTTGTAAAAATAAAGAAAAACACATTGAATGAGGGTCAGTCCAAACTTTTGACTGGTAGTATAATTTTCTTTTTGTTTTTGTTTTCGTTGTTCAACTTTAAAGGTACACTATGTAACTTTTCTGGTAGGGATTCCGCCACCAGCTTGACTTCTTAAAGCTGTTACTGCTTTACCTGCAATGTTCCACAGTATGGCATTAAACTTACAGCTGTAATTTAAGCTACCTTTTACCTTTAGTTCAGTAAAGATTGGCAATTGCCTGTCTGAAATCATCATTCAAACGATTCTGGTGAAGGTGTATGGAGTTTTAAAAACACAGTGGAGCACTTCCTGTATTACCCATGACATCACAAAGTGGAACAGAGTCTTTTCTGTTTGAGAGAAGAACTCAACCTAAATATGCAGGATTTGTGTGTTGAACTTGTGTGAATGAAACAAAACACAACTCCAGGTTTGATTTTGATGAAGAAACAACATTATAGCGCAGATCTGAAAATAGTGTAATATGGACCTTTTAAATTGAACAACTGACAAAAATGCTTCTTTTACGAAATATTTAATACACTGATATGTGCTTGTATGTAAAACACTATAGCATTAGTGAAGCCCAGTCAATTCATTTGTAATACCCTTGTATCATTGTTAGCTGTAGTTAGCTTAAATACCCTTCACTATTTTAAATGTATTTTTCACTAGTAGGCCTTAAACCACTCAGGAGTTTTGCATTCAACTCTGCTTTAAAATACTAACCCCTTGTTTGCTAAATAAGGATCATAGTATTAGTTATAGTAATGGTAATAGTAATAGTAATAGTATAGAACATTCAGTACAAATGCTAGACAATCAGATTGAGAAGAATACATCTAAGTCTATATATGTTACAAAATGGAAACTAACTAGCACTAACCAAGGACTAATCCAGAACTAAACCAGGTCCAACGCAGGAATAAACAACTAATGAAGCCTTAAAGAAGACATATTATGCTTTTGTCTGCTATATAGTTATAATCTATGGCACCCGTGCATCATTATGTTACGTTTTAGATCAAAATTGTGATTAAAAATTTCTGAAATGACTTGATAATGAAACAAGTCGAGTGACGTCTTGAAAACAGGAGAATAAATATTACTCAAACATGCATGAATCACTCTAAATATAATTTTGAGGGTAAATGAGAAGGGGAACAACTATCACATGATTTTGATATTGATTTTGCACAATATGTCTCCTTTAAATGTAATAACAACTAAGTACGTTCTTTCTCTTTTCCATAATTTACCTAGTTTTCCTCATTTTGTCCAGATTTGGCAACTTTTTGTGGTTAGTTTAGTTGTTATAAGTGAGTTATGTCCTTCTGATATGGTACTTGTTTTGTCTGATAAAATTGGCTTGTAAAAATGTGCTCAGATTTTTGACTGTTGAAATGTTCAGAAGGCCTTGGCATTGGTTAACTAGTTAAATTATGTTTTATTTATGTACAGTACTGTGCAAAAATCATATCTTTCTTTCTGTCTTTTCCAATTCTTTCTTCAAAACTTTCTCCTGTACAATTCTAAATGTATCCATGGGTTTGAGAACGATAAAAAAAATGTGGACAGTAGCCGTAGAGCTGGTCATTATTTGAATGCTGGATTTAAGATATGCAAAATTACACAATGAAAAGTACTGTATAAGAAAAAAAACTGCAAGCATAAGAAAGAAACAAAGGTATACTTTACAATGCTGTTTCTACTTTCTCCTTTGTAATTTTACA
Source organism: Taenioides sp. WSHXM2023 (assembly GCA_029959045.1). NCBI lineage: Eukaryota > Metazoa > Chordata > Actinopteri > Gobiiformes > Gobiidae > Taenioides > Taenioides sp. WSHXM2023. The sequence goes on from CM057093.1 coordinate 23,037,837, forward strand.
GTCCATTGGTGCAATAGCCTGCTTTAAAGTGGAACTAAACACTAAATACACTTTTTTTTTAACTTTCAAGTACTATGTGACATCATGCAGAACCGCCCTGATTACAGTCAGCTGTTTCTGATTACAAACACCTATCGGTTTGACCAATCACACTGTTTTTATAACCTCAGACCTCGCCCCTTCTCGTTTAGCCCTCCAGGTACTGTCACACTTTAACTTTACAGTTAAATCTTAAATTTTGCTTAGAAATTGTTCATTTTTGCACAGTACTGTATATTTGCTACTACATTTTCATCCACCGCATATTGAAATTTAAAATCTATACCACTGCACTGAATTGCACAGGTATGTTCGGTCTTTTTTGCTCTGGCTTAAATAATGTGTCTAAGTTCCTTTTCTCAAACTTGAATTAATGGTCAGATTCAATGTAGCTTCTTTGTAATTATCATGAACTAATGTTCTGCTTTTTTGTAGTTTAATTTCAGTTTGTGACCATGTAGTGTAAATTTAAATGTAGTAAATGCTTTTCATTGTAATCAAGGCTCCGAAAATGAAATCTTAATCTCACTACATTTGAATAAAACGTTTTTTGTTAAGAAAATTGTGGTTTTCACATGGCCATAATGCTGCTTAACTTTTGAGAATTTATTTTGCTTTAAATCTATTCTTAATTCTAATTGCAATATTTGTCAGAAAAATTGCAGTTACATAATTTTCCCCAAATTGTTCAGCCTAATTATGGAGTTTTGCAGTAGCGCCCCCTTAAGAGAAAAGTTGAAATAACAATAATAAGTTTAGTTGCCTGGCAAATCCAGAATGATTATCACACATTTTTTATGCAGATGCATATCAGTCTGGTCTCCACTCCTTTTGTGTCTCAAACCTGAACCAAACATGATCGTCCAGTCGCATTTGTTTATCAGATTTTAGTGACACATGTGAATCAAAGGAGCTCATTGGTCCTCTATAATTTTGGACAAAATCAATTTTAGTGCTTCTCATTCATTCTGCAGAAATCTGCAGTGTTTTTCAGTCCCCTGCGCTATTTTCTATATCTTTTTTCAGCCTAAACAGACAGACTATGCATGTCCCTGACTAATTCACTTGTCAATCATGCCCTTCTGAACTCGGGGAGATTCAGCAGTGACCAGACTCGGTATTGGAGAAGTGTGTATTCCAAATCCCAGGCGAACAGTTTAGTTCATGTCTATGGCCTAATTGGGTTCTTCTGTCTCACTGAGCTACTGTGACAGATGTACAAAGTGATAAAGACTAAAGACGGTCCCAAAGAGATCCAGGACACTGCAGACGTTATTTTCCATCATCATTCATTTATTGATCATTTTGGAAACAATTTATAACAACAACACTATTTACACCACACAAAGACTTAAAGGTGCACTATGTAACTTTTCTGGAGGAGGGTCTTACTCCAGCTTGTCGCCATAGAGATGCATTGCTTTGTCTGAAATTTTAGTAGTATAACATTAAACCTATCTCCATAGAGGCAAGGAGGCGACAGCATTCAGGCAGCATTACAGGTCAGATCTGTGGAGACACGTCACCGCTCTCAGTGAGAATGCATGTTTCTCATGGTATTTTGGAGATGTAAAACGCCAGTAAGATGTACATGTAAAATCAGATTTAGTGCCGTGCTGTGGAAGTGTCCAGCCACAGCAATAGCATTTTCATGGAGACAAGGAGGTGACAACCTCCCACCAGAAAAGTTACATAGTGCCTTTAAGAATGATCACAGACCTTGTTACTATCAGATATTTAATTTGGAAAACAAAAAATGTGGAAAAACTGTATGTATAACTCTTAAAAAAACAGGTCTAATGGATCATATTTTGATGCGTAAAATTACCAAATTTTTTATTTCTTCTTTATTTCTTAATGTGAGTTTTCCCATTATAAATATTTGTATCTTTCTTTCTTCTACTTTTGTGTTTTGGCCTAAGTTTTTCATGAATGTAAGCTAAATATGTGTCCAGCTTTCACACTTCCTATTGTACAAAAATAAATGATTTTAAACTACGTTATTTACTGATTACTGCAAATAGAGAACACCCACAAAAACTGCACTAAACCAGGGCTAACTTAGGTCTAAACCAGGACTATTGATCACTCCAAATACAACTTTGAGAGGATAAATGAGAAGGGCAATAATTATAACATGGTTAAAAACTGGAAAAGGTCAATTTTGAATGTGGATATTTTCTGTCATTGTATAAAAGAAACGCTGAACAATTTATTCTTAATATGTTTTTATTGAAGCTCATATTCAGATAAACTCTGGTCAGTACAAAGTTGAAAAACGCCTGCACATTGAATTGTAATATATTGTTTTATTTCATATGTTGAGGGACCCCAAACACAATTGCCTTTCTGAGATAAAGTTATCTAATGCAACTTAAAAAAAAAATAAAAAATACACACATCGTTTGAACATACACAGTAAAAGCTTTAGTATTCGGAGCAATACAAGACTTAATATTTGAGACATTTGAGTGACTTTGGTCGAAACAGATTTCCCATCAGTTTGACAGCAAAATAAAGCCACAACAACAGGCCCAGTACAAAAGCACAGTTAATTTAAAAGGAGAAGCAGATTCTCTTGTATATTCAAAGTTGAAATAAAATAAATTTAAAATAAATCAAGTATCAAGTATTATTGTGCAATCAAATAATTAACTCACAAGTAGTATTCCTAATATATACACTTAAAATATATGTTATTTAAGTGTTAGTAACTAAAATAAATGTAAAAAAAAAAAAGTATGCCATAATTCACATAAAAATTAAATTATTATTATTTAAATACATGTTATAAATACAAATATGCTTAATAATAGCATACATTGTAGGTTCCTTAACATTAAAAAAAAAAAAAAAAAAAAAAAACAGTAACAGGACAATCTGCTGTGATTTAAAAAATGAAAATGATGCCACATTGTTGACGAAAGACAGTTGTTGCTAAATGTTTGTTAGATACATTTGTGTGATTTTGAATATTATGAATCATGGGTAAAAGAGGGACGAGCAGAACCAGAGCTGAGACGAGGACTAAACTCATTTAACAACAGTGCTACCAGCTTTAGTTATGCCTTTAATGTCATTTAATAATGGTACTTCCCAATGGTACTTCCCTGCACTGTCCTGAAGGCCATCATCACATGTGCAGCTGTGTCAGTTTAAAGAGGGAGTATTACACTTCTGTGGGGTTTTACATTACATATTTAGAGCACCATGTTACCTTTTATTGTTTTGAAAACAACGTATTAACATGTTTAGTAAGTTTCAGTTTCGTTTTTGATGCTCTGAGTCCACTCTAGGACTTGCGGGTAGAGCTTTGGACAGGCTCATACTGCTAAAAATAAGAAGGGTTCGAATAGGGATGGGGAGAGATTGCTAAATTACTTAAACATGCATGCGTAGGTGACATATAAAACCACTTGAGGCATGTTTTTGATGAGGGAACAATGCTATAACTTGGTAGAAAGCACTACATTTTGCATAATACCCCCTCTTTAAGTCTCTGTGTCTCAGTGCGGCTGGAAGGTTTTGGCCATGTCATCGAGCAGAGCCACCAGCTTCTGCTCCTCCAGAGGAGAGCTGTGAGTCCAGGCCAGGGGCAGGTGGGCGGGCACCATCGCACGGTCTGTCAATCAAAGACGGGGTTTAAAGTGGACCAAACACCTAAAGGCCACCTACAACCACAGTCCATGGTGAATAGAGTGAGAGTGAGTGTGAGTAGATGGGAGTCTGATCACTGGTGAATCTCCCTCAGATGGGCATGATGGTGCATTAGCCAATCAGGAACAAATCAAAAATATCAAAACAAATATGGTTGCTGCTAGGGGACTGAAAACATTGCAGATTTCTTTAGAATCAATGAGTGAAGCACAAAGCCCTGTTAATCTAAGGTGAGGTGAGAAAAATGCAATTTTATGCGTCACTGAAATAAACAAATCTGATCGATCGTTTTCTGGCTCAAGACCCATTGGACCAGGCTGATATTTGTCTGAATAAAAACTATAGATACAATACTGGACTTAGCAGGCAAACATTATTATATGACATTTTTGCACGCAGAATCCCTGAAAAGATTATTTTTATGTCACATTATCCACATAGGCTATTTATGATGTATTAGGACTGTCTGTTGAAATGTGTTGCATGTTAAATGTACACAATAATATAAACCCTGTGTGTAGTACCTTGGTAGAATCGTCCGCTGGGGTTCTTGGCTGCTGCTTCAGACACAGCGAGCCACAGCACAGTGTCAGCCCCCTGCTCTGGGCTCCTCAGGCTGCTCCTCATCGAGCGGTGGAAGTCTGGCATCGCGTTGGCCACAACTGCAAAAGTAACACACAAAACCCAGACTAAGATCAACATATATAATGGCCTATATATATTTTATTCCTATATATATTATATTTTGCTCACTGACAATAACAATAAAACTGATTCTGATTTTGAAATTGACTTTCAATCCTTTTATGTGATTGGATAATTTAGCAGGGTGATGGCATTTGCAACTTATTATCAATATTCACTATTTGTGGATTTTTCTTTAGAATATTTCTCATGAAAATACTGTGTAATCAGAGGAATACTGGCTCCCGCTCCTATTTCAGAGAGGGAAATCAGTAACCTTGCACAGCAACATGGATTCTAGTGGTATGGCATTACTGAGTTCATAAACTCATGAGAATCCATCTTGGTGTGCACCTGCTGGTGTGATAGTGCGCAGCGACCAATCACAGAGCACCCAAACCAACCAAAATGGCGATGTCGACAGATGAACTTCAGCATAATTTAGCAAAAATACAGACTATTTTGTTTGTGAACATAGTACAGAAGGTAAGCGCTTTTTGCATTTGTGGACAGGGAAGATGTCTGTGCTTTTCTTTCAACTGGATTTAATTAAAGTTAGATTTTTTTGGGCTTGTTCCTCTGTTGTGACCCTTCGACCAATCAGATTCAAATATTAGTCATAATGTTCTGCCTTTTCTTGATCATCTTCAGCAAATGCCGTTCCAGGCTGATGATGTGTATAATTCACTTCAGAGTGCAGTGTGTTCTGTAGTTACTTGGCGTGTCGACCCAGCCCGGGTGCATCACAGAGAAGTGGATGTTTGGATGAGCTTTGGCCCACTGCTCCGTCAGGACCACCTGCTGCCTCTGGAAAACAGCAGCACACTTTTACTATGGGACAAGAATGGAACAGAATGTATATTTTAAAAGTCAGTATGATTCATTTTGGGTTGGATACAGAGTGTTAAAATGCACTTTATTAAGCTTTTATTTATTTGAGACATTGTGGTAACTGCATGAATAACCCTTTTTTTTTCTTTTTTACAAAGTTACAATTAATGTTGCTATTCTCTTCCAATTGTATGACTCACAAGCCTCTCATGGAAAGGAAAGGAAAAAACAATTACATTTAAAAAAATTAAAAACAAAGAGAGCTGATTTTGTGCATTAGCCAACAGTTTTCCAGTTAGTCGCTCTCACCTTTTAGTTGAAAATCAAACACATTTAACAAACATTCTTCCCTTTTTATATTTTTCTTTTTAACTTAGATCCACAAATGTTGAACTTTATCATTATCTGTTAGGGAGCTGTCTCTACAAACTTCTCTTCTGTCTTCTGTCAAATCTTTTATCTTAAAGTCCTTTGAACTGACATCGCCACCACATTGTTAGTTTTTGTTTCATACGTCCAGTAATTACAGCGATATTAATTATAAAGCTCAGTTTAAAGTGGAACTCAACATGAAATCAACTTTTTTTGGCTAATAAATTGTGTATACAGTATTTGAATAACATTGTCTGCTGTTCCCGGTCCTTTTTTGGACACATTTTAGTGGAAACTAGGTAAATTTGCAGCTTTGTGTTGAAAAATGTATGAAGATGGGTGTACTAATCACAACTTAATCTGGGTTGAGAGTGCCCAAACCTGCATATACAGACCGTCTCTAAAAATTAAAATATCATGCAAAAGGTCAATATTTTTTCATGATATAAAAACAAAAAGGAAGTGAAAGCTTCAGGGTATCTTAGTACAAGTCCACAACAGGTATCCAACAGGTGCTCCTCAAGGACGAGGCTCAAAAGCAACAAAAACAGATAGTAAAGATGACCAAGCCCGTAATGTAAAAACTTACTGTGATGAAGTAAAAAGCAGTCAAAAAGTCTGAGGTACTCTGTTGGAATTAGAATAAAAGTCCTTTAATAGTCCTTTAATAGTTACAAGGGATAAGGCTTGTCCCCATCACAGTAAGTTTTTACATTACAGGCTTGGTCTTGATCTTGATCTTTACTATATGTTATTTTTTCATGATATTCAATTTTTTTGAGATGGTCTATAGAATTCACATGTAGGTTTTCCTCATTCTCAGTATATGGACAGCATGTACTGTAGCAGCAGAGGGACTGACCTGATCAGAGAGAGGCATTTTAGATTTAAACCAACTGGATTTCAGCATTGAAACTGGCAACCCAAATGAGAGACCATTCTGCATTCTGATTAGATAATCATCAACCAAAAACACAGAAAGCTATATTTAATTGAACATGTTTATCTCTTATCTGGAAACACAAGATAAGTTGATCAAATTTAAAATCAAAATATTTATATCGTTCCTTTAAATGGCCATATATTACACTATTTTCTGATCTCTGTTATAATGTTGTTTCCTCATTAAAACCATACCAGGAATTGCATTTTGTTTTATTCGCACGTTTAACACACAAATCCTGCAATCAAATAGAAAACACTCTGGTCTACCTTGTGATGTCCTGTGGTAATACAGGAAGTGCTCTACTGTGTTTTTAAACACCTATACTAGAATCATTTGGATAATTTCAGCCCTGGATTTGCCAGCCTCTGCTGAAGAAAAGGTAAAAGGTAGTTGTTAACTTGAAAACTTGAAAAAAGCTTCATGACATCACAAGGTGGACTGGAGCATTTTGAGCTCTGAAGATTTCAACACAAACATGTGAATGAAACAAAACACAACTTTAGGTATGTTTTCGGGGAGGTTATAACATGTATTATAACATGGCTCAAAGATCACAAGTCAATTCAGACCTTTAATAAGTAATGATTTTGAGTTGGTATGGTCGTACCTTGTGCTGGGCGAAGACCATGGTGCCGTCATAGCGCCCCCTGTCGGACTGGAGGTTTCCTATCCTCAGCTTCTGCACCAGCATCCCCCCAGAGGACACAGTGATCTGAAAACAAAATCCAAAATCCAATGTCAACAGTTTAAAAGAATCCATTACAAACTATCTCCAGATGAGAACAGTGTATTGTTGTTCATTTTTCATTTCATTCAGTTACATTTTGATTTAGCAAGATTTGTGTCAGATGCCCTTTCTCTTGTATCCAAAAAATGACTTCTGGATGGTAGTAGAGACTTCAAATTTCATATGTCCAGATGTCTACCTTTGAAAGCTTCTACTTTGAACTACTCCTGAACGAATGAGAGATTACACTGACTAGTTTTGCTCAAAGACACAACAACATTAAGCCTTGGAAAATTGTATTGTAATGGCCACCTCTCCCAGGGAACTTCTTGCTGTGAGTCGAGTGTGCTATAGGTAGGGTGATGTGTGTAGCAGTGTCTCACCACTCTGGGATCTGCACTCTTTTCTATCAGAGGGATGAGGCACTTGGTGAGGATGTAGACCCCTGGTGGAGGAAGAGAGATTTACCACAAATGAGATTGACCATGGCCCTTTTCAAAGTTTTCCTTCACACTAATCCTTATTTTGTGCTTTCCCAAAAACAAGCAGCCACGTTAAAAGGTGCTATATTATTCAAAACTGACACCTTTAAGACATGCTCAAAATGCTCCGTTCTACCTTGTGATGTAATGAAATGGTAGTTTTCAAGTTAACAGCTCCTTTTACCTTTAGTTCAGTAGAGTTTGGCTATTCCAGGACTGAAATGATCCAGATTATTCAAGTGATGGTGTATGGACTTTAAAAACACAATGGAGCACTTCTTGCATTACCACATGACAACATGGAACTTTCTGTTTGAGAGAAGAACTCAGCCTAAATATGCAGGGTTTGTGTGTTAAACATGTGTAAATGAAACAAAACACATATGTTTGTGATGAGGAAACAACATTATAACATAGATCAGTAAATGGCATGATATGGGCCCTTTAAGTGCTGTTCCAAACAGACGAGCAGGGAGGAGAAGTCGCTGAGTTAACAGGTGCATAACAGCAGAGAGCAGCCCGACGTACAAAACACACCACAGGAGATTAGTTCTATTTTATTTAGAAGTGTGAACGTCTTAATTTAGACATTTAAGACTGCATCACATACATTTACATATGAAAAGGAAAGCAGCGCTGAGATCAGCGTTCAGATTTTGGTCCTTGTTCACATTATGGTTGCTAGGTAACATACCTCTGCGTTTGTCATATCTGCTACCCGTGTTCAACCTGGAGGTAAAATTATAAACTTCACCAAAATGAAAAAAAACAAAAACAGAAAAGACTAAGCAATATTTTTTAATTAAATCTTAAATATAATGATGTTAACTATGTTTTATAGAAATGCGTAGTCTAACCTCTCAAATGCACTCGAAAGGTGCACTGCACAACCTTTTTGGTGGAGAGTCCGCTACCTACTTGTCTCCATGGAGTTGTTATTGCTTTCCCTGGAATGTTCCATGGTGTGACATTAAACATATCCATCTAGAATTTATTCATTATGGGTGTTTCTATTGCCCAAATAATACAATAATTCCTTCTGTGAAAAGGGCGACTCTCAACAGATCTGAATTGTAATGTACATGGAGCTGTAACCGCTTGTCTCCCTTGTGATAATCTGTACTGTGGAAATTGTAGACACAGCAGTAACATTTCCATGGAGACAAACAGGTAGTGGACCCCCCACCATGTCACTTGAACACAAATGAACTACCAATTACTTAAAAAAAAAAGTGTGCTGTCAAAGATTAATAGAAGAGTTATTATCACATATTAGTCATGTTTTTGTGATTCATGTTTTAAATCCACTGCTGATTATGAGAGTGGCTTTTGTGAGGCAGAACCAGCGTCACATAACAGAAGTTAATTAAATGTTCTTTCTATTTAATTTTCATAATTGTTTGCAGCAATAACTTGAATTACTATTCAAATCAAATTAAGACTACAGCCCTGGTTTAACAGAATAAAAATACATTACATTTTCATATTTTTCTCATTAATAGTGGACGGGCTGACCATGTTTACATTGTCTGATTTCTAGAGTTATGAGATTATTAAACATCTGATATGTGTAATCTGATTTCTTTATGATTGTCCTGACCAATGCAGGTTTTAACAAAGAAAATTATGCAAAATAGGCCAAACTAATGATGCAAAGACACAATTTAAGAGAAAATGTTATTTCAAAATGTACTTTGTCTAACAACAGTTAATCTAAAAATCCATTGATTAAATGGCTGTACCCAATTTCTTTCACGTTATTAAGTAAAATCAGATTTATTGTAAAAGCAGCTCTGTGTGCTTTATTCTCGATATATGAAAGTGCTAATGTTTGTCAGCTTTATCGTCACAGTAAACTCTGCTCTGGCCTCTGAAAGTTGTGAAAAACTAATCACAGTGAATAATTAGGATGCTCAGAATGCATGAGGAAAGTGAGTAATAACTATGGGCCACTGCAAACTGTTTAAAGTGAACTTCTTTAACTGTCTCCAGACAGATCTAATTATTGGGTTATCTGATTACTCTAGTTATCTGATTATTCTAGTATTTAGATTTGTAATGGGTTATCTGATTATTCTAGTTATTTGATTTGTAATGAGTTATCTGATTTGTACTGCATTATTTGATTATTCTAGTTATCCGAATTATCTAGTTATCCGATTTGTATTGGGTTATCTGATTTCTCTAGTTATCTGATTATTCTAGTTATCTGATTTGTACTGGGTTATCTGATTACTCTAGTTATCTGATTATTCTAGTATTTAGATTTGTAATGGGTTATCTGATTACTCTAGTTATCTGATTATTCTAGTATTTAGATTTGTAATGGGTTATCTGATTACTCTAGTTATCTGATTATTCTAGCTATCTGATTTGTACTGGGTTATCTGATTATTCTAGTAATTTAATTTGTAATGAGTTATCTGATTTGTACTGCGTTAGTTGAATATTCTAGTTATCCGATTTGTATTGGGTTATCAGATTTTGTCTAGTTATCCGATTATTCTAGTCATCCAATTTGTATTGGGTTATCTGATTTCTCTAGTTATCTGACTTGTAATGGGTTATCTGATTACTCTAGTTATCCGACCATTTTAATATGCCCAGTGACTTACCCAGGACGTTGGTGGCGAAGCTCTTCTCCAGCCCCTCTGCGTTCACTTCCCTCTGACTCATAATGGCGCCGGCGTTGTTGATCTGTGCATTTAAATGAGAAAGTCAAACATGAATCATATGGAACTAGAAAGTACACTGTAGGAAGGGTGGGATATTTGGGCCAAAAAACAGTTTCTATTTTTGATCTTCGACAGAGATTTTTTTTCTTCATATTTTCTTCATATTTTTCATCATATTTTAAAGTTAAAGTTGGTTAAGTTTAATTCAAGTTGCTGTACTTGATTTTTACCATCTTAAAAATGTGAAAAACATAACTAGTTCGTTTTAAACAGTTTGCAGTGGTGCAAAGTTATTCCTCACTTACCTTATGCATTCAAAGCATGCTAATTATTTACCATGATGAGTTTATAAGCAGTTTTCATGAAATTCAGAGAGCAGAATGGACAACAACTATGATTACAGACACATTTTGCTCAAATACATGGGAAAAAATCATCAGCCTTTAGGGTGAACTATTCCGGGTCCTCCACCTGTATGTCTTCTGCATGGAGATGTTACAGCTTGGCCTGAAATGTTCCGCTGTATGACATATATCTGTATTCTCCATACAGATATATGTCATACAGCGGAACAGCTGATGCCACTAGGCTAAGTTACAGATCAGATCTATGGGTAGGTGGCCCGGCTCACAGTAAGGATCCTTGTTTTTCAAGATATCTTTCTAGCAAGAAAAACACCCATAAATGTATGGAAGTAAGATAGGTATGTTTAATGTAATATTGTGGAACATTCCGTTCCCACCCATAAAATCTCCATGGAAACAAGCAGGTGGTGGATCCCCTACCAGAAAAATTACATAGTTCATCTTTGACATAATTATATTTAAGATTTTGCGAAAGATCTTGATTAGGTTTCCCAAGTTTAACAATTTTGGTGAAGTTTATGATTTCACTTCCGGACAGCAAATGTGACATAAGTAGTAATCCCATGGCTGTTACCTAGCAACCATAATGTTAGCAACAAGAGCCAAAACTCATCTAAAACAGAACAATAATGATAATAATGAATGTAATGATTTTACCAGGACGTTGAGCGTCTTGTATTTCCTTTTGAAGCCCTCCGCAAACTCCCATACTTTCTTAGTCTCGGACAGATCCAGGATGTGCACGTAGATCTCCTGCAAACCAAGATCACAGAGTGTACAAAATTATTATTTTAAAATTAAATTTAATTAAATGTATTTTTTGTTTTTCTGTATAGTAGTGTTATATAGCACTTTTCCAGATGGTTTATTCTTGTTCTTACTTTGTTTCCAGTTTCCTTCACTATGTCGGCTCGGGCCTCCTCAGCCTTGTCCTTGTTTCTGCAGACCATGTGCACCGTGCCTCCTGTATGTGTTAAGAGTTAATGTAGCGTTAGCATGTCTCACCCCTTTTAGCATTAGCATGTCTCACCTCTCTTAGCGATACCCATTGCAGTAGCCTTCCCAATGCCGCTGTTGGCTCCGGTGATCATGAACACGCGTCCAGCCAGAGACACCTCCAGGTCCTTCTCCACGAAACGCTTCGATGCAGTCAGGAACGGACTTCTGCAACATATGAGCTCTGTGTTTGTGAAAAAGAATCTCCCCCCTGGGACAATAGAAGTCTAAAGTCTAAAAGTGTAAGCTGCTTTGGCATCTCATGTTTTAATGACCATGGAAGGAGAAGGAATTAACCCGGGGGAACAAAACTAGGGCTTACTAGTTAAGAAACATGCCCTGACATTTAATATAAGCACACAATTTTACATCAAAAATGCTTAGAACAAGTCTGCTAATAATTTATGGACTTAAAAATCTGCTCAGGGTTTCTACCTGTGACACAACAATCCTGGGAAAATTAAAACCAAATATTTATTGACAGCTCAGGGTGATTGGACTTTCACAAGATTCGTCAAACAAGCACGAATGAAGCAATATACAACACCAGGTACGTTTTAGATGAGGGAACAATGTTATAACATTGCTAAAAGCTCAATTTTAAAAGTAAATTTTCCATAATATAAATAAAAAACACAAAAGCTATATGCACTGAACACTGTACGGATACAATGGAGAGGTCAGTGTGATAACAGCCCTGTGTAAGCCACTTCAGACTGCCCTATTGTCCTGGTGCTGTTGTGGCCGTCAGAAGAGGGAGGGGCATTTAGGCCTGGGCACGGGGTAGAAGAGGGGTAAAAGAACGCTCTGTGCACTGGTGTCAAGCTGAAACCCATTAGCTTGGGTCAGAGGGGGTCAGAGGAGGTCAGGGAGAGAGGAGATGGACACTAGACAAAGGGACAATCACCAAATCTCACCACATGAACAGGGCGATTGGGGATACACAGTCTGAATAGTTTTAATAATAGATTAGACAATTAGAAAATCAAAGAAATTGTACAATTTTAAGATTATTCACCACTACTGACACTAGGGGTAGGTAGTGTTGTCACAATACAAAAATTTTACACTCGATTTCAATACTAAGGAATCATGGAAGTATAATAGATCCATGTAAGGAATTGATTCAATACTCAATACCAGTTCTGATACTACAACGATCATAAAAAGCACTCTTTCTTAACTCTTTCTTAGTATAATAGATTATGATTTTCAACATTAAATAATAGTACTTTCTTTTATATTACCATGTGGTCGTATTTCTGTGTAATCCCTCAGTTGTTCAGGTAGGTTCCATGGTGGTCCATGAGCGTATACTAGTCTATGTGCTCTTATACTTGTTGATAAAGCTCATACTAAGATCATTCTAAACATACTGTATTCAGGAAAGGTTCATTTCTGTCCTGTGAATGTGACTTTTTAGTATCGATATGTTCTCAAATATCTAGTTTCGATACTAGTTTTAGAATTGATTAGTATCTGATTTTCGATACTTTTGACAAACCTAGGGCAGGTGATAAAATGGCCTTATTAATTTCCTGAACATTATAAATACAATGCCATTTAACACAACTATAGTCAAATGTCATCCTCCAAAGTCTGAATTCTGCTCCAAACCACATACTTTTACTGACAAAGTTAAGGTATACTTTACTGTCCTGTGTGGGGAAATGTGTCCTCTGAATTTGGCCCATCCTTCAGTGCTTCTGGGCACAAGATCTCAAGATCTGGAGATGGTCTTGGTCAGGACTACCTTAGCTGAAGGATTTCACCTATTGTACTTGTTTTGGGTTGATGGGGAAACCAGAGTGCCTGGAGGAAACCCATCCAGGCACAGGGAGAAACATACAAACCCCACGCAGAAAGACCTGGGCGACCCGGGAGTCAAACCCAGAACCTTCTCGCTGTGAGGCAAACGACATAACCACTCAGAAACCATGTTGCTAACACAGTATTCAAATGAAATCAGGCAGTTTGGCCAGTTCAGCTGCTGTGAGTCATGACTGAAAGAACATGTCACATATAATCAGTTCAAAAGATTTGCATCTATTTGGTTTATAGTGCAGGAGCTCAGTCACCTGCGAGGAGCTCAGAGTAGAGTCGCTGCTCCTCCACAGAGCTGCAGTGATGATCTGATCCAGCTTCCTTAACAGTTTGAACATTGAGCAGAATATCATATTGTTGCATCACACCCAAATCAAGTGATGACAGAGACTGAAAATGAATAGATTTTTCCTCTTGCAGAGTCTTTAGTATAGGTTTAGAGGTAAGCTTGGTTAGCAGACTTTACTCACTGTACATTCATTTTACTCTCATTTTATTAAAGGAGAAATATTATCTTTTTTAGAGTCGTAAGCTAATAGATAATTATTTTACATTCAGTTCCTTGTAAATCTCAATGTTGATCTGAAACAGCTTAATAAAACACGAAATAGGTCCACTGACTTCCTGTTCAAAACTGCAGAACTGATAAGTCTTGTTTCATTGTGGTATTTTCTTTTTTTTTTTTTTTTTTTTTTTTGTTCTTTTTTTTGGACAATAGCAAGTAAACACAGAGCAGTGGGTGGAGGAGTGAAGACAGATTTTCATGCATGCATCAAAATAGTAAGATGCATGATGATGGAGCACTATTACAACATGGTTAAAAGCTCACAGAAATCAGTTATGTCCCCATCAAAGGTCTTTCCATTGACATGATAACTGTAGACATCTTTTAAATATTTAATTTCTTGGGACTAATTCTTACTTGGTGAACTCGGTGAGCCCCTTGACGAACCAGGCGAAGTTGCGGTACAGAGACATGATGCTGCGGGGTGATGGCGCTCTGTCTGCGGCTGTAGCGGTCCGAGTCTCTGGTCTTTGGCTCCGGTGTGCCCTCGGTCCCTCTCCCGCTGTCTCTCCCCTTTGTAGCCTGCCCTGACCCGACGTGCGCACGGACGCTCCATGACCCGGGGGAGCGAGTTGGAGGGTCACGTGAGGACAAGGGCCGGGCAGATCCATCAGCCTGTAGAACATGTTGTTGGCTTCATTTCAGGTGCAGTTCTTTCGCAGCCAGTTACTGTTACTCATTATATTGACAGTGGACCTCGGTTAGGCCATTTGGCTTCTGTTTCACCGGCCTATATTATCACTCAAACGTTGGTTCGTTGGTGCTTGAGATAGTTTGTGATTGTTATAATAATTTAAAGGTCCACTCACTGTGTAACTTTTCTAGAGGATCCATCACTTGCTTGACTCCATGTTGTTTTTCCTAAAATGTTATACAGTATGGCATTTAATTAGCTATCTCCATGGAGCCAAGCAGCCCACATCACTAGGCCAAGTTACAGGTCAGATCTGTAATAACAATGCTTGTTTTTGCGGTAGTTTTGTGAAATTAAAACATCTGTAATAAATACAAGATACATTTGTTTAATGCCATTCTGTGGAACATCTCAGTCAAAGCAATAGCATCACCTTTAATGTTCATTCAATACTTCTATTTTATGAGCTCATTCACTGTTTACGAGTAGCTTTGTTTGACAATTAACTTCAGCATATTGTAGGCTACAGTCTGCAAGTCATTGTGGCAACTCAAAATTGAGTTCTTCTTGGTGGTTTTCAGATTTTAGAATGTGATGATGTCTTCTACTTTGCCACGAAATATCCAAAAGGTAAATTCACAAATGTTGAGCCTGATCATTTCTAATAGTGACTAGACCCTAGAACTCACTGTATTACAACACAAATCTGCATTTTAACAATATTCATTTTAGTCTTCTGTATTAAATATTACTGGCCCATATAACGCTGTAATGCCATCTGAAAACCAGCAATAAGCTAATATCTTCCAACGTCATAGAATAAAAATACTAAATAAATAAAAGTATTTATTAATTTTACACTGTGGGAGGCTCTATCATTCACTCTTGGACCGTCTTCCGTGTTCTCTCCCTTTGAGCACAGCCTCCTCAGTCTCCATCTGTGCGCTCTCCGTTACGCACGGCCTTTTTTCCACTTCCACCAATGAGCGTAGGGGCGGCAGAGCGTCGAGAGGTGCGGCAGGAGGGGCGGCAGAGCGTCAAGAGGTGCGGTAGAGCGGCAGGAGGGGCGGCAGAGCGTCAAGAAGGGCGGCAAAGCGTCAGCAGCGGCAGGGCGCGACAGAGTGGACGGCAGACGGAGCGGTGTGCATAGGTTTATGGAAAGATCAACAATGTCGCTCCATCCTCGACATGTTTAGGAGGGCTTCACCTGGCCGTAGAAACGCACAGGTGGTCAGTTGTCGCTGGTTAAACTAGAAGGTTTTGAACTCGGATGAACTTTTACGGAGTGCTCTTCCAAAATGGTGAGTAGAAAGACGCACCGAGTATTATGCTGTTAATTATTACGTGTTATAACTGCATTTGCCCTAAAATACCATGGACTATGTTATCTCAGTAGCCTATACAGGAGTTTACAAGATTCAGCTTTTACGCACGTCGTAATTTTCTATCTTGTCTTTCTTGTAGTGCAGTAGTAGGCTATTATAAGAACATTTGCCCTAGTACCGTACGTTATCTAAATAGCCTTTTAAAGGAATGTCTACGGTGCTTAGAACTTTTTCATTAGTAGTACAGACTTCCTCGTTCAAAGTCCTATGCGAGGGGACTGATAGACAATCATGGCTGTAAATTATAGCATCAGATAACGTGTCTTACTTATGTTCACATAGGAAATGTTTTTTTTAATGTAGTTGTAGTTTTTTTTCCTGAAGTCCATGATTACCTTGGCAAATTCATGCAAATACCTGCGTCCTCCTGTTGGCCGTTTGGTTGCAGGTGGACTACATGTACTAAATAGGTTTCTAAGCCCTGATTTAGTTCTGCTTTAGTCCTGTTGTATTTGTGTTTTTTTTTTTTTTTTTTTTGTAGAATTGAACTAGAATTCAACCAGAACTAAATCAGACACACTCAGATTTATACATGCAGGGCTAAACCAGGATTAAATTAAACTAAATCAGGACTAAACCTACACCAGGATTAAATGAGGACTAAATCGGGACTAAGCCAAGCCTAAAAAGGTTTAAACCGGGACTAAAGGGCTACACCAAAACTAAACTATGACTACACAAAGATGAAATCAGGACTAAAGCAGGCCTAACCAGGTCTGAACCAGGAACACACAAGAATTAAATAAGGGCTAAATCTGGATTAAATCAAGTGACTACTCCAGGTCTAAACTGGATTAAACCAGAATTATATGAAGTCTAAACCAAGATTTAACTAAGACTACAGTGGGACTACACCTGGACTAAATCAGGTTTAAAGCAGAAAAAAACAGGTCTAAACCAGGTCTACCCCAGGCCCACACATGCTCTTTGGGTCTTCACTTCAGGTTAAATGATTTATTGCAGTTGAACAGTGATTGCAGGCTGTATATTGTGACATTGTTGACTTACTTTATTGTTGTTAGAGATAAAACCGCTCTGTTTTTCTTGGTGCATCGTTAACCAATGAACCAGGCGTGTCCATGTTTGAACAGGGATAAAAAAAAGGTTAAAGTAGCTCAAAGGAATGTCAGGGATGTGTCTAATTACTGGAGCATCTGAAACAAGGGGATATTGTGCAAAAGTGCATGTGTTATTTATTTGTGTCTAAAATTCAAACATCTGAAATTGAATGTACAGTATATAAGCAGTTTTCAAAGAAATGACACCAAGTTGTATCCGAGAGTATCTCTAAATCCATGAGTGAACTGATATAAAAGGAAATATTAGAAAAATACTACTAGTTTAGTATTTCAAGCTTTTGTGATTTAAGAGCCAATTTTAACCAATCACAGTAAAGTGTGAACAGAAAAAGGCAATAAAAAATGTTTACCATGGATTGGTAGCACATGCTCTGCAATAGTATAAAAATTGAAACAGGGTCCTTCTATCATTTCACTTTATTTTATTTAATTGTAATGTTATAGAGTTTTTTTTTATATGATTGCCTAGTCTGTGTCTTTTAATGTTTTATCTTCTGTAGCACTCTGCCCAGGACAAACTGCCTCTCGAGGGCAGTAAAGCTTCTTCATTAATTCATTAATTATTAATTCAGTGGTGGGGTGGGCGATGTCATAAACACAACTGCTCATCGAATTATCTCAATTTTATTTTATTTTGTCTTATTAAACAGTTAGTAACATGGTTAGTATTTGTTTGGTAATGATAAAAAGAGGTGTGCTTCGTTCAGGTTTGACCCTCTAATTAAATAAAAATTGGGACCAAAGATACAGATTTACAAAACTCATTCTAAAAGTCACTGGGGTGACAATAGCCTCTCAACTGACCCACAGGTTGGCAGTGGGATCCCAGCTCCCACAGATAAATACTGTGTGAATACTTCACCTGCCTTGCCTCCAGTGCACACTGTTGTGTGAATGTGTGTGTGAATGGGTGAGTGGTTCCTTGATGTAAAGAGTGGACTAAAGATGGAAAAGCGCTATATAAATGATGTGTTTTTGTCTTCCTCAGATGCGCTTCTTGCTACTGTTCAGCCGCCAGGGGAGGCTGCGTCTGCAGAAGTGGTTCACTCCACTCTCAGATCGAGAGAAGAAGAAGGTGATCCGGGACATGATGATGATGGTTCTGTCCCGACCCCCCAGAACCTGCAACTTCCTGCAATGGAGAGACCTCAAAATCGTATACAAGAGGTGGAAGATTACACATTTAGAAGCTCTCATGCTCAATACACTTTGCAAAATAAATGGATGAGTATCCACAGTTTTCATAGTGACAATTCCACACTTGTAAACGTGATGCATCTTTTGAATTGTGAAAAGTCCACAAAACTTCACATATAAACAGGAAGCTGAACGAACATATATGCTCTGTCTGCATAACCTGCATACGAAGGTTTTACAGAAGGAGAGATACACTTTTTTTGTCCCCGTAGAGAAATTTGTCCATCCTACAATACCGTTGGGGAAACCTGTCAGGAGCAGTTTGATCAATCTGCAGATCTTAAGCTAGGCTTGGTCAGGAGTACCTTAGCTCACCATAGGCATACTCGCTGTATGGAGAGTCCATGTGTAACTGTCAGTGAGTTCTGTCCACTGGCGGCTGCACTAGCATGGATAAATAACAGCTGCAAGTGCTGGGGTTTCGGTATGCACATCATATAGTAATTTTTGGTTTATTGCAAATGTGTTTTTCCCACAGGATTTGGAAACTTAAAGTAATGAGCCCATTGTGATTTCTTAATGGATAATCGGCTGAAGAGCAAAAACACAAGATGATAACAATGTAATGTTTTTTAGAAATGAGAATAAATCCACATTTCAGTCGTTATCAATGAAGCCAATATTTGAGTTGAATGTGTGCTTCATATCTGTGGACGCATATTCGTACATTATACTCTCTCTCTGGTCCAAATGCAGGTACGCCAGTCTGTACTTCTGCGCTGGTTTGGAGGACCAGGACAACGAGCTGCTCACTCTGGAGGTTCTACACAGATATGTGGAGCTACTCGATAAATACTTTGGAAATGTGAGAAATCATCACAACCTCTCATTCAATTGTTTTTCTTTTTTCTTTATTTTGACTTTCTACATTTTAGATACAAACAGAAGATAGATACGAAATACATGAAGCAAGATAATATGGAATTATGTAGCGAAGAAAAAAGTTACATAACTCTACTAAATATATTTTTGACAAAGAAGGTGACTATTTGAATATAAAAGGGTGTGTCCAAACTTTTGAGGTAGTGTGTATAACCAATCTTTATCAATCCAACGGAATGCGCAAAATATTATGTTAAAATTTTCATGCATTATTCATTCCATACTCTGTCCTGGGGTGAACTGACAGAAGTCACTGCTGCCCCACTGTGGCACCTGGGATGCCCAGCGGTCTCCCATCCAAGTACTGAACAGGGCCAAGCCTAAGATTCCCACATCAGATCATTTATGGCAGCACACAGCAGACATATTTTGACCTTAAAAGCTGCTTATACAATATATCTGTATGGGCAAGACACATTTTGCCCAAATGCATGGGAAAAATCGGGTACAGATCCTTTAAATGCAGTTCTTTATTACATTATTAGACACTGTATTGTGTCTTCTGTGTGTAAGGTGTGTGAGCTCGACATCATCTTTAATTTTGAGAAGGCGTACTTCATCCTGGATGAGTTTCTGATGGAAGGAGAGATCCTGGAAACGTCCCGAGTGGCTGTGGCCAGAAGTCTGGAAGAAGCCGACACTTTACAGGAGGTACATGCAGACAGTACAGTGGGGACCACATGGAAGTATAATAAGACATGGAAGATGAACCAAAGATGGCATTGGGTTGTTTTCAATGGCCTGTGCTCATTACCCCGAAATGCCAATCCTCAATATGGACAAGAACCTTCCACCCATGTGACGACAGAAACGTGTACCACATGATCAGTTCTGACCAATCAGAGCACTAGCTGCTAGAGCAGCGCTAGCATGGACTCAGAGCGGGGCTAGGCTAAATCTTACAAAGCTAACTTTTAGGTGCTTTGAGAGTTTAATATTGTTGTGTTTCCCATTGCTTTATATGAGACTATTGTGGTACAGGGCATCCTTCTTAAATTGAGTTTTTTGGAGGAAATATGTCACTTATCAAAGCCTTAACACTAATAGTTAGGGCTGATTTAGTCCCACTTTAGTCCTAGTTTTGATGTGGTCTATCTGCAAGTGTAAATGCCATACTGGGGAATATTTCAGACAAAGCAGTAATTTGTGAATTTGCGTCAAAGCATCTAAAATGTTCCTTTTTTATTTCATTTCAGACAATGGAGGAATACATGAGTCGACCTGCATACTGAGCCCAACATGACTTCATAATGGAACCTAAAGAGAAGTTTTATCATTTTTATGTAACATTTTTTTCTGTGGCAATTTCAAATCATGTAAAAATGATAGAATGTTATAATTATTTATGGTCAAGTGCCTTTGGGAATAATTCTTTGCAAATCTCAGGGTATTTCCTGCATAAATGTCTTTCTACTAATGTGTGCTTTTCTTGTAAATGAACCACAAGCACTACACCTATTTCCACAAGCTGAGGTGGAAAATTATACTCAAGTAAGAGTAGTGTTACTAAGAAGAAAAGCACTACTAATATTAGTGTTACTGCTACTACTATACCACCATTACTACTGCTGCTAGTTATTCCAGCTCCTCTTACTACTACTATCCTACAACTACTAAAACATTGGCATTACTACTACTTCTACTACACACTACCATTTGCCTACCATTACTAACCTTTTATCTACTGTGACTACTACTGCTACTACTAATACTAATACTACTATCCTGCCTATACTACTACTACTACTAGTGCTACGACTACTATCCTTCCTATACAACTATTAGTATTACTTCTACTAGTACTACAGATTCAGTTGTTCCTCATTCTGCTTTTTTTCTACTAATCTACTAGTACCACTAAAGTTAGTATTACTACTCCTGCTACTACTTGAAGCAACTACTACTAATAATATGTCTACTACTGCTAATGCAATTACTCTAGTAGGCTACTAGTATTACTATCCTGCTTATACTACTAATCTTAATAATAGTGCTATTTGTACTCCTGCTACTACTGTATTAATACTACAACTACTACTACTACTGCTGCTACTACTACTACTACTACTACTACTACTACTACTACTACCACTACTACCACTACTACTACTACTACTACTACTACTACTATTACTACTACTACTACTACTACTACTACTACTACTACTACTACTATCCTTGACTACTTATTTTCCAATAAAGAAGCAAAAGACAGTAAGGAAAAAATAAAGTCAATGCTTTATTTCTGATGTGGTCTATGACACAGAGCACAGTAAAAACAGCAGAGACACAGGAAGGTCTAAACACTGCAGTGGCTGAGGCTGGTGAGCTCCTGTACACAACCATTAGGTCAAAAATATCTCAGAACAACTCAAATCTCAAACTAAACTAATATTAGAACTCAACGATCTATACAGTGGTTCTCAAACTGTTGGGCAAGGGCTAAACCGGGTTTAGACCTGGTTTTGACTTGGTTAAGACCAGGTTTAGACCTGGTTTTGTCTTGATTAAGACCTGTTATAGTCCTTTATCTTTTTATTTATACTTTGCTTAGAGTCCAGAGTTAATTTTTAGAGACAGCTAATCTTATTTAGGACAAGGAGAGATCTGATTTTTAGTTGTGGTTTAGACTGGTTTAAAACCTACTTTAGACCTGCTTCAAACCTGTTTAGACTCAGGTTTAGTTCTTTTTTATTCTATTTGCTAATTACATCCAGGGTTTGGAGATAGATGATCTTGTTTAGGACAAGTAGGGATCATTTTTTGTCCTGAGTTAGACTGGTTTTAGATGTAGTTTTCGACCTAGTTTAGACCTGGAGAAGACTGGTTCTTACTTAGTTTATTTAGTCCTCCAGATTTAGTTTTTGGAGACAATTTGTCATATAGGAAAATAGGGCTCTGTTTTGAGTACTGGTTTAGACTGGTTTAAACTCTAGTTTAGACCTGGTTTAGACTTGTTTTAAACTTGGTTTACTTTATGTAGCCTAGAGTTAGTCTTTGGAGACCTTTACTTGTGGTTGATTTCTTTTTTTAGTCCTAGTTTAGACCTGGGTTTAGTCCTGGTCTAGTCTTCACTTTATCCACTGTTTCAGGTTTTAGTTATGCGGTGTTATGCGGTGTAGGTTAAAACCGGTTTAGTCTTCTTGGTTTAGTATATTTTTGGTCTGTTTTTTAAACCTGTTTTAATACTGAAGTTCTTTAGTCCTGATTTAGACCTGGTCCTGAACTGGTTTAAACCCCCTTCAGACTTGGTTTAGTCCTGGTTAAGTTTGAGAATCACTTGTAGCTTGTAACTCATTTGAATACTCTTTCACCAAATATGTCTATACACTTATGTACAACCTATATTAGCAGAATTACTCTGTGTTTTTGGCATCTTGTTCAGTATCAGGATTTACAAAGCTTAGCAACTTCATCACTTCTTCATTGTCGAAATCCTCTGCTCCTCTCTGTTCCAAGTCAGACTGTTTATTTTCATTTCTATCCAAGTCCAGTTGATCAAAATAGTCCCTAACCGCTCTTTCAAATGACCCCACCTCCTCCTCCTCCTCTGTCTCCTCCCTTTTTTGGTTCATCTTAGTTTTGTACGTTGGGTATTTTGACAACATCCGTGCTGCTAAAAATGTTGCTAGTTCATTTTCAGTATCATCATAATCGTCCTTTAGCTTGGTTGGGAATCTTTGCTTTGGCTGTGGTTGCCTAGCAATCACACTTCCTTGTCGCCAAATGGGAGTGGTTTTTGTATAGTGCTTTCTGAATGGACTTTGGGCGTTGTTTTGATCCCCGGACAAACCTAAAATCTTCAAAACCCTCTCCGTTCTCATCTCCTCTGGTGTTTTTTGCCTAATCGGTAACCTTCTGGTGAAATAATCAGGTTTTTTGTAGGTCTTTTTTGCGTAAATCGGCGCAACTTTTAGTCTGGTAATTTCACCGGTTCTCAACATATCGACAAGATCTTCAGGCGGGATTTGGTACTTTTGCGAAATCTGTAAAAGTCTGTAAATCATTTTGGGGTCGATGTTGTTTCTAAACTCAGTCGCGCTCCTCTCCCTCCTCTCCTCCTCTTCCTCTTCTTCTATCTCTCTTTTCTTCTGCTCCTCCTCTTCCGTCTGCTCCAAAACCTTCAGCAAATAAAAGTCAGCTAGGTTCGCCATCTCGCCTTCATCTTGGTCTTGAGATCTTTTGGTTATGAAGCTAGCATCATTTTGTTGTTCATTATCTTGTTCAGTATCTTCTAAGTAATCCAATGCACGCTCAAATTCTTGCCTACCCTCCTCTTCCTCCTCTTGATCCCAATCGCCTTCATCATATGCAGTATCTCTTGTATTAAACAAACCATCGTCTTCCTCGCTGTTTTCCCGCTTGGAATTGAAATTGAAATTCATTTTACCGAGCTCATCGAAGACGGACTGTAGCGTTGCCAGATTTTGCGGCGTATATTTCTCTTCCACGTTTTCGTTTGTGCGTTTATAATTGTCCGAATGTTCCATATCCTCTTCGGCATCCTCAGCATCGGCTTTTTCATCGTCTTCGAACAATAATGGCATCTCTTTGTGCGGAGTTATTGGCTGAACTTTTGTGTTATCTGCACTTTTTGGATTCGGTTTTCCCTCTTTTTCTGTCTGCTGAAGCGTACTCAAAACAGCTTGCAACAGCTCTTCACTTTTATCTTCTAATCTTGGTTCTTCGCTTTGTTGATCTCGTCCCAAAGATCTCTCAAAGTCTGGAGATTGTTGGTCTTGCGATTTGGTGTTTTGGCGTAGATTTTTAATGTACTCGAGAGCTTTTAGCATGTCTTCGTTCGGGGAGGGTGCGTTTGATTCGGCGCCTCGTAGCCGGTGGTCTCTGAATGAAGCTGCGTTGATACCAGACTGATCCAGGAACGTAGAAAGGAGCAAGAGGAGGAGCATGTTGGACACACAATTTTGAGATTTCCTAATTGCAGAGGAAGGCAGCATAGTGGCGTCTGCAGAAAGAGAAAGAAATGCATGTTAAATTTGAACTTTTATACATTTTTTTTAAATTTTTGTTTCAGGTTGCAATAAATTTGGTTCTCTATCAGCACAAATAAACAAAAGTGAAATCTTTTGTTTACAGTAGCTTCAAAAAGTAGTGCCATTATTCAACTGCAAAGACATGATTGTTGTCATTTGCAAGGATTTTAAGACAGAAGATTAATATAGGAATTTTCTGCTGCCAGTCCCAAACAAATAATGACAAGGTTCAACACTGGTGGATCGCTGGTTTTGTTATTTCTTTCAAAAAACACTACATTTCTCATAGAGTTAAATAGGCCCCTGCAATCCATTTGAAATATAATCAGATTCTACAATGTGAACACAACCTATTCGATGGCGTCATATCTTTAATGGAGTGTAGAGCTTTCAATGGGTTTCAGAAGGATTAAAATTAGGCCTGCTGTCATAGCAATTAACAAATCAGAATATTACATCATGTGAATTGCATATAAAGTTGTGTAACTGAAACCCATGAATTGTTGCTCAATAGGTATGGCTGCTCCCATTGGCACCTCAGTTTTCTAACGTGGACTTGTTTCTTTTGTTAAGTCATTTTAGATGAATATTGCAATTTGAAATGACTAAATTATATCATATAATGCATAGTGTCATAGATTATAACTATTTAACAGACACCAACACAATAAGTCCTGTTTTTACATCATTAGTGCTAAAACCAAGGAGTAGATTGAGAGGCTGTCTGATTTCATTATATCTTTCCTTTAACTTTGTGTGATAGAGACAGAAGTGCTGTGGCGTTTGAGATAAGTCTGTTTATTTGTCCTGTCACTTTGAGGCCCGTGGTGTTCTGATACTGTCACTCTAGAAACTATTCACTCTCAAATCTGACACCTCGAACTCCACGTCCATATTTGTCAGTCTGGCTCCTAGTCCTGGTTTAGTCCTGGTTTAGTCCTGTTTTAGTCCTGTTTTGTCCTTGTTCAGAAATGGTTTAGACTAGTCCTGGTTTAGGTATGATTTTGTCCGAGTTTAGTCTTGGTCTAGTCTTGGGTTATTCCTGATTTGGTCCTGGTTTAGTTCTGGTTTAGTTGTTATCTGGTCCTGGTTTAGAACTGGTTTAGTCCTGGTTTAAATCTGGTTTAGTGCTATTTTAGTCAGAGCTGTCATTGATTTACGTTATATATAGTTTAACTCGATTATTTAACGATTAGACCTGATTGTTTTGTATTTATTTTCACTTCCATTAGCTGTGCTTCCACAGCTTTTCTTTCTGGAGTCATTGACCTATGGTGCATGTTTTATGTTATACGGAAGAAACAACAATCTGACTGTGTGCATCTTTTTTTTTTTTTTGGTATTGACAAACGTAGCAATTAACACGAAAATCAATACAGCTTTTATATTTTACCAAGGCGGACTTTTTTCATTAAGGTTGGAAATAAGCTATATATAACATAACATCTGAAAATCAGATAGTCTTGATTTAGTCCTGCTTTATAATTTAGACCTAAATTAGTCCTGGTTTAGACCTGGTGTAGTCCTTGTTTAATCCTGGTTAAGACTACTCTCCACAAAATATATATATAAATACATAAATGAAAAAATTGTGTTTAAACATTCATTCTGTCCCCTCCTCCCTCTCTTTTTGTGTATAAGAGCTGCTGAGATATCTGGACTGCAGATCTAAACCAGGACTAAACTGGACCTAAACTAGGACTAAACCAGATAGGTCTAAACTTTGGGATTAAAGCAAAACAGAACCATCAGGTCAAAACAGAACTAGACCAGACCTGAATCATATTTATCACAGGACTAAACCAGTATTAAAGTAGGGCTAAAGGAGTGGTCTGCCATAGAACTAAACTATTACTAATTAAGAAATTGGACTAAACCAGATCCGAGCCTGTCTAAACCAGGTCTAAACCAGATCACAAAATCATGAAATCATGAAATCACTGAAATCACAAATTCTCAAGAGAATTTTAAACTAAGTCAGGACCAGAATTAAACCTGGTCTGGTCTAACACAGGACTAAACCAGGAGTAAATTAGGTCTACACTTGGTTCAAAGCAGGACTAAACCAGTTCTAAAGAGGATTTAAATCAGGTCTAAATCAGAACTATATAATGTCCAAACACCAGGACAAAACCAGGTCTAAACCAGGTCTAAAACTGGTCTGAACACGCTGTATTCCCGTGTGTCTGTGGCGTATGTTCCTCGCAGCAGTATAAATCTCATTAGTGCGCACTGGACACAAATTGCTGCTCGCGGTGACTCATCCGGACCGCAGTTGTCAAGGTAACGACGTAAAAAAAAAAATCCACGCAAATAACAACGAACTCAAACTGCGTGCGTCGTTTTTTTTTTTTTTTTCTTTCAATTATAATCCAATTATTTGTCCATAAACGCGAGTTCGTGCAGCGGTTTACGCGAATGGTATTGACAAACATAGCAATTAACACGAAAATCAATACAGCTTTTATGTTTTTCCAAGGCGGACTTTTTTCATTAAGGTTGGAAATAAGCTATATATATTCTTATCCGTTATAGCTACCAAAATATTATAACTTCCACGCTCAAATTAAAAAATAAATAGCCTACATACATTTGATTAAAAAATACATTGTTTAAAAATAAAATATGAAGCAGCGCTGGAATCAACAACAAAGCGACGCTGTTTGTGTCAGAGGCGATGCACTGCACGCCCACATCTGTGCCGCCGAAGCATCAGGTTGCAAGAAAAGCGTGAACAAGTTATCTAAACAAAAGCATATCTATAGAATGAAGACCAAAAAAATCCTACCACTACTTTTTAAAGCCTGCAATTGTCGTAATTATTCGTAAATATGAAACGATTCCTACCTCTTCGTCGCGTTTACTTCGGTAGGAGCGTCGTAAGAAGGAGGCTGTGCATGTCTCTGTCTGAGAGAGTGTTTCAGGACCGCGGACAGCTCCGGGGGGCTATTAGAGACACCACGTGACTCTTGCGTCAGAGGGAGATACGCACGTCAGGCAGGCGCGTGCGTGAGGAATGCCACATACGCACGCGCACAGACACACGCCCAGAAAAAGAAGTGGCGTGGACGCGCATTTCTTTTGAGTCAGACCTCCAAATAAACATGTTGAAAAAGGAGAGGATGACAATAGCTTCACAGTGCTTTGTCATTGCCATTTGGATGGAAGTTTATGCTGCACAAGTAGTCATTTAAGTCATTTAAAAAGAATGAATGCTAATTTGGCAGTCTTAAAGGTGCACTGTGTAACATTTCTGATATGTTTTTGCTTTGCCTGGAACGTTCACCAGAATGGCATTAAACTCCAGAGCTGTGAAGAGGCGATTCCACTCAAAATAAGAATGCATGTTTTTCTTGGTATACTTTTGCGGCAGAAAGTAGTAACTGAATAAATGCACCATACTGTGGAACATTTCAAATAAAACAGCATCATCTCCATAGAGACTTCAAGACTTAACCAGGTTTGAACCAGGACTCAACTAAACCAGGTCTAAAAAAAAAGAAAAGAAAAAAGAAAACATGGCTAAACCAGGACCAAACCAAAACTCAATTGTTGGACTGAATGAGAACTAAACCAAATCCAAGCCAGGACTAAACCAGGACCAAACCAAACTGGAACTAAACCAAGACTAAATCAGCACTAAACCAGGACCAAAACTCTAAACCTGTAATAAGATAATTCACACAGTTCAAAGTGTATCAACATGTTGTATTTTACCTACTGGCTCAATTTATCACAATATTCTCAGTTTGATCTGTGAATAGTTGAAACTGAAACAAATACATAAACATACAACATAACCCTCCATCCTTCAGTGAGATAAGATCGCCCCACATGTATCCATTATTTAACAAAGCCTGTTTTCACAGCTTATCTCTGATCTGTTTGACTGGAAGACATTAGTTACTATGGCGACTGTTATCTAAACGAGCTGCAGGCTAAAGCTAACAGCAGGCTAAAGCTAACAGCGCCTCATAACTCATTCTGTACATTTTAGTGTTTTAGCTTCAGCCTTGGAGCAGCGTTGGCCCCAGGGAACAGCGGCTAATGCTCATGAATCATTTACTCTGTTTTTCACATAACATATTCCTTTTAAATGCTCCTTCTTTGGTTACAGGAAATGTTTAAAATTAAAGTAAATTTGGGTTTTTGCTCGCCACGATAACGCATGAAATCAAAATAGAAGCTTTCCATTATTGCTGGAGGACAGGAGAATGAACGTAAACCCAAATGAGAGGGTGAGGCTCTACTTTCTCATGGATAATCGTCTTGACAACCAAAATACAAAATTATAACGTAATGTGCAATGTTTTTGTAATTAACAATAAATCCAAGATGTGGGGCAAGAGACGGTTTTCCCTATTGAAACTTTGCAGCTGATATCATCAACATTAACTGGGCGTATGATGCTAACCATAGGCACTGCTCTGTCTGAAGCTTTTTTTACTCAAGTTAGACTTAATCTGAGCTTTGTTTTAACACAAGCTGATGGTAAAGAATGGACTCATCTGGAGCTACAACGGGTAAACTGATTTGTGCTGTTAAACAAGTCTGTCACACATAAAAGTACAGTCCCAAGATAGTTAGCATTAGCCAACAGTTTTTCAGTTTGTCACTTTCACCTTTTTTGTTAAAATCAAACCCCTAAACAGGATCATGGACGCTTGTATTCACAGGCTCCTGAAAATTTGTTCTTTAAATACATTTTTGTATTTTATCTAAAAACGTATTTGGCCGTGTTTACTAATGTACTGTATGCATTGTATCACCATGGTAACTGATTCTGCCGTAGAAATACATGCAGAGCACCTCCAGCGTGATGACACTGCAAAGTATACTGATGACATTGTACTTTGCTGTGAAATATCCAAAAGGTAAATGCTAAAATGTTGAACCTGATCATTTCTGTTATTGAACAATATCCACTTTAGCTTCGCCCATCTGTATTTTTATTGTTATTGGCCCATAGAATGTTGTGATGCCATCTAAACCCTGGAAATATTTGATTTGAACATGTTTACATCATATCTGGAGAGACAGTTAGGTCATGTTTATGGATTTAAAAAGTATAAATCTTCCGGTTCCTTTAATACATTTTAGTCAAATTAAAATACACAAAATTTCTCCTCTGCATTTGACCCATCCTTAAATGCTGCTGGGGTTAGACCTATCAGGAGTACTGCCCAGGGACCCATCTCCAGATCCTCCTTAATAGTTTTATGTTCAGAAGTACCTAACTGGGAGATTATTTTAAAATCAAATTAAGATCATACACACTGTCTGTATTTACTCTATAGCATATGGCCGTACTGTTGTGTTTGCTGCAGAGCCAGGGGCAGTGGAGGTCTATACGGATGACTCATATCTCCGGACACAGCTCACATGGGGGCGGAGGGGAGCAGCCTCTTTCCCTCTCCCACTCTCCCCCTTTCCCCACTCTCTCCCTCCCTCCTCCTCTCCCTCTCATCCATGTTGGATAGTACTAGAGCAGTCTGCGCCTCCTCTCCCCCCTTCTATCTTCCTTTTTTCTTCTTTTTTACCCCCACCTCTCTCTCTCTTTCCTTTTTGCCTCCCTTTTGTCTATTTCTCTCTCTCTCTGTCTCTCTCTCTCGTACTTTTTTTTACTCTTCTTTCTCCTGGCACTATTTTTGGAGGCTTGTCAAGTCTGGTATGGATGGCTCACACAGCTCCTCATTTCATTCACAAATCCTGCTCCAGTGGATGTGAGGAGGAGGATGTGAGGATGTGAGGCACAGACTGGGAGAGATGAAGAGTGCATTAACATAGAAATGAGACGGATTCTAAAATGAGAACAAGGCTGAAGATATTTTTAAAGCATGCTCAGTGGGCCTATCCTACTTAAAAAAAAAAAATAAAAAAAAAATAAAAAAGACATACTACAATTTTGAGTATTTGGGATTAAACTGTACTTTACCATAAAATGGGGTATTATTCACATAACAAGCAGCAGATTTTCAAAGTTGGGTTTTAGGTGGATGAAAACTGAAATTTTCTGAGCAGACAAGCCTTGAATGCAGAACAATACAGGGTTACTCGAAAATAGGGTTACTCAAAAATAGGTTCATTATATATTCTGGTTAATTAGCTTCTTTTAGTTGTATTTTTTATGTATTATATTTAACAGAAGTCTAAAATACAATTACTCAAACAATATGCCCAATTGTTGTCCCATTTAAAGGTGATCTGTGTAACTTTTCTGGTGGTGGAGGGGGGTGAGGTGGGTTTTTACTATATATCTGTACTGATGCAAAACACATTTAATTTTATTACATGAAAAAAAAAATCAGGTTGAGTGACTTAAAATAGAAAACAGGATGAAAGAGGAGGGGGTGTCAGGCTGTGATAAAACTGTCCTGCTCTAATTGCTTGTGGTGTATCTTTGGCAGGATTATACTGGTAAACAGAAACCAATTACTGATCACATCCACCCACTCTCTCCTTTACTCATCCTTCTCTCCATCCGTCTTTCTCTCTCTTTCTCCCTCCAGCCTCCTCCTCTTCGCTCTCCCCCTCTCCCTCTCTCCTCTCTCTATTCCTCTCCTCCAAAAGGGCAGTTTCTTGGGTCAAAATCAGAAGTTTTCTTTCTGCCAATTAACACAAAGTTTCTTTAAGAGAAGACTCACATTGCAACACACAGTTTCCAATGACTTCAGTTCAGTTCATTTGGATATAGATTTATTGAAGACTGCATCTTTTTACGGGGGTATTAAACTTCTATGGGCTATTAACTGCTAACACATATTTCACATATCACATAGCTCACCTTGTTACCTTTTACTGAGTCTCTCCTCTCTTTGCTTTCTGCGTCGCTCCCCCTTCAGAGCGCTATCACAACACAATCAGTGTGTGTCCCACTACTGCACATTGCATCAGGTTTGTGAAGTTGTAGAATCTAACAGCTAACCTTACAGAGAGTTCCCCCTGTTTAGGAAGTTTATTTTAAGGGATTCAACGCTGTTTTTATCAGTTCATGGGTCTCAGCTTCCTGTTATATGGTGCCATTTTGAGGACCATTCAAATGATAAAACATTCAGTTTACCACAAACCCTGCATATTTAGGCTGAGGTCTTCTCTCAAAAAGAAAACACTTGTGATGTCATATGGTAATACAGGGAGTACTCCACTCTGTTTTTAAACTCCATACACCTTCACTAGAATCTGAATTTGGATAATTTCATCCCTGGAATTGCCAATCTCTACTGAACAAAAGGTAAAAGGTAGCTTGAAAACTACCACGACATGACATCACAAGGTGGAACAGAGCATTTTGAGTTTCAAAATCCAGGTATGTTTTTGAGGTATCAGCATTATAACACGGCTTAAAGCTCACAAAAGTCAGTTTTGTGTAATATTGGACCTTTAGATACAATATTGTAAGTTACATCATGTAAAATGACAAGGATAAGATGTTCAGAAGAAGTTCATATTAAACTATAGAGCGTCTGCACATGACGTCACAGCCTTGACCCGATCCACTTCCGGCGGTCTAGCGATCCAGACCGCCATTGTAAAGTTTACTTGCAAACTCCTCACTTAACCTACAAAATTCTATCATTATCATCATGCCGGAAAAGTGTTGTGTACAAAATTGCAATCAGACGCGAGATCAAGACAAGGGGATTCAGTTGTACCGAATACCCGTGGAGGTTGAGCGACGAGACAAGTGGATAATGGCAATTAACCGAGGAATTTACAACCCTGACACTGGTAAACCGCAACGAGGAAGTCCGCTTTGGCTGCCATCAAAACACAGCCGGCTTTGCAGTCTGCACTTTGTTGGAGGTCAGTGACTTGTAATCACTATCACATTAACATAGTTTTTGGAAAGGCATGTATACATGTATTCTTATAACAGATTAGAAGCAAACTTTATGATAATAATGCATAGTGTGATGGGAAATTAATGAGGTAGTTGTAAATGTCGTAGTATTGTAAATCTGGTAATTTGGTGCAAAGTTTTAGTGGCGTAAACAGGCTATTATGAGTGTTTACTGTTTATGTTAGTTAGGTGGGTCTATTCAATATGGAGTGTTTACAGTTTCTGTTAGTTAGGTGGGACTATTCAATATGGAGTGGGAGTGGGGGTGTAGTTAGCCACGGGCCACTCCTTTGAGGACAGTGAAGTCCAGATCTTGGCCAGAGAAAAGAACTGGTTTGGGAGGGGAGTTAAAGAGGTTATTTTTGTCAAAAAAGAGCATCCTTCCTTGAACAGAAATGGAGGTCTCAGACATCATTTGTCTCCCATCTATAACTCTATCCTCAAACCTAAATCAAAACAAACAGAGAAAACAATGGGACCAGCCAGGACATGTCCAGAGGTGTGAAAACACCCATCATGGCCCCTGGTTCTGCTAACTACACCCCACTCCCACTCCATATTGAATAGACTCACCTGACTAACAGAAACTGTAAACAAATATGTGTTGTCTCAGAGTAATTTTCATTGTAATTAAGCTCCTCCCTTCAGGCAGATATAAAGCAGTGTCCACCAGCGTCTGACCAGAACTGAAGAAGCAACTTGGATGAGCTGAGAAACGTATTCGACCAAATAAACTCTGTCCAGTTGACAAATTGAATTTCTCCTTTTGCCATGGATTCTACCTGGACGACTGAGAGATTCTACACACAGGCTATTAGGAAGACTATATGGATCAGAAATATTGAATCTTTTAAGCTTCTCCACGTATTTTAATTGATTGGCTGCATCTAGTGTGTTCTGTATGGTGAAATTCTGAGGTTTTATTGATCAGTTTACTGGCACTTGCTATGTTCGCCATGGTAGCGTCACTAGCAGTTAGACCGTCAATATGGTGGCCAAAACAAAGTGGGTCACGTGACTGCAGCCTCTCTGCAGTCCTTATCTGAGGTAATAGTAATGGTTTTATGACTCAGGATTGTCTTCGCTCTGTAACATTTTAGCTTTAATATGTCGTCCCTGGCAACTGACCAGCTGTCCCCAATTTAAGACCATACACAATAAATCAGATCTAAATCTGGTCTAAACCAGGTCTAAACCAGGACCAGGACTAAAACAAGAATCAGTATTTTTGTACATCGATGCTTTACAAGGCATTGTTGATTCACTTTTTACCCACTCCATATCAGAGGTATTGTAAAAGCAGTCTCTTAGGTCAAAATAACCACTGTTTACTGTCTGCATCTTATTATGAAGCATTTTTATCCTCCGCAAACTAGGAAGTAAGGCTGCGGCTGGTGCGCTGTTAGCATGCTAGTTGTTATTAGCATTACTGTAACAAACTCTGCTATCTTTGTGAAAAGAGCTTATAAACTGATTGTGTGAATAATTAGGATGCTCAGAATGTATTGGGAATAAATTTGAACTAGTTTTGTAATTTATGTTTTTAAGACAGTACAAATCAGGTACAGCCATTGTGCAAATCAACTTTTCAGAGGTTTTATCCATGTTATAGTCCATTACTGCTGCGATCTACACCCGTTTTCACCACCACAAGTACACACACACACAAGTAAGCTGACTTGTTTCTTTTATTAAGTTGTTTTAGATCAATATTGCAGTTTAAAAGCACACTATGTAACTTTTACAATGGACAGTCCGCCACCTGCTTGTCTCCATGGGCATTGAACTTACCCATCTCCATCTAGACAAGCAGGTGACACTGCTTTGCCAAGACAGGTCAGATCTGTGGAGAGCCAACCCTACTCACAGTAAGGTCCTATATGACACAAATTTGACTCTTGTGAGCTTTACGCCATGTTATAATGTTGTGACCAACAAACCTGGAGTCGTGTTTTGTTTCATTCACAATGATCTAATTAGTTCTAGTGAAGGTGTATGGAGTTTAAAAACACAGTGGGGCACAACAACTCGAGGTATGTTTGTGATGAGGAAACAACATTACAACATATAGATCAGAAAATAGCATAATATGGGCTCTTTAAGCAATAAAAAGCCTGTAAATGAATTAAAACAAGCCATGTTTAAAGCTATAGTGTTGGACATTCCAGGCAAATATCTCCAAGCAAACATCTCAATGGAAACAAGCAGGTAGCACACCTCTACCAGAAAAGTTACATAGTGCACCTTTAAAATGCCCAAAATATAGCACAACGATCCACAGGTGTCATAGATTATAACTGTATATAGTAGACAAAAGTGCAATATGTCTTCTTTAAGTCTAACAGATACGAGGTCTAAACAAACGACCAGGACCAAACCCTGTACACTAAAAGTAC
The DNA here is from genome assembly GCA_029959045.1 of Taenioides sp. WSHXM2023. Lineage (NCBI taxonomy): Eukaryota > Metazoa > Chordata > Actinopteri > Gobiiformes > Gobiidae > Taenioides > Taenioides sp. WSHXM2023. Next base: position 23,072,407 of record CM057093.1, read on the forward strand.
TACAGAATGATGATGTCTGCTGGGTATTATTGCTATTGTTGTGAATTGGCTGACGCACTGACAGCAGAATGCATTAGTTGTGCTCTTTGTGAGATAGAGATGGCTCAGAGTGTGTCCATGTCATTCACACCACGAGGATTGTAAAAAAAATATGATCAATTTGTTTTCCCCGAAATGATCCAAAGAGCAGAGCCGTGAAAGGAACTAAACAAGGCCATAAACGCACGGAAAGGTTTACACACCAGAGGGAGACGATCTGTGGCAGCTGCTTTTTAGGTCAAAGAAGACATGTTGTGCTTCTGTCTGCTGTATAGTTATTATCTATGACACCTGTGGATCATTATGTGGACATTTGGACATTTTAAATCGCAATATTTATCTAAACCTTATATTTTCTTACCCCTTAATCCAGAATGTATATAGAGTATACAGAGAGTATATAGAAATATTTGTACATGTAACAGCTGCAGATATTGTAAATGAAAAAGCACACAACAAAACTATACAATGCAACAAGATTTAGTTCAATTAAATTGCCAAGTTTTCATGAACATAAATAATTTGAGCATTCTTTTAAATTATACAATTAATACAATTATATATATATATATATATATATATATATATATATATATATATATATATATATATATATATATATATATATATATATATATATATATATATATATAACTAAATAAAATAATAAAGAAAACGAATACACTGACTTCTAAGTTGGAATATTGCAGAAGCTAATGAGAGCCAAGTTGCTGCGTATGTCAAAGAGCCATGCAGTTGTGGGCCCCCACAGATCACACTAGCGACAGTATTTTATGTTTACTTTAGTCTAAAATGGCTAAGCAATGCTACCAAATCCTACATGCTGGAAACTGGAGAAGTAATTAAGTAAAGAGCAGTGAGCATGCTCTGGTGGCAGTGAAACAGGAGGTACATCAGACTTTTTAATCTTAGTGTTATTTTAGTCTCCAACATTCCTCATTCCTAAAAACATGCTTGAATTGAAATGATTCTAGTTTTTATTTTGTGGAGAGAGACGAGGAGGAGGGGGAGAGTTACCGCGGTGGGGCGATGAGTCATCTCCTCAGAGGGCTGTGAGGCGAATGCAGCACAAATAATTACATTTAGGATGTTTACAAAAACAAAAAATACAATAACTACTGTATTTTATTTCTGTTTTTAATTACACTTTTCAAATAACTTTTTGGGAGAAAAAAAGATAGTAGTATTTTTTTTCTATAGGCAGTGCCTTAATATTTTCATGGACTGTAACTTCCTAATAGATGTGGTCGCTGTATCGGACCTTTGTGGTAAAGAAGGAGCTGAGCTGAAAGGCAGAGTTCTCAATTTACTGGTCAGTCTGCGTTCCTACCCTCACCTATGGTCATGAGCTTTGGGTTATGACAGAAAGGACAAGATGTCAGATATAAGCAGCCAAAGTTTCCTCCGCGCAGTGGCTGAGTGCCCCGTAGAGATAGGGTGAGGCGCTTAGTCACACAAGAGGAGCTTGGAGTAGAGCCACTGTTCCTACACGTCGAGAGGAGCCAGCTTCATGTCCCACCGGGAGGAGGTCCTGGAAAAGACCCAGGACACACTGGAGGGACATCTCTTGGCTGTCCTGGAAACGCCTCGGGGTCCCACTGGAGGAGCTGGAGGAAGTGTCTGGGGTGAGGGAAGTCTGGGAGTCCCTGCTTAGACTGCTGCCCCAGGAAAAGAGAAAGAAGATAGATGGGTTATAGGCACCATTTTATGTAAAAGACATAATATGTTTTGAAATGTTGCAATAGCTAACCAGCTTCCATGCTAGCAGCTATTTAAATGTGAATCTGCACATTACACATTACAAACACACAGTATGATATGACATGGGGAGGCTAGACATGGACCGGACCGGAAGAGGGGTAGCAAATGGAAGAAACAATGCAGCATAAAACATGAGGATAGGGGGAGGAGAAAAAAAAGAGACAACAGCCCCCAGACCATGCCCCTCTTCGGGGTAAATGTGATTTCTGAACTTGCAGTGGCTCCCAAACTTTTTACACCAAGTACCACCAAAGAAAAGATTTTGCTTTCCAAATACCACCAGATCTAAACAAGGCCTATAACAGGACCAGGTCTAATCTAGGGCTAAACCAGGTCTAAAAGTGGATTACATCATTTCCACTATAGAATGTTGTTATCTCATCAAAAACATACCAAGAGTTGTATTTTGTATATTGTTTCAGTAACCCTTTATTATTATTCTATCTAAAGCTCAAAATGCTCCGTTCCACCTTGTGATGTCATAAAGTGGTAATTTTCATGTCAGGAGCTAAGTTTTAACTTTTGCTCAGTAGAGATTGGCAAATCCAGTTCTGAAATTATCCAAATGATTCTAGTGAAGGTGTGTGGAGTTTAAAAACACAGTGGAGCACTTCCTGTATTACCACATATAAAAGAGTGCCGAAACATTGATGTCCTAATAAAATTCACAATTTGCAAGTAATACAGTGTGCGGGACTCTTCTCTGTTCTGTATTACCACATGAAATCACAAGGTGGAACAGATTTTATTCAGTTTGAGGGAAGAACCCAGCCTAAATTTGCAGGATTTGTGTGTTAAACGTGTGAATGAAACAAAACACAACTCCAGGTACTATATGTTTGTGATGAGGAAACAACATTATAACATAGATCAGAAAACAACATAATAACCTTAACCTGATGTGAGGCTCATTTTGCTTTCTGACTGGTTAATCGTCCTGAGAACCAAAACACAAATTGCGGCATAAACAAATGAGACATCGTGTCCAATGTTTTTGTAATTAAGAATGAATCAGCATTTGGATTGTTATAAGTGAAAACAATATTTGATTTGAACAAGTTTACTTTGTATATCTGGGGACACACATAGGCCAAGTTTCTGACATTCTGACACTCCCTCTCTCTCTTGCCTGTTGCTTGCTTATGGTCCCCCTCTCTCCCTCCTTCTCTCTCCTCTTGGCGTCACATTAGGGAGTGTGACTTGTTTACTTGTTTGCGAATGACTCAAATAACCAAAAGACCCCAGATTTTCACTATCCTCCCTCTCAATATCCTTTTCTGCCCCCTTTCTCTTCTTTCTCTTCTCCTCTTCTCCATATCCTCTCTGTCCTAATCTCTCTCCCTCTCTCTACCCCCTCCCTCTTTCCCTCTGTAGCTTTCTCTCTCTCCCTCTCTTTCGCTTTCCTTCTCTCTCATGTTGGCGTCACATCAGGGAGTGTGACTTGTTTACCTGTTTGTGAGTGACAGAAATAACCCAAGGCCCTAAAGGTTTTCACTCCAACAGCCTCATCCTGCACTGACATGGCAGAGAGCAGCAGGGGGCAGTGTGGAGGGAGAGGGTACAAGGCCAAATCAAATAAATGACGTATGTGGAATTACTGAACCAAGCCTTAAGGACATTTTATAGTCTGCTCTGTTCATATATTGTTGATTTGTCTCACCACTGTCAATGTATTAAAGTAACTTGTAGAGTAAAATGCCTATTCAAAGTGTCCATATTAACACCTGGAGTTGTGTTTTGTTTCATTCACACATGTTTAATACACAAATCCATATTTAGGCTGAGTTCTTCTCTCAAACAGAAAACACTCAGTTCCACTTTGTGATTTCATGTGGCAAAATCCACACACCTTTAACCGAATTTGGATGATTTCAGCTCTGGAACTGCCCATGTCCACTGAATAAATGGTAAATTGTAGCTGTTGACTTGAAAACTAAAAACTTGATGACATCACAAGGTGGTCTCTTTTTGGCCCAGATCACAAAATGCTTAGTCCCATGGAGATGCTATTTTGTCTTGAATTTTACATGGTACGGCCTTAAGCTTCTCTATCTCCATGGAGACAAGCCAAGTTACAGGTCAGATCTGTGGAGAGGCAAGTCTGCTGACAGAAGACTGCATGTTTTTCAAGGTGATTACGAGCAATAGCAACACTTGTAATTAAATAAATGCTATAGAAAGACATGTTGAATACAAGACTGTAGAACTTTATAAGCCATAGCAAGCCATAACATCTCCATGGTGACAAGCAGAAGCCCATCATCAGAAAAGTGACATAGTGGTTCTTTAAATAATCTTCTAAAATGGGAGCACTGGCTGTTGTCTGGTTGGCTGGACTTGTGGTTGATGTGGACAAACAGTGTCTAATTGATCACACAGGAATATGATTGGCTCCGCTCCATCAGATCCTGAGCACTGGGACAAATTAAACAGTGCATTCAGCATAAGAGCCACAGCCACTGCAAAGGATTATGGGAAGAAGAGATAGTGTTGAACCTTCATTTCAGAGTCAAGACAAGTCAATTTTACAGTTTCAGTATTTCTATTAAAACATTACATAGGGGCAATTTAAATAAGGTAAACGTGACTTAAAGAACCCATATTATGCTATTTTCTGATCTATGCTATAATGTTGTTTCCTCATCAAAAACATAGTTTTTCAGAGTTTTGTTTCATTCACACATATTTAACACATAAACCCCGCATATTTAGTTCTGTTCTACCTGATGATGTTATGTGATAATACAGGAAGTGCTCCACTGCACCTTCACTTGAATCATTTGGATAATTTCAGCTCTGAAATTCACAAATCCGTAACTTTCGTAATTTGAGTAAGAGAGCTTCAGCTAGAGCAGTGCCTGTAGTTAGTATCACACCCCCAGAGAATGTTTCTGTGCAAAAGTCATTATTCGAGGCTGTGTTCTCTCTTTCTCTGACCCCTCGCTCTCCGTGATTGTACTGAACACATGTGAGTCTCATAGCTCCAGTGAAATCCTCCTGAATCATTTATTGTTGTGGCGATGCTGCAGATCCATGCGGGTTTTCCTCTTTCACCCCTGTACTGTTACAGGGAGAAAGAAAGAGACAGAGAAAGAAAAAGAGAGAGAAAGAGAGAGAGGAGAGAGAAGAATAGAAGAAATAGAGGTGGAGAAAGCGGTAGGAAAGAGTTAGAGGAGAGAAAGAAAGAGACAGAGGGCGCTGGGGGAGAAGAGCAAGCGAGAAAGACAGAGAGAAAAGGGGGCGAGAGGGGGAAAAGAGAGAGAGAAGAGAGTGAGAGAGTGGGGGCAACAAAGAGAGACAAGGAAGAGTGGATGAGAGAGAAAGAAGAGAGAAGCGTGTGATCCCCCCTCTTTCCTCCCTGCACTGTTACAAGACGCAATACGACTGCACAGCATGAGAAAAACAACATGCACTGGCTTCAGACGCACTAACAGCATTACATCACCTTGTTATTTACGATGCTTTAAGATGAGTTATATTCATGATTTTCAGCTTATGGTGACATTCTGAGGACTTGTTTCTGTTCCTGTTCCTATTCCTATGGTCTTAATTTTTCATCATTCTGAAACCCATGGATTAGGTCATGTGAAAAAATAAAAATGGAGCAAAGACTAAACCAGAACTAGCAACAACTTTAATATTTTGTTAATATACTTATCACTGACTTTTGACTAGTAAAATAGATCCATTTGACCCTCTCCTCTGTCTCCTTTGCTCTATCTTACCCTCTCTTCTCCATCCTCTGCTCCATCTAACCCTCTACTCTGCTCCTAGGTCTGCTCCATGACCTTCTCCTCTGTACACTATGTCCTCTTTCACTACACAAATCTCATCTTTGGTCTTCCTCTGGATCTCCTTTAGTTGTGGCTAAAGTTTGACAGCTTGAAGTAGTTGATGTTCTTTGTAAAGTTTCTGTTTTGTTCTGTTGTCTCCGTGGATACTCATAGTCTTTTCAGTTATAAATATCTGCTGTTGTTACCAGTGAAACCAAGGGAGCATATTTATAAGGCTGATAAACTTATGCAACTCAACTTTTACGACAAAGTTTTAAAATACATTCTGTACTTACAACAGGCTGTAAATGTTCACAGAGGAGTATGGCATTAAACATCTCTAGCATTTATTTAATTACTGGTGTTTTGGTGTTTTTATTGCTCAAATGTACAATGAAAAGCATTTTGACTGTGGCTGCAGTCGCTTCTCCACAGATCTTATCTGTAATTTGGCCTTGTGGTGTCACTTGCTTCTTTCCATGGGAATGGATTAGCTGGAGGATATTTAATAAAATGGAACGTTTCAGGGAAAACAATAACATCTCCATGGAGACAAGCAGGTGAACTATAAAAGTTACATAGTGCAGCTTTAAAGCTTCTTGTTCATTTGAATGAACATTAGTCCTGGTTTAAACCTGATAAAGTCCTGCTTTGGTCTTGTCTTAGTCCTGGTTTATGCCAAGTTTTCCTGATTCACGCTTGAAAGCTTTTCAGTTCATTAATTCATATGATTATATACACTACCCGTTTAAAGTTTGGACTCACCCTCATTCAGTGTTTTTTATTTTAATTTTTACTACTTTATACATTTTGTATACACACAGAAGACATCAAATATATGAAGCAAGATATATGGAATTATGTAGTAAAGAGAAAAGTTAAATAACTAGCCACCTTTTGCTTTGTCAAAAAATATTTACTTTACTTTTTGTCTTTCCTATGTTCCATACATCTTGCTTCATATATCTGATGTCTTTCGTGTGTATCTTAAATGCAGAAAGAAGTAAAAATAAATGAATTAAAAAAAAAAAAACATTGAATGAGGGTGAGTCCAAACTTTTGTCTGGTAGTGTCCATTTCCCATAAGTTGAATTCATTTGGAGAAAAGAGGAGCTCATTTGTGCTCCTGTTCTGACTCTGTCCCATGTATTTCTAAGGTCCCCATAGATATACAGTATATAGAGGATATTTCCCGAGCTTCACGGGCCTTTTCCGCTCACTGGTGACGAAGACTCATGTTAATAGCCATTTAAGCCAGTGGTCAGTAAGTGCTCATAGACAGGACAGGAAACAGCAATGTGCTACTTTGTTAGGGCAGAGAGAGAGAGAGAGGAGAGAGGGTGGGGTTGGAGAAGGGGAGGAGCAGAGATAAATGAAGAGAGAGAGAAAGAGTGGGAGAAGGGGGAGATAGAGAGGAGAAGAAGAGAGGAGAGAGTGGGGTGAAAGAAGGGGGGAGAAGGAGATAAGGAGAAAAAGAAGAAGAGAGGAGAGAGACTAAGAGAGAGAGAGAGAGTGGGACTCATAGGAGAGATAAATAAGAGAGAAAAGGACAGAGAGAGAGAGAAAGAGAGGGAGGGGAAAAAGAAGGAGAAGAAGTGAGGAGAGAGAGGAATAGAGAGAGGGAAAAATAGGAAGTAGAAGGACAAGAGAGGTGAGAGGGGAGAAGAGAGAGAAAGAGAAAGGCAGCAGACAATGAGAGGTGAGAGAGAGGACGGACAGAGAGGGAGAAGAGAAATAGTGGAGGGGGGAGAGAGAGAAGAGGAGAGGAGAGTGACTCATAGGTCAGACCTGTGTTTGTGCAAAGTTTATAAAAGAAAGCAGACATTATCGACTTTCCACTGAACCTCTACTAGAAAGCATGTTATTTTAATCACAAAATACCATATAATTTATCTATTAACCATGGTGTCTTATACAACATGACCTGGAGGAAGTGAATAGACAAAAATCAATTAGGTTTGACTTATAGTATTATAATTTCACCAATTACTTTGCATTGGCTCTGCAGCTCTACCATTGAGTCACATGGTACAATATTATGCAATTTATGGAGGAAAAGGTTCGGAGGGAGGTGCACATTTTCAAAGCACCTTTTCCTAAACATTAAGCATTAAACTTCTATCACCCTGGAGACTCAGGCAAAACAATCACATCTCTATGGAGACAAGCAGATGGCAGGCAACCAGCCAGAAAAGTTTCGTAATGCACCTTTAAGTTAATAGAATGACATTGTTTTTCTCCTCTGTGTTAGATTCATTCTTTGTTCCTCAATGCACCTCCACCTGTGGTCACCATGGCAACGGACACACACCTGCAAATAGGTGATAAGACACCTTCAGTAATAGACACAGTCATCGCTCTACTTTTGACTAAACCAGCTGTGAGCCAGGTCTAAACCACTTCTAAACCAGGTCTAACTCAGGACTAAATAACCAAGTATAACCCTGAACTCAATCCAGAACTGAACCAGATCTAAACCAGGACGAAACTAGATCTAACCTACTTCTTCTAACCTACAGTATACCAGGTCTAACACATATGGTAAAGCACCTCTGATAGATATGGACCACTGCAGACCAGGGACACCCCACAAGAGCATTTCTGGCCTATACCAGGACTAAACCAGGAGTAACCCAGGTCTAACCAAGGACTAATTTAGGACTAAACACAAGCTGGAGTTGGCTATGCTCTGCTCTTGTCATCTCTCCATCTAAAAATTCCTTCTTTTTCAATGTCCAGGAGGAGGAGACTGATTTAACAGTGATTTAAGGCAGCCATTTTGAGTGAGGCCTGAGCTGAGAGACAAGTACAGATCAATATAAACAAAGGAGCAGGCTGTAAAACTGTGTGAGAACGGACACTTTTCATTAGAGAGAGCATCAAACACAGCTTTTACACAGCTTTTAACAATGCTTAAAATATACCAGGAGTTTAAACTTAAAAAACAGCTAAATGTAAAAAGAGTAATATTGTCAACTGTCATTTTAACTTCAAGGGTCTTTTACGCTATTTTCTGATCTATGTTATAATCTTATTTCCTCATCACAAACAGACCTGGAGTTGTGTTTTGTTTCATTCACATATTTAACACACAAACCCTGGAAATTTAGGCTGAGTTCTTCTCTCCAACAGAAAACACCACCTTGTAATGTCATGTGGTAATACTGACACTGTGTTTTTAAACTCCATACACCACAATTTTAGCCCCGTCAATCTCTGCTGCAAAATGTATAAAAACATGCTCACTATGAGCAGGCTTGCGTCTCCACAAACCTGATTCTTAGTTGGCTATAATATTCCACAGTAAAAAACCTGTTCATAAAACCTATTTATCTCAAGGAGAATGAGGAGAATGTTCCAAAGTATGGTTTTAACTCTGTACTTTGATGCAGTAGTGCGGGTGACGTACCACCTCCAGAAAGTTCCATACTGCACCATTAAGTCTGTGTTTGTTCATTCATAAAATCTTTCAACTCAGTCCGGTCTCTGGACAGAGGTCCCCGTAGTGTTTGTTTTGTAAAGTGCAGCTTTATAGAGGTTTAACACAGACAGACCTGGGCCTCTGTGATGTGGACACGCCTGATAAAAACCCATTACAGCTTCTTAGAACTCTCCTCTCCTCACCTCTCCTCACCTCATCTTTCTGGAATCCTCTTTTCTTCTCTCCTGTCCCCTCTCGTCTCTCTTCCTCTCATCTTTTCACCTTTTCTCTCCTCACCACTTCTCTTCTCTCTTCATCTCTCCTCTCGCTTCCTCTCCTCTTCTTTCCCCCCTCTTCTCACCTCTTCTTTCTCTTCTCTCATCTCTTTTCTCTTCCCCTCTCCAGTCTCCTCTCCTCTCCTCTCTTCTTTTCACTTCTCTCCTCTTCGTCTCCTCTCCTGTCTTTAAAAGTGCTCAAAGCTCAAAGGACCTACTCACGTTAAAGACCAGCCTGCACTTTCTGATAGTTCCACCTGCTTCAGTTTGGTTTGGTCAGGCACTCAGGGTGGGAAAAGGATTTATATTAGAGTGAGGAGCTAAAACGATAATGCAGTAACATGAATTTGAACAAAAAACAACAAATGGCCTCTTGCAGGTGAACATTTTGTCCTCTACATCTTCAAGTGTTAGAAGCAAGAGAGTCCCATGTCATGTGGTAATACAAAAAGTGCTCCATTGTGTTTTTAAGATCCATACACCTTCACTAGAACCATTTGGATGATTTTAACCTTGGAATTGACGATCTCTCTTTTAACTAAAACTAAAAGGTAACTGTTATCCATTTTGTATGATATACTGTAGGACCTTTCTCTGTATTATTATAAAGTGTAGCCAGATCAAGACTATTCTCAAACTATTCAAGAAAGGTCCAACTTTGTCATATTTATGAGATTATATTTTGTATTAATAAATAAATAAAAATTTAAATTGAATACCTATATTAGCACCCAAAGGAAACCCACCCGCACTCGGCGTAAACATAGGAGCCCTGCAAATAAAAGTGACCTCTCTGCTCTTATAATTTAAACTTCCAGAGCAATTTCAAATAAAGTAGAAAAGCAGAAAATAAAACATGCCCTTGATGACATCTTGTTGTTTTTCTCTGTCTAAAAATACCTGTGTGGATGAGTCACTGCTTCATCAACACTGAAACTTATTAACAAACTTCACTTTAATGATAAAAAAAAATATTATTATTATTATTATTATTATTATTATTATTATTATTATTATTATTATCGTAACCTCTCCACTCTGAAACCCATCTGTTTGTTATTCTTTTGTCCATGATAATAATGATTCACAACATCTTAGTGCTTTTCCAGATGCTCAAAGTCGCTTTATAGTTCATAGAGAACTGCCTCCTTTATAGGGACAAAAATCAGTAAATCACAAATCCTTATTCCTTATTAGATCCACAAAAAAAAATTTCACACATTTGTTTAATGGGATAGGGTTTGGATTAAAGGTGCACTATGTACCTTTTCTGGTGGAGGGTCTGTGACCATGGAGATGTTATCGCTTTAGCTTGGATGTGGCCTTACATACAGAAAGCCTGATCTTGTCAGATCTCAGAATCTATACAAGATCAGGCCTGGTTAGTACTTGGATGGGAGACCAGGTGCCGCAGTGAGGCACAAGTGGCAGAAAACTGTTGTTGTGCCCCTTTTCTTGCTTAAAAAATCACTGAAAAACTTGAACCTGCAAACCTGTAACTTGAACTGTGTCACCTGGTTGTCTGTATAGAGAGACATGAGTTTAATTCTATATGGTGGAACATCCAAACAAAACATCTCTATGGAGACGTGCAAGTGGCAGACTCTTCAACAGAAAACTACACAGTGCACCTTTAATGTTAGGCAAGTAATTTTGGTCTCCAGGCAATGAATGTGAATCAATGTAATGTCCCCATTAGAACTTTAAACCCAAACCCACTATTGCACTATTGGCACAAACACATCGCTATGACGACAATGGGACTGATTTTGTGCCATAGAAAAGACCAGTGCAGGTGCAGCCCACACAAACAGCTCCTGTCCTATACTTCCCTGTGAATGTCTCATCATTGACCATTCTGCTACACAACTCAATACAACTGTTTGACTGCATTGATTGCAGGGGACGTGTTATGTAAAATCAACTTTTATGGGCTTTTAACAGTTGTAACGGTGGCCCCTCGTTGTTAGCTTACTCAGAATGGTATTTTCATTGATTCATGCATGTGTGAGTAATCCTGTACTGTCCATTTGAGGACAATACTTAGTTCTTTAGTTGATGAATATAAACATGCTATACACATCTCCCAGGTGTTTTCAGCAGGTGCAGATTTAGACTCTTGCCGGTTACCGCGGTAACTGGTCCAAAGGGACAGGTGCATGACAGGTGTAATGAGGATAAATTTCCTCTTCATTAGACAAATGTGTTCAAACAGCCAAGCACTGAAACTACAGGAGGAGGAGTTCTGCCTTCAGACGGCTGCATCTTGAGTATCAGGGTTTTAAACATATCTGTCTTGTATTTATTCAAACATAGGTGTTATATTCCAATTAAATTAATAAATGCATTGAAAAAATGCAGTCTTACTCTGAGGGAGTGTGCTTCTCCACAGATCTTACCTGTAACTAAGGTTAAAGGTTTCTTTCACATTTCTCCATGAAAAACTCACAGTTTAAATATGCTGGATTTGTGTGTTAAACGTGTGAATGAAACAAAACACAACTCCAAGTGTGTTTGTGATGATTATAACATAGATAGAAACCAATATGGGTCCTTTTCACTCCACTTTTCAGGCAAAGCAATAACAACTCCATAAAGACAAGTTGCATACCCTCCCCCAGAAAAGTTACATAGTGCAGCTTTAATGTTACCCCATGGTCTTATAGTTCTTATAAAGATTTGTGTTCAGTTTTCGATAGTTGTTGAATTAATAGTTTTTAAAACGTGAAAACTAGGATTAGTTCATTTTAAATAGTTTGCAGTGGTCCAAAGTTATTCCTTGCTTACCTTATGCATTCAAAGCATCCTAATTATTCACCATTTTATAAGCACTTCACACAACTCTCAGACCAGAGGACAATTTTGTGGTGACAGTAAAGCCAACAGCAACTGTCATGCTGATACACACTTATTGTACAGTAAAAATGCTTTATAATTAGATGCAGGCAGTAGACTGTGGACTTATTTGACCTCAAAAGCTGCTTATACAGTATATTTGTCCTGGGGTAAGACAGTCTTTTCTCAAAAACATGGTAGAAATCAGGTACAGGGCCTTTAAGCTGTTGATGATTTATGCAGGTTATGAAAGTTAATGAAACGAATGACTTCTGTCTACATTTATGCAACACAAACAGCACCAGTCCCATTTAAATTACATAAATGTTAATTACATCTGCTCCATCTGCTGTCCACATGTTGTCCTTTTTCCATCTCCGCAACATCGGCCGTCTCCGCCCCTCCCTCTCTCAGCCCACCGCAGAAATCCTTATTCACGCCTTTATCTCCTCCAGACTCGACTATTGCAGTAGCCTTCTGTATGGTCTCCCCTCCACCCTCCAAAAACTGCAATACATCCAGAACTCCGTCGCCCGCCTCCTCACCCACACCCGCTCCAGAGACCACATCACTCCTGTCCTCAAGCTCCTCTGGCTCCCCGTACAACACTGCGTTCAATACAAGGTCCTCCTCATCATCTACCAGTCCCACCATAACCTGGTCCCTCCCAATCTCACTGACCTCCTCCCTCATCACTGTCCCACCCGCCGCCTCAGATCAGCCGACACCGACCTCCTCACACCCCTCATCAGGACAAAGCACCGGACCCTGGGGGACCGAGCCTTCGCTGCTCCCAGAATTCATCAGGAACTCGGACTCACTGCAGCACTTCAATCATTAAAAACTCACCTGTTCAAGCTGCATTCAAGTCCCCATGATTCCCCCCGTTTTCTACAGTGTTACTTCCTATTTTGTTTGTAAAGGGTCTTTGAGTGTCCAAAAAAGCGCTATACAACTCCAGTGTATTATTATTATTCAATCATCTCAGAATCAAAAACACTTATTGTGCAATGTTCCTGTGCCTTTTAGCTTAGCTTACAGTGTTGTGTTTTTTTAGTTGATTGTAAATACTTATTATTATTATTTATCTTGATTTTGATGCATGCTCTTATTTTCCTACTGTTTCTGTAACTTGCGTTGTGACACTGCAATTTCCCCATTGTGGGACAAATAAAGGATTATCTTATCTTATCTTATCTTATGCCCACTGCTCAGATGACATTGTACAAGCCAGACACACGGACAAACAACAAGGGCATCGGATCTTTGTTTAGTCCTGCTTTAGTCCTAAGTAAGTCCCAAGTAATTCCTGGTTTTGTTCTGGTTTAGACCTGGTTTATTCCTAAGTAAGTCCCAAGTAACTCCTAGTTTTGCCCTGGTTTTGCTCTGGTTTAGTCCTGGTTTTGCCCTGGTTTAGTCCTCGTTCAGCCTCGTTTGGTCCTGGTTTCCCTTGGTTTAGTCCTGGTTTCGTCCTGGTCTAGTCCTGGTTTAGTCCCGAGTTTGTCCCAAGCAGCTCCTGGTTTAATAGTTTTAGAACCAAGCAGTTTTTTTTCTTTTCAACTTTTTTTTTTCCCCACAAACCGCCACAAACTTGGTCCTGAGTGAGTCCTGTGCTTAATCAATCTCAGACCTAAACTGGGGATCTTTGTTTAGTCTTGGTTTAGTCCTGGTTTAGTCCTATTTTAGTCCTATTCAGTTCTGATTTATTTTTGGTCTAGTCCTGGTTTAGTTCTCAGTCCAGAGTTAATCCTGATTTTGTAGTAGTTTTTTTGTTTTTGACCCGGTTTTGTTTTAGTTTTCTCCTGGTTTAGTCCAGGTTTAGTCCTTGTTTAAAACCAAGATAGAATTAGGTATTTGTTTTTTGTTAATTCTTCAAAGGACTTGAAAGTACTAACTAAGAACTAAGCTTGGACTTAGTGTTCTATATTGATTGTGTCTTGCTCAAATTTCATTCTGAATAAATTATTGTGCTGAAACAACACTTTAGTCTTATAGATTTGGATCATATCACAGTCTCAAGCATTTACACATTGAGAATACAGAAAAAGCAAGGTAATATTACTTCATCACAATTACAAGTCCGATATCTATTGTTATCTGTTTTATAAAATATGGTTATCTCAATCACATCAGACAGAAGTCTATTAGAAGGATTTTTCTTGAGTCCTAGCTCCTGCCTCCTAACTCCTATCTCCTAGTTTCTGTCTGCTAGCTCCGTTGTCGTGACTTGTTGCCGGCCCTGATCCCTCCAGACCAGGATCTCATATGCAAATTAGCCTCTGCTCCAGGTTACCACGGCAACGCTCATTAGGTAAAAGGTTAACTCGTGTTTGTGAACAAGGGGAGAGAGGAGAGAGCGTAAAATAGAAAGAGAAGAAGAGTGGAAGAGAGAAAAAAGGAAGTGAGAGAGAAAAAATATTACAGGTCAGATCTGTGGAGAGCCGATACGACTTACAAGTAAGAATGTTTGTATTTTAGAGCAATAAACCCCCCTGTGTGACTGAATAAATGCAAGAAAGATAAGGTGAATGCCTTAGTATGAAACATTCCTGGAGCATTTACGTCTCCATGGAGACAAGCAAGTGGCTGACCCTCCACCAGAAAAGTAACAATATGCACCTTGAATAATTCATTTTTGAAGCAGGGTAAAAAAAAAAAAAAGACAAATTTGTATCTTTAATATAATGTTGCATACAATATTAAATAGCAATAGTCTGTTGTGTTTTAAAATGTTTAAAAGTGCACTGTGGAACTAATGGTGGAGGGTCCGACATCTGCTTTTCTCCATGGAGATGTGAATGCTTTGCCTGAAAAGTACCACAGTATAGCTTTAATCTCATTTATCTCCATGGAGACAAGCAAGTATCTTTTGAAGAACGTCAGCTTAGTGGAAATGCAAAACAGATTAGATTAATGCCATGCTCTGGAACATGTAATAATAATGAATTTTATTTAAAGGTGGTTAATCTGCCTGTCAGTCACGCTCTCTTTGTAAAGTTTTGTAAAGTTTTGTCAAATTGTGTGGTTCTGGCTGTCCAGGTAAGGCCTGATTATGAACAGACATAAATGTGAGTAATAGAATCTTGAACTGAATTTGGAAGTGAACCGTACACCATTGGAGCTGCTGAAGGACTGGACTGATGGAGACTGTTCTGGTTCTGGTTGTGTAGGAGTTTTTTGTGGAATGATTTGTAGCAGTTCCTTCACCAGAAAACGTATATGGTCCATCTTTATTGTTAGATCAGTCATTATGTTGAAATGAAAATAGTTTGTTAACAGTTAATAGTATCAGTTAAAAATGATTTAATTACACAAAAAAAAAAAAATATGGAAAGTCTTTTTTCAGTCTATAAAGGCCCCAGGCAGGAGAGAGAGGCCCAGACCAGAGTCCCACAGGAGCAGAGGAAACCCAAACATCCTGCTGTAAACGCGAGACAGTGAATGCACCACGGCTGTTTTATCTGAGCCTCCTCCCTCTGCTCCCAAGGGCCCCGCGAACTGTCTCTAAAGCTTTATGACCCTAATAAGAAAATATTGTAGTTCGCTACTCTCTTAGATATTGTACATAAATGTTTAATAGGTTTTTCAAGTGTTTACTTTGCAAATCACATAAAGCCTCAGTGACCTTCTCCAGAAATTATGCTACACATGTCTGTTTTTCTTTTTTTATTAGAAGAGGTATTTCCCCCATTATCCACTAGGGGCTCCCATAAACAATGCGATGTGATTGATCTGAACCGTTAGTGACCTGGGCTCAATCGTCACTAGCGGGAGCCTGGTCAGATGAATTCTTGTGAGTTTGTGAACTTTGAAAAATAATTCATTTTGCTCTCCAGGTTATACTACTATATACAGGCATTACCTCGGATAATGTGCTAATGCATTATTTATTTTTGGGTGATTTATAAATAATAGTTCTTTCCCCAAAGTGACAATCTGAAAGTCTTGAAAGGTGCTAATTAATACTCTTAAACTATAATCATGATATTGTAGGTGATGATATTTTTTTTTATTTAATGTGTGGTTTTAGTGACACTAATTGGGACATGATGTTGTCATAAGTGAACACACGCTGCACATCACACCTTGTGATGTTGTGATGGACCGTCTGATGGACTGAATACTACCCACCATAGATAGACCTGTTTTGTAACCATCATGTTAACTGAATGGTCATGCGTTAAGTGAGCACTAATTTGTACCCTTCGTATCATGTCTTTTGTTACTTTATACTCCAGTTTAGCTGTATAAAATGTATCATCTACTATGATTCATTCTGTCTGTGGTGCTCTGTATTCTTTATTAAACCTACAGAAAATTATTCTTAGTCGACTAATACAAATTTTGGTCGATTATGACACCATCGACCAGTTATTTGACTAAACAACTACAGCCCTATTTGTTATTGTATTGTAGTGACCACTGTGTATTGAATCCTAAGGGACCCTGTCATTATCAGCTCTATCTGCCTGAGCACATTACAAACCAAACTGAAAATAAACATGTCCACAGTTGTTATAGTAATTATAATTTTGGTGACTCCATCTCCTTCACACTGGCCTCATATCTCCTCTAGTGTTTGTGTCTGTGTCGCCCCCGGTTACAGAGCTGTTCTGACACTGTGGTTTACTCTCCGGCCTTTGCACACGTCAAAGCTGCACGTCATGTTCTCGCTCTGCTCACACTGTTGCTCTGAGGGACGTGTGCAGAGACACTGAGAGCTGCTGCAACTGTCACTGTCAACTGAGAGAGATGGGGGGACAGGCAGAGAGGCAGAGAGAGCGAGGGGGATTGAGAGAGAGAGAACAAGAGAGAGAAGGAGAGAGAATAAGGGAGAGAGAGAGAGAGAGAGAGAGAGTAAAAATGTATGCAAAGATACCGAGAACTGCTGCAACTATCGCTATAGACAAGGAGGGGAGGGGGTGACGAGAGAGGGGGAGAGAGAGAGAGAGGGAGGGAAAGAGAGAGAGAGTAAGGATGTGTGCAGAGACACTGAGAACTGCTGCTAAAGGGGAGGAAGGAGGGAGGAGAGAGAGAAGGATAGGAAGGGTGTTGAGGAGAGACTGAAAGAGAGAGGGGGTGAGACAGAGAGGAAAGAGAGAAAGTGAACGGGAGGTGAAAGAGGAGTGGGTGACAGAAGACAGAGAGACAGAGAGAGGAGAAAGAGAGAAAGAAGAGGAGGAGAGAGCTTAGTGACGCAGCAAGAAAACAGATTTGAAAAGTTGGACCAACCTCAGTTTTTGGTCTTTGCGTTGGATCAGTGAATGAACAGAGTATTCTCATTCATTCATTCATTCATTCATTCATAGCCCTATTGAATCTCCACCTGTTTAAAGGTGCACTGTATAACATTTCTAGTGGAGGGTCTGCCACCTGCTTGTCTCCATGAAAATGTTATTGCTTTGTCTAGAATGTTCCCCACTACTGATTAAACTTATTTGTCATGGCTACAACAGTATGCTCTATTACAATTCAGATCTGTGGAGAGTCACCCCTATTTATTTGAGAAATAGAAAACACTGGTAATGGATAAATGCTAGAATGGATAGGTTTAATGTCATACCATGGAACATTTGGAATTTTTACATATTACATACTTTTAAATGTTATTTCTTTCAATTCCATCCACGTCAGTAACATCTCCATGGAGACAAGCAGGGATAGACTTCCCACTAGAAAAATTACATAGTGCTTCTTTATATCCATTTGTCCTTCGCTTTGGTATTGAATGCAGATTAATTTAATATAAGGTTTATATGGAAACAAATTACATTACCAAAATTAAACAAGAGTGAAGGTGTGTGGACTTTAAAAACACAGAGGAGCTTCATAGATTACCACGAGATGAGATATACTATTTAAATCAACTGTCCTGCTAGAGAAGACATTGAACTTTGTGTCAGTATTTGTTTCATGGTGATAGGCCTGGTAATTACAGAGATATGAACCATAAACCAGGTCAACAAATCTCAAACAGCAAATTCACCACAGAAGTCTCACCTGTCCTCCAGATCAATGTTAAACTATAAGGATTCTACAATTCTGTGATAATACTGCATTCATTTACTTCCCGTCTTAATTATTCCAGTCTCATGAACGAGATCTAAAAATATCATCATAACATCCACGCTTTGAACTCTTGTCTTTTCATCTTCTGTGTGTGCGTTTCCGAGCAGCGACAGTGGCCCCTAGTGACAGCAAGAGGAAAAACACGCTTCATTTGTGTATTTATTCACCATCATCCTACAAATCTCATCTTACATTACAAAGTGAGCATTCAAATTGTGTACAATGCACTCAAAGCAAACAAAACACACATTAGTTTAATAAATTGCTAAAAAAAAAACTAAAAAAAAAAACATTTCATTCAAAACTAGTTCAAGTCTGTTCCAGGTCTGATGCATTAAAACTCCAGGCCAAAGCAAAAGAGTCAGTCAGTCTCCATAAGAGTCTCCATAAACACCGAAGGGTCGTAGGAGAGATTGGATTAAAGAGTCTGTCGGCCTCTGCTGGCAAAAGTGGGAAGTGAAAAATATCCAAATGACTTTTTAGCATCATAGCTATTATCAGGGCACAGTGGCCAGAGAACCAAGCCCTGGAGGTTTGATTCCCGCTTCATCCAAGTTCTGTCCTTAGGCAAGACCCCTCACCCACATTGCCTAAAGTGGTGAGTGTTGGTGGTGCTCGGAGGGGCTGGTGCACTTTGGCCTTTTCTTCATTTTTACACGTACATTTGAGGAGTAATCATCAGGACAGCAAAAAAGTACATGTTTTTTGTTCCATTTACAGATGTTAAAGGTTCACTATGTAACTTTTCTGGTAGAGAGCATCACCATGGAGACTTTACTTACACTATTACAATTTTTATTTTTTTTGTGCAATAAAATATCTATAGCATCTGCATTGAAACAAGCAGGTGGTGGACCTTCCACCAGAAAAGTTACATAGTGCCTGTTTAATGTGAAAAGGAGTGGAAATAGAAACATTCAGCAAATCTAGAGTTGCGAGTTGAAATCTGATCTCACTGCTGAAACCAACACAGACTCCGGCGTATGTGCTGTGGTCCAAGCCTCTAGGCCAAAGACACACACAGACTATTCCTCATATTTCTTCTTTTCCAGACTTTATCACACATTTGTCTCATCCAGAATCGTCGCTACTCCCTGCACTTCCTTTGGCGCCATCCTCTGGTTCTGTTGAACTGCAGTCCTGCTCCTCCTCTATAGCCACTCTCGTATCCGCCGATGAGCAGAGTGAACTAACACTGCTCTGCTCTGTACACAGTGCACATGCGAACGGAGATGGGAACATCCCATGCACCCCCAAACGCTCCAGATGCCCTGAATGGTTACTGCAAAACGGCAAAGTCAGACCGTTCAGTCCCGGTACGGAGGAGGGGAAAGTTAGGCTATGCTTTTTGGGTAGAGCTCCCCATTTGCGTTTTTCATTATCATGAACTAGTTTGGTGAAAATGTTGGTTCGTCTCTTCTCTTTGCGTTTTGAGTGGAAGTATCCAAACATGATGGCGGACAGGAAGATGCCATAGAAAGAGAGGACGATGAGGATGTAGAGGAACGCGTTTCCATCATAGGGGGCGCTGTGGTGCAAGGTGGAAGTGCGCTGGAGGAGGTGAGGGTGAGTGGATGTAGAGTTCTCCATTGGGTTAAGGCGATGGACCTGGATAATTAAAACATATGGGATTTAAAATTAATAAGTATATTTGTTAGTTATGGACCCCCAAAAAAGGGAGCATAAGGGCCCTACAGATCTAGAAACGGCCCTGGAAATAATAGGAAAGTAAAACATATATTGAAACTTTGACATCACGCTGGGAAGGTTCTACATGTACAGTATGTGTATGGCAGAATGTTCACAATGCACATACACATCCACATGCAAACACTCATAGGGGGTCTGGGTCTGGTGCCCAGAATAGGACTACAGATGCGAATTAGCTATGAGCTACAATCTGGTACAAACAAATCTGCCACTGTGCTTAATGTAATTGTACACTGTCCTAATAAACCAATAAACTTAACTCGAAAAATACAAAATGGATTTAAACAACACATTTTCATGAACCTCTGATCAATACGAGCGTTCATGGTCCTGATTAGGTGTTATTTTAAAATAATGCTCAGATTCAGAATGATGAATTATTAAGACAGCTGCCATAACGATTTAAAATTTAGAACAAAATACTACGTTTATTAGGTCTTAAATGTTAAAAAAAAAGTCCTCAAAATGCAGCATCTAACAGGAAGGCGAAACCCATGTCTAGTGTACATAAAATTAATATTCCAAATTCAAGTCATTTACACTAGTCTTTGCAGTATAATATAATATAACATAATATAAAATAATATAGTATAATATAATATACGTTGTTCTGGTTACTCACAGATCAGTGAAGCTCTGGTGTCATGTGGTTTGTGGGGCCTGGTTTTTCTCAGGACTGTCTCAGAATCTGCCTCTTCTTTCTCACACCACACTGAGGTTTATACAGGGGGCAAATACGTCAGCAGTCATGTGATTCACCCCTTCGGTCCAGAGCTGTGGAGGGGGGAGCAGGCAGGACTCCATTCATATTGTATACCACTAGTCTATTTTGGTTTTTACTTTTTACTTTTAATTTTCATTTCTAGGGCTGTAAGTACCAACATTGTATTTTGTTTTCCCAAGTACCACCGAGACTAGTCTAACGCTGCACTACATAAACATTACTAAAGAATGATCTTAAAATTTGCCTAATTAAATGGCGCGATTTTCTGATCTATGTTATAATGTTGTTTCTTCATCAAAAACATACCCGGAATTGTGTTTTGTTTCATTCACATATTGTAACACATAAACCCTGCATATTTAGCCTGAGTTTTTCTCTCAAACTAAAAACACTCTGTTCCACCTTGTGATGTCAATACTCCTTGTGATGGTAATACAGGAAGTGCTCCACTGTGTTTTTAAACTTACATACAATAACCAAACTTATTTCAGACTTGGAATTGTCACTCTCTGTGGACTGAAGGTAAAAGTTAGGTGCTAACCTGAAAACTACCACTACATGACATCACAAAGTGGAAAAGAGCATTTTGAGCTTTAGAGATGTAGCCAGACTAATAATGAGATTAAATGTTTGAATGAAATAAAACACAACTCCAGGTAAGTTTCATAAGGCAACAACATTATAACATGACTTGCAGCTCACAAGAGTCAATTTTGTGTAATATAGGGTTAGGGTTAGGGGTTAGGGTTAATAAAATACATCTAAAAGAAGCCCCTCCAGTGGAAACACTGGCCATTTTTAAAATATGTTTTATTGTTGTAGTGATCAGAGCCGCTGGGAGACGGGGGAGGGCAGGGAAAAGTGGAGAGCAGGGGGAGGAGCAACAATAACAGCTCTTTGGGCACAGAGCCCATTTTCCACTTTAGATGATTTCTTTTGATTATCATAAAAACTGAGAGAGAGCAACTTGACATTTTTAGAAAAAATTTATACATTTTCACTGTTTAACATTCAAAAACAACTAATCATTTATAGAGTATACGGATGAACATTAGCAGAGTGGTTAGCCTGCAATCCAGCCAGTGGGTTCTTTCTCCTTTGATCTGTGGTAACACTTTATACACTTTTGTTTTAAAGATCCTATATTATGCAAAAATAACTCTTGTGAGCTTTAAGCCATGTTAAAATGTTGTTACCTCATCAAAAACATACCTGGAGTTGTACTTTGTTTCAAAGGTTAAAATGCTCTGTTCCACCTTGTGATGTCATGAAACTGTAGTTTTCAATTTAACAGCTCCTTTTAGTAGAAATTGGCAATTCCAGGTCTGAAATTTTCCAAATGATTCTAGTGAAAGTGCTACTGCTACTACTGATTATGTATTAGTCTTAAATATAACTTTTTATAGTCTTTATATTCCTTTAAAATAAGATATATTTTATTGGTGTGTCTTGCGCAATGACACAATAGTGTGTTCAAAGTACCAACATTTAGGTTAGTGGGTCAGGTATTAAAAACATGATTAAGGTGCATGGTTAGTGTATGGTGCCAAATAGAAATACAGTGAAAGTACGCACTGCACTGTTTAAAACTTTTAATAATATTTAGGTTGGTCCACTCCACAGTAAAAGAAAGCATTTCAGTACAACATCCAGAAGTCTTAGAAGTCTGACCTATTTTTCTGATCTAATCTGAACGTGACAAGTAAAACAACACAAGACTAAACAATGACAAAAACCAGGCCTAAACCAAATCTAAATGATGCTCATGAGGTTAGCTGAATTTGGGGACGAGTTCCATATTAGGAATAAGAATTAATTTACAGAAGAAATAGTGAAACAAAAACACCAGGATCATTTGGAGTGAGGTAATATGAACGTTTTAAAACAAAAATGAGGAGCCTGACAGCGGCATTTAGGTAGAGAGGAACAATAATATTTCAATACAAAGTGAACTGGAGCCGAAGTCAATGGAGCTGGAATCGCGCTCATGCTCACTTCCTATTTGGAACGTGGTGGCTATCGTGTTAGCTATGGCCATTTATATATACAGTCTATGGTCTAAAACTAGAGATATGGGCTTGGATAGATCAGGCCGATACAGCGTCCTCTGCACTGCTGCCGCTGCAGCTAAAGCCCAGAGCAGCTTAAACACAGACTGAGGAAGCCACTAAAAACATGATTAATGACAGAGCTAGTATTTGTTTAACTCTGCCATCATGTCTTCGTGGAGAATTAAGAGTGAAAACAAAACTTTGGACCAATCAGAGGAGCAGAGCCAAATGCACTAACTTGTTTACATACTGTATGTAGGTAGCCATGTGTTTCGGCAGGCTCAAACAGCCTAAATATGGTGAAAACTGCCTTAAGAAATAAAACATCTCCTAATGCTTCTACCACTATGTCCTGAAGCTGTTGTTCTGTTGAGGATTTTAATACATTATTCTACAATATTATAACACATTCATAATTACTACAAATTCATAATCTGTTATAATATTGTAAAATATATTTTTAAGTCGGCCTTTTTACATCTGGTAATAATTTTATTCAACTGGGGCTAAATCATAGATTTTATCTCTATGGGCTAAATTCATCATGGAATACTTCATTGTTTATAAAGGAACATCCTAAATTGTATAAATAAAATCATTTAAAATGAGAAGATTGGTAAGCTATTGGATCGGGACCAAAACCAGGACTAAACCAGGTCTAACCCAGGCATAAACAATGACAACAAAACAAAATCTATGCTAGGACTAAACCAGGGCTGAATCAGGACTAAACCAAATCCAAGCCAGGTCTAAAGCAGGCCTGTATACCCCTAGCACTCATCACATTTATAAACCTGAACAATAACAGCTCTGACACTCAGACCAAACACTCTTTTATTTATTCCACTGTTCCGTGCAGAGACAAAAACAGGACACGCTCACATGTTACGGGCACATTCAGTTGTACATTTATGGAGTGATTTGTTCCTATAAAAATGTATTAATAAGTTTAGACAATAATGTCACTTCTCACACAGAGGCACATAATAGGGCAACAGTGAAGAAATCCTTAGCCAAAAACACTTTAAATTATATGGCAAATATGCATATTGTATGTTGATGATACGATATCTTTATTACAAATTAATTAATCTATATATTCGTATTCATATTCATATTAAAACGGTCTCTTAAATCATATCTTATCTTATATCTATATACTCTAAAAACAACATTTTGGCCATAATTTTGTTGCCATTTAGATAGAGGAGACATTTTTGTATTCAAGTATTCACTGTTTTGACCATTATAACTCCTGCATTTCACGAAAAGGTGCTGGAATAATAAGAAAACTTTAAAGGTGCACTGTGTAACTTTTCTGGTGCATGGGTCTCCTTAGGGATGTAATTTTCCACAGTGAAATGCATCACTGTCTAAAAAAACCCCAAAACATTCATACAGTGAGCAGACTTGCCTCTCCAGAGATCTGACTTGTAATTTGAAGTGCTTTGCTCAATGAAAATAGATAGGAAGGAAGGATTTTAGGTAAAGCAGTAACATCTCTATGGAGACAAGCTGATGACCTGCCAGAAAAGTTACACAGTCTGCCTGTAAATATGTGCTTAAATTAACTCATCTGTAGTTATGTTATGCTCCAAATAGGGCCAGAATCATACATCTCCATATTGCACCATAAAACATACCAGTGATTTCATGGGAAAAATCATTTGTGCATTTGTTCATACAGTGATCTATGGAAGAGATAGAAAATGACAAAATCCATACCCAAAGGCATTGTAGTGATGCCAGTTTAAGTTCACTTCTATCAAATATTTAAACAAATATTACTACTTCATATTGTGCTTTTTGTTATTGCAATTGTGAGTATGAAAATAAACAAAGCCATTTTCCTGACCTGCAGAAAGGCTTTAAAAGTAGAGGCTGGAGCAGAAATATTAAAGAGGGGGTATTTTACTTCTGTGGGGTATCACAAAACATATTTAAATCGCCGCGTTAGATTTTATGCTTTGAAAATACTTGTATTTGCCGAAAGCAACACATTGACATGTTTTATACGTTTTATTTCACAACCAGCGTGCACTCGCTAATGAAACTACTGCACATCACATCAGGTTTGTCAAGTTGCTGTGTACTTTTTTGTATCATGTTTTTGTGTATTTATAGAGAATTGTTGTGTGGGAGCATGGGCATTGCATTATTTAATGTTTTGTCCTTCGAGTATTACATAAAAATTATAAATCTGATGTTTTGTTTAGACAGTAAGTTTTTCTTATAGTTACCCTTATTTGAGGAGTACTTTCCCCAAATACTTTTTACTATAACTTGAGTAATTTTGTGGACCACTATTTTGCACTTCTACTATGAGTAATATTTCGAAGTTATGATCCCCTTATTTGAATTTCTATCTACCCACCTTTGGCCTATAACGCACATATTATTGTTGTGTTCATTCACTGTCAAAATATGAACGCGGCTGCTTGTCATGTAAAAGAGTTTAGATCATTTGTAGTTCAGTCTCTGGTTAAAAAGCAACACAATAAAAATAATCAGTAAATAAGTGGAGAGTTCATCAGACCACCACATGGGGCAGTTTCATAACTCCCACCTGAAACAACACAACACTCTTTCTCCCGCGCAGAGTTCAGGGTTCAAACGTCAAAGGAGGTCAAAGGTCAGAGACATTGTGTGTCTGTCAAGCACATTTATACAATGACAATAAACTTCCTGGATCAAGATGTGCAACTTAACGCTGTATTACGTCACTTTTCTTGTGAGGAGTGAGCCACCTGCATGTTTCCATAGTGATGTTACATGTTACTTTGCCAAGAATGTCCCAGCGTATGGCATTAAGCTTATAATCTCTAATTTATACATGGAGGGAAGCAGGTGGCCAACCCCTCACCAGAAAATGACATAGCGTACCTTTAAGCTATACAGATTCAAGTAAAAGGGATGTAGAAGAGTTAATATGAATATAAAGATGCCCCATTAATATGAGCTTACTCTATGTGTCAAGGAGATTAAGGGGGACACTAATGTAAACAGACTCTACAATCACTGTCAAAGGGCCGGTACCTGATTTATTCTAGTAAAACAAAATGCTGTTTACATTATGCAGTGTATATTTAAAGCAGCTAAATAAGAAATAATTGAGACTGTAGAATCATGGGAAACCATCTGCCTGATCTAATTTTTCAAGAGTGGCAAAAAAAAAAAGCTTCAAGAAGACCTATTGTGCTCGTGTCTGCTATAGTTATAACCTATGACACCTTTGGATCATTATGTTATAATATTCATCTAAAACTGCGGTGGCCAGTGGGAGCAGACAACAGCATAAACGTCATTACAACAAAGAGCCGTGCAGCTATAGGAGCCTCTGATGGACAGCTGCACATCGAGCTGCAGATTTTTCTTCATTTGTACCAAAATGATTACGCGACGCTGTCGAATACTGTTGAAAATGTAATTGGAGAACGAAGTAAGTAGAGAGCAGTGGGCCGGTACAGGTGAAGCTGGGAGTTGAACAGAAAGAAGGCGTCAAGAAAATAGGCAATTACAGATTGCTCAAACATGCATGAATTACTCTAAATACGACCAAGAGAGGGTAAATGAGACTGGGAAATTAATTTAACATGATTAAAAGCTCTGAAAAGGTGTCAGATTAGAGAATTACAAGAAAACAACTCCATGACACTATGCCAGACAGTAGTTTCTGTGTCATGGTGAAATATCACAGCGGCAGGAAGAACTGTGGACGGGGCTAAACGTTCAAACTAAAACATGTACATGGATCAAAATCAGGTACAAATCCTTTAAGGAGATTTTTAATGGGAGAGAAGTTTGAATTAGAAGTTAAATAATTCCGTTTAAATTGGTCCAAGTGGTTTCCTGTTTCCTGGTCACTTTCCGCCATACATTCTCTCAATGTCGTCTTTATAATGGGACTTGAGCTCTTTGCGTTTGAGTTTGAAGGCATCAGTCACAAGCCCAGTCTCTGGGGTCCAGGGGTCAGGGCTGAGGCGGATCTTACGAGGAATCTCAAAACGCTCCAGCTGAGCTGAAAAATAAAATATAAAAGAACAAAATCTGAAAATTCCTCCTTTGTTTTCTCTGCTCTTCACAACTAACTTCTCAACATAATAAGGTATGAAAGGTGTACTTTATTGATCCCTGGTGAAGGAAATACTTTCTCTGCATTTGACCCATCCTCAACCAGTGCCACTAGGGCAACCTGTCAGGACCAGTGAGCTACTACCACACATCATCTGGAGACCCATCTCCAGATCTTGAGCTACTCTTGGTCAGGACTACCTTAGCTGGAGGATTTGACCTATGGTGCATGTTTTGGGTTGATGGGGGAAACTGGAAAATGCATGTTCTGCTATGGTGACCAAAGGATGAAATGCAGAACCTTCTTGCTGTGCAGCATGAGTGTCACTCAGCCATCGTGATGAGCATGTTGCATGTTATATGTAATATTCTGAGGACTTTTCACCATTCAAAGATACTAAATATATATTTTGTTTTTATTCGCTATGACAATGGTCCTAATTTTTCATCATTCTGAAGCCTAATTACAGAATAAATTTTTATATTTTTAAAAGGCATAGGCATAATACATGTCCATTTAGATTACATTCCCGCTGGTCTCTCCTCACCTGCCAGAGCTGCCTCCATCAGGACCTTGAGCACCAGCTCCTCCATTGAGGGGTTGTTGCACAGTTCTATAAAAGATCCTCGGACTCCATATTGTTCTGCCAGGGACAGGAAGTGCTTCTGATTGGGCACTGCGAAACCAATCACGTACGTCTCGTCACTGAGAGGAAAGAAACATGAAATTACTACAAAGGAAAACTGTAAGCCACAATTTACCATTTAAGAACCTGATTTCATTGCATTGTAACACTCTATGTTTTTACAGCTAATTGTAATGATTGTTTTTTAGATTTCTTATACATATATATATATTGTAATGCGCATAATAATAGTAATACGTGTTATTAATACTTTGCAGTGACATCACGTCAAGAGGTACTTCATCTATGTCTATGGAGAAATGTTCAGCAGTTACCATGGTAACACAATGCACACATTAGCAAACACAGCCTGATACGTTTTTAGATTGTCTGGAAAAAAAAAAAAAAAAGACTGAAAAACTGTTGGCTAATGCAAGCTAGCTTGTGACTGTAATTTTATGTGTAAGTTTAACACCACAAATCATCTCACCTGTTGTAGTTCCAAACAAGTCAGTTCTTTCTGGTCAAATTGTGTTAAACAAAGCTCAGATTAAAGTCTAATTTGATAAACAGAGCTTCAGATGGACCAGTGCCTCTAGTTAGCAGTTAACACTCCTTGGGAATGTTGATGACCTGCAGTATCAGCAGATGTTTACAGACCTGTTGGCATAGGCACAGATGTTGTCGATGAGAGGACAGTTTTTCAACATGGCTTCCACTTTCCCCAGAGACACATACTCTCCAGCCTGAAGCTTCACCAGGTCCTTCTTTCTGTCTGAAAACAAGAGCGATACAGAGGGGGTCAATTATAGTCAGAATAAAGAAGAATAAAGCCCCACTGTGTTACTTTTTAGCCAAAATATGGACAAAATGAAAGCATGTCGTTTTTTTTTTGTTTTTTTTTTGTTTGTTTTTTTGTCATTGTTATGTTTTTATTGCAATGACAAATACAGTGAAATGTGCATCCTTATTATGATTGGGCTTGTATTTCAACAAACCTGACTCTTACTTGGCCTGATTGTCCCTATGGAAATCTATCTCCATGGAGAATGTTCCAAAGTATGACTTTAATTTTCTACTTCCATGGAATCATGCTCCTCTTCAAGATGGGACAGACATGGATCCAGCTGAGTGTTACATGTGACTGTGTTTACACAGAACATATTAAACACACAGATAATGTGTGTGAACTACAGAGAGGAAGTGAGGGCCAGGGGCCATGTTTCCCTAGAAATGAACCACAGCTGAACAGTGCAGTCTAGATTCTCAAAGTCCTGAAAATGAAAGCACACTGTGTGCGAGGGATTTGCTGCGTGCTTGTCTCCATGGAGATGTTATTGCTTTCCCTGGCATGTTCCTTAGTATGGAAATGTTAAAATTATCTATCTTGCATTTATTCAATTACTGAGGTTTTACAGGTAAAAATAGATGAGCAATATTCTTTATGATATTATCAGACTCAAGTTAATACCTATAGCTGGATTTCACTTTTGGTTGATAGCCCAAAACAGAGGAACATACAGTTAAGGTACACTTTATTGTCCCCATAGGGAAATTTGTACTCTACATTTGACCATCATTCAGTGCAGCCCCCAGGGACCCATCTTCAAATCTTGAGCTAGACTTGGTCAGGACTATCTTAGCTGGAGGAATGTAACTGTTATGCATGTTTTGGGTTAATAGGGGAAACAGGAGTGCCCAGAGGAAACCCACCCAGACACAGGGAGAAAGACAGAATCTTCTTGCTGTGTGGCGTGAGTGTCACTCAGCCACCGTGCAGCCGTGCTATTACATTATTTATGTTGAATCCTCACCAATTATTTTGAGGCATCCATCGTCATGGACCTCTCCAATGTCCCCAGTGCAGAACCAGCGCTGGCCAGTCTCGTCCACCTCAAAGTCCTGTTGCATTCTGGCATCAGTTTTGTAGTAGCCCATTGTAACATTAGGACCTCCGACCAAGATCTCTCCCCTAGGATGGGGCTTGTCTGTGCTCCGATATCCAGCTTAAATACACAATAACAAGAACAAGGTTCATCCTCAGAGATGCAGTGATCAAGCTCTTCTTGTACTGATTCTGATTCTACTTGGATTTTGAGTGGTTGTTTCTACCTTAATAATAAAAAGACTATGGGTGTAGTACAATACAATAAGCAAATTACTATAACACTGCAACAGTAAGTGCAATGACTTTAAACTTAATACATTAAACAACAGTTTGGCTTTAGACAAGCTTAGTGCTATGCAAATGGAACCAAAAGAGTGCAACCCTGAAAATAAATGTGGATTTACCAAGCTCATGTTGATAAAACTGTATCTCTTACAGGGCAATCGCAAATAAATGTGTATTAATTCAAAAGGCTTTGGACAGTTTGTGTATTTCAACTTTTTCGGGTACTTTGAGAAGATGTGGGTCTGGTCACTGGTTGAAGTCCAACTCACCTTCGAGCCAGTCTCTGAGCTTAATCTCACAGCAGACCAGAGGCCCTCCCACTCTGCCTGTGCTGTAGTCCCACACTGTAACAAAACATAACAATGACCATTAGAGCTGAAATTTACCTTGATATATATATATTTGAACTTTACTGTGTAGGGTTGTCAAAAATCGATACCCTGATACTAATTGACACTCAAATTATACAACATACAACTAAGTATAAAAACACTATAAAAACAAGATCAGTACTGTATGTTTTTTAATTGAGAGGGATTTTAACAGTTTAACAGTAAAAATAATCTCACCCGTTGTCATTCAACCCATGTCAATTCTTTCTGGTCATAATGTTTTAAAGTAAAGCTCAGAGCTAACAAAGTCTCAGACAGAGCATGCCTACGGTTAGTATCAGGCTTCCTGATTTTGAGGACTATTCACCATACAAAAATATACAATATTTGGTTTTGTATTGTTAATTGCTATGGCAACTGTCGCAAATGTTCATAATTCTGAAACCCAAACCCATGTATAGTACGTTTGTGGGCCCAATCATAATTTCCTACTACCTCACCCAAACATAATTATGGTCCTATGCTCGCCATCTGACATCACAGTATGAAAGCTGAACACATCCCTTTAAGATAAATGAATAAAAAAAAAATAAAAAAATCATCCTGTCACCATGGCAACCTGACCTGACACGCTCTCTCCCCATGGAAACAACATCCCAGAGGAAAACCCACCCTCAGCTAACAGGCTTACGAAGTGTCTGGACACGTGCCATTGGTCAGATCTGGGGAGTAACGCAGGACGGTGTGATAGGACGGGTTCACATGATGTCATACTGTTCTCAAAATTAGGACCGTTGCCATAGAGATAAAAAACTTTAAACTAAATATTTGAATGGCGGAAAGGGCAGGTTTCAAATAGCGATGCAGATCAGATCAGAGTTCTAAGATATAATTTCTCATGTTTCGATCTGATTGATGTATAAATATAATTATACTACCAATTAATTATTTTACGTACGAAAAGTTGCACTCAATATTCCCAGCGGTGTCCCATCCACACACTAACTCCGCTTCAGAGATCAGATGAGATTGGGCATTTTCAAGTTTGTCAAACACAAACAAGTTTCTGGATCAAATTAGATATTTTTGGGGAGATTTTGGTGATAATTTTGTCTAAATGTCAATTTCTGTGTCTCACTGAAAAAAACTAAAATAAATATATATTACACATATAGTAATACTGGCCCCTGCCCTCCACTGAGGTTAATGCATTATAAAGGGGCAGGATTCAGAGCTGCAGTTTTCAACCATAAGTCAACAAGTTAGTTTAGATCAATATTACGATTTAAAATATCCATATAATAAATTATGATCCAAAGTTGTCATAGATTCAAACTAAATGGCAAAAAGCATGTGTCTTCTTTAATATTTATATGAAGTTTGGGTTCTCACTAGAAAGACTAAAAGATTAAGACTAGTACATTGTTACTAAAATATAACTGAGTAAATGTAACTGAGTAATTGAGTAGTACCCCCTCTGGAAATTATGTCAAAGCGCATGATTCATTTGTATTTTTATTACAGTTTTAACATTTATATAATTAATAAACCCAGTATCACGTACATAGCATTAATCATCCTTTTGTCTTATCTGGTCATGGTCACTATTGTCTAAACTCTGGAAACTCCATTATATCTGTGGGAAAGTCTCTCCCTGATCTACAAACCGATAACTGAAGGACTGCTCAGACTTACACAGAAGTCCGCGGTTTGGAGCAGCAGAGGTTAAATGAAGGAAATATCCAACCATTTACAAAGACAAACTTTCCGAGCACTATTGATTTAAGTGGAGGGAGTTTCCAAGCAAGATTCCCTGAAATAACCTTTTGCAAGAAAAAAATAGGCTTGAATTTTGAGAAATGTTGACCATACATTTTTCTGATAAGCATAGTGATTGTGCATAGATTTGGGATTTACAAGATTCTGCTCATAATTCACAGTTTAAACTCCTCCAGAGGAAGTGACAAAAAGACTGAAATATGAACTGACAAACTAATACAGGAATCACATTTCAGAACATGTTTGTACAGGGTTAGCAGTTTCTATGCAAAATAAGGCAGGATATTTTGTTTTTTGTGGAGGAAATTATTTGCCTGACCAGCCAGTGCCTTTTACATTCTATCTGAATCCAGAACAGACTGGAACTGGACAATAAAGCGTGAAAAACCTCTGTCCAAACTTGAGACGCTCCAACCACAGCTGCTAATTTGTATCACGTCTCCTCTCCAAAATTCTTTATTCAGAACAAAATAAATAACTTCTTTTACCTGAGATAAGTAATGTATTGGTGCTTTGATTGTTGATTCTGTAAAAATCTGTGCTGTTTCTCCCTCTTTTTAACGTGTAAACAGCCATGTTTGTTTTTGACGCGAACGGAGCATATGTCTCTCTGATTGGTTAATCCACCTGTCAATCACCCTGTCTGAAATCATGGAGAGAGGATATGGCTCCAGATCCACTCATCTTTGTAAAGTTTTGTCAAAGCGTGTGGTTCTGGCTGGCCAGCTAAGGAAATTATGGTACTTCAGAAAAAGCTAAACTGCTTTTTCTGCCATTTGCCAGTTGTGTCCATTCAAATTGTCCTAAGCAGTAGTAGTAGAATAGCACATACATTCACTAATGGTCCCGGCGCCGCAGGTCTCAGTCAGTCCGTAGCCTTGACCCACAGGACAACAGAAGCACACGTTCATGAAGCGCTGAGTGGCTGCAGACAGAGGAGCACCCCCTGACAGGAGCACCCGGACATGACCACCCAACAGAGAGCGCACCTTACGGAAAACCAGCCTGGAATACACAATAAAATTATATACAATAATATATATTGTAAATATTAGGGCTGTAGTTGACTAAAGAAATTCCTGCTCGACTAAAGACATGACCTTTTACTCCTGGTTCAGACCTGGTTGAGTCGTGGTTGAGTCCTGGTTTAGTTCTGGTTTAGTCCATGATTAGTCTATGTTTAGGTCATGTTTAGTCCTGTATAGTCTTGGTTCAGTTCTGGTTGAGTTCTGGTTCAGTCCTGATTTAGTCCTGTTTTAGTCCAGGTTCAGACTTGGTTCAGACCTGGTTCAGACCTGGTTTAGTCCTGGTTTAGTCCTGGTTCAGACCTGGTTTAGTCTTGCTTCAGGTTCAGTCCTGGTTTAGCCGTGGTGTAGTCCTGGTTTACACTTGGTTCAGTCCTGGTTCAGTCCTGGTTCAGTCCTGGTTGAGTCCTGGTTGAGTCCTGGTTCAGACCTGGTTTAGTCTTGGTTCAGGTTCAGTCCTGGTTCAGTCCTGGTTTAGTCCTGGTTTAGTCTTGGTTCAGGTTCAGTCCTGGTTCAGTCCTGGTTGAGTCCTGGTTGAGTCCTGGTTCAGACCTGGTTTAGTCTTGGTTCAGGTTCAGTCCTGGTTCAGTCCTGGTTTAGTCCTGGTTTAGTCCTGGTTTAGTCCTGGTTTAGTCCTGGTTTAGTCCTGGTTCAGACCTGGTTTAGTCTTGCTTCAGGTTCAGCCCTGGTTTAGCCGTGGTGTAGTCCTGGTTTACACTTGGTTCAGTCCTGGTTCAGTCCTGGTTCAGTCCTGGTTCAGTCCTGGTTCAGACCTGGTTTAGTCCTGGTTTAGTCTTGGTCCTGGTTTAGTCCTGGTTTAGTCCTGGTTTAGCCCTGGTTTAGTCCTGGTTTAGTCCTGGTTTAGTCCTGGTTTAGCCCTGGTTTAGTCTTGGTCCTGGTTTAGTCCTGGTTTAGTCCTGGTTTAGCCCTGGTTTAGTCTTGGTCCTGGTTTAGTCCTGGTTCAGTCCTGGTTTAGTCCTGGTTTAGTCCTGGTTCAGTCCTGGTTCAGTCCTGGTTTAGTCTTGGTCCTGGTTTAGTCCTGGTTTAGTACTGGTTTAGTCCTGGTTTAGCCCTGGTTTAGTCCTGGTTTAGTCCTGGTTTAGTCCTGGTTTAGTCTCACCTGTCGCACAGAGGGGTGCTGTTGCCTTTGCTGAGCTGGTCCAGTTTGTAGCTGTAGGCCAAAGTGAAGAGCGTTCTCTGGAAGTAGCTCATCTCCTCCACTTTGCCCATGATGTTTTTATAGATACGATCCATTATCTCCTACAGGGAAAAAAACAAGAAGGATTAATATAGATGATTACATTTAAAGCTGCACTATGTAACTTTTTGTTCTGGCAGAGGGTCCACCACCTGCTTGTCTCCATGGAGAGGTTATTGCTTTGCCCAGAATGTTCACAACATTCAGAGGCCGGAGTGGAGTTTTGCCATCACTGTAATGCTAACAACAACTAGCATGCTAACAGTGCACTAGTATTATTCCTAACACACAGCAGTGTCATTTTGACCAAAGAACTGCTTGTACAATATATCTGTACGGAGGTAAAACAAATGTTAACTTATTACAGGAAAAAAGTTGTATAGCTACTTAAAAATGGTCGTGGTTTAGGCTATACAAATGTAGATTGAAAAAGAATGTACCGTATGTGTTCTGTCTGTATTGTGTAACAGACATGATCCCAGTAGGATTCTCAGTGTAAAGTGACCCACAAAACCAAAGCAACAAACTTTATGGAGCTCATAACATCTGCTGTCACTGTCCAAAAGAAAGGTCCCTTTAATTTAAAAGAGATTAACAACAACTGACAACAATGTAAAAGTCCTTTTTGAGTCCTGGTTAAGTTCTGGTTTTGTCTGCGTTTAGTCCTTTTGTTTAGTCTGAGTTTGGTTGTGGTTTGGTCCTGCTTTAGTCCTGGTTTAGTTCTGCTTGAGTCCAAGATAAGAACTGGTTGGGTTCAGATTCATTTATCCATATAATTGTAGTTGAATCCAGATTTAAATTAATTTACACATATTTAAGTCTTACATCCTTGGTCCTGGTTTAGTCCTGGTTTAGTCCTGGTTAAGTCCTGGTTTAGCCCTGGTCTAGTCCTGGTCTAGTCCTGGTCTAATCGTGCTCTAGCCCTGGTTTAGTTCTGGTTTTATGCAGATTGGCCCTGGTTCAGTCCTAATTTAGTTGTATTTTAGTCTTGGTTTATGTCTAGTTACACATGGTTTAGTCCTACCCAAGTCCTGGGTTTAGTCCTAGTTTAATACTGGGTTTAGTCCAGATATGATCCATGGTTTAGTCCTGGTTTTGGACCTGGGTTTGGTTCTGGTTCTGTCGTAATTTAGAAGTAGTTCAGTCCTGGTTTAGTCCTGGTTTAGTCCTGGTGTAGTCCTGGTGTAGTCCTGGTGTAGTCCTGGTTTGGTTCTGTTTGGTCCTAATTTAGTTGTAGTCTAGTCTTGGTTTAAGTCTAGTTTAAAAATAATTTAAATCTGGTTTAGTCTTATTCTAATTGCTCTGTCCAAACAACTTGTCTAAGGAAGTTATTTAGTTTGGGTAGGGCATCTGACATAAAACTGCTAAACCAGTTTTTTCCACTCCATGTTTCGTTCATAGTAGAAGTGTACCACAAATGTTTCTCCTCTCTCACAGTCAGCCTAATGATATCTGTTATACGAATTGGCTTCACACAGAAATGGGGGGAAAGGGCAAGAGCTGCGGAAGTAGAACTGACAACCCATATGTTAACAAAGCAAATAGTGAGGGGGGATATAGAACTAAACCAGGACTAAACCAGGTCTGAAACTGGACCAGGTCAAAATGAAAGAAGAGAATATATGTTTTTGTCGGTCATATAGTTAAAATCTATACGACACCCATGGACTGTAAACCAGGACCAAATCAAGACTAAAACAGGACTAGATCTAAAACAGGAAAAAGTACTAAACATGGACTGAATGACTAAAGAAGTACTACAGGAAGGTCTAAACCAACTAAGAGACTAAACCAGGACTAAACCAGGACTAGAACCAGATCTAATGAACTTGGACTAAACCAGTTCTTGCTCTTCCTATAGTACGTGTGAATATGCGATGTTTATTGTCACGTTGTGTTTACATTTTCAGACTCTTTCCCTCTGACCTCTGACCTCCAACCTCTAGGATTACAGAGTGGGTGTGTTCACAGGGTTTCTCAGGACTTTTCAAGTCCTCGAACGCACCACGATATTCAATTTATTTCGCTGTGTTCTTTGTTGGTGTAAAATGCTTTGAGAAGGAACAAAAGAGCTTTCTAAATTTGACTCACGTCATTCATTTGGGTGGAAAATGTATAGTTCAGTTATGAATGTTATCACAACTCACTGGGACAGCTGCCATCAGAGTGGGCTGCAGAACGCTCGTGTCTCCTTTACTTCCCTTCTTTATCTTTGTGGACTGGAGTAAGATAAAGACAGAGAGAGAGAGAATGAGAGAAAGAGAGAGAGAGAGGGAGAGAAAGAGAGAGAGGGAGGGAGAGAAAGAGAGAGAGAGACGGAAAGAGAGGGAGAGAAAAACATGTCGAAAGAAACAAAGGGAGAGGTGAATACAGAGAGAAAATGAGGAAGAGAGAGAGAAGGGGTGATAGGGAAGAAACAGAAAGAGCGACAAAGGGAGAAAGAGAAAAGAGAAAATTTGAGAAAAAGAGGGGAGGGAGTAAGAGAGAGAAAGAGAGAGCGAGAGTGAAGGGGCAGAGAAAATATTGGGGGGGGGCAAAAAGAGAGAGAGAAAGATATAACAAAAAGGAAAAGGCACAGAGTAAGGAGAGAGACAGGGGAGGAAGAGAAGGACAGGGAGAGGGAGGGAGAGAGTACATTAGTATACATTCATAATTTTGTCTTAAAGAAATCTACATTTAAATCCTGTTTTCTGGCCTGTACCTGGTCGACTAATGTTTGGGGGGAGGAGTAACCAACGCGACACCCATGGGAGACACACACCAGCTCTGCACTCAGCTCCAGCACATGGGCCAGAGGCAGGTACCCGATGTATGTGTCCTCCTCACTGTGAAAGAACAGGTACTCACATGGATGTATGCACCAAAGTTACACAACACATATCATGGTTTTTGTATTGTATTTAGTGATAAACTATTGCATATACATACATCTTTATTATACATTTTGTTCATTGTAAACCACAACATTGATCAAAAAAGGCTTAGTAATATAAACTAGTCCACTCATTTCCTGTTCAAAACTGCAGGATTTACTCTCTCTGCTGGACCCGCCTCGATTTTTAACAGTTTTCTTTACATTTGTGTAACAGGACAATACATGACTACTCAAAGAAGACAAATTATGCTTTAAGGCTCCTAGTATTAAACAGAATTTTTATTCTTTCAATTAATTAATTTGTTGCTTAAAACAAGTAAAAGATTTTTACTAAATTTGCTGTGTCCTAAAACCTCGTCTCTCAGCTTATGACACATTTGGAGCCTATGTATAGATCAATTAATGATTATTCGATTATTCAGCTAAATTATTTAACAATTATTTCAATAATCTATTAGTTGCGATTAATTGACTCACTTGTTACAGCCCTAACATAAGTAGTTAATCATTACACATTTTGTTCAATGTAAATGGACTATGTGATATTTTAGAAGCCTACATGTATGACATAAAGGGCTGTGGGCTGGAATAGGTTGTAGATTAGTGACTCAAATGCAGACCACAACTGACAACACACACAACACAACACAACACAACACAACACAACACAACTGAGTGTGATAATGATGAGGGAGATCCATTATATCATGGTTAAAACCTGTGTGTATCTGCCCGCTCACCAGAGGTTGGGGATGCGCTCGACCATGCCCGTGATGCCCGCCAGGATATTGCTATGGGAGATCATGACTCCTTTGGGTGTCCCCGTGGAGCCGCTGGTGTACATAATAACCGCGATGTCTGAGGGGAGGGGCTGCTTACGCTCACGACAGGCTGTGGGGAAATACACACAACTGTTATACAGCTGAGATCACACTATCAACCCAGGACTGAACTTGGACACGCAAATGAAACACAGGCCCAGAATGGACTGCTGTGAGGACACAATACATTTTATTTTTATTAAGTTTATAATATTTCTTCAGCCTCAACACAATTACTTTACTTTAAAATACACACATTATTTAAAAACTGGAAGATACAGCATTAGCATTGCAGGTTGAATACCATCACTCAATCAGTTAAGCTATTCTTGGAAAATCTCTCTTTGCAAACCTCTCCTCTATGAAGCTACATCCTCCCCTCCCTCCTTCCTCCTCCCTGTGTTTAAGGTCTCTGGGTTCAAAGGTCACAGTAAAGACATGGAGGAGTACAGCGCTCTTCCTCAGTCTCAGGCGGGCATCGAATCTGTTAATCCGATCCAGATGTTAACAAGTCTAATTCACACGACCCACTCGACCAAAGCAGGAAAACTATCTCACTATGTTAAAACCGCATAGAGACACAACATCTCTGTAACTGTGCATGTTTCTATTGGAATTTATTTACATTTCTGTGGTAAACATTCAAAGACATCTGTATAATTTGTGCATTTTAAAGGCACACTGTGTAACCTTTCTGGAGAGGGGTCTGCTGGTCTCCATATAAATGTTATTGCTTTGCTTAAAATGTTCCACAGTATGGCATTAAACTGATCTACACCTGAAATTGAATAGATAGATGAGAAGTTTAAGCTATACTGTGGAACATTCCAGAATAAGCAATATCATCTCCATGGAAACAAGCAGGTGACAGATCCTCCACTAGAAAAGTTACCTAGTGCACCTTTAAGGCTACTTCGTCATATATAAGCAATTATGGACATTTTGACTGATAATTTGAGCCTCCCCTCTCTACCCTCTGCTACATCTGGCCTTCTCTTTTGCTTCATCTGACCCTCTCCTCTGCTCCATCAGACCCTCTCTTCTACTTCATCTGACCCTTTCCTCTGCTCCATCGGACCCTCTCCTCTGTATCCTCTGCTTCATCTGACCCTCTCCTCTGCTCCATCTGACCCTTTCCTCTGCTCCATCGGACCCTCTCCTCTGTATCCTCTGCTCCATCTGACCCTCTCCTCTGCTTCATCTGACCCTCTCCTCTGCTCCATCTGACCCTCTCCTCTGCATCCTCTGCTCAGTATCCAACAGATTATGATTGAAACAGAGTTTACAATAAGATAAGACTAATAAACATACCGTTCTCATGCCTTGTTCCGAGCTTCTGAATGGCAGCCATATTGTGAACACTGATGCCTCGTGGGTAACCGGGCCATGAGGAGGGGGAGTCATCCACTACAATGATGTGCTGGAGTCTGGGCACTTCTATTAGGATGGCCTGGTCAAAACATAATATAAATGCAGTAAATATAAACTACCAAGATGAATATATAACACAAAAGAATACACTACAAGATTGACAAACACAAGTACATCGATCCACAAGGGAAATGGCTTGAAGACTTGGTAGTCATTACTCATTCTCGATGGTCTTAAGTTAGTTTTTTAAAGACTAGACTGACGCAAAACTAATAACATTCAGACAGAACCAAGGTGATTTGGTATTCACAAATTCTGTTCAGTGGAGCAAAACAGAGCACTGCACTTCTGACCTTCTTGCTTTATTAGCCACCGTGTAGAAGAACTGAGATTTTCAACTCAGCTCCAGAGAAAACAGATTTACTCAAATTGTACGGAAATAAAACAAAAACTAAACTCCAGGTTTTGATTAAGGATCTTTTTAAAATTGCATTGTTCATCAAATAAAAGGTCAAAATATACCAAGTGAAAGCTTCTAGGCAGAGGATATCTAGAAACAGTTGTATTATAATATTATTTAATTGACATTTTAATTTAATAATCCATCTGTTTTTGTTATAAAAAAGTGGTTTTGTATGTGTTTTACAGCCTTATAGTCAAGATAACATTACTATTACTAAATTACAACTACGAGTATTTTTTTTGGGGTCGACTTGTCACGATTAGTTGATTAATCATTGAAGCCTCAATTATAAGAGTAAAAA
This sequence comes from Taenioides sp. WSHXM2023, assembly GCA_029959045.1. NCBI lineage: Eukaryota > Metazoa > Chordata > Actinopteri > Gobiiformes > Gobiidae > Taenioides > Taenioides sp. WSHXM2023. The sequence goes on from CM057093.1 coordinate 23,112,121, forward strand.
GAAAAGTATATGAAAGTAAATATAATTGTTAACTCCATGTGTTGGTACCTTGAGTCTGGTCTCTAGCAGCTCTCGGCTCGTGATGATGTGAGTGACCTCTGCCTCTTTCAGACCGTGGGCGATGGCCGGACCTCCCAGAGTGGAGTACAGGGTCACCACTGACAAAACGACATGAGAAAATGCACAAGTCCGTAACAGAATGTTTAAACAGTTTAGAAAATAGAAACATCTAAATAAGTAGTACTAAGACAGACCTTTATTGTTTTAAATACATGTGACAAGTTAGTGCTTTTCTGATTATTATTATTGATTATTTTTTATTATTTATGGCAAATTAATGTATGTATGTATGTATCTATCTATATCTATCTATCTGACTTGGATACACCGATCCAGCCTTTTTTTTTCAATACCGATATCAATACTTTGGCTTTAAGTATCTGCCAAGACTGAAAACAGAATTTATTTCCTTTAAAACACAAACAGCGCATGATAAAAAAAAAATTATCCAAATGAGTTTTGTAACTGTTATTTATCATTTAAAGTCATTAGAAAACAGTTTAATACTATGAGATGTTTTCATGTCGTTCTTGCACTAGATTATAAAACAAAATGGGCTCAACCGATATCTTGGAAACTGATATCCGATCCACCATCCATCCATCCAAATTTTCAATATCGGCGCCAATATCCAATACCAGTATCGTATTGATTCATCCCTACAGTATATCTGAACCAAACTGCACTGCAAAAACAATACCTGCAAAAACAAGTATCCATGCAAAAAAAAACCATACCTTGAAATAATGTATAACTAACTTCTCCTTTCTGCTATTGTCCCATATAAATCCTTATAATATAAATAAAATATTATTAGTCGACTTATATATAAAATATAATTAGTTGACTTATACAAATTTTGATAGACTAAGACACAGTCGACTAAAGGAGTAGCATATTGCCGTATTCTTGCATGGTGGTTACACAGTGGAAAGTCTGAAGCGTTCGTTAGCACGAGGTGCAGGGAGGGTGTGAGAGGACACTGGGGGTTTGTGGGACAGGGTAGCGTGACATCATCATCCTGCGTCATCACTTCCTGCTCTGAGGACGGGTGGACGAGGCCGTGACACCTCCCACCCTGAGATATAAACAACGGGGTGGGCTCTGGGTTAGCTCAGAGACAGAGATGTGGAAAGAAGAGAGCGACTAGTGGATAAGGACAGTGTTTCAATTATAGTTTGAGGCTGAGTTCTTGTTCTCCTGTAATTGAATAAACGCTGATAAGTTTAATGTAGGCGGTGTAAGAAAAAAACAATTCAGTGATGTACCTCGATACTTCATTGTGCCATTCTCCTATCAATTCAAAACATGTCCATTTCCACTTTATATTTCATCCAGTATTGTTCTAGTGTATTCGACCATTATACGTAATTATTGATAAATCTGAATCACAAAATATCATCCTTTTTCTTAGTATCGCGATGTATCGTGGTACTGTATGTTGAATCTTAACATATCGTTTCGCCAGATTCTTGGCAATCGACACCCCTAGTCTAATGCCATACTTTGTGACATTCTGGGTAAAGAGCAATATCTCCATGGAGACAAGCATGTGGTTACCTCCCAAAGTTATAGTGTATAATGAGCAGCTCTTGAGGTCAAAATATGTCCACTGTGTACTGTCCGCATCTAAAAGAAAGCATTTCATAGTCTGATAATCAGGAAGTGTGCATTAGCATGCTAGCTGTCGTCAGCTTTATTGTCACGGCAAAATTTCGCCCTGATCTCTGAAAGTTTTCAAAGGTGCTTATAAACTCATCATGGTGAATAATTAGAATGCTCAGACCGCGTAAGTGAGGAAAAACTGTAGAAAACTGCAAACAATTTAAAATGAACTAGTTTTGTTTTTTCACATTTGACAGTAAAAATCTGGTATAAAAATAAACCAAATCATTGCGATAGTTGATAAAGACACAATTAAAACTGCAGCTTTGTTTCATACAGCAGATAAGATCCACATATTACTACCTTCTGCATGCTCTACATACATCCACGTATGCACAAACCGTCACACGCAGAGTTTAGATTCTATAATGGGTTTACTCCTCCCCCAAGCCTCTGTCAACAGCAAATCCTCACGTAGACCAGATCGGAGTCCTGACCAGAGACCAGACCAGAGACCAGACCAAAGACCAGACCAGAGACCAGAGCACAGACCAGAAACCAGACCAGAGACCAGACCAAAGACCAGACCAGAGACCAGACCAGAGACCAGACCAGAGATCAGACCGCAGACCAGAAACCAGACCAGAGACCAGACCAAAGACCAGACCAGAGACCAGACCAGAAACCAGACCAGAGACCAAACGCAGTCAATCCTGATATTGTTCTTCTCTAGTCCAGGTTTAGTCCTGGTTTAATCCCTCAAGCTGTTTCTATAATAAGAATAATAAATTATAAATTACACCAAACAACACCAAAGTACTATCATCTTAACAAGACTGTATGTGGGGAAGCTGGCCCGATGTGGTCTTAGTAGTAGGCAGACTTAACAACAAAAAGTGTCTTTGACCAGACGATTTATTAAAATAGACTTCTGGTGTAACGTAAAGTAATTTAATTACAAATAAAATGTTCAAACAAATAAACAGAAAATAAGTAATTTAAATGAAATCAGTGGAACAACAATGTGCACCCAACTACACAGAAGTCTCCCCCAATTGACAAAACCAATGAAAACAATGAAACAAAACAGAACTTAAACCAGTTCTCCCCTACACATCATCTAACCCAGAACCTCCCCCAGAGGCTGCAAATATGGGCACACCCCCTGTTTTGTCTCCAGACCATGTGGAGGAACAGGTAAGTAAGTGGATGATAAGTGAAATGAATTAAAAAATAAAGTATATTTAAATTTACAATGTGTTATGTGATAATTAAACCAAAGAATTCAGAATTATACGTCTAACTGTATTGGTAGGATATTGAGAAATCAACAAAATGTGTGAAATTAAACAAGTTAATGTGAGTTTAAAATGGGACAAAGGCCCACTTTGTCATACTGTAGGGTTCCACTTTAAATGGAGAGAGGAAAGACTTCTAATGAGAAAACTGAAAGGGCGCGCTGACCTTCTGGATTTGTACAGGTCATAAACAGTTTACTGTAGTGACACTGGACTAAACACAAAAAGTGATAATAAAAGTAAAACGCTTAAACTGTCCATAGGGAGCCAGGAGAAATGGAGGGACTTTAAAAAAAGGAAATGTCATAACGAAACTGTATGAAAGCTTTCTGTTTTAAATTCCATAAACATGATCTATCTGTGTCCCCAGATAAAACATGTTCAAATCAAATCTAGCTTTTAGTGATACCAGTTCAAATGCTCATTTATTCTACAAAAAGATTAGACATGATGACCAATTTATCCTCAGAATGATTATCCAATCAGAAAGCAGAATGAGCCTCACACAAGTCTCTTATTTGGTTTCAGTGCTGGAATCCTGTTAGTTTAAGCCTAAAAGAAGTAGAAAAACTTGTATGTGTCCTCTATAGGGTTAGGCTACAAACAAAAACATAATGAACTCTAACTGCAACCATTCAAATTGAAATTTTGATTTATATTTTCCTTTATCTTTCTCAGATGTAATTCTTTTGTGTCTACATAGCCGGAGCATGCGTGTGTTTGTGAAGGACTTACAGGGGAAGTTGTACATGAAGCAGGCCTGAGCAGCAATCATCCACTCTGCCCTCGTCTCACAGAAGATGGCGATGTTGTTTTTGGGCTGTTGTCCCAGAGCCAAGAGTCCACTGCCAAACTGCCCAGCCAATTTGTGGGCCTTCTCATAGGAGAGCCAGCGGTACTGACCGAGGATCACCTGCAGGGGGCGACACAAAGGAGCGATTACTACTATGGAGCTCAACAGTGATCACCTGCTCCAGTTCTGGAAGTAAAGTCATTTTTCCCATAGACTCAAAAAATGTAAATATTAAAGAGTTCAAAGATGTTGAGAAGGATAACCAGCTAAGTGGTGACTACTATCCATCACTGCCTGTAGTTCCAACTAAATCAGTCCTTACAGTCAGATTGTGTTAAAACAAAGCTCAGATTAAGTCTAATTTGAGTATCAGACAAAGTAGAGCCTACAGTTAGCATCACAGCTCCAGGGAATGTTGATGACATCAGCTGCAAAGTATCAATATAGATATTTTTATTTCTAATGCTATAATAAAAACTAGTGAATACAAACAAACGGACATCCCATTTGTGAGAGTAGAAAATATATAAAGATAAACTGAGGGAAACATGGAAAGTAACTAAAAAGAGAGTAGAAGTTAGTAGGGTCATACTGCCATCCACTGGTTATCAAGCGCCTATGCACCCAAATGCACAGACAGTGAAACAATGGCCCCATGTAGAACAGCTGAGACATGCTTTGGTGTAATACAGTGAGTGTTTCGACAGACAGGTTTAAATGGCTTATTTTGATCAGTTTATAAGATTAGTGGGCTAAACCAGAGCTGATATGTGGTAATGTTGGCCACCATAACAACTACAAACGTGCTGTACGTGCTGTGTAGATCAGGAATTAAAAATGTTTCTGTGCAAATGAATGGTTGAGGTTTACAAATCTGTAATAGTAAAAAGGATGACTAGGATGACATTGAACTTTGTGTCAGTTTTTGTTTCATGTGAATAGGCCCAGTAATGACAGACATTAACCGTGAACCATAAACCAAGTCAGAACATCTGCATTTGACAGCTCAAACACAAATATACCGAACGTGCACTAACTTTTCTGGTGTATAGTGCCACATGGGCTGTCTCAATGAAGATATTACTGGTTTGCCTGGAATATTCCATAGCATGACTTTACACTTACAAATCGTCATGGAAACAAGCCACGTGGTCGAGTTACAGGTCAGATCTATGGAGAGGTGGCATCACTTACAATAAAAACGCAACTGGCTCTGCGCCACAGCGAACAGCTAACTCACTGTTAGTGTCACTTCTTCCTGTATCTGGAAGGAGCGTGACTTTCACAGTCACGCTAAAATTTATTTGAAAAATGTATGAATATGTATAAAAATATTTTAAGATGATGCAAATTATTAAAAATTAAATATAAGACAGTGGACAGCGAGTTGCAGGTGATTAACAATGACATGTAAACACTTAACATGATATGACAAGATATGTCCACAAACTGAAATAATCTACATATAAAAACAATAATGTAGTTTTACTTTATTTTTTATTTTTTCAATAAAAGTAAGCATTAGCATTAGCATGAAAAATAAGTTTAAGGCCAACAAGTTTAATGTGAAACTATGGAACAATCCAGGAAAATCAATAACATCTCCACTGAGAAGCACACACGTGAACCCCCCATCAGAAAATCTTTAAATTTGTCCTTTATTGATTGTTAAAGCTTGTTTATTTCTTTACCTTCTTGAAGACTTTCCCATTGCTCTGTTTCTCGTCCTCTTCACAGATCACTTCCCTCGTTCCAAGAAAGTCCCTGTGTGGAAACTTCACCGCTGCGTACTCCAACATCTTGTCCAGTGTGTCCACTCCAGGGTGCACCGTTGTCAGTAGCCTCTTGGTGGCGCTCACGTCTCTGTAGGGTCCCTCAGGTCGCCCGGACACTGATTTGGCCTTGGTTCTTCTGGTTCTGTCCTCCTCAGAGCCGTAGTGGATTTGGTCAGAAGAGGAGAGCATGCTTAAGAGGTAGGATGGGAGGAATGTCAGCACAGTGTACAACCCAACGATAATGTGGAAGAGTAAAAGTATCACTGGGTTTAGTTCATCTTTTAGCTTCATGTTGCTCCAAAAATGACTTCCTTATTCAATATTTATCCTGTGAGGGCTTCTCTTCGGTTTTGTCTTGGTTTTAGATATTTGCTTGGTGAAAATGTTTCTTCTTTACCTGCAAAAATAAAACAAAATTGGAATTTGATTAGAATAATAATAATAATTCTCCCGGTTTCCTTCTGGTGTAAAGTCTGCTACCAGCTTGTCTCCTTGGAGATGTTGTTGCTTTGTCTGTTCACAGTATGGCATTAAACCTCCATGACAACATCTCCATGGAGACAAGCAGGTGAGGCCAGGCAAAGTAAAATGCCTGGACAGCCCCAAGCCTGGTTTTGGAGTTTGGGGACCCCTGCTCTAATTCATTTGAGAACATGTCATGTACAGTTGAAAATACATGTTAGTATCTTCAGTCATACATAAAGCTTAACAGTTGAAATATTAGAAATAGGACTACTTTTACTTATCTAAACTTAAACCAAATCACCACTAAACTTATTTGCAGTATTTTACATGGTAAATATGGCTTCTACTCCTTCTGCAAAACAAACAAGCACGTGGCATAGAGCACCCACTGGTATTCCCTTGTTATTGGTGAATATTTTGTAAATTTGATTAAGTTACTAAGTCTTATTCAGCTACAGCCACTTCATGAGAGGAATTTCTGAATGATAGTGAAACTGAAAGAATGAATCACATGTTTTTGCTGCTGGGTCAAAATAAGAACAGAAAACTTATTTGTCAATGACACTGATTACATCCATTTTATTATTAACTCTGATTATATCCATTATAGTAAATGTCCTTAAAGATGTACTGTGTAACTTTTCTGGAGGAGGGTCTGACACCTGCTTGTTCCTACAGAGAAGTATATTGCTTTGCCTGGAATGTTCCACAGTATGGCATTAAACTTACCCATGTATTCTTTTATTCTATTCTCACACAAAAACACGGTTTTGACAGAGCACTCATATCAGAGGTGGTACTCAGTTACATTTACAACATTAAATTATTTGAATACTCGTGTTTCTTGGACCGCTCCTTCAGATATGATTGTATTTTTCCCATTTTTGTGGTCTATACCAGACTTTGTGTGTTAATTTCATGTTTTGTCCTTCCAATTACATTGACTTCAAATTATATACCTGATGTTATACTCTTATTTAAGTAGTAATTCCCCAAATACTTTTTAAACTCTTGAGTAATCTTTTGAACCACTACTTTGTTCTTGAGTAGACCTATTATTCTGAAGTACCGGTACAATGTTTGGCTACTCTACCCACTTCTGATTTCTGGTAAACATGTAGGTAAAACTCTTATTGGTTGTATAGAAAACTCAGGCTGAACTAGTGAAGACAGAAGTGAGTGACATTAAGTGTGTGTGCGTGTGTGTGCGTGTGTGTGCGTGTGCGTAGGTGTGTGTGTGTGTGTGCATGTGTGTGCGTGTGCGTAGGTGTGTGTGTGCGTGTGCGTGTGTGTGTGTGTGCGTGTTCATGCGTGACAGTTGCTTGACAGCAGACAAAGCATTGTACATTTGACCTGTTAATGGCGCCGTCTGACACAGTGACATTGCTGCCATTCTGTACTTACAGTAGGGCTGTGCAATTAATAGTCAAATAGTCGAGTAATTAAGATTATTAACATTAACTTAAGTGCATTTACTAAGAGTGGCTAACTGAAAAACTGATGACTAATGCTAGCTACCTTGTGACTGTAAATGTGTGTGTATGACACTTGTTTAACAGCAAAAATCAGCTCACATGTTATAGTTCCATTAGTCTAACAAAGCTTCAGACAGTGAAGTGGCTTCAGTTAGCATCACACCCCCAGGGAATGTTGATGATATCAGCTGCAAAGTATCAATACAAATTTCTTTGAGTCACACTTTAGGATGAATAAAATGCAGAATTCTAATTGGATAAAATTATGTTAATGTATTAGTGACACAGGAGGGTCCAACTTGAACTAAAACTCCTCCTTTTACTTCTACCTGCCTGCTGCTTTGACACTGCTCCCCTCTCTGCAGTGTCCTTTGAGTGTCATAAATAAATGAGTTTTTGGCAGAGAGCTCCTTCGGGCTACTATCTACAGGAGCATGAAAATGTGTTTGAATCCATTTGTATTTTTTTCAGACAGTCTAAAAAAAAACTTATCAGGCAGTATTTGCTAATGTGTGCATTCTGTCACCAGGGTCACTGCTGAACATTCTTCCATAGACATACATGCAGACATTTATGACTCATTATAGATACAAACTAACTACTTAACTGTTGCAATCTGTTATGTATTTATTGCAGCTCATATTTTTTTAACAATATTGTAAATTTAAAATATGTTTTGGGGGGTAATTCTGCTTTATGATTTTGTTACAATATTATCGTCTATATTACTTCAGCACAGGCCCGTTGACAGAAATTTGGGGGCCCAGGGCAAGAAGCCTCACACGGGCCCTTCTCTAATACAACTTAATAGGAATAGTGTCCAATTCTGGGCCCCTAAGACCCCTTTGTCTCCCCCTGTTGACTCCCTGCTTTAGCAATATATCACACTTCAAAATGTGTTATTGTGACAGGCCAACACAGTAATAATATGTTAGAAAATCACATTTCATAATTTCTCAAAAGCACCATCTTATTAGTTTCTTAAGATCTTTATACTGCAGAATGTCACTTACAGGATGTAAGCTGTCAACCTCAACTTTAGCCTCATAAACATTGCTTTAAACTTGCACAATTTCTCAACAACAGCTTTCTTTCTGCATACCATATGCAGATCTGCAGATATGGTGTAATATTGAGTGCATTGGTAGACGTGGTGGGGTGAGTGGGCACAATCATGGCTTCCTCATAAGAACGAGAGAATGGGCCTTTGTGCTCTCACTAAACAGGCTTAAGTCTTACACAGCACTCTGCATGACCACTGTGGGGCAACTATATGCTCCCAAGGGTCAGTACTGGTACATGCGTGTAGTCTGGTTTAGTCCCACTAACCATCACCAATCCCATTATCACCATAGCACTCATGTACAGTGTCTTTTCACAAACAGAATGTAGGGCCTCCTTCCTCATAATGACCAATATGGAGTTACAGTTGACCTTATATAAATATAACGGATTTTCACAACTCTCAGAGACCAGAGCAGAGTTTTGCAGTGACGGGAAACATCTAGCAATAAACGCAGACAGTGCATTTTGACTTAAGAGCTGCTTATACAATATATCTGGAGCAAGACACATTTTGCTCAAATACATATTTGAATAAATCAAGTCCAAGACCTTTAACCCCCATAAGTAAAACTCTGGGTTCATCAAATTGTACATGGTCACATTTTTATGCAACTTTTTCCACTTTTAAGGCACATACACACATTCATACCAGTGTACGCAGACACTGGAGACGACCACTCTACCGATGATGTTTACGTCGAGAATGGGATTCGAACAACCAACCTTCAGATCAGCGGACAAACACTCCATCAACTGATCTACCCTCGCTCAGTTAGGGATGTTTCACGGTTTGTTTTGGCAAATGTTGGTAAACTTCACCGACAGACCTACAAGGGAACAGTCTCCAGAAGAGTTGTGTCCTGGTTTATGTGGATCTGATTGTTTTAGTTCTGATTTAATGCTCATCTGCTCATTATGACAAAGAGTGTAAAAAGGCCAGAACCCAATCATTAGTCTGCAACACATATTTGTACATAGGAACACAGAACAGGGATGTAGTTTGTTAGATTAGACTAGACAACGTAGTCCAAATTAGTCCTGGTTTTGACATAAACATAAAGGATTCATTCATGTCAGTTCAGATCTGTTCAGCTCAGAGGGCAGAGATCTTATGCCACAATATCACATTTAGGTTTTATGATAAGTGTGAGAAGAAACATCACCATTTTATGATAATTCACACCAGAGGCATTCACAGCTATGAAATCCTTACTTTCATTCGTCTCATTCCAACAGATGCCCATTCTCTATAATGTGACCCAACTGTATTCATTTCCCCATATTTGAGCAAACTTTGCCCCAGTACAGATGTATGTTGTATAAGCAGCTCCGGAGGTCAAAATATGCCCGCTGTGTACCATCTGCATCTAATTATAAAGCAGTTTAATGTCCGATAATCAGGAGTTGTGCGTTAGCATGCTAGTGATTGTTAACTTTACCGTCACGGTAAAACTCAGCTCTGGTCTCTGAAAGCTGTGAAAAGTGCTTATAAACTCATCGCGGTGAATGATTAGGATGCTCTGAATGCATAAGGTAAGTGAGGAATAACACTGGACCACTGCAAACTGTTTTTCACGTTTTTAAGAGGTAAAAATCAGGTACAGAGCTGATAATTTCACACCTAAAATGGTCACAATGATTTTGTATGATTAGATAAGATAAGAGGATTTATTTACCACAATGGGGATATTAAAGTCTTGCAAGAAACAGTAGAGCATGCAATCAAAAGGAAATTAAAAAAAATAAATAAATAATATTAAACTTAAAGGTGCACTGTGTAACTTTACTGGTGAAGAGTCCGCCACCTGCTCGTTTCCATAGAGATTCATAGAGAGCATTGCTTGGAATGTTCCACAATATGAATCAGTTGCATTTAATTTATTACAGGTGTTTTTTTGTTTGTTGTGTTTTGTTTTGTTTTGTTTTTAATCACAAAATAACCAAACATTCTTACAGTGAGAGGGGTCATCTCTCCACATATTTGACCTGTGGCTTGGCTTGCTTGTCTCCATGGAGATACATACGTTTAATAATGTATTGTGTAACATTCTAGAAAAAAAACAATAACATCTCCATGGAAATAAATATAGCAGATCCTCCAGCTAGAAAAAAAATACTTATTGCACCTTTAAATCTAACAGTTATAGAAGAAATGTTCAGAATAAAGTTATATTACAAAAAAGGCATACAGATGAATAAAATATTGGCTGTATTATCTCAACATCACTAATCTTACCATATTAAAAGGTTCATTCACACTTACACCGATTTCTTTCAATAAAATATAAGAGTTTGGAATCACAGTAGCTCCTTACAGTGGAGAGTTGCTGTTCTTGGTGCTTCTTAGATCTATTTTCTTTTTCTACACAAAAAATACCACATCCCATTACTATATTAGCCTACCAATCACAGTCTTTACACAACAGCCCATAATTTGACTATTTTGTCCCTAGTGAATTTTCATATAGTCAAATAAGATGCATGTTCAAGACAAGATAGACCAGTCGTATCTCAGACTGATCAAGAGCATCTTCCAATCACAGCATCCTACACCGTAAACCCAAAATGAAACTTACCTCCAAACGCGAAACCTGTGCGTAAAAGTACGTCACTATCTCCCTTTCTCCTCGCTGGTCTGTTATGAGGACCTCGTGGTGTTGCACTGCTCTGAGTTGGTTATTAATTCATATTTGGGCTCTTGATCCGCCCCGTCGGACCGCAGCGTGCCAGCCAAGTCCCGGAAGTAGAGGCGCACACGCGCGCACAGCTTTGGATGCCGGAGGAATGGAGAAAGAGAGGGAGAGAAAGAGAGGGAGAGAGAGAGGAGCGCTATGATTGGGCTCGTGGAGGTGGCGCGTGGCTGTGGGCCGGGTTCAGATGACGGGAGGGTGCATGGATGTGACAGAGTGGAGGGGGGGAGGGGGGGTTACTGACGGTCACAAGAAGCCACGATCTCCCCACACACGCGCACATGGAAACTGCCGGAACAATGCGCACGTCTGAATTGTCTTGTATCCTAAAGGTCCCACATTACGCAGAAATGGACTCTTGTGAGCGTTTAGCCATGTTAGAATGTTTTTACCTCCTCAAAAACACACCTGGAGTTGTGTTTTGTTTCATTCATGCATGTTTGAGTAATCCTTTATTATTAGTCCGCCTACTTCTCCAAAAATCAAAATAATGATGTCATGATGTGGTTGTTTTCAGATTAACAGCTGCCTTTCTCTTACCTTTTGTTCAGTAGAGATTGGCAAATCCTGGGTTAAAAAATTATCCAAATGATTCTAGTGAACGTGCATGGAGTTAAAAGCACAGTGCAGCCTTTCCTGTATTACCGCATGACATCACAAGGTGGAACAGAGTTTTGTTTTGTTTTTTTCTGAGAGAGAAGAACTAAATATGCAGGGTTTGGGTGTTAAACATGTACTATAGGCCTTTTAATTAGAGCTTGTCATTTTTATGCCATAATTAAGTAGAACATGTTGTGTGGGATTATAATTGATTGTAATTTTGTGTAGTCAGCTTTGTTCTTAAAGGTGCACTATGTAAATTTCTGGTGCAGGCTGCCACGTGCTTGTATCCATGGAGACGTGACTGTCTGTCTTTTTTTTTTTTCATTTTCTGTTGCTAAAAGTACTTGAAAAACATGCTTTCTTACTGTGAGCGGGGTCGCCTCTCCGCAGATCTGATCTGTAACTTGGCCTGGTGATGCTTGTCTCAATGTGGATAATAAGTTTAATGCTGTACTGTGGAACATTCTAAGTTTGAAGGTACTTTTGATTCCACCAAATCAAATAGATGCAAGTTTGCCATATGGTGGAATATTGCAATTACATTTCCATGGTGACAAGCATGTTGCAGACCTCCAGCCAGAAAAATGACATAGTGCACCTTTAAAGGGCCCATATCACGCTGTTTTCTGATCACAAACATACCTTGAGTTGTCTTTTGGTTCATTCACACATGTTTAACACACAAACCCTACATATTTAGGCTGAGTTCTTCTTTAAAATGGAAAAACTCTGTTCCACCTTGTGATGTCATGTGATCATACAGGAAGTGCTCCACTGTGTTTTTAAACTCCACACATCCACACTAGATTTATTTGGATCATTTCAGCCCTGGAATTGCCACTCTCTACTGAACTAAAGGTAAAATGTAGCTGTTAACTACTTCATGACATCACAAGGTGGAACAGAGCATTTTGAGTTTTAGAGATGTAAACAGAGTAATAATAAAAGATTATTCAAACAGTGTGAATGAATCACAACTCCAGGTATGTTTCTGATGAGGTTATAGCATTATAATATGTCTTAAAACTCACAAGAATCTATTTTGTGTAATATAGGACCTTTATCTAAACTTGTACACTTTACCACATAAGTACGATTTATATTCTGGTTTGTATTCAGTTCAGCTGGATAGATAAATGTAGCTTGGTTATTTCAGTTGCAGTGGTCACATGTTGGGTTGTGTTAGCTTCCTTATACAAAACATGCAAAACAATACAACTACATTCTTAGATGCCAGACCAAAACACAACAACTGCAGGGAAATATATTATCTTTTCTATCAAAACTAGTTTAACATGTCAAACAGCTCGGCACTCAACTCTTCCTTAGTTTGAAATTTGGCAGCATAGAACTTAATATGTTAAAATTAGAATGTGCAAGATTCAACCATATGATTATCTGACATCAGGTCTAAGTGCTAATGGTTATAACTGTTTATATACAGTAAATATAAAAATCTACTATTTTATAAAATATGAACATTTTCTAGCCTCAAAATTGTTTTTAAGGCTCACAAATAGTATAATTTGTCATAAAGTATGTAATATATGAAAGTGTAAAATAAAAAGTGGCCAAGATTTCTGAAAATATCTATCTAGTAAAACATAAAAGTGAAGATTTTGCCCGTCAAAAAATGTTAAGTGTAATAATATCCTATTAAATAAATAAATAACGTACAGCACAATTGTAAATGTGTTTTACCAGGCGCTGATATCACTCACATGTGGTTCTCACTTGCAAAACCCTTGATTTTTTCATTTCAATTTAGAATGTTTTTTGTTTACAATATTTAAATAAAGTTTAGCTTTTAGCCTTGTGACACCAAGTTGGGGGTGGTCTACATATATGTCTATAACAAAATGTTTAGCAGTTACCATGGTGACAGAATTCTGCAAATACGAAACAGGTTTAAATAACACATCAAGAGCCTGTGATCAATCTGAGCGTTCATGGTCCTGTTTAGATGTTTGATTTTCAACAATAAAGATGACAGAGACAAACTGAAAAACTGTTGGCTGATGCTAGCTTGTGACTATGTTTGAGAGGGACTTGTTTAACATCACAGATCAGATCACCTGTTCTTTTCTAAATTAAAGTCTAACTTGAGTAACAGAGCTTCAGACAGAGCAGTGACTTCAGTTAACATCACACCCCTAGGAAATGTTGATGACACCAGGCGCAAACTATCAATAAGGGCTGAAATTGTATGCTTCATGTGCAACTTAACATTCTACTCTTGTGCTTTTTGAAGCTGTTAATTATTGACATTTTGATCTCATTTTTATCTGAGGCTTTCTTTGTTTGTTCAAGGTGTTGGTTTGAAATGTACACAATGGTCTTGAATACTGTTGTTGAGGCACACCTGTCCAGTGGTTTATAATGGAGCTGTGAAAGAGGATAGCAACCTATTAAAAATGCATAAAGTTACATAGAGCTGCCAACTAGGTAATTCAGTTAAATAATAAACAGCCAACATGATGGTTAAGAGCTCTGAAGATACAAAGATACATAAAAAAAACATGACAGGAGTAACTATGATATTGTCTGAGATGAACATAAAAGAGCTCAGTCACATGGGAGGAGCTCGGAGTAAAGCCCCTGCTCCTCCCTGTTGAGAGGAGCGACCTGAAGTGGCTCGGGTATCAGTTTGGACGCTTTCCTGGACAGGTGTTTACGTCCCACTGGGAGAAGGCCCAGAGAAAGACCAAGGACACACTGGAGGGACTATGTCTCTTGCCTGGCCTGGGAACGCCTTGGGGTTTCTCTGGAGGAGCTGGAGGAAGTGTCTGGGGTGAGGGAAGTCTGGGAGTCCCTGCTGAGACTGCTACCTCCACGACCCGGCCCCAGATAAGCAGAAGAAAATGTATGGCTAAAAGTAAACCACATATAAAAAGCATAAAAGCAGGAGAAGCAACTATGAAAAAAGTTTGGCATTGTTGTGTTGAATAATCGCCATCATGTCTATTGGAGCATATGAAAAGTTGTATGTGGGAGGATGCTCCACAGAGACAGAGGAGTGACTCACTGCTGCAGACAACAGACAAATACAACATTTAACAGATTAAATTATTGTCTATGGTTCTAAACAGCTTTGGTTTCTTTTCCCAGTGTGAGTAAGTCTGACAAAAGCTTTATATTGACAATATGAAATGGTTTGAATATTTGTGTTTCTTGTACCTTCAGATTTAATGTAGTTTTTTTTTTTTCATTTTTATATCCATCTTTTTAAAATACCAGATTTTTTGCATTATTTAATTAATATTTGTCCTTCAAATTATAAATCAGATGTTACAGTTACTCTTACTTGAGTAGTGGTTTTGCCAAATGCTTTTTTACTCTCACACGGGAAATTTCTTGGACCACTAGTTTGTACTTCCACTTGAGTAATAATATTACTTTGACGTAACGCTACTCTTACTTGAGTAAAAGTTTTGGTTACTCTACCCACCTCTGCTTCTCCATCAAATCAGTATTTGGTTAGTCGTGCATTTAGATCATTTGTGTAGGCAGGTTTTCTATATTAAAGACTAACTGTCCTTGAAAGTGGTTTCTAGGCAACTTTAAAATCTACTGAACAAAGCAGCAACAGAACCATACCATTTCACTCTCTTATTTAACTGATGTACTGCAAAACATACCCAGGTTTCAGTACCAGTGCAAAAAACATGGTTGAATTTGTAAATCAATAGTTACCGCAGCACTTTTTGAAA
The DNA here is from genome assembly GCA_029959045.1 of Taenioides sp. WSHXM2023. Taxonomy (NCBI): domain Eukaryota; kingdom Metazoa; phylum Chordata; class Actinopteri; order Gobiiformes; family Gobiidae; genus Taenioides; species Taenioides sp. WSHXM2023. The sequence goes on from CM057093.1 coordinate 23,127,660, forward strand.
TTGCCATAGAACTCCCGTGCACCATAATCACTCAGATATTTGCAAGCTCCTCCAAAATATTTCCCTGGATTTAAAAAATTGGGAGAAAGTGGAATGTGTTGCCAATCAGGGAATCAAATAAAGTCCTCCCTGTAAATTGGTTTCACAATGATGAAAATTGATATAATATATTGGTGAAATCAAGTCCTGAAAATGTCACCCATAACAGGAAAATATACTGTAGTCATGAATTTGCAATCTGGCGTAAGGAAAAAATATATATTGTAGGCCTCTGGTGAAAAGTGTATAACATTATGGCTATATATACAAAAATTGCAACAAATCTTTATGAGAATTTATGCATTCCCTATTGAATTACACAAAATGATCTATTTCATTTCAAGATGAAGGAACTTTAAAAATAGAATAACTCAATTAAAATAGATGGTAAATATTTAGATGAACAAATAATTTATTAAAAACTGTAGAAACAAATTAAGTTAATATAGGTTAGTAAAAGTACAAAAAAGAAAAAAGTTTTGTTGGGTTTCACTCAGGCAGAGTAGGAGACAGCTAAACTCGTTGCGCGGGGTCCTTTGCGCCGGGGCTAGCAGGATTAGCAGCAACATGCCGACTGTCGGAGTAAAACGGGACCTTCTTTTCAAAGCGCTGGGCAAAACATATAGTAAGATTTAATTTTATTAAAGTTCACACCACGAAAATACTGAGTTTAGTCATCTCCGCCATTTCTTTTACGAAAAAATGGAAAAGAACAATCAGACTAAATTTAATAGCCAGTTAGCATGAGCCTTATTACTATGGGATTACTCACATGTCTTCCAAATAAGTTGATGTTTCCAGTTTTCTTGTGATAATTATTTGACATTGAGTGAATTTAGAGTCAGACTTTTGATCAGATATGTCCATATAGTTGGACTTTCTGTCAAAACTAATGAATGGATGTGTTCGTGATTGCATCATACCGTCTCCTGTCATTTACAGGCAGCTCGGAAATTGGATAACTTGACATTATTAAAGGTGCACTGTGTAACTTTGCTGGTAGAATGCTCCATAGTATGACATTAGGCTCATCTATCTCCATGGGGACAAACGTATTATGCTAACAAGCCAAGTTATAGGTCAAATCAGGTTTTTCAAAGTATTTTGGAGAAATAAAATAACCTGTAATTGAATAAATGATAAGTTTAATGCCATACTATTTAACATGCCAAAGCAAAACTATGCAATTTCTATAAAGGCAAGCAGATAGAGGATACTTCACCTGAAAGTTACACAGGTTATTAATATTAATATTAATATTAATATTAATATTAATATTAATATTAATATTATTGAGTAATATTGATATTAATATAACTGAGTAATATTAATATTACTCAATATGAATGCCCCTCCTTATTAAAATAAACTGAAACATTAAAACTGGCAGCTTATAGATTACTCCTTTCCCTGCCAATGCAATTTTTTCTCTACATCTCTCTTATTGTATGGGATCTTTTAAAAGTTTAATGAGTAAACTAAACAGTAGTCAGTTTATTTTACATTATTTAGTGAAAAAACAACATACTACCATAACCATTCATACATATTTCTGTGGCTATATTTTTTTGAAGCTTCTTTTTAGCATCTCATGTAAAAGTAACCAGATTAATGTTAGTTGCTATTCAAATTGTCAGCTTTTGAAATTTAAACTATAATTTTTTTGTTTATTTATAGCGGATGAGGAGTTTGATGAGTTGTGCTTTGAGTTTGGATTGGAGTTGGATGAAATTGTGAGTATCGTCTTTGAAAACATTTGAGTTTACTGCTATCTTAACTGTACATTTGTTGTAAATTTGCTGTAATTCCTTTAGACTTCTGAAAAGGAAATAATTAGCAGAGAACAAGGAGACTCCAAAGCGTCCGGGGCATCTGATGTAATCCTGTACAAAATTGATGTCCCAGCCAACCGCTATGACCTGCTCTGTCTGGAGGGCCTGGTCCGTGGGCTACAGGTCTTCAAGAATAAGTAAGTTTGTGATTTTTAAAGATGTGCTATGTAACTTTTTTACTATGTCCTCCACAGATCTGACCTGTAACTTGGTGTTATATAGCATAATTTGCTTCTCTTCATGGAGATGTATTACTGCCATATTGTGGAACATTCTAATAATGTCTCCATGGATACTTGGCATTCCCTCCACTAGAAAAGTTAGATAGTGCACCTCAATGCTTTTTCAATCAGTAGTCGATGATTCATTTATTTAGTCTAATGTAACTTACTCAACTGTGCACTCTCTTAACACTCTCAACACTCTTGGCACAGATCTGCAGCCACATCTCAGTCAGTTTACCAAAGGGCAGTTGCTCTACATCCTTAAAAGAGTTTTGAGATTTATATTTATAAATTACAGTTAACTTTGATTCCATATCTTCCTGTAGGTTGGAGGCCCCACGATACAGACGTGTCCGCCCTGCGAGTGGAGAGCCCCAAAAGCTCATCATCACAAAGGAGGTTGGTAACTTTATTTGTGTTTATAAATAGTACACCCCAGGCTGTAAATTCATCACATTTGCAATGAAAATAAAATTAAAATGTTGGAAAACCGCTTTTGACATGAGTAAAGATCATCTGATTTTAACATGTTAATTCTATATTGGGATAGACATTAAAGTTTCTTTCTTGACTTAAGTAATTAAACCACTGTCCTATTTATCTGGATCATTAAAAGTTAAATAAACAGATGTATATCTGTGTGTTGTGTCTTTCTCCTTCAGACAGCTGCAGTTCGACCTCACGCGGTCGCCGCAGTGTTAAGAAACATCACATTCACTCAGGAGAGGTACGACAGCTTCATCGAGCTCCAGGAGAAACTGCACCAGAACATCTGCAGGTCAGCCACAATCTAAACTCTCTCTATGTCCCAGACCATGCAACCGTTTCACTTAAGATAAGATAAGATAAGATAAGACTTTATTGATCTCACAGAGGAGAAATTAACTAAATTAAATGACTTCTCTGTGATCGCTCTTTTCCTTGAGTCCACACAAATGTTTTTCTCTGCATTTTAGAGGCTGCAGTCAAATCACAATTGTGGTTTGAATGTCTCGTTTTGTAAATTACATAAGCTCATTTTGGGTAGGAAAACAAGTAGCCTACAGTGATTGTCTATATACTTGGATAGGCATTCATGGAGTCTCACTCGGACAAAGTTCTGTCGTTGTACCCTTTGTTTAGACACTTCACCCACATTGCCTAGTATGACTGTGGTGTTTGTGTTGGTGTTGTTCAGAGGGGCTGGTGGCGCAGATTGTCAGCCTCATTTCCGTCAGTCTACCACAGGGCAGCTGTGGCTAACAGTAGCTTACCAAGAATGAATAATGCATTGTAAAGCGTTTTGGGTGGCTTGAAAGGTGCCAATGTGTTATTATTATTAACTCTGTGATGTTGTAATACCTTAATACTGATTATCATCTCAACCTTATTTAGGAGAGCTAATTATTTTACATCTATGTTGTCTCATTTATAAATCCTACTAACCCTTTCTGTTCTGAAAGCATGCCAGTTTTGTAAGTTTAGCCATTCATATTTTAGACCTGTCCAAAAATTAAACCCACCTATTTTCATTCTTTCATTACTATGGAATTTTTCTATAGCTTCAGTACAGTTGGATAGGTATTAGTAACCCCCAATCTCCTAAACAAGAAACATAAGGGAAAATTATTTTTTTATAATATCATTTGTAAATTAAACTGTACATTTTGTCTTTCTACAGAAAGAGGAGCCTGGTGGCCATTGGGACTCATGATCTGGACACGATCTCTGGTCCGTTCATGTACACGGCCAAACCTCCAGCTCAGATCAGCTTCAAACCTCTGAATCAAACCAAGGAGTACAGCGCCACAGAGCTCATGAGTCTATACAAGGTAAACACATGCATCTACACAAGGGCTGCACAGTATGTCGCAGTCAAATCTAGGGATACACTGATACTGATGCTGCTGAATATTAGTGCCCATCCAGGAACATTTGCTGGATTGTGAATTGGTTCCATGAAATATTTAACTATTAACTGTTTACTGGCCAATGTTGGCTTTGAATGTTTGATAATATTTTAACCTTCGTCATACAAATCTGTTCAACTGTTACTTGCTGGAGAAATAACACAATTGGATCAATTTTGTTAACTGTGTTTTGAAATAAAATGCCTTTTTCTGTCCCTACACTGGTATCACTTAATATTCAGGTATCGACAGATACCAAAAGACAAAATCTCGGTATCGGAACTGAAAAAGATGATTTGATGCATCCCATTCAAATGTAATTTTGAGTTGGCACATTCAACAAATCACAAAACCTACAATTAGATTTCTTCTGGAAAGAACAACATATCTTTTTTTTTTTTTTTTTAATAGAGAATTCTTGTTATACCTGTAGTTTAGATTTCTTCAAATGCAAGGGATTCTTGCATTAGTTCATTAGTCATTGCTTCATCTTTTTCATTCAAACTAATCGTAATCTGTTTCTTGCTCAGACGGACAGCCACCTGCGACATTATCTTCACATCATTGAAGACAAACCCGTGTATCCCGTCATCTACGACAGCAACGGCATCGTCCTCTCCATGCCTCCCATCATCAACGGTCTGTGGATCATATAACAGCATTTGAATCATATAACATACATTTAAATCAAGTCTTTGTCACACTGTTTCTAATATGTGCTGTTGCTTTTCAGGAGACCATTCAAAAATCAGCCTCAAAACCAAGAACGTCTTCATTGAGTGCACGGCCACAGATGTGACCAAGGTATTCAAATACAACTTTATTAAAAAAACAACAACACTTGTGTAGACAGAGGAAACACTTTCAGACCACATCGCTCCGCTCCAAAATGAGCCCATGGAAGCGAGGCTTAAAGAGGGGGCATTACACTTCTGTGGGGTATTAATTGCACACATTAATCAGCATGCATCCTACTAATGAAACTACTGCACATTGCAGGTTTGTGGAGTTGTACTTTAGTGTTTTATATTCTGCTTTTATATATTTATGGAAAACTGCCGTGCAGGAACATGTGTTACGTAGACTTGTGGGTTGAGCATTGGACAGTATCTTACTGCTAATTATAAGAAAGGGTTTGAATAGGGCCTGGGAGAATAACATCATAGTGACAAGTAGATGATGCACTCTCCACTGGAAAAGTTACTTGATGCATCTTTAAGAAGACTGGTCTTGACTGGTCTTTTGCATTATTGATGGCTGAAAATGTAGATTTTTGCATTCAGTTTTCAAAACGTGTCTCAATTCTAAAATATAATGTTTTGTTTCTTTTCTGTTCACAGGCCAAGATTGTCTTGGACATGATGGTGACGATGTTCAGTGAATATTGCGCCCAGCCCTTCACGTAAGAGCCACACATGAGTGTAGTTTTGGTTTGGTATAAGCAATAGTCATATTTAACAAAAGTAATGATTTCTTGTCTTTCAGGGTGGAGGAGGCAGAAGTGCTTTACCCTGATGGAAAGACCTGCATATACCCTGTATGTTTATGACCTCACATAAATATTTATGAAATATGCCTGTGTCTTTTTTAATGGAAAGACATCATAAAAGTTGTAAATATTTATTTTTAGGAGCTGGCCTACAGGACGGAGAAGTTGTCCAGTGAATTCATAAACCGCAAAGTGGGAATAAAGTAAGTGATGCATTACATTACAAGGGACCAGTATTATATTATATTAAATTGTGAATGTTAGCTAAGAGAAAATCCTAAACCAAGTATGGCTAAACTTGGACAAAAAAGTACCTCTAAGCAGTGATGCAAGTAGTAAAAAAAAAAGAAAAAAATAGTACTGACAACTACAGTCTTATCTGAGCAGATATTGATGCTATGAATGGTCTAGACTAGACTTTTGGGAGAACTAATATTACATTGTACAACTGAAGAAAGCATTAACTGTGTTAGAAACTACATTATTTTGTATAACAATAATATGATAATAATATGATGGTGTATGGTAAAAAGTAAAGTAGCATTTATTTGTGATGAAAAACTAGTGTAGTTGCCATAGCAGTAATTGTTAACTGCTATGGCAAATAATCAACCAAATATCATTTCTATGGTTAAACAGGAATTTGAATCCCATGAATATATCTAGAACCGCTTAACAGCTAATGTGCTGCCTTTATGCATGCTGTATCTCCAGTCTGCTAGAAAGAGTATTAAAAACAAATTCAAACTGCATTTAATGCTATTTATGAACTTCAACAAATCATCTTTTATTTCCCAGTGAGTCGACAGAAAAGATCGCCCAGCTTCTGACCAAGATGTGCCTGAAGTCCAAAGCCACAGGAGCTGGAGACGAGATCGAGGTAGAGATCCCGCCCACTCGCTCTGATGTCATCCACGCCTGTGACATCATGGAGGACGCCGCCATCGCCTATGGGTTCAACAACATCATCCGCACCACACCCAGAACTTACACCGTCGCAAATCAGGCAGGGCATTTTAATTTTGTATTTATCTAAAATGTCAAGATCAATTTGTATTTCTGATTTCCATTGTCACATTGTTGTTGTAACAATAACAGGATCTCTCACATCTCTTACATCTGGTTCTGTTCCCCCTTCACTCAAGATGGCTGTGTCACACCCATTCTGAAAAAGCAGGGTGTGACACAGAAGAGCTTTCTAACTATCGGCCGATCTCCAACATTCCTTTTCTTAGTAAGATCTTGGAAAAAGCAGTGGCTGGTCAACTCCGACATCATATGTCCAACCATGAGCTCTATGAACCATTTCATTCAGGATTCAGACCCCATCATGGCACCGAAACAGGACTCCTCAAAATCACAAATGACCTACTAAGAGCTGCAGGCTCAAGTTAAAATCACCATAGTCATCATCCTTGACTTATCTGCTGCGTTTGGCAGTCTCCCACTCCACTTCTGTTTATTATTTACATGCTCCCCCTCGGACAAATCATACGTAAACATGGGCTCAACTTCCACTCGTACGCCAACAATACACAACTTTACATCTCCACCAAGCCTTCTGCCCATCTCCCCCCTCAGTCTCTCTCCAAATGCCTTACCGATCTTCGGACCTGGTTATCATCCGACTTCCTCAAATTCAACAGCAACAAAACAGAGCTCATGGTTGTGGCCACCAGACCACTGCTCCAGAAGGCTGGAGATCTGGTGCTCACCATCGATGGCAATGACATCCGTCCGTCCCCAACAGTCCGCAACCTGGACATCATTCTGGACTCAACCCTCTCCTTTGAACCCCACATCAAATCAATCACAAAATCTGCCTTTTAACACCTCCGCAACATCTCCTGCCTCCGTCGATCTTTCCCGGATTCGGTTGCTCAAACACTTATCCACTCATTCATTACCTCCTGCCTGGACTATTGCAACGGAGTCCTGTCCGGGATTTCCCAAAAGCTTCTGGACAGGCTTCAATATATCCAAAACTCTGCTGCCAGGGTTCTCACTCAGACCAAGCCCTGGCAACACATCACCCCCACTCTCGCCCACCTGCACTGGCTTCCCATAAAATACCAGATCCAGTACAAGATTCATCTCCTCGCCTACAAGTCCCTCCATGCGCATACCTCTCAGACCTGCTCCAAACCTACACACCCTCCAGAACACTCCGCTCCTCCTCCTCTCAGTTCACCGTTCCCCGCTCCTGGTTGCGGACCGTGGGAGACAAAGCCTTCTGTGTCCAGGCCCTTGCACACTGGAACACGCTCCCTCCACACATACAAACTGCTGAAACCACCGATCAATTCAAATCACTTCTCAAAACATTTCTGTTTAATCTGTCTTTTAATCCCGCCTAACTGTGTGTGTGTGTGTGTGTGTCTGTGCGTGTCTGTGCGTGTTCTGTGCGTGTCTGTGCGTGTCTGTGCGCGTGTTCAGGGCTGGAGAAAAAAAATTCCTCATATTGATTTGATAACAATTTTCCATTTGATTTTATTTTGTCTTTTTCAATATTAATTTCCTGAGTCTCCTCCAAAATCTGAACTCTGCTCCAAACCACATACATAGACCTCTCCGATCATTCAAGTTGATTTTGATAATTGCATAGCCTTACCATAGTACAAGAAAGCCAATGGCAGCCCTGAATCAGTAGGAGCAGATGTTACAGCTATTACCTATAATGAATAATGTTATGATTCCACTCTTTCTCTGGTTACAGTTTCCTATCAACAAACTGACAGAGCTGCTGAGACAGGACCTGGCTGCAGCAGGTTTTACTGAAGCCCTCAACTTTGCCCTGGTGAGAAATACTGATGACAAATGGTTTCTTGTTATTGGCTGAGATATTGGGCAACGTTTTATGAACAATTTGTTGAGTTAAAAAACGGATAAGGATTTTAACTAAACAAATTGTTATGTCTGTAGAACTGGGCAGGGTAGTCTGTAACTCTTTAGACCTGGTTTAGTCCCGGTTCAGCCCTGGTTTTGGCCACGATTTAGGTCACGATTTAGGCCTGGTTTAGACTTTGCTAGGTCCGCGTTTGGTCCACATTTGGTCCTCCTAGTTTGGTTCTGGTTTAGTCTTGGTTTAGTCTTGATTTAGTCTTGATTTAGTCCACAGTTTAGTCCACAGTTTAGTCCACAGTTTAGTCCACAGTTTAGTCCTGGTATAGTAGTGACCCTATCATTTTTCTTCATAGTGCTCTAAGGAGGATATCGCAGACAAACTTGGAAAAAAGATTGAAGACACCAAAGCCATCCACATCTCCAACCCCAAAACAGCAGAGTTCCAGGTAAAAGTCAACAAACCACAGTAACCTCAATATGTAGTAGGAAAGTATTTAAAAGCAAAGAATTTAAGCATAGGTGGGTAGATGAAGTAGATTCAAAGTAATTTACTGAAGAAGGAGCGGTGCAAGAAACACAAATACTCAAATTATTTCATATTGCCAGCATAAAGTTTCTGTCACTTGTAGACTTGCTCACAGTGGAAAGAGTAACCAAAACTTTTACTCAAGTAAGAGTATGTTTTAAGTAGTAGGTAAAAATAGTGTCGGTATTACAATTGTATGAAAAAGTTACACAGATAAATGTGATTAAAGACTACCCTCCTCTGAATTTGAGCGGTAGATTAAACCCAGATAAAAAAAACAAAACATAGTACTGATTTTGATTTATATATATTTTTAATATATGAAATGGTTTGTAATCTGAAATTGCCAAATAAAAATAAAAATTGTACTCAGGTAAAAGTATATTGACTTGAACAAAACTTGTGCAAAAATGATCAAAATTTAAATAAAATCATAATATCACCTAATGATAAACTTCACCTGCTGTCACTGCATCTACAGTACAGACTTCACTTGTGCGATTCTTCCAGCAGAGGTCGCTGTAGCACTTTTCATCACCGCTACTCATTCTGGTGTTATTCCGTGTTTGTCTTGTAGGTGGCACGCACTACCTTGCTCCCAGGGCTGTTGAAAACCATGGCAGCCAACAGAAAGATGCCTCTGCCTCTGAAGCTGTTTGAGATTTCTGACGTGGTCCTGAAGGATCCGACTAAAGGTAGGAGGCACATGTGTGAAAATGACTCACTGGGTACGTTTACATGGCCAATAATAATCAGACAACACAATCATTAGATCTGATTTTTGGTGTGTGAAATCTGGTCATCAGAAACACGTGGTGACCTGTGACAGCTAATCTATGGATTTTTAGAATAACTGTATGTGGAAGACAAAGTACAGCAAATTTTAAAATAAGTGTAAAATAATTCTTTCATTTTGTCTTTCATTTTTTTCAGCATTTGTCTTAAGAGTCCATTTAAAGTTCAGATAACAATTGTTTGTCCATCATTAGTTTTTTTTCCCTTAAACAATCAATGAATGCCGGGTTTATACAGCAGCAAAGGCTGCACTAGCACTGATTCATGATGTCTGTGGGTACTGGGGTTTAGGTAGTGACCATTCGGATCAGAGGAGAGTATTTTCAGGTTTAAACCAACTGGATTTCAGCATTGAAACTGGCAACCCAAATGAGAGACTTGTGAGTCTCATTCAGCTTTCTGATTGGATTTTATAAATATCAATTTATAAATGTAATATATATTATAAATTTGTTTGATTTTTTTTATCATTTCATTTTTTACCCTACCAAACCTAACTTACCCCGTCTCTCTCTCTGTCTGTGGCAGATGTGGGGGCGAGGAACAGCCGTCGTATCTGTGCGGTCTACTACAGTAAGAGTCCTGGTTTTGAGGTGATCCATGGGCTCCTGGACCGAACCATGCAGCTGCTGGAGGTCAGCCCAGGGGAAGGCTACAGCATCAGGGCCGCAGACGGTAAGCTTCGGGGGTGCTGGGCTGTAAGGTGTTTGCAGATTTATTTCACTCTATGAAGAGTAAAATGTATGTGTATTTTTAGACTGCATTAAAAGTGAATGAGGAGGGCCACAACATCCGCACCAGGTGTGCGTATGGACCAGCATGTTGTGTGCGCCTAGATATCAGAAAATAGGATCCAACCTACTATTACATAAACCATCCATAATACATAAAAGCATGCATTTGCTGTTGTTTTTATGTTGTTGTTTTTATGCAGTTGGTACCAACACAGTGTATGGAGGGGCAGTCATGTGTCATTTTGAAAGAGTCTAGGTTCAGAAAGACTGACAATTTACGCTTTTAAATTTCCCTCGCATTTGCCGTAGTCAACCTGCACAGATGGTACATAAGCCTATTCAGATGGTTATTTTCACCGCAGACCTGATACATGTGACCATTTGATCTTTGATCAAGACATTTGATCACAAAAACATTATTAAATATTAATAAGTCTACAACAAAAATGGCAATGTTTCAATATTGATACAATAATACACTTTATTAGTAAATATTCACCAAAAACCTTCAGGGAGCCTAATTCTTACCTTTTATCTAGTTTAAAATTCATTTTTGAAGTATTTGTTTCACTAGTCAACTAATTATAAAACATAAATGCTTCCTAGTTTACTACAAAAATAATTGTTTTGACTAAACCCTAGTTCTGTGAATGTAAAAAACTAAACATGACATGATAGCAGCCTATTGAGTATTTGGCTGTGTAATATTTTATGACACTTTCTGGGAAGTCTGGGGGAGGGAAGCCAACCACCAGCCTGCTGCAGTATACTTAAGCTTAAACGATAAATATCTTAAGACTGGATTTGAACATGAAAGAACAGATCCCAGTGTTGAAACAAATAGAATAGAGTGCTTTGTAAGGTGAAAAGGGAGGTTTGGATGAGATTATGTTAAATCCAATGTATTTTTTTTGTCCTGTCAGAATTCTATTGAAAACACACAGAAGCATTTGGCTTTTTAAATAAAATGAGCTTAGCAAAACATGGATATTCACATGCAATGCACAAGGATTCTCAGAAGTATTAAAAATCAGATACTAATCAATACTAAAACTACTATCCAAACTAGGTACTCATTTGAGCAAGTATCGATACTAAAGCCACATTCACAGAACAGAAATGAATCTTTCCTAAATAGCTTTCGAATGATCTTGAGCTGTAACATTAAGTATTAAACCACATAGACTAGTATACACCCATGGACCACTATGGAACCTACCTAGACAGACGACTGAGGGATTACACAGATATAAGGCCACATGATAATATAAAAGAAAGTACTGTGGTTTAATGCTGGAAATTACATTCTATTGTCTAGACAAAGAGTGTTTTTGTATTATCGTGGTGTCAGAATCGGTATTGACTATTGAGTATTCAGTCTGTTTCTTTAATACCTAATGCTTTGTTGAAGTGTCTGGTTGTGTTATACACGTGATATTGTGTGAGCATTTTTGGGTCAGAGAGTGGACAGTGTGAATTGTTCTTACTGTTGACTGAATAATAATATAATCCATAATACATTAGTCTTATATAGCGCTTTTACAGATATTTAAAGTTATGTCAGAATTTCATGCATTATTCATTCACTCCATACCTGGTGGTGGTAAGATACTATTGGAGCCACAGCTGCCATTGGCCCCTCCGACCACCACCAATTCACTCTGCCTTTTCATACTAGGCACTGTGTGGGTGAAGTGTTTTTCCACTGGCGCTCCACTGTGGCACCAGATTTTCCCAGTGTTCTCCCATTAAAGTACTAACCAGGCCCAGCCCTGCTTAGCTTCTGAGATCTGACGAGATCAGGCTTTGACAAGGAGGTTTGGCCGCACTACACATTTTATTGTATAACTGATTTCTGTAAATCAGGGACTGCAGATGAAAACTAGTTATTTAGCTATAATCTGGTGTGGAACATTTTTTTATGATCTTAATGTTTAAAGACTAAATTAAACTAGTATTGAAATCAAAATTTTTTTATAGTTTCGTGACAATATTGACAGATACTTTTTTCACAATCCTAATTAAAACACTAGATAGTCCCCATCTTCTGCAGATTTTGTTTGCTTGCTCAGCTCGCTCTTCCCTCCCTGCCCCCTCCCTCTTCACCCTCCCCCCTCTGTGTCCCGCACGCTTCAAGGTCACACTACTACAGAATCCACTCTCTCCAGACTTCAGCCAATCAATGAGCTCAAGTATCAGAAAACCTGTGCAGAGAGGGAAGAGTATTCGAGGAGGGAGCAGGAGAAAACATGTGAAAATAAGATTTGAAGAGCTGAAGAGGCTGAACAGGGGGAGATGAGGACAAGGGGAGTATTTATGAAGCAGGTGAGTGAGTTCTGCAGTGTAGAAAATGAGAATCACGTCACAGCCACTCCAGCACTGAGCAAAAGAACAGCAGACCAAGCAGTACATTAAGAACTAGTGATATTTGGTTTGTTAACATTGGGTCTGCACTCTAGCACTCTTGAATATCACAGTGAAAATATTTCTATGTAACTTTACAACAACAAATGCCTGAAAAATATGGTGCTATATATAAACTATAAACTTTTTTTTTTTTTTTTAACTACATCGAATTGCACCTGGACTACCTGAGTCATTTGTGCCATTTAGAGTAATCATGCATATTTAATTTTGAGAAAATGAATTGGAAATGACTGCAAGGTACATTATATTGCTAAAAGTATTCACTCACTCATCCAAATAATGGAAATGAGGTGTTCCAATCACTTCCATGGCCACAGGTGTATAAAATCGAGCACATAGGCCTGCAGTTTCTACAAACATTTGTGAAAGAATGGGTCGCTCTCAGGACCTCAGTGAATTCCAGTGTAGTACTGTGATAGGATGCCACCTGTGCAACAAGTCCAGTTGTGAAATTTCCTCGCTCCTAAATATTCCACAGTCAACTCTCAGTGGTATTATAACAAAGTGGAAGCGACTGGGAACGACAGCAACTCAGGGTCAGCGGATGCTGAGGCACATAGTGCGCAGAGGTCAGCAACTTTCTGCAGAGTTTTCTACAGACCTCCAAACTTCATGTGGCCTTCAGATTAGCTCAAGAACAGTGCGTAGAGCTTCATGGAATGGGTTTCCATGGCCGAGCAGCTGCATCGAAACCATACATCACCAAGTGCAATGCAAAGTGTCGGGTGAGTCAAGAGCAGTGGAGACACGTTCCCTGGAGTGAGAATCATGCTTCTCCATCTGCCAATCTGATGAACGAGTCTGGGTTTGGCGGTTGCCTGGAGGACGGTACTTGTCTGACTGCATTGTGCCAAGTGTAAAGTTTGGTGGAGGGGGGGATTATGGTGTGGGGTTGTTTTTCAGGAGCTGGGACTGACTCCTTAGTTCCAGTGAAAGGAACTCTGAATGCTTCGGCATAACAAGAGATTTTGGACAATTCCATGCTCCCAACTTTGTGGGAACAGTTTGGAGATGGCCCCTTCCTCTTCCTACATGACTGTGCACCAGTGCACAAACCAATGTCCATAAAGACATGGATGAGAAAGTTTGGTGTGGATGAACTTGACTGGCCTGCACAAAGTCCTGACCTCAACCTGATAGAACACCTTTGGGATGAATTAGAGAGACTGAGAGCCAGACCTTGTCATCTAACATCAGTGTGTGACCTCATAAATGCACTTCTGGAAGAGTGGTCAAAATTCCCGTCAACACACTCCTAAACCTTGTGGACAGCCTTCCCAGAAGAGTTGAAGCTGTTATAGTTGCAAAGAGTGGACTGACGTCATATTAAACCCTATGGATTAAGTGTAGTATGTGAGTCAAGGCAGATGAGCGAATACTTTTGTATGTAGATTGCGCTCTCAGTGGTTTAAAAAAGATGCTAAAACCTAAACCTGCAGATGGAGGACACATACACGTTTTTCCCATTCACAGTATATGGACAGGCTTGCTTCATGTGAAAGCTCTGAACCACCAGAATTCACTCACTGAGCTGCAGAGGCTGCACTGGCACCGATTAAAAGTCTTATATTGTGCAAAAATTGGCTCTTGCATTAAGGCATGTAAGAATGCTGTTACCTCATCAAAAACATACCTGGAGTTGTTTTGTTTCATTCACACATATTTGAGTAATTCTTTATTATCACACTGTCTATTTCTCTAAAGCTCAAAATGCTCTGTTCCACCTTGAGATGTCATCAAGTGGTAGTTTTCAAGTTAACATCTACCTTTTACCTTTAGTTCAGTAGAGATTGGCAATTCCTGGGCAGAAATCATCCAAATGATTCTGTTGAAGGTGTGTGGAATTTAAAAACACAGTGAGCACTTCTTACATGACATCACAAGGTGGTACAGTGTGTCTTCTGTGAGAGAAGATCTAAATATGCAGGGTTTTTGTGTAAACATGTGTAAATGAAACACAACCCCAGGTTTGTTTGTGATGAGGAAACAACATTATAACATAGATCAGTATAGTGTAATATGGGCCCTTTAATGATTAGCTGCATGTGCTGGGGTTTAGGTAGTGACGATTTAGATCAGAAAAAGCCCTTTCAGGAACTGGCAACCCAAATGATAATTGTCATTGTAATAAGTCAGCATTACAATTGTCATCTGGAACTTCAGTATGTGATTTGAACATGTTTACCTCGTATCTAGGGACATGGATAGGTTTGGTTTATGAAACTTGAAATAAAAATGCTACATAAGAAAGCTGACCGCCTTTATGATACCCAAAAAGTTTCCTCCATTAAATGTAGTTAATACAGACAGGATTGGACACACTGCCAGACTCTCTTCCTCCTTCTGTTGTTTCCACATTGGCTCCATTAGCCGGAGCGTGCAGCCAGATGTCGGTGTGTCCTTAACCCCATTACGAGGTCACGACCCTGGGCTGAGAGCTCACCTGTGCCCCCTGTGACTCTGTCCATCACTGGAGCTCCATCACTGTCAGTGCTACACTCCTAAGCTCTGAGATCTTATACATGAGGGAATACTTGCCAGGCCAGTCTGTAAGAATCAGGAGGGAGGGACTGAGAAAGAGTATCTACAGTGTATTTAAAGGATTGAAGTATTATTGATTGGGCTGCCCAGTTTTGGAAAACATATCTAATTGTGATATGAATCGAGTAGCGATTTATGTTTAGATGGCAGGATTCTGTTCAATGTTCACATTTTGTTTGTAAACTACAGGATTTACAACTTTACATAATAAAAGGGGATGATTTATTGTTTGCAGAAGAAATTATGTTACTTACATTACTGAAGCCTTTGTGATTTGTGACCATTCAGGGAAATTATTTGATTAAATTCTAAATTGTATATTTTCGTATAGGCATCGGCAATTATTAATAAAGACATGGGCAGTAATTACTGATGAACTACAACATGAATCTCATACATTTTAGAACACGTTTCTTAGAGGTATAAACTACATGGTTAGCAGGTTTTATCGCAAAGACAAGATACTTACTTTTTTGCAGGCTAAATAGTGGAGAGTTATAAAGTTCAGGGAGAAAAAAATGCTCCACTTAAAGACATATGTCCCTGTTTCACTTAACAACTGTGTCCAATGGGAGGTCTCGGGCTGAACTCTTCTGGGTGGGAGAAGTTGTGGTCACATGGTTCTCTTTGTTCAGTGTTTGACCTTTGATCTGTGCTCAGTGTCATGTGCTCCTCACCACAGAATCTCAAGGTGTTTGGCACATCTGTGTTCGGACCATATTAAATTTAGATTGACAACAAGAAGAGAGGCTGTAGAGTAAAGTGAATGTGCAGCGTTTAATACATATGACAGGTTCAACTACTAATTTCACTAAAATATACATGTGGTTAATATCATAATTAAAATTTGACAAAAATTGTTTATTTTATTTGGATGAGGTTTACAATTGTACTTCCTGGTTGGACACGGGCAGCAGATGTGACATATGTAGGTAATTCTATAACAGTTACCTAGCAACCATAATGTTAACAGGGGCCAAAACTGGTCAGAAAAATGCCTTTATTGTTCCTGTATTATGGATGGAATTTGTTAATGACATTGGTAGAGGTCTGCTGTTTTAAAACTCAACGCTACTTCCTCTATTTCAGTACTTTTCTTCTCAACTTTTCCTCCACAAACTGCCACTTAACTGATGTAAAACTATGATCAATATTTACCACATCACGCCACTATCCTAACCAAACCAAATCAAATCATAGTTAGAAAATCATGGCTAGATAGAAAGAACAAAAAGACTTTATGAAACCATATCCGTTTGAGTTAAATATTGACAGGATGCAATAAGATCGAGGGGTTTCTATGACGACAGCCGTGAGCATAGAGATATGGCATTTTCCCATGATGCACTGCTGCGCCTGCCCACGCTGCTGCTGTGCTAATGGCTCCAGTCACTGATTAGACTGTGGATGAGGACTTAACTGAACAACTAGAGAGGGGAGAGACTGATGGGGAGGTGGAGAGATTTAATTGGCTGAATATTTTTTTTTAAGTACCGCTCATAATGGATAAGAAAGTAAAACGAGTACTGAAGCCTGATACTGTATAGTACTTTAACAGTCCTATATTACACAAAATTGACTTAAGTGAGTGAGCTTTAAGCCATGTTGTGATGTTGTTACCTCATCAAAAACAGACCTGGAGTTTTGTTTTGTTTTGTTCACACATGTTTGAGTAATCCTTAACTAATCCTCATTAGACTGTCTACATCTCCAAAGCTCAGAATGCTCTGTTCTACCTTGTGATGTCATGAAGTGGAGGTTTTCAAGTTAACAGTTAATTTTTTACCTTAAGTTCAGTAGAGGTTGGCAGTTCAGGGCTGAAATTATCCAAATGATTCTAGTGAAAATGTGTGGAGTTTAAAAACACAATGGATGACTTACTGTATTAGAACATGACATCACAAGGTGGAACACGATGTTTTCAGTTTGAGAGAAGAACTCAGCCTAAATATACAGGATGTGCGTGTTAATCATGTGTGGATGAAACAAAACACAACTCCAGATATGTTTTTTTTTTAATATATTTGCTAAAACTTTGAATGACCAATCACAGCAGATCGTCCCTCCTGAGTGTACTATCTAACACCAGTCTTTCCTCTGCTGTCTGGTGATCTAAACTGGTACGTTTCTTCTTTCTCTTGCGCTGGTTTCACGCGTCATCCCGCTCCATGGTAACTGTATAAATAGCCCTATGGTGCGTCTTAAATAACCAATCGCTCAAAGAATCCAGCACCATTC
This sequence comes from Taenioides sp. WSHXM2023, assembly GCA_029959045.1. NCBI lineage: Eukaryota > Metazoa > Chordata > Actinopteri > Gobiiformes > Gobiidae > Taenioides > Taenioides sp. WSHXM2023. Next base: position 23,145,238 of record CM057093.1, read on the forward strand.
AAATCATGGGTCCTCTTTCCTCCCTCTCCGAGCTAACTCCAGTGCAGGGAACAACCAAGATCCGGAGACGAGAATAGAGCAAATCGCGGTGATTGTGCTGCCAGAGAAGTCATTATCTGTAAACCCTTAAGAGAGGACTTCACAAACTAGACTGCAGATTAAAGGCCCTGTGCCCTGTTTTTTCCATGTGTTTGCGCAAAATGTATTGCCCCTACAGATATTTTGTATAAGCAGCTCTGAGGTCAAAAATGTTCGCTATGTACTGTCTGCATCTAATTAAGCGTTTTATTGTCAAAAAATCAGGAATTGCGTGACGGCAAATGACATAAGGCTGGGCAAAATTCGATTCATCAAAGTCGATTTGTTTGGAAGAAAAACAGTTTGATTTCTCCCAGTGTCTTGGAAATGTAAGAAATCCTGTTCACTGTAGTTACCAGGAGCAGAGTTTCAGTGGTGGATGAAGTACTCAATTTTGTTACTACTAAAAGTACAAATACAGGGGCAAAAAGTTACTCAAGTAAAAGTAAAAGTATAAAAGTACCTGTTTAAAAATTGACTTAAAGATTGAAAAGTAAAAGTATTTAGCAAAGATTTTTTAGAACAATTAAAGGATGACATTTTGATCAAGAATTTAGCTGATTTTAAGTGTGTCAGTTGATTTACTATTTTGTGTATTTGTTTTGTGAAAATCTCTGCATCAAAGTACTTTTTAAATCAGATTTACTTAAATTTGTACTTGCGTATTTTACTTTTATACGTTCTTACCTTCCACCACTGCAGAGTTTAGAAGTGACGTGCTCTTTCTTCAGTGTGTGCCTTACAGAGAAGAGAAAAGCAAATGAGTTTAGTTCAGGGCCAGAGCTGCTGACTGCCCTGAAATCAGCTACGTCAAATTAAATATGAAAGGGCTAATCACTTTTACCCCACATCTGCTACATGTTTAATGCACCCCAGCACTGTTAGGATTAGTTTGTTTTATCTTATTCATAAATGGGTTAAATATGATCACTTCTCAATATATTGTAGTAGAAGTAACATCAGATGCTTTAGCTGCTTTTAGCGTCTATACCATTTCTATTTACAGTCATAATGTTATGGCTTATCTGTGGATTTCAAAAGCTTCCTCTGTCTGTAGAATTTTCAGAAGTACAAAATTAAATATGTCATTTACTTCACATCTTGAGAGACTGTCCATAGACGTCCCATCTGCACCAGAAAAGATTACATCTGCTCCAGTGTAGGCGTCAAGTGCTCGGAAATCAGGCTGTTAATCAAAAGAGAAGAATCACTCCCATTACCAGTACTGTCAGTTAAACCATTTCACCACAAGCTATTTAACGTTTTAATCAGATTCTTTTACCTAAAATACAGACATTTATCACATTTACACTTCTGCGGGGTATTCACTGGAAGCATATAACATATTTAGATCAGCATGTTATCTTTTATTATTGTGAAAATGCTAAATTCGCCAAAAAGACCATAGTTTTTAGTATGTTTTTGTTTCATTTTTAAAGTTTGACATCTAAAACCTTTTTGTGTAATATGCACTCCTTAAACACATTTAGGCATAAAAGTCAAAAGTCAACTGAAGACCTTTGGATTGAGAGTAGTTAACAATATTTACAGTATTTTTTTCATCATAATCACCATGTATTATTGATGTAATGACTGTTTAAAGCAGATCATTATTTTAAAGCAGACCTATAATGCAAAATTGACTTTTCAGAGCTTTTATCTATGTTATAGTTGTTTCCTTCTCATTCTTACTCACCCGTAGTTGTTTTTGGAGTGATTCGTGCATGTTTGAGCAGTCTTTAATCGCTTATTTTCAAGATGCTATTTTGCAGATCAACTTTTCACCACTACCGGCATATGTCCACTGCTCTGTACTAACTTCCAATTTTATTGTCTTAATTTGTGATACACGTACGATTTTGAAACATCACGTAGTATCAAAAACACATGCACATGCAGTGGACACTATCAGACCAAGCTGCAGGTCAGATCTGTGGAGAGACAACCCTGCTCACTGTAAGAATACATGCGTGAGCAATAAAAATCCCAGTTATGGAATAAATGCCGTACCGTACGTAAAACATCTCCATGGAGACGAGCAGATAGCTGACCCTCCTCTAGAAATGTTCCATAATGCACCTTTAACATATGTTCCTGTCTCTCCTCCTCAGACTGCACATTCTTCCCAGGCCGCTGTGCTGAGATTTTTGTCCGCGGGCAGAGTGTGGGGCGCCTCGGGGTCCTTCATCCAGATGTGATCACGCGCTTTGAGCTGACCATGCCCTGCTCTGCTGTGGAGATGGACCTGCAACCATTCCTGTGATTCTTTTTTATATCTTTATTATTCAGTGTTTCTATGGAGACATGTTTGAGCCATACAAGCAGAGCTCAGGACCGTGTCATTTTGTTTACATGTAATTATAATAGTAAATTCAGGAGGGCGATATTGACAAAAATTAATAACTAAATATTTTTTGGGAGAATATTTAGAGAAATTCAATCAATCCAACAGAAATGTGCTTAAATATGTCACATAATGTACTAGTTAAGGTGCAAGTATCTGAGATATGCAGATATACTCTAAAATTACTCCCAAAAATGCAGAACTCCATGTACAGTAACTTTTTTTTTTTTTTTTTTTTTTACATTTTACTATAACCAGTTTGCGCACTATTCAAATTTTGCATATCTTCAACACATTTAATTTCAATATATTGCCCACCTCTAAATGTAAACCAGTGTAGTTTTAAAAATGCAAAGTACTGAATTTATAACAGTACACAACAAAAACGGCAGCTGATTTTGACAGTAAAGTCCAATTTGAAATTCGATCCTGAGCTCTGTTATATTTTGGTGTATTGTTGGTCTTCACATTATAGAATAATTTTATGCCATACAGCAAGATGAGAGGCAAGAGACGGTTTTACTCAGTTAATGACATTTTTTCATCAGAAATTTAAATATTATATCCAAAAGGGAAATATGCACTTATTGAACCTGTCCATTCGCACAATATTACGACAAATATTTATTCTGCTATACTGACAATTCCTGTTCCTCATCTCCATTAAATATTATAATCCAATGAAGTGTTGTGATGTCACCTGAAACCCAGTAATAAGTGGTGTGTTCATAAAGTAATGAGGATGGTAATTTAATTAAGTGTATACAAAACACACGCGCAGGAGGTGAATTTTCCATACAAGTACTTCTGACCAAGATCCTAGCTCAAGATCTGGAAAAAGGCTGAAAAGAGGAAAAGATAGACTCTACCTTCAAGAGGACATATTAAAGGTGCAGTGTGTAACTTGGCCGGTGGAGAGCCTGTCACCTGCTTGTCTCCAAGGAGATGTGCCTAGAATATTCCACAGTGTAGCTCTAAACTTAAGATTTTCCATGGAGACTTACAAGCCAAATTAGAGGTTAGATTTGTGGAGAGGTGACCCCATTCACAGTAAGAATTAATGTTTTTTAAGATATAAAAATAAATAACACCTGTAGATGAATAAATGTAACAGATTAGTTTAATGCCATACTGTGAACAATTTAAACCAAAGCATTAACATCACCATGGAGACAAACAGGTTACGGACCCTCTCTGGAAAGGTTACACAGTGCACCATTAAGTAAAATCTATTTTCATTTACTTTTTGCCTTGTTATATGGTTTCCTCATCACTAGTTTACTCAGCGTTCTATATTATCTTACTTAATGCAACATTTTTTTACAGGAAGTCAGCGGTCCCATCACTCATTAGGCCAATTAAAATGATGATCTACTTATGTTATGTTGAAAAGAGTAATACGTCTCTCCCCTTGTCAGTTTAATTTGATCTCATCTTAAAAACCACGGCCAACCTAAAAATAATAATTCAATTTAAAAATGTATATATTTATAAAAACTGCCAAGTCATTCTCATTACTTCCTGGCACACCTTTGCCCTTGTGGGACCAATGTGTTTTGCATGATATTAATATTAAACCTAAAATATTAAAGTTAAAAATTAAACATTAGTTCAGTACTGTTGTGTTTTGTGTTGCGTGGTCGTGTGCATGCCTGCTCCCCGTTACATTTGTGCCTTGAATCTGCTGCCTGTTAAAGCATTATGTAACTTTCGCTTGTCTCCATGGAGATGTTATAGCCTTGCCCGGAATGTTTCACAGTGTGGCATTAAGGATATCCATTCAGCATGCATTTAACTACAGGTGTTGATCAAACATAACTTCTAACAGTGAATGGGGTAACCTCCACAGATCTGAACTGTAACTCAGCCTGCTGGCATCACCTGCTTTACATTTACTACATTTACTACATTTACTACATTTAATGCCACACTGTTTAACATTTTAAGTCAGTGTTTTCCAACTAATAATTACATATCTTCAGGTTTTAAAAGAAAGGTAAAATTAAAAAGTATTTTATTATAAAAATGTTCATGAAATAACAATGTTTTGAATATTTTTTACATCAATATCAACAAGAAATTATAATAAGAAATAACTGAAATACCAATATACAGTAAGCAGATTTATAGTTCCTGAGTTAGGAAGTATGAAAAAACCCTAATGGGTAACGTCTGTCTTAGCAAAGCAATAACATCTCCATGGAAACAAGCAGGTAGCAGATGCTTCACCAGAAAATTTACACAGTACACCTTTAATTATCGTTACATCATTAAATCTTACTCTGTTGGCTTGGTTCTTCCAGTGGCCACACAGCTGAGATTTCCCTATCCCACGATGTTCCATTGAAAGAAACCAAGATTCACCAATTCCCAACAAACCCTGGATCTTCACAGTGCCCCATCCTCACCAGTCCAACCTCGACTAAAACTACATTTGGAGACATGAGCACTCAATCCGCCCTGAAGTCCCTAAACGATTTTCTAGCGGATAAAAGCTACATTGAGGGATTTTCCGCATCCCAGGCCGACGTTGCTGTTTTTGAAGCCATCCCTGCCTCACCACCATCAAATCTTTCCCATCTACTACGCTGGTATAATCACGTGAAATCATTCTACACAGAGAAATCCAAACTACCAGGGTCCAAAAGTCAATATGTAATTCCTAACCCCACTCAAACCAACGGAAGTGTTACCAATGACGATGACGAAGACTTGGATTTGTTTGGGTCCGATGATGAAGACGAAGAGGCGGAAAAGATCAAACAACAACGCCTTACAGAATATGCCGCGAGGAAGGCCAAGAAACCAGCTTTAATCGCTAAATCTTCAATTCTACTCGACGTTAAACCCTGGGATGATGAGACAGATATGGTTAAAATGGAGGAGTGCGTTCGGAGCGTGGAGATGGAGGGTTTGCTGTGGGGGCAGTCCAAGCTGGTCCCAGTCGGATATGGGATTAAGAAACTCCAGATCGGGTGCGTGGTGGAGGATGATAAAGTAGGGACAGATATATTAGAAGAGGCCATTACTGCGTTTGAGGACTACGTGCAGTCTGTGGATGTGGCAGCGTTTAATAAGATCTGAAACTACAATGTCTTTTGTTAAAATAATAAAGAAAATTTAACTTTTGACAGGGTTGTGTTGTTATAATAATTACTGTCAGTCATTAAAGGACCCATATTACGCTGTAATATGTATGTTATGTTGTTTTCTTATCACAAACGTATGTGGAGTTGTGTTTCATTCACACGTTTAACACACAAACGCTGCATATTTAGGCTGAGTTCTGCTCTCAAACAGAAAACGCGCTGTTCCACCTTGTGCTCTAGAGTTCAGGAGATGTAGACATGTGGGAAAGGGTTACTCAAACATGTGGGAATGAAGCAAAACCCAACTCCAGGTCTGTTTTTGATGAGATAACGGCATTCTAACATGTCTTAATGCTCACAAGAGTCAATTCTGTGTAATATAGGATCTTTAAGAGTAGTTAAACAACATTTTACTTGAGTATGTTTGCTTGATCTTCCAACTGTGAGCTTTATATTGACATTCATTTTATTTATTTTTTGTTTCTTGTAGCTAAGCCCAAGAAATATTTCATTTTTAACCATTTAAAAAAATGTATTGGCATTGGCAAATTTTATTCACTGTTGAAACAATTCAGTGTTTTAGGCTCAAATTGTTACTCAGAAATACTAAAGTTGCTCTTTCGTCAAACATAAAAATATAGTAACCCAAGTCATCTAAATTTCCACCTTGATCCACCATATTGAGGAAGTTGCCACAGGCGCAGGCTACAAAGCAGTTTTACTTCATCATTTTACACAACCCATTTTATTGCCTGGTAAATCCCCAGTGATATCTCTGTATTTTTTAAACAGATTGATTTCAGTCTGGTCCCCATGCCCTCTTTAACATTCAAGATCATATTTGTCTTTTTTCACTGACATGTGAAACGAAGGAGCTCAATGGTCAACATAATTTATAAATAACAGATTAACAGATTAGTGCTTCGCTCATTGATTCTGCAGATATTTGTTTTTCAGTCCCCTGTAATAGTTTTCTCCTTTATTTTTTCAATATGGAGAAGTGTTTGTATTCTGGATCCTAGGGAACCTACGTTACATTTTACCGATAACGCTCTTCTTAATCGGAAGTGTCACCACAACAGAAGCAGTCATGGGTAAAAGTGGGCAGGGCAGAAGGAGATGGATATCATGACCTCCTCCCGTGTCCTGAGTCCCGTGAACCTGTGATCCGTGTGGTACATGCAGTCGGACTGGTGAGTTCTCATTCCTCCAAATCCTTCAGTTTAACCTCAGCCTGACACAAGCTTCAAACCTGTATCACCTTTATCAAATAACAGTTATTATAGAGACCTTTACTGATCTCTTTACACTAAATTAACTAGATTTAACCCTTCTAATTCACAACAATGACAGTTTATTTTGACTAAGAATTAGAATTATGATGGTACTTGATGTGAAAAGAACCACTTGCCTAAAGAATTCACAAGTATAAACCAAGACATTTTTTAAGAGAAGCCCATTACAGATACAAACTTCTAAGTCTTTACCTGAACAAAGATGCATCAAAATGACAGTAGTGCAGAAACACAATGGAACTAATTAATTTGGCCTCAGTTGTTGTATTTTAGTCAGAGAGTTTAGTAGTAACTGAGCTGCTGTTCTTCAAATATAACTTTTATAAAATATTACTTCTAATAAGTTTGATTTGAACATTAATTTTGAGGTTGCCTTTAAGTTGTATTGGAACTTGGGCTGGGAGATATGGCTAAAAAGTAATAAAAGATTCCCTCTAATTGATGAATTAATTGATCAATAAAATGTGTTAATTTAATAATAATTTTCTTTCAATATTCATTTCCTGAACATAAACAATACAGACTTTTAATCATAGCACAAAAATAGTCACATGCTCCTTTCCTTTACTGACAGATGACTGGCTTTCCAATAAAAAACCCACACTGCTCATTAGAAATGACTCAACACAATCACAATTAAAACTGTATTAATTGCACAGCCCTGGAATTTTGACTTTAATATTTGTATAATAGATCAATATGAAATATATTGCTTAAGTAACAATGCTCTTGGTAAAAAATATAACTTTTATGAATACTGTATAGTGCAAAAAGAGATTACATAAAAATACATTAAAATAAATACAACATGAGGTACTTTACTATTGGTACTTTGCAGCTGATGTCATCAAAATTCCCTGGGGGGTGTGATGCTAACCAAAAGCACTACTCTGTTAGAAGCTGTTACTCAAATTAGACATAATCTGAGCTTTACTTTGTTGAAACTACAACATCTGAGCTGATTTGTGCTGTTAAACAAGTCTCAAGTAACATTTCAGTCACAACCTAGTTAGCATTAGCCAACAGTTTTTCAGGTAGTCACTCTCCCCTTTATGCTCAAAATCAGACTCTTAAATCAGACTCTTTTTTTTTTTCCTCAGTCTTAAAACATTTTTGGCAGTGTTTGCTAATATGTGCATTGTGCAACATGGTAACCACTGAATATTCTGCCATACACATACATGTAGAACACCCCCAGTGCTGTGTCACTGCAAAGTATCAATTCTATTTTAGAGCCTTGTATTATGGTCATAGTAGTCCCATGTAAACAAAAGCTCTATTGACCAGTATTGAATTCACCAATCCCACTGAGGTATACGTCACAAACTTATATGGTACCTCAATTTCTTTCCTTTTTCTTGCATTTAGGTTTGATTTTGGCACTTTGTAGATCCAATATAGAACATGTAAGCTAAACGTTTTAACCAACTGCCTTGTCCCTACCAATGCTAGCACACCTAATATAAATCGTACAGTTCCATAGGTGAAGGAAGTTGTGGTAATTTCAGGTAGAGGCACTGGTAATGGCTCTTTCGGTTCAAATGTCTCCCCAAGTTGTACATTAAACCAGTACCCAACAGAGCAACCCGCACAGACGCCCAAGATGGTGGTAGTGTCCCCCCGGGTGGTACTATAGTGGTCCAGTTTGGGGTAGTTATAGCTGAGGAGGAGGGGGAGGCCTATACCAAACACCGGGGAGAAGGGGCTGGTGAGCTGGTAGTGGTCGAAAGTGTCCCAGAACGGATAAGTGACGAACAGTATGCAAGAGGAGATGAAGAGCCCGCAGATGACGTCCTGGAAAAGAGAAAAATACATTATTGATTATTGAACAATTTAACTGTTTGTCCTTATACAGTGACAGTCTATGAGTATTACAGAGAAGCATTCAGCTCCAGCCAAATGAAGCCAATCAAGGCTAGCAGTTATAGCGGCTAATTTGGGCCAAGACCCATATTTGGAAATCCGAGCGCTTGTATCATAGCAACCAAAGGGCTTAGCAACGCAGGCGATAAAACCTGTTGCCAACGCTCGTGAGAGTGACCTCGGCGAAAGAAAACAACTCATTGGTCTGTTATTAATGTTCATATCTTGATTTATCGACAAAATAGTGCAATAGAATCAGTGGATGGAGCCCCATGCTCACTTCCTATTTGGAACGCGTTAGCTATGTCCATCTATATGTGCAATCTATGGGAACACTTTAGAATAATTACACTTTAATTAGCCTTAGTGAAGCATGAAGAAAGACGTTAGTTTATTAAGAATGATTCAGGAAGCTTAGGAACTATAAATACCCTAATCGTAACACCTTAGGCTAGCAGTTACTAAACCTTAATTTCTTAATTAAATCAAATAAATCTTAATTTGTTCAATTATGTCAATTATGAATTAAGACATACTTGACTTTCTTCCTTAAGTCTTTATTACGGAGGTAACTAGTGCAGTTAAGTTTTGTTTTGCTCATATGCAACATTTGAATATTGTATTTATCATTTATAATAAAAACAGTCTCAGTGAGAAATGTTATATCTTTTTGCTTCACGGTGTTGCGTTAAACTTGGCTATCACCATGGATACAAGCATTAGACGCCACCAGGCCAAGTCACAGGTTAGATCAGTGGAGATGCAAGCCCGCCCACAGTAAGTTTGAGCACTAAAAACACCCATACTGAAATAAAAGCAAGATAGATCATTCTAATGCCATACTGCCACCAGAAAAATGACACGGTGTTCCTTTAAGGTGGAACAATAATGATTACATTCTCTTTTACCTTGATTAAGTGGCCCGTGTAGTCGAGATTAAATTATTCATTAAACCAAGGTTATTTGACTTTTTCAGATATACAGCCTGTTCTTTTTCTAAGTGACTTCTGAAATGTCCAAAAATACTGAGTAATCTAAGCCTAATAAATCACGTTTGCTAATAAGTCTCAGACTAAGATACCAATCTGTATTCAGTTTATTTGAAGCATTATAAGGCCTTTGCTGGCAGTATGGTACAAACATGTGAGTGCGAAAATGGCCGTCTAAAATAAGCCTGTAGGATTCACAGCCAGACGGTTCATCCAGACACTGATATGAATTATGGATACAGCTAAAGTTTCAATGTTTTATACAGTGTGAATGGTAGAGGGGGGGAAGAGAGAGGAGGAGAGAGGGGGGAGGTAACTTAGTGGAAAAGAGGTGGGGAGATGAGGTAGAGAGGGGGAGAAAGAGAGAGAATAAAATCTAGGGGTATGGTGGGAGATAGGCAAAAGAGGGAGAGCGAAACAGAGGTAGGGAATGTATAGAAAGAGAGCATGAGGAAATATGAGAATCAATGGGAATAGAGGGAGGTAGACAAGGCAGGGAAGGAGGAAGAGAGAGAGAGAGGAGACTAATACACTAACTCACCAGTACAGAGTGCATGCCGGTGTAGATGCGGCTGAGACAGACGAGAGAGGAGAGCGTCACCGCGATGAGCGCACCCACCTCGAACGGGAACTAAACACAGAACAAAACAGACCTCTGATACGGAAATACTGCACATACATTGTTCTAGCCCTAATGCTGTTTATCAGAATCATGACTAATAGACTAATAAAAAATGCATTGACGGTTTGGGTAATCATTAGTCATTATTTGGACCATAAACGCACACGGCTTCTGTCAGCTTGGCCTCAGTTGTGTATTGATACATACTACCAAATTACTCTGAAGTTGTTTTGTTTCACTGACACATGTTTGAGTAACCTTTTATCATTAGTCTGTCTACATCTCCTAAGCTCAAAAGGCTCTGTTCCACTTTGTGATGTCATGAAGCGGTAGTTTTCAATTTAACAGAGCTGAAAATATCCCAGTGATCCTAGTGAAGGTGTATGGAGTTTAAAATCACAATGGAGCACTTCCTGTATTACCACATGACATCACAAGGTAGAGCAGAGTGTCTTCTGTTTGAGAGAAGACCTCAGCCTAAATGTGCCGGGGTTGATGAGGAAACAACATTATATTACAACATATTCTGTCTTATTGTAGGTAGGATCTCATTTTGCCTTATTTTAGACTTCACATGTACAGTACTGCTATGAAGGGTTCTGAATAACGGAGATTCCTCTAGATAAAAGCGTGTAGCTGCTGTCACACTTTGTAGTGGACTTTGAATTGGTCGGAGCGGAGCCTAGGGGCATGTAGTGAAGTTCCCGCAAAGGTCAGAGGTCATGACAGTCAATCAGCCACAGTCGCCCCCTCCTGGCCCCCCGCGGCATCCTTTGTACCCATTCACAAAACACTCAGCTTCATGAACTCTGCGTGAATGGGCCTCCAGCTGCTACAGACAGGAAAAGACAGAGGAGAGAGGGAGGAGGAATACAACAGGTTTATCTACTATTGAAAGAAAACAGGAACCAACCAACAGAGGTGATGGAGGGAGGAGAGAGGGAGAAAGAGGGGAGGAGTGGCGCTACTGTCACTGTTAAAGCACTGATGAATGGGTGAGGTGAAAGGGAATACAGCTTATGATATTGTCCAATTAATCTGTGATCTCTTTTATAATGTTGTTTTCTCGTCAAAATATACCTGGAGTTGTGTTTTGTTTCATTTAACACACAAGCCCTGCATATTTAGGCTGTGTTCTTCACTCAAACAGAAAACACTCTGTTCCACCTTGTGATGCCATGTGATAATACAAGAAGTGTTCTATTGGGTTTTTAAACTCCATACACTTTCACTAGACCCATTTGGATAATTTCAGATATGGAATTTCCAATCTCCACTGAAGTAAAGGTAAAAAGTAGCTGTTAACTTGAAAACTATTGCTTCATAATATCACAATGTGGAACTCAAACATGCATAAGTGAAACAAAACACAACTCCGGGTACGTTTGAGGAGATAACAACATTATAACATGGCTTAAAGCTCACAAGAGTCAATTTTGCTTAATATAAGAAATGTAATAAATTTTGTAATACAACTCAAATCTACTTTACACACATTTCCTTTCTAAAATCTTTGTTTAATCCAGACTTATGCTTTTAGTCTTATTTCAGTCCTTTAATGATTTTACATGGGAAGTCATTTGATTTACAGAGAAGCAGGCTACTTGGCGCATAGAGCAGTTAATCTGATTTACTGCCTCTGTGAAACTCATAACTATAAGAAAATGCGACAGTGACGCAGTTAAAACGTCCTCACCACAAATCACCACGGCAACATGTGTAACTGTGAAGTACTGAGCCTCATTCAGTGGCGTCTGCATTATAGAGATTAAAGGCAGGGCCAGAGAGCAAGAGTTTTATGGACAGGAGGGTGATCAAGTGAAGTGATGAGAGGAAGGAGAAAGAGGGATGGAGAGAATGAGGAGGGAGGTGAGGAGAGGGGGGAAGAGAAAAGAGGGGGTAATTTTTATGAACTGGAGAGTGAGCGAGTGATGTGACAAGATGGAGGAGAAGGAGAGAGGGAGGGAGGGAGACAGAGAGCTGATGACAGGGAGGAGTGAGAAAGGGAGAAGGGGGAGGGAAGAGAAAGAAGGAAGGAGAGAGAGAGGAGAAAGGGGTGATGAGAGGGAGGGTGGGGGAGAGAGAGGGAGGGAGAGAAATGATGTGAGGGGGAAAGAGAGGAGGTGTTGTGACAGATATTGACTCCTCTTAGTCCATCAGGAGCCCAAACAGTGGCCCCCACAGTGATGGATGGTGACTGCTGGTCCCGCCCACCGCCAGGTTTTTTGTCCAACGGATCACTGAGGAATCTGTGATTGACAGCTCAGACACGCCCACTACTGCCCACTCAAGCTACTGTTACTTTAGAGGTGAGTTTCTAGTTTCTTAAAGTGGACCTAATACGCAAAATCAAGTTTTTAGCCATGTTATATCTGTTTCCCTTCTCATTTACCCTTGTACTTAGAGTGATATACACATGTTTAAGTAATCTTCATACTATTGTATTCAACACGTCATTCCTCTGATCAACCCCCGTTTTCACTGCCACGGTACACGCCCACTGTGACGTGCTTACTTTGTTCTCCAGTTTTATTTTCTTAACTGGTGATATGTGTAGGATTCGGCAGAGCAGCAAAGTCATTTGGTACAAATGAAAAAAAAAATCTACTTCTCACTAGCAGGATCTGCTTCTGTCCATAGGAAGGGCCGACAACTGTGCTGCACTTTGTTGTGATGATGCTTCCGGCAATTTTCTAATGCTGAAGTCAGCGTACTTGTTTTTTTTCATGAAGTTGTTTTAAATGAATATTGTGATCTAATGTCCAAATTATAACGACACAACATAATTATCCACAGGTGTTAATATGTCTTCTTTAATACCTTTGTAATTAGTTGTTTGATTTGTTTATACTGTATTATAGAGGCGAGTTACTGTCTATACAATAAAAAACAAAAATTAAATATGTCAAATTTGAATTGTAAAATAAAACTGAAAAATGTATTGACAAGCCAGAAAGATCCTAAATAAGTGTATCACCAGAATGTTAGAGCAAGGTGCACTCTTATTGTTTTTTAAGTTTCCCAGTCCTTCTAATTGCATTTGTCTATGCAAGTATCACTTAAGCCTCCACTTAAGGCAGTCTTCCCACAGAGTGAGCACATCCGCTGCAGTCATGATACGAGCTTTGCTTTTGAGTCTATTACACACATATACAGCATACTGCCCCGTGCTGAAGGGGATGTGGCCTACTAATCATCAGATTGCCACAATCTGCAAGATACACAATCACAAGTGAACATGTGATGTCAGAGCCTTAACATGCAGATAGAGGACACATACGGGTTTTTCCTCATTCTTAGTATATGGACAGGCCTCATGTGAAAGCTCAGAACCTCCAGATTTCCCACACTGAGCTGCAGAGGCTGCACTAGCACTGACTCAGGATTGGCTGCAGGTGCTGGGGTTTAGGTAGAGACCATTCAGATCAGAGAGAGGCATTTTGGGTTTAAACCAACTGGATTTCAGCACTGAAACTAGCAACCCGAATGAGACATGTGAGGCTCATTCTGCTTTCAATTGGACAATCATCTTGAGAACCAGAACACTGAATTACAACATTATCAATTTGGCCATCATGTCCCATGTTTCTGTAATTAAGGATAAATCAGCATTACAACTGTTATCAAAAGCATCATTAGATTTGAAGTTATCTTATTTGGGAACACAGATAGGTCATGTTTATGGAATTTTAAATACAAATGTATATACCATCCCTTTAATATTATTATGGACAAAAACTCAATTGTGTCTAAATGAAGAGATATATGATAAGCAAAGCAAAGCCTGTAACCATTCTCCAGGTCTCATGTTAAGTTGATGAAGAAGTATTTTTGATTAAAAGCAGAGCATCTTGGATACCCACCCAGACAAATCTAGAATATGCATCTACACCAAAAGGGCCAACATTCTGGGATTTGAACCAGCGACCTCCCAGATATGAGGTGAGTCTTATTTTGGTTGATAAATTAGATTTTGTGTGCTTTTATGTTTGTGAATGAACAATCGTTACCTGTATCCTGGAGGGGGCGCTGTACAGGAATGTGAATGAGATCGCAGTGGCGGCCATGGCGTGGGTGGAAGGAAGTCCATATTCGGCCACAACACGTTTCTCCAGTTTGACCACAGGGGGTGAGAGAGGGCGGGGCAACTTCAGCAGGTCCTTCAGCACTTGCCCCACATACATCACCACCTGAACAAGGTAAAGGAAATCACTGTTAGTAACACAGACTTTGACAAGGTTATGAAACTTGTAACTTATTTATTAAAGGTGCACTATGTAACTTTTCTGGTGGAAGGTCCACTGTGTCCTTGTCTCCAAGGAGATGTTATTGCTGTGCCTGGAATGTTCTATAGAATTGCATTAAACTTGTATGTCTATCTATTTTTGACAATATTATGGCAATCTATCAAAACTGTGCTAAAACACAGCAGCAAATGTTTTTGTTGAGGTTCAGGCATCTCACTAAAGTATAAAGAATTCAAGAAGACCATATTTTAAATCGCAATATTGATCTAAAATGACTTACTATGAGAAACAAATCCGCTGGCCTCCACAAAGAAAGCTGAGGTGCCCAGTGGGAGCTGACGTCGCTGTAAACGTCATCACAACTCTGATGGATGGCTGCACATCACACTAGCGAGTAGCAGATTTTTTTTTTCATTTGTACTAAAATGATACACAATGCTGCCGAATCGTACGTGTATCACTGATTAAGAAAATAAAACTGGAGAATGAAGGTAGTTCAGAGCAGTGGCTGTATGAAAGCAGTGGCTGAAAATGGGAGTTGGTCTGCAATATGGTGCCTTGAAAATAAGATATTAAAGATTGATCAAACATGCACAAATCACTCCAAATACAACTTTGTGTGCCTAAATGGTGAGAGGAAACAACTATAACATGGTTATAAACTCTGAAAAGTTGATTTTGCATAATAGGTCTGCTTTAAATCAATAGTTGTATCATAGATGATTTACTCAATATTCTAATTTTGTATCTCTCCAAAACAACAATTGCAATAACATAATTTTTTCAATCTGCCACCTCTAATTTGTAGATATAACTTCTCCAAAAACTAAAGCAGGATCCAGACAGAGGAAGTAGCTCATGAGATACGAATCAGGCAGTCAGACTGAGATTACCCTAGTGCTGAAGCTAACCACTCACATTAATAAATAATGAGCATTTGCACTCCTAAAAATCTAGATGCTCCCTGGTTTCAGATACACAACCTGGAGAGGCTAAAATAAGAACCAGAAATCTGCAACAGCTGCGTCTTTATCAGTCTGCAGCTGATCAAATCACACAGTATCTGCACAAACAGGATGTCTGTAAGAAGTATAGACGAAATGTTGTACTAAATGAATGTTTGCTTTGTTTTTTACAACAAAATGGAGCAAAAAGAAAATTGACTCTTGTGAGCTTTAAGCCATGTTAAAACCTCTAAATGCTCCGTTCCACCTTGTGATGTCATGAAGCGAGAGTTTTCAAATTAACAGCTACATTTTACTTTTAGTTTAGTAGAGATTGGCAATTCCAGTGCTGAAATGATCCAGGTAATTCTAATGAACGTGTATGGAGTTTAAAAATACAGTGGAGCCCTTCCTTCCTGTATTAGCATTTCACAGCAAGAGTATAGTTGCTTCAAAATAACTGAGTTGGGTGGTAATAACACAGCTCCAACCAAGTATGCCATTGTGTCCTGGAGCAAGGCACTTCACCCACCTTGTGTGAGTGTGGAGTAGGACTATGGAGTTACATAACCTGGTATGGGGCCTTATAGTTTTATATGGGTCTTAATTCTTGCTTTAGACCTGGTTTATTACTGGGATTACATTTATTTATCATCATAGACGCAAGCAGATGACTCTCAACTGGCTAAGTTACAGGTCATATCTGTGAGGAGGCGACCCACCTCACAGTAAGAATGCATGCATGTTTTTCAAGGTATTTCTGAGCTATATAACACCCATAATGAAAATAAATGCAAGATAGCTGTGTTTAATGCCATACTGAATAAATATTCCAGGCATAGCAATGACATCTCCATGGAGGCAAGTGTAGATGACCCTCCACCAGAAAAGTTACATAGTGCACCTTTAAGATCTGTCTGTATTCTACACTTTTCTGCTTTATTTTGGTTTAATGCATTTGTTTAGTATTAAGCCTCCAAAAAAGATGGATTTTTACATTTGTATATATCCATTATCCACCTCTCTTTCTACTGCCTCTGTCGTCCCCAATCTCCCATGATCCTCTGGGGCAGGTTGGTTATTTAAAGCTGAGACTGTATTTTTAATGACGGCCTGTCGTGAGGAGGCTGAGCTGCAGTTTGGAGCGGAGCGGAGCTAAAGCGTGTGTTTAACTGTGACAATGGAGAAGAGGGACCAGGGAACTAAAACTACTGTAATCAACCAATCACATATGACTGCACCAGTAGTAGAGTCACAATACTAACATTTCAAGCTTGATATTGATACTAAGGAATAGACTTGATACTCAATACTGATTCCAATACCACAGTGACAATAAAAACACTCTATATTTAGACAGTAGAATGTAATATCGTATATCCATAGTCTTATACTTGTTCTGATACAACTCGAGATCATTCTAAAAATATAAAGGAAAGGTTCATTTCTGTCCTCTGAATGGGACTTTTTAGTACTGATACCTGCTCAAATGAGGATCTAGTTTTAGTTTTATTTTAGTATAGATTAGTATCTGATTTTTGATAGTTATGACAAGCCTAACCAGCAAAGAAGAAGAGTATAAGATGTTGTATTATCTAAAAGTGACAGACGAGTGGAGACAGACACTGTGGAGATGCTCAAGTGTTTGTGGGTCAGTCGGGCCATTGATCCACAGAGAGCAGTGTGGACTTTAATCTGTCAATATGAGACTAGAGGAGGAGAGAGATGGGAGGACGGAAAGAAAAGAGTGAGAGAGGGAGTGAAGAGCTTGAGAAGTAAAGAAGGAGAGAGATAAGGGATGACAGAAGGAGAGAAAAGAGGGGAAGAGGGTACAGGAAGAAAGAGGGAAAGCAGTAGAGGGGGAAAGTGGGAGAGTGAGAATGGGAAATAAAAAGGGAAGGCAGAGAGAGAGCGAGAGCTGAAGAGAATATGAGATGAGAGTGGGGGGAAAGAGAAGGAGAGAAAAACAGAGGAAGAGAGGGGAAGGGGGAGAGAGTGAGAAAGAAGAGAGAGTAGAGGAGAGAGGGAGGAAAAAGGAAGAGTGACAAATAAAGGGAAAGAGGAGGAGAGGGGTGGGAGAAGAGGGAAGAGAGGGAGGGAAAGCAAAGAGAGAGGAGAAGGGAGAGTTGAGAGATGGAGTGAGAGAGAGATAGAGAGGGGGAGTGCAGAGGGAAGAGACAAGCACAGAAAACAGTTTGATTTTGACAAACTCCCATGGTTCTACTGCTTATCAAACTGTGGTCAGTCATTCCACAGCAACACTGTTGTTTCTTCCATCACAAAACATGAACAATTCTAGGCTAATCCTCCAGCTAAGGTACTCCTGGTTTCAAACTAGTTTAGATCTCATTTAGGACTGGCCTGGTTTGGGCCTGTTTAGTTTAGACCTGTTTCTGACTTGATTTAGAGCTAGTTTAGACCTGGTTGAGAATCCAAGACATGTACAGAGGATTTCTAGGTGCACTGCTCCTTATCGGGTACTCACTGTTTAAAGAATGGAAGAAAGAAATGTACTTTACCACAGACTAGGTTCAGTTGATTTATTTATTTATTTATTTTTTTTGGCATGTTAAAGGTAAGACGCTTCTCTATTTGGCCCATCCTTCTGTATTGAAGGAGGAACCTTTCAGGAGCACTGTGGGTCAGTACTACCTTAGCTGGAGGATGTTACCTCTTGTGCATGTTTTAGGTTGAGAGTTCATTTCAGATCTACAAAACTAAATATGTTGCAGCACTTTCATAGATTTCATCGCTGTCATGCCTCAGTTTGGCTCAAATCTTGTCACTGGTCTTAAGATTTCAAAATCTTTTTTCAACATCTAATAAAGAAAGGAACATAACAGATTCTACTGGTGGACAAAACCAGACAAAAATAATAAAAAATTGAGGAGCAGTCGTCAAGAGAAACTGAAAAGTGGGTCAAATGCAGGGACACAAATCTCAAATTAAATTTGACCTTGCAAAATAGTATAATAGGATAAATACGACTATAATTGCTATCGACTCCAGTAAAATTTTATGAGCTGAGCTTTTGTTGAGTATTTTAGCTTTAAAGGGTTGAATTATTAACGCATTGATTTGAATATAATACTAACTAATTATCCTGCTTAAGGGTTATTGTGGCAGTAAAAAGTTCTAATTAACTTTCTCTCTTCTTTGTCACTCTCGCTACCCCTTAGCCTCTTCTCATCTATTTCTCTCTCCTTTACTTTCGCCCTCCCTTCTCTCACATGCTCTTCATCTGTCTCTCTCTTTCTCTCTCTGCCTTCCCTCTTTATTTCCCAAGCTCTCCCTACTCTCTTCCAACTCCCCCCTCTCTCTTGTCCTCTCTCTGTCTTTTCTTACCTTCAGCTCTTCTCTCTGTCTCTCACTCTCACTATTTCTCAGTCTCTTTCACTCCCTCTGCCCTCTCCCTTCCTCTCGCTCTCTCTCTCTTTTCTTCCCTTCTGTTTTTTCTCTCCTTTCTCCGTCTCCCTCCCTCTCCTTCCCATTTTTTTTTTTTTTTTTTTTTTTTAAGAGGTTTATATTCCAGACACTGCCCTGAATGTGATTTGCATAAATATACACACAGCACCATGGGGTCAGTGCAGGTCCATTCATGAGCATATGGTTAAGAACATCCAAAGTTTACAGTAACCAAAGTCAAACAAAGTTAAAATGACAGAGACAAGACATAAAGCAAGTTTAAAGGACCCAGATTACACGTTTTGATCTATGTTCTAATGTTGTTTCCTCATCACAAACATATCGTTTTGGGTGATTTTGGCCCTGTTGTTTCCATCACATCACACGGTGTAGCATTTTGATCTTTAGACAGACTAATAATAAAGGGTTTCTCAAAAACTCCAGGTATATTTTTGATGAGACCACAGCATTATGACACGACTAAAAGCTCACACAAGTCAATTTTATGAAATATGGGACCGTTTAAGGAGGATGACCAGCTGAGTCTAACCAGGATTAAACAAGGACTGGACCAAGACTAAACGGAGACCAAAATAACGATGAGATTCCAGAAAGGGCTTTAAACTATTGTCCTTGTAGTTGAGGAAAGTTTGTAACGCTGGTGTGCAGTTAATTTGCTAGTTGTTTAGCAGTGGCATGACGCTTCAACTCTGTTCTGATTTTTGAAAGTTGTAAAAAGTGCTTATAAACTCACTGATGTCAATAATTAGACCAGGAATACATTAAGAAAGTGAAGAGTAAGTTTGGACCATTGTTAACCATTAACTACCCTACTTATGCATTTTACATTTTTAAGATGGTACAAAATGGGTATAACACCTTTAATGACTAGAGCAAGCATACCAGGAAATATTTATGGAACAAAACTGGGTCTGAACTGGGACTAAGCCAGGACTAAACCACGACTAAACCAGGACTGCATCCAAACTAAATCAATACATGGTTAATCACATTTAAAAAGACCATTTAAGTGCATACTGTTATATTACATATTACCAGTACTACAGTTACTTCATGTACATTCTGATTACTTGTGACTTCTTCGTGTTACTCTATATTTGCGTATCAGCCACTCTCTGGTCCAGCTGAGTGCTCACCTCAGATAACCCAGTGCTGTGGCCTTAGACAGGGTCAGAGGGGAGTGTGGAGAAGAAAATGGGACTAAACCAGGACTAAATTTGGACTAATCTGAAACCAAACCAGGTGTACAACATGGGTTTCAGAATGATGACAAATTAGGACTGTTCCATAGTGATTAACAATTTAAAACAAAATATTCCGTTATTTGAATGGGACAAGATTTAAAAATGTACCACAACACTTCAACACTAAACAAAAATCTCCTTTACAACAGTGTTTTGGTCAAATGGCAGCAGTATATTTCACATTTACAAAGTTAGGATTCCCAGATGAATTAAAACAGGGACAAACAGAAGTCTTTCATAGGGATTTTAAAAGAAAAAACAAAAATAAACAGATTAACAAACATTAACTTTGTTGTAGGTGAATGGTTTTAACAGCAGAATCATATGACCCATTTGAGACTATTACATCTTTGTAATGTTTGACTGCGGTCGGGTAGGGTTATGCATGGCCTGAGGGGGTGGGTGGAGAAAGCTCTGATGAAACCAATAACGGGCCTGTCACAATAATTAGTATATCGATTTATTTTTCAATAAATGATCAATGGGACAGTATATTTTGGGGTTCAGTATTTACCATGTGTATGTTTTGGGGATGTTTTTGCTGTATGTTTTATGTAATATGGTCATATTTTAGCTGTACAGGGCTGAATAAGTAACTTCGATGACTATTTGTTCTATTTGTTTTACTTACTGCAGCTCATGCTTTTTAATGATATTGTATTTAAAAGGAATTATCCTGTTTTAGTTTTTTATTGTATCAGAGTATCGAGTCTACTTCTTAGTTTCAAAATCAAGTTTGAAATTTTAGTATCGTCATAACTCTAATACATTGTGCTTGAACATTTTATCGTGACAGGACAAGCCAATAAAGCAGGACAGAGAGAGGACAAAGGGAGGAGAGAGGGCACTTTGAGCCTGGTAATGTCTAACTAGAGGGAGGGGAGCAGCCTGTTTACTGCCCTGAGTGGCTGGGTGTGTATGGGAGGGTATAACTGTTTGATGGAGGTTCACCCAGGGGCCTTGCTCAGTTGGAGCCCAGTGGAATCTACCCTCAGGGGGCACAGAGGGGTTCAGAGCCGGGGCATGTCTCTGGAGCTGGGGAGAGGGCAGAGAGGACACTCAAACACATGAGCTGCAGATACAAGTGTGGAAGTGTCATCTCTTATGATTTTATGTATGTGCCAAGTTCTGTCAAAAATACACAAAACTCAAAATCTCAAACAATCTTTGGTAATATTAAAGGTGCATAATCTAACTTTTTGGTTGGGGGTGCGTCACCTGCTTGTTTCTATGGATATGTCATTGCACTGCCTGGAATGTTCCATAATATGACATTAAACAGCTCTACTTTACATGTATTCAATTACATTTGGTTTTACTGCTCAGAAAATACCTAAGAAAAAAACAGGTATTCTGACTGTGAGCGGGGTTGCCTCTCCACAGATCTGACCTGTATGTTGGTCTAGTTTGGTCTCCATGAAGATAGAAAGGTTTAATACCAAACTGTGAAACATTCCAGACAAAGCAATAACATCTCCACAGAGAAAAGCATTTGACGGACCCTCCACCAGAAAAGTTACACAATGCACCTTTAAGTCCTCTGAAGACAACTTCCTGTTCTAGTTCTGGATTAGTCCTGGTCTAGTCCTGGTTTTAATGCAGTGTTTATAAGCGCCCAAACACTACAGGCGCTTATAGTGTTTGTTCAGAAGTGCGAAGCACTGCCTCGCTGTATGTGTGAGCTCTATGTATGTACAGTATGTATAAATATATTACTAATACATAATGTTTTCTATTTATTCTGTTTGTAATTTGTCAGTTGCTCATGCTATCATTAAATTACCTACATTTTAATGGCTGACACTGTATTTTGACATCAATGGTGAAGAATGCCAAAGGGTTGTGTGTGTGGGTTTAGTATTTACATAGGGGAAGGGTTAGGGTTATCTCCAATTTACTAATTGATAAAAATCAAGCGACTGCAGCTGTGGCTGGCATGTGAATTCAAGTATTGACATCTGAAACAATAAACATGAATAGCTACCACAGACATTTAAGAGAACAACATAATGTTTAAACAATTTTTGTTTTATTTTTTTGTAATGCAAAGGGTAAAGGGTAAGGTAGCACTTTAGTGCCTGGGCACCCTCCTCTGCTCCTCCACTACGTCCGCTCCTTTTGGGCAGGTGGATGGCTGTGTTCTTCCACAATGAAACTTGAGGAAACGCAGCTCCTCTCGTGCTGAGAAGAGTGCAGCAGACAGCTCCTGCACCTTCTTGGACATTTTCTCTTTGTCTTTATGAGTTGTATCTCCACCAACTCCAATACCAGTGGTTTCAGAGTCTCTGCAGGCGTCTGGAGCCGACCTGTTTGTGTTTTTCATCTCAGCCAATATATAGTCCTGAGCTTTAAGTTGTTCCTTCAGCGTTTCAAGGACTTTCCTGGTGCTGGATAGCTCTTGTTTGAGCTGGACAGTTTCTTTCACTGAATTGTTATAGGGATATCGGATCTCCTTGTAAGTATTCATTTGGGTTTCCAGCTCTTTGTCTTTCTCCTGAAAAGAAGCTTTGAGTTTTTGCATCTCTAAATCGTCAGTCTTATTCCTGACTTTTTTGAAGTTTGCAAGCTCTTGCCTGAGCTGCACATTTTCCTGTCCTTTAGAGTTGTACAGGTACCGGATCTCCTTATGTATATTAATCTGGTCTTGCAGTTGCTTGTTTTTCTTTTGGAGAGAATCATGGAGTTTTCTCAACTCCAAATCTTTTTCTTTGTTGATTCTCTCCTGAGACCTAAGCTTGTGAGCCAAAGAATTGCTTAGTTGGACCTGATCTGCAAGTTTGGCACTTGTTTGCGCCAACTCTTCACGGAGCGCCCTGACCAGAGCGCTCTCCTCCAGGGGTGGAAGTACTTGGACCAGGGGTGGAAGTACCTGGACCAGACTTCTGTCCTCTGGGTGTGAGGGCTCCTGGATGTCGGAAGACACCAGTTGGGTCTCCTGTGGCCCTTGACCGCTCCCTGTTGGTGTGGGGCAGAGCAGAGCCTCCAGGTCGAAGCCCTCATCATAGAGGTGGGCGTCGTCCTCTAACGTGTAGAGGTACCAGGGCTTGGCTGAGAAAGACGTAGAGCTATCCATGTTTGTGTGCGGTTTCACCAGTGTGCTGAGAGGTTGTGAGCCAAAGAAAGTGCTGTTTTTCTAGAACAGAGTTTTCATTTCCATGCTAATCGATGACCATAGGTTCTATATTCTAATTATGGAATGATATTACACAAAATTTACTCTTATGAGCTTTAAGCCATGTTATAATGCTGTAAGCTCATCAAATACATATCTGGAGTTAGGCTTTGTTTCATTCACACATCCTTTATTATTAGTCTAGTCTCAAAATGCTCTCTTCCACCTTTTGATGTCATGTAGTGGTAGTTTTCAACTTAACCACTACCTTTCACCTTTTGTTCAGAAGAGATAGGAAATTGTGCTGAAAAAATCCAAATATAAATATAATAAATACGCAGAGTTTGCATGTTGAACATGTGAGAATGAAACAAAACACAACAAGGTTTGTTTTAGATGAGGAAACAACATTATAACATAGATCAGAAAAAAGTGTAATATGGGCCCTTATGTATAATATGGGCCCTAAATTGTGCATTGTGAGCTCAGTCCAGTAAAAAACACTACCTACTTGACTCTATGAATACTTGTAGTGTTATATGTACATTTATTTGATATGTCAGACTCACCCTATGTGATTATTTCTACATTTTGATATTGATAAATAATGGAAAGTTCACTTTGTATTTGTAAAAGTGAACAGTCTTTTGAGTCTTGTTCAGCTCCTGTGTGGCCCCTGCCCTTGTGCCCTTGAGCCTGAGGACATACACGCACCCAGCGGTCACAGACGGGTCAGGGGAAGGCCAGAGGATGAAAGGAGGTCGAGAGGTGAACAGATCAACACCAGAGGAGAGGGAGAGAGAAAGGAGGAGGGGGGAGAAAGAGAGAGACGGAGAGAGTAAATAGAGGAACACCAGAGACCAAGAGAGAAGAGGAAAGTGGCAGCTTTGTGGACAGATTCAACTGTCACTTCTGTAGTTCATTCTCATGTCACTTGTGTCAGTGACCAGAGGGGGCGATAGACGCTCAGGGAGATTTATCAGTCACATCAATTAGAAATGTCTGCTAAAAACACCACAGCTGATGTATTGTAGTGATAACCAGTCTGTACAGTTTCTTATTATTGCATTAGTCATATTTTATTATTGCATTAGTCAATATGAAATAATAGCCCCAGTTATGATTAATAGAACTGTGATACCAAGTGCTTAAATTGGGCTATAAATAAATGTTTATTTAGTTACAACAACAAATAATTTTCATGTTTATTTTTTCTTTGGATGCCCTTCCTGATCCATCCACATGTCGTGCCCAAGGACCGTCGTATGCTCCTGTTAATATACCATAAATTGCAACAGCCAGTGTTGATATAGGATAAACCAGGACTAAAATAGGATTAAAGTAGGAATAAACCAGGACTAAACCAAGACTACACTGAGACCAAACCAAGACTAAACCAGGACTAAAACAAGACTAAAACAGGACTGAAACAGGGCTAAAACAGGACTTGACTGTTGATGTAGAATAAACCAGGACAAAAATAGGATTAAACTAGTAATCAAACAGGTCTAAACCAGGACTACACTGAGACCATACCAGAAGTAAACAGTTTCTTCAGATCAGGGCCCTCAGAACTGCTCAGAACCACAGCTCTAAAGTTGGCAGAGACGCCTGTCCAAAAGCCTCTACAATCTCTATATGAGGAAGTCGTGGTCAGATTCTGAGTGACCCATCTAGGCCTGTCAAGATAATTACTATATGGACTTATCTTTCAATACATGAAAGCTGGAACAATATATTTTGAGGCTCAGTGTTTATCGTGTGTACATTTTCTTTGTAAAAGGGATTTTTGGGTACTTTTGGGTACTTATTTGTTGCAGCTCAGGTCTCAGCTTTATTGTGTCAGTGGCATAAAGTAGGTTCAATATTATCGTTTACCGCAGTATATCTCTGTAGCCATATATTGTGCTTCAAAATTTGTTAGCATGACAGGCCAACACAGTTTTTTCAGTTCCGATACCAATTACAATACTATGGTTTTAAGTATCTGCCAATCCCAGATATCAACTGATACCAGAGCAGACTGAAAACTGCATTTATTTCCTTAAAACAAAAATAAAGAGGACAAAACTGCTGTTATTTATCTCTGAGGTAACTACAGAACAACTTAGTATAAATAAAAGTTCTAATATTCTGAGATGTTTTTGGATCGGTGCATCCCTAGCCTAGACCCATCTAGACCATACCGGCTTGTCAAAGCCTGATCCCGTCAGATCTCAGAAGCTCAGCAGGGCCAGGCCTGGTTAGTACTTGGCTGGGAGAATGTTATTGTGTCCTTAGGCAAGGCACTTCACCCACATTGCCTGGTATGAAAGTGGTGTGTGCGTGAGTGATGGTGGTGGTCAGAGGGGCCGATGGGAGAGAGTGGCAGCCTCGGTTCCGTCAGTCTGTGGCTACAATAGCAGAGAGTATGAGCAGAGAGTCAATGAATAAAGCTCTGTAAAGTGTCTTTGAGTGTCCAGAAAAGCACTATATAAAACTGATGCATTATTATTACTATTATCCTAACCCTACCTAACCCAAGCTGTGCATCCCCTGTCCACCCACTCATTATCTATCATCTTCAGACTCACTCTCCCTTAATACACTCCATCTGCGTGCTCTGCCCTCATAGACCTAACATCTAGGCTACCAATGCTGTTTTTTTCTCTACTGACTATGAAGTTATGAACTACACAAACTGCACTGATTGTACAAGCGACTGCAATGCATTCATTTATGTTTTTATTCCGCACCTGTCTATTTGAGGTCTATGCACCTTGCACGTCATGGAACAATAAAGTTTATCTTATCTTAAACCAGGACTACACAGGACTACACCATAGGAAAGTCATGACAACACTGTGACTAAAGCAGGGCTAAACCAGTACTAAACCAGGACCAAATCAGGACTAAACCAATACTAAACCAGTACTAAACCTGGACTACACTGACTTTAAACCAGGACTAAACCAGGACTAAACCAAGACTAAACCAGGGCTGTAACAGGATTATACCAGGACTACACTGAGACTTAAACAGAAGTAAACCAGCACTAAACCTAGACTATACCAGGACTACATTGAGACTAAACCAAGACTAAACCACTACTAAAAGACGAATAAACCTGGACTAGACTGAGACCAAACCAGGACCAAACCAGGACTTAACCAGGACTTAAACAGGACTAACCAGGACTAAACCAGGACTATGAGAGAGTCTTACTGTCCACATGTTGACCAGGCGTCTGCACAGGAATGGGTCGAGGTTCCAGTGGAGCCAGGGCAGACAGCTGATGTAGAAGACCTCATGTCCCAGAGCCGAGGAGAAGAGGAAGAGCAGGTGCAGCAGAGGAGTCCTCACCTCGTACTCAGGTCTGCTTCCATCCTGAACAACAACCGTTTAGAAGTTTAAAAGCGTGTACCTTTTAAGACAACCTTCTCTCACACTGCATTCACATCTTGATTTGGTCTTGACTTGAGCCCAGTTTACTACCAACTCCTTATGTTGCCTTGGCTTAGTCCTGGTTTAGTCCTGGTTTAGGGTTAGAGTTATTGAAAACCGTGCCATACATCATTAGAATTGTCTACTGAAGAGTCCAATGTCTGAATCCACACTTTAGCGCTCTGATCAGAAGAGGAATGTAAACACGTCTTTACAGGTGGCAGCGTGTGGAAGGTCTATGGAGCCTGACCAACGAGAAAAGCCAGTCACTCTTGCATTGTTTGTGATTCTCATTTAAATATTCACTTTGTACGAAAATGGACTTCAGACCTGTCTTTATCACATTTCCAACATGCCTAGCCCCCAGAGAACAACACACAATGAGTTAAAATACTATGTTAAGATAAGTGTGGTTGTTTTAATGGTATTTTTTGCTATTTTTTATTAAAGTTACCATTTGGGACTATCATATTTTCTTACTGTATATTCACTACATGGTTGCACTATTTCCCCGCTGAATTTATAATCTCTTGCATAGAATGTTTCACAGTATGGCATTAAGATTCTCTATAATTATAAACTAGATAAGCACGTGAAGCCAGCAGACAAAGTTATAGGTCAGATCTGAGGAGAGGCGAGACCGCTCAGAGTAAGAAAGCGAATTGAATGAATGAAAGCTATGTATTATTTCATACTGTGGAACATTCCTGCTAAAGACATTTCCATAGAGACAAGCTGAAAAGTTTCGTAGTACACCTTGAAAGTGTAGCTATACTAATACTATATAATAACTTCAGATCACGGACTTACTTTATATTCCGCATTGGAGTTGTTGTCAAATCTTTGGCGCAGCTGTCCACGTGCTTCGTCTTTATTCGCAGTTCCTGTTCTGCACGTTTGGTCCCAGTTCGTGTTGTGATGTGCTTCGGCTTCTTCTTGGATCAGGTACAGCCCACAGCATCTCTGGAACCGGGCAACGAGCTCCGAGTCCTGAAGGTATGCGAGAAGTTCCGGCATGATACCCAGAAAACGCGCGCATAAGTGGTGAACACAGAGGAGTCGCTGCCGGGGTAGGACTGGGAC
Organism: Taenioides sp. WSHXM2023; assembly: GCA_029959045.1. NCBI lineage: Eukaryota > Metazoa > Chordata > Actinopteri > Gobiiformes > Gobiidae > Taenioides > Taenioides sp. WSHXM2023. The sequence goes on from CM057093.1 coordinate 23,172,997, forward strand.
TGCCCGCACACAGAGCGCTCAGGTGCGGCTGTGAGGTGCAGGTGTGCCCGGGGGGAGGGCGGGCCAAGGGCGGGACGACTTTGAAGCTGTAGTAAGATGCGTATTAGGGCCTATTAGCTCGTATATGTATGACACAATACAAGGTTATAGTTAACAACAGATAATCTGACAGTTGTATTGTGAAAGGAGGATTCCGTTACGCCTGTAGCAATCACCATGTTCACACATAGTAGCACATCTTCATTGGCTCAACACTAAACTATGTATAAGAGGAATAGTTCTTATAGAATCTTGTTAGTGTATTGTGTATTGTCATGTAAATCCTACTTAACTTGGGTTAAACAGAACAATGTCATGTCAACTAAAACATGAAAAAGGTTAAACCCGTTCTAAACCAGGAGAAACCCACACAGTAAAACTATTATAACCATTATAAAATTATATTGAATAACTTTTTTCTTGTAACAGTCATATGATAACGTGTGGTCTGATTTTATGTAGACTGTTTTTTCTCTTGCATAACTTATCTTCGTCCTTGCTTTGGAGGATGCATTACAGTAAATTCTCATTGTAACTGTGTTTAGAGGAGCCCAAACTGAAATAAGGTGAGGAGCCGAATACCTCATATGGCTCACCCATAGGCCTGTGTTTCATAATACAGAATAGGCAAACAGATATAGTCTAACATTTAGCAGTTAAAGGGACAGTAATTACTCTATACAGACACGATGGGGACAGAAAAAATAGGATATTGTATCATAAATAATAAATGTAATACCTTTGTAAGCTCCTCCATTACAAAAATGTAACCGATACGTCTGTTTCTATACTATTATTGTTGCTGACCGTGTAATAAGTAGTGCAGTGTGTTAGGCTGACTGTGTAAGTAAGGAACTATGCAAATACGTTCTCGTGTAGCTATTGTTTCCGTAGCCTATAATATTCTAAACATTTAAGTTCATATTCAATGCAATTACCAGCTATACTGTTACTCCCTCATCATATAATCACTTCCACTGTGGCCTATACAAAGCACACTTATTATTGATTTTCATATGCAATTGTAGATTTAAAAGTAGGCTTCTTTAAACTGATGGTATATATGTGTCAAACAACAGTTAGTATTGATTTTTTTCTCATCTGTACAATAATGCAGATCAACTTTAATCAGTAAAATAGCCTAAAATAATAACAATCTGCCAACAGTATAACAACATCACACAATAGTTGTTCTTTATTTCTTGTAGTGTCACACTTAGTTCCAGTAACAGCTTTGTTTACAGGCGGGTGAGATGACGCCCCCGTTGACCAAATAAGCTCATCCCGTTGTTGTGCGTGCTCTGCGTAATAACAGAGCCGTTTTAGCCTGATGACACCGAACAATATCAGCCCCTCTGAGCGCCACGCGGACGCCTCTCTCTCCCTCTGCACGTGTTTGGGTGAGCCACGCACCGCCATTACATCATCTCTCCCCCAAGTACGAGCGCATGGGCGAAGGGACGTTACAGAGCCGGAATCCCAGTCGTTTTAGACACAAAGGAGCGAGGATAAACAGCGGCGGGACGTGATGCCGTGTGAATGAGCCGAGCGCGGAGAGGAGGGGGCAGAGGAAAGACTGCACCGTCATCAGCACCAGTCTTGTTCCTTTGTGTTTCCGCGGAGGATGTGAATGGCGAAACATGACATGGCAGAGGTAGAGCTGGCATCAAACGCAGCGGAGCCCCCCGGCGGTGCTCCCTCGTCCTCCGCGTTCCCGTACGAGGAGTACGAGTGTAAAATATGTTACAATTACTTCGACCTTGACCGGCGCGCGCCCAAGATACTGGAATGTCTGCACACGTTCTGCGAGGAGTGTCTGAACACGCTGCACCTGCGCGAGGAGCGGCCATGGCGCATCAGCTGCCCCGTGTGCCGCCACCGGACCCCCGTGCCCGACTACCGCATCCAGAACCTGCCCAACAACACCAAGGTGACGGAGGACTTCCCGCTCTACATCGACTCGGACCCCCTCCCTCAGGACGCTCTGCCCCCGTACCCCCCGCCTTTGCACCCAGCCCTTGTCGCCCTCCGCCGCGAGGAGGCATCGGGCACGTCCAGCGTGAGCCACAGTCAGGCCACGCCGTCCACCACCGTGTCCACCGCCACCACGTTGTCCCAGGACTCCGTGCGCTACGACAGCTGTCAGAGCTGTAAGCGCGTGGCGCTCACCACAGGCTGCGTGTGCGTCATCTTCTCCTTCCTGTCCATGCTCGTGCTGCTCTTCATGGGCCTGATCTTCGTGCACAGCCACAGTATCCCGCCCTCTCCGGCCGGACCCATCTGCCTGTCTGTGGCCAGCATCCTCGCCATGTTCTCTGTGGTGGTCACGTGGCTCATCTGCTGGCTTAAATACAGACCGGACCACGACACGGGACGCACGTCTGCCACCAGTAACTCCAGGAGAAACGCCTGACTGTCTGTTATTGTGGTGTATATAGACTTTGCTTCCTTTACTTTTGTAGGAACAGAACATCCCGAAATGGCCTTGTCTCTTATAGCAAACACCGCGGGCCTTCATGGAGCGATAGGCCTGGTCCCGAGTCTCTCCGTGGCGTGAACTGTTGGGTCCGGTCGGTTGGTTTATTTCCGGAGGCTCTTGGTTTGATGACTGAATGTGGAGCGCCTCTGCCCGGGTCGACCCTCCTCCCCTCCCGCTGATAATATGCACCTCCTCCGCTCTATGCCACTGTATGATATCACTCCGTCTCTACGGGCTCCTCTCTTGTACAGATTTTGGGCTGGGCTGGTACTTGGTGTTTTGGAGTCAGACCCACAGAAAACAGGCTGTAAATAGAATAATGCGTTGGCTTTGGTCCAGACAGGGTCCAGATAGTCCGGATTCTCTAGGGCCGTGTTTCCCAGACAGACATGGAAATGACTGAATGCTAGATTTAAAAGCACTTTATTTATTACATGTATTTATATTAAGTAAGTTTGTCGGGATTAAAATGTGTGAGAATACTGACCAAAAAGACTGTGATCTGCACTCTTAAAGGTGCACTATGTAACATTTCAGGCGGAGGGTCTGCCACCTGCTTATTTCCATGGAGATGTGACTCTTTTATCTAGAATGTTCCATGGTATGGCATTAAACTTATCTATGTCCATGGAGACAATCAACTGATGGCACCAGGCTAACTTTAAGAATGTATGTTAACTGTGGAACTTTCCAAGCAGTGCAATAACATCTCTGTAGAGACAAGCAGGTGGTGGACTCTTCACCAGAAAAGTTACACAATGCACCTTTAATTGGGCAAGTCTTGCATTCCGATATGACCCAAAGTGATTGGAGAAACAACACAAGCTTGTGACTGCCCTGTGAATGGAATTTGTAATTTTTTAAATCATATTTATTTATATTTTATATTTTATTTATGTAGTAAACAATGTGGGTGAAGTGTCTTGCCCAAGGACACATGGTAACCTATACACAGTGGGTCGAATAGAATGAGAATCATACTGCCAACACTCCTATTGCTATAGTTAAAGTAAGTAACATTTTACATGGCCTTTTCTATCAGTAACATTGGGAAACACTGCCTTATGGAAAATGGACTGAATTGGTGTGAACTTTGAGATAGTACCAGGACTCAGAACAGTGCTTTTCTCATACTTGGGTCTATGGGTGCAATGCTTATTTATTTATTTTTGCTGAGGTTTTTGAAATGTCCTTTTCTTTGCATGAACGATCTCTGAGGGTCAAGACCACACCAGTGGTTCTCCAACGATCTCCTGTGTAGATTATTAGAGCCAGGGTTTCTGGGATAGACTTGGGGTGCATTCACACTTCCACAAACACCATATGAAAAGACAATTTAGATTAGATCAATAGAACAGTACCATTAAAGGCTATTTAATCCTGGTTTAGACCTGGTTTAGTTCTGGAATAGACTGGGGGACATTCACAATATTCAAAAGTGAACCCAGGCTTGGACTAAACCCAGAACTCAACTTGGATTAGATCAGGACTAAACCAGGACTAGAAGATGTCCAACCGAAGTCTAAATCAGGACTAACTGGGTGATCTTGTTTAGTCTTGGTTTAGACCTAGTTCGGAATTGCTTTAGACCTTGTTTAGACCAGGTTTATGTCCTACTTTAACCCATAGCACCTGTAATTGAATAAATGCAAGAGAAATAGAAATTTTATGGCATACTGTGGAGCATTATCGGCAAAGCAATATCATCTCCAAGGAGACAAACAAGTGGCATACCCTCCACTAGAAAAGTTACATAGTGCACCTTTAAAATTCAAATTATCTGCAGTTGATTGTTTTGAGAATCACTGGCCTGGCTTTCTATTTGAAGTAATTGAGAGATATTTTAATCATCTCTTGACTTGTGTGCCTCATCTTATTGCTATCTGAAGCAAACATCACTGTAACCATAGCGACCTGCACCGTGCACCATGACAGCATCAGTCTCCTGCGATTCACACTGCGATTACAGGGCCCCCATCTTTATGCACTCCCAAAATGTTTTTACACTTATTTTTAGCAAATTCATTTGACTTTGTAAAGGTTGTTTTAATGAATATTCAACAGTTTCAAGCTTTTTCATTTCTCTTAAAGTGCATATGACAGATTTTCATGTTTTTCTAATTATTCATTAGTTTGGTGGGATAGTATCTATGCTAAATATTTATCACATTTTTATGTCAGTTAAGAGGCAGTCAGTAGGGAAAAAAACAGCTAAAACAGGGAGTAACAGTAAGAGTTGTAAAACACAACACTTCTTCCTATATCCCTTGTAACAATTTACACACAAGAAAGGTATTTTCTGACAGTTTAAACATTATTTTTTCAAAATACAGGTGCTGTCATTTGTTTTTATTAGTCAAATCATAACTATTGTGCAATTTCGACAGGTTTTGGCCCTTGTTAACATTATGTTTGCTAGATAACAAGTACAACAAGTACAAAACCTCTATGCATCATATTTGCTTCCCATGTCCAACCAGGAAGTACAATTATGAACTTTACCAAAACAAGAATAGAACTAGAATTTAATTTAATTTTATTTTATTTTTTTCGAAACATCTTTAATATTCAGTATGATAACTGTTTTAGTAAAATGAATAGTCTAACCTGTCATATGCACTTTAAAGCAACATCAATGGAAATTGTAAAGGGGCTATGTGTAGTCTTTTTATATTCCTTTTTGATGGTAACACATTTCAGTAGGTTGTGACATAAGCCAAAGACTATGCACACCACAACACTATTATTGCGCAGTGATATTAACAAAACAGTTTTTTCAAAAGCTGTCACATATTATTATAAATTCATCTACCATTTATTTGAGTTTTTGTCCTTGGATACCACATTACATGCCTCAAAACTGCACAGGGAAACATAGGTGTATAGAAAGCTCCTGTGAAGGCTTTTTAAATAAGACAGTTTTTATTTTCATATTTGGCATGCCTTCTTCAGATCTTCAGATATGGTTCACCCACGTGGACCCTCTGTGCATGTCCTGGTTGGTTGGAAACTAGATTCTTTAATGTAAGATAAAAAGCCTTTAAGCTTTACCTTAAGGTCTGTAACATAAAATCAAGGTTAACTTTTGTTTAGCAAGGTAGAGCTAATATCTTCCCCAATGTGGTAATAGTAATGAATTTTGCACAATGCTACTCTTGGGGTACAATCAATGTCACTTTTCAAAACTGAATGTCAACGCACATGTCCACTAACATGTTTAAAGGAACTGTATGTACCCTGCGCTCTTACTGTTTTAAAAGAGGAACTACAATCACAACTGAACCTGGGTTGCCAGTGCCTTAACCTGCAGATGAAGGACACATTTAAGTTTTCTCATTCTCAGTATATGAATAGGCCATGCTGAGCTGCAGAGGCTGCACTAGCACTGATTCATGACTGGCTGCATGTGCTGGGGTTTAGTGACCCTTCAGATCAGAAAGAGTCCTTTTAGGTTTAAACCAACTGGATTTCATCATTGAAACTGGCAACCCAAGTGAGAGACTCATGCTTTAGGATAATCATCTCAAGAACCAAAACACCAAAACATAAATTTGTAACTAAGAATAAATCAGCATTATAATTCTTCTCAGTAAAAGCTGTACTTGGTTTGAGTATATTTACCTCATATTTGGGGACACAGATAGGTCAAGTTTATGGAATTTAAAAATCTTACATCCAGTTCCTTTAAGCTTTGAGCACATTTCATTTGAATGCCGCACTTGTTTTATATGGACGACCTGATTTATAGTGTAGTTGAGAATGCAGAAGTGCTGTGCCAGCGTAGAATTAACCAATTCCAAACACCAAAGTCGTTGTGTCGACGCTTCACTGCACACTGCTGCTTTATAGACAGGGGGATCACGGCAAAACAATCAAATTATTTCAGATCTGCTTTTCTTTTCTTTTACCCCTGTCCCAACTTCAGATGCACTTTCACCCTATGTCCCAAAGTAACGCGCGGTCTTGGACTTACCGTGCAAATGACAGGTTAGATACTTTTCCACTGAAGAATAGTTGGCGTAATTCAGATTTGACTTAAAAGCTTACCCTGTTTTGTTTGTTATTTTACTTCCTGGTTGGACATGGGAAGCAGATGTGACATAGGTAGAGGTAATTCCAGTTGTGTTACTTAGCAACCATAATGTTAACAATGGAGATTTTACAGTGTGATGATGATATACTCCCAGATGGGGGCAAGAACCTTTTTATCCCTATTGACTACAATGTATGTTTCCATGAAATATCCAAAAGGTAAATTCACAAATGTTGAACCTGATCATTTCTATTACTGACTAGACCCAAGAACTCACCGTATTACAACAAAGATTAGCATTTTAACAACATTAATTTTAGTTGCCCCCTGTATTAAATATTGGCCTTTAGAATGGTATGATAAAATCCAGTTAAACAGAAGTTATGGTTAGACAAACAAAAATAGATGACAACACCTTTTATTTTGTTAAATCAATGTTTAATTTCACTGTCCTTGCATTTTGGATGTAATTTTAAGAACGTGCTGCTGCTGCTACTACCTGTATTTTTTTGTACTTTGCTTCTCATCTCTTTTTTTCTCACAAACTGCTATTGAACTGATGTAAAATGTACTATCCCACCAAACCAGGTCATAATTAGAAAAACATGTTCTGTCGCTGTCATAGGCACTTTAAACTTCTGGTGTTTTGTATTTATTTATTTATTTATTTGGGAAAAGTCCAGTGGGAATCTGTAGTTGTTGCTTTTAATTGCACATTGGGAGATTGGGAGACACATTTCTGTAATAAAGGAACATTGGTATCTGTATTTCTTCCCCTCTTTTCTCTTCTCTGTCCCTCTGTTTGTAAGCCACTGCTGCCAAAGCGGGTGATCCACTGATATAAAACCAGTCTGACACATTAAAACTGCGCTATGCGACAAACCTGCCCCCTACTGGATGATAACAGGTCCTGCATTGCTCACTTTAACATACTGTACATTGATCATTTGCAGTGACATCACACTGGGGGTGTCCTACATGTACTGTATCTCTATGGTGGAATGTTCAGTTACCATGGTGACACAATGCACACACAAGTCAACAATGTCAAAACGTTTTAAGAAAAAAAAAAGGGATTTAATGAACACATTTTCAGGAGCTGTGGTCAATTCGAGCGTTCTGTTTAGGGTCAGAGTGACCAACTGAACAACTGACTAATGCTAGCTTGCGAATCAAACGTTATTTGTGAGATAATTTTTAAATTCAGCTCACTCGTTGTACTTGCAACTCTTTCTGGTCAGACTGAGTAACAGAGCTTCTGACAGAGTAATACCCCCAGTTAGCATCACACCCCCAGGGAATGTTGATGACATGAGCTTCAAAGTATCAAAACACAAACCAGGCTAAACTTAATGCTTGGTGTTATTGCTTTACCTTGAATGTTCCACAGTATGGCATTAAACTTCTCTATCTTGCATTTATTCAATCATCAGGTGATCAGGTGTATTGCTCAAAAATACCTTGACAGACATTCTTACTATGATCAGCCTCTCCTCTCCACAGATCTGACTTTTAACTCTCCATGAAAAGAGATTATCTTACTGCCATATTGTGGCTCGTTCTACACGATACAGGCTGATGGGGGACTCTCTACTAGAAAAGTTACACATTTATGTCCTATTCTCCAAGTAAATAGATCATTTAGTTCATTGCCATACTGTGCAACATTCTAAGCAAAACAATTAAATCTCCATGGAAACAAGCAAGTAGCAAACCCTCCACCAGAAAAGTAACCTAGTGCAGCTTTAACCCAGTTTATCTGTAGCGTCTGCGCGCGCTGTGGGGTGAATGGTGTAAGACTTTTGAATGCCTATAGAAAAGAAAATGTCTAAAATCAAAATTTCAAACTGTTTACTTGTTTCATTTTACATTAAATGTTGTTGTTTTGCCAGGAATCTTCACAACATTGCAATCTCCATGGAGACTATCAGGTGATACAACAATGCCAAGTTACAGGTCAGATTTGTGGAGAGGCGACCTCGCTTATAGTAAGAATGCTTATTTTTGTAGGTATTTCTGAGCAATGAAAACACCTGTGATTGAATAAATGCAAGACAGACAAGTTTAATGCTATACTGCGGAACATTTCAGGCAAAGCATTAACAGCATCCACTAAGGCAAGCAGATCACCAGAAAAGTTGCACAAAAGTGAATAGTTACATACAAGTTAACAGCCATATAATAAATCGGCTAGATCCACTACCACTACTACTTCTTAAGCAGGATTCTAGCTTTTCAAATATGTCTCGTACTTGATGAAAGGTAAACACAGCAACAGTATTTGACCATTTAATATCACAGCAATATTATTCATGCGTATTTACCTGCATATACACAAGTCTTCATTCATACACACACACAAAACTACCCTTTCACCAACAACTCTCCCCCATAAACCTTTTTTTAGCCTTATTCAAACACAAACGTCCAAATGGATAGATAAATTTGCAAGGCAGTGTTCACGGTCTAATTGGAGCAGTATCTTGAGGGCATAGGTGGACACTGCAGAGCCAGAGTCCACTGGACAAATCTGCCTGGCGCTCATTCATATTTCCATGTCTGTAAAAAGAGGATTGACCAAACACTAAAGCTCCATTGTGTATTTGCCGTAATTTCCCATTAGCCACAGTTACACTCATTATAGGAGCAGACTGAGGCACAAGTCTGTTTGGAAACAAGCCACAGCAACTAACAAAATCAGATGTGTGAATGTGTCTTAATAGACCAGCAAATATGTATTTCTCTTCTATTAAGTATTCAATATTTTTCTCCATTTTTTCTTCTGGGGAGAGGTTGTCAAAATTTATATCCAAATCAATAAAGAAACTGCTGATACTTGTTTGAAAGTAGATGCTGGAAAAATACATAGATACATTTTCAGATTAGAATCGTCTTGAGCTATATCAGAACTAGATCATGTGATAATAATATTTTAGGAGCTACTAAAAATGACCATCAAAAGACTGGAGACACCCTCTGATTCAGTGTTTACTACTAAGACATCAAATATATGATGCAAGACATATGGAATTATGTAGCAATGAAAACAAGTGAAATAACACAACTAAATATATTTTTACATTTTTAATTCAAATCCTCAAAGTGTCCACCCTTTGCTTTGTCGACAGCGCTAGTCTTCTCTCAATGAGCATCTTGATGAAGTCCTGAAATGGTTTTCACTTCACAGCTATGCCTTGTCGGGGTCAAGAACTGTCAAAAGTGAAAGAGTGAACAAAGTAAAGGGTGTCTATTTTAAAAATCAAGTTCTGAGTTATTTCGGGTTTGTTTTTTGTTTGCTGTGTCCCGTATGTGTCCAGTCATAGTTTTGATGCTTTCAGTGAGAATCTACAATGTAAAGTGATTATTGAAATTTAAGTTTTAGTATTGTTCCAACTCTTTTCTTGGATTGCCACAGTAAATGACATCACAGCCTCCTATATTCCAGTAAGTTAAGATGGGGACAGACAAAACTACTATTGTGAATGAACTGCTATGTTGTGTGCTTGGATAAATTGAAAACAGCAACTTGTCACAGGCCTACAGTGTGTTTTATTTTGATGTCCTTCTAAAAACATCAGTAGCAAAAATCCATTTCAACCATAATTGAATGGAACCATATTTCAACTTAAAAATACGCTCAAAAATACACTGAAACGCATTCATCTTTCTGTGAGCAACGCGTCCTCTCCGCAGATCTGACTTGTAACTCTCAATGGAAAGAGACGAGCTTAATGGGCCATTCTGCACGGATACAAGCTCCAGAAAAGTTACATAGTGCACCTTTAATTATGGTTTAATTAAGACAGCGTGTTTTATTTTGATGTCCTTTTCAAATCAATTTGTCATTTGTAAAGAAAACATTTTATTTCTCAAAGAGCATAATTTGAAACACTAATGAATTCAAAGCCATATTTTCAGTGAACTTAATACCTAATCCAGACAGTCATTCGCGGTTAAATACATATGGTATGACACTGAGACTTAAATCAAAAATAAACGGTGGAATTGCTGCATAACACGCGACTCACACTGAATGAATTTGCCGTGCGTAAAGACGATATCGTTATTGGCTACAAAGAGAGCGAAACTTGTAATTGATTTGACAAACGCCGTGTTTCCAAAATACTGTCCCCGGTAGAACATGCGATGCAACTCATTTATTCCTCATCAGGAGAGGTTTGTGACTTTGAGTTTCATCCCCCGGTAATGGATTGGACACGCGGATTCGGTGTCGCTTTTAAAGACGGCCCTGAGGTATGCGCCGAGGCTCTCTCCTCCCCGCGCGCACTGCTCTGTTTTCCATTTGCCCCTCGCGCTGTTTGCTCCGCTCCATATCCAGTTTCAATAAGATCACTGACACTCCCATATCGTCACGTCCCTGTGCGTAAAAGAAGGATGGTTGAACTAAACGTCGTGAGAAAGTAAAAAATACATATTAGTATTAATTATCGCTTCCCTGAAAACATTGATCCGTCCTGCCGACGTCGGCGTTGCCGACGTATAATCTTAGACGTCGAGCCGACGTCTACACGACGTCGTGCAGCCAACGAACATTACGCAACGTCGAACCGACGTTGTTTGAAGTTCGCGATTTTTCGGTATTCCGTCATATCTGACACAGGTTAACGACGTTGGCGCGACCGTCGAGCCGACGCTTGTAATGACAATTCGTTTCAATAGAGCTCCGGGAGATGACGTCACGCTATCCCAGCATGCACCACCGGGCGCCATCTTGGCAGGAATTATTGTAAACAAACTAACTAACTAGCCTACAAAACTTCCAGCTTACAACGATGGTAGACTCATGCTGTGCCCCTGGATGTACAAACCACCGAGGACAAGTTAAAGATAAAGCCTTTTATCGCATTCCCAAAGATCCAGCTCGGAGGGGAAAATGGATTTCTGCGATAAAACGGGCAAGAAGCGCGCTGAAGAAAACCGAGCGTTGGAACCCGTCACCTAATGGATTTCGCTTGTGCAGTGACCATTTCATATCAGGTAATTTCACGTAAACATTATACATTTAATATTATCTTAAATGGTGCTGATAGTTATTGTTTTGGACAATAAATATCACCGACTAAACTGGGTGGATTGTATTTCAGTCGGACGAGCCGAAACGTCCTCAACCTAATTTACCAACCCAGTCTAGTTGGCGATATAAACCTCACTGCGGTGGTTAATGTCCAGACCTAAAAACGTATTAGCTAATGGATTGCATTCATGTGACATCACAACATTTTAAACTGCCTATATCATTGAATAGTGAATATTTTTTCTCAGTGTAATCTTAGTGGTTTCTTTACTTAACGTTACTTATTTTGTGTCCTAGGTAAAAAGAGTGACAACCCGCTTTCACCTGACTACATCCCATCGGTTTTCAAGTATGTGCCGTCACCCGTGAAAAGTGCTCGATTACTCACTGAATATTGACTAATTATCCATTTTCCAACTGGATCTTGTCCCACGTGGTTTATCGGCTTGTATTTGAAATTCACTTTAGATATATTGTCTAAGATTTGGGTTCGTAATTTTGGTTGTTATTTTGTTAGTAATTCCATCCAGTGCTGGCACACGCACGGTGTATGCATAGTTAGGGTGTGTTTAGTTGATAAAAGTATGAAAATATGCTATGTTTTGGTGCTATGATTTCTCATGATTGTTCAGGTATGTTTTGACATGTTGTTAGTATTTTATTTTTACATTCAGATTTAGATTCAAGATCTCATTACATTTATTTCCATCTACTTATATAGGTACACAGAAACTTGTAGTGCATTTTAATGCATTTGAAATGTAGTTAACTTTTTCTGTTGCAAATCAGCCTTCAGCAATATATTTTGGTAACATTTTTTGTACATTGTAATTAAGAACCACCCTTAAACATTATATTTTGATAATATGTGTGTACATGAATTCAAGTATTATCAATAAATGTTGCAATACTGCAACAAAACCTACATGCACTGTTCACCTGTGATTACTTTCCATAAAGTATGCAATTTAGTAGTACAATATATACAGTATATAAAAAGCCTAATTAATAGTTGGGTAGACGTTGGGCCAACGTCTATCCAACCGTCTTTTGATGACGTTGGCCCAACCACTTGCCAATGAGCAAAATGACGTCGGCCCAACGTCAACTGCTAACGTTGGCCCAACGTCAACTGCCAACGTCTAGCCAACCGTCTTTTGATGACGTTGGCCCAACCACTTGCCAATGAGCAAAATGACGTCGGCCCAACGTCAACTGCCAACGTCTAGCCAACCGTCTTTTGATGACGTTGGCCCAACCACTTGCCAATGAGCAAAATGACGTTGGCCCAACGTCAACTGCCAACGTTGGGCCAACGTCAACTACCAACGTTGGCCCAACGTCCACACATACGTTGGCCCGACGTAGGGCCAACGTCTGAAACTGACCTATTGAATGTTGGCAAGACGTTGGACCAACGTCTAGCCAACCGTCTTTTGATGACGTTGGCCCAACCACTTGCCAATGAGCAAAATGACGTCGGCCCAACGTCAACTGCCAACGTTGGCCCAACGTATACACATACGTTGGCCCAACGTTGGCATGACGTCGTCATGTTATCAGGGTTAGTCATATTTCTTTTACTATCTATTTTAAACGAATTCTGCTAAATTTGGCCGGAATATTTGACATTTAGTGTGATGGTTTTTGCGCAAAGTTTAGACTCGTGCAAATGCGGTCAGATACAAATGCCTTAACCAGTTCAGATGCTTCTTAATTGAATAATAATAATAATAATAATAATAATAGTACAAAAATAAGAACTCATAGGTCAAAAATAAACTAAAATAAATAGCTAAATATTGAGTTATATTTTCATAATTTTTTATGTGTTTTGGGCGTACATTTTTGAGATATACACCTAGTAACGTAACTGAATTAACAGATGACCTTTAAAACCATTGTGAATTTAAAAAAAAAATAAAATAAATCTTGAAAAGGCCAAAAATGAACTGCTATATTTGATTTATTTATGTTTTAATCACTCTATATCTGCTTTAGATGTGCAATTTTGGGATGAAACCCAAGGATAGTAGCTGTATACCTATTTCAAAATAAAAGAGAGATTACCTAATTAAAGTATTAATGCTATAAAGTATAATGCCTTGTTACATATAAGCTCAGAGTTAGGACGATGACTGCTTGATTCGTGAACTCCCCGCCCGTGTCAAACATCGGTCACTACAAACAAACTGGCATTTCCCCTTTCTCTTTGAAGCCGTGTTATGACATCTCCCGAAAGTTCATTCATTTCGACTAAATTAATCTGAAAGACAAAGGCCCCTCCCTGCGCAGGTAAAAGACCCCTGTTATTTTAACCCCAGCGCTGGTCCATTGTGCGCGCGGACAAGACAACATTTGAAGTGCGTAAAAACGTGCATGTGAATGAAACTTTGCCTCTGGGAACACTTTATCCCCGTGCGTAAATGGGAAGGTGAATGGCACTGGTCCCCGCTGCTGGGCCCCCCTAATAGCCTTATTATGTTATTATGATTTAAATGTACGGCAAAGGTGAGCGGGCAGGAAAGTGCTCTGCGTGTAGAGCTGTTTTCACTCCGACTTTAACACTAAAGAAGTTTAATAATGGGCAAAAATAAAAGACGACAAGGAGCAATGATCATATCTTTCATTGAATTATAGCGATGAATTATAGGCGCATGTCCGTGGTGTTGTTTCTTTACGTTCTATGGAAATGACTACTAATATTTTACGCAGTATCTGAAATGATAAATACTTGTACTTGCCATGTCTCCAAACAAGTGAAACGTCTTATGGCAATTAGCCTATAGCTTATTGCAACTGTTAATATCTTTTCGTGCCCACAAGATCATTAAAAATGTCTTTCTTTCGTCCAGTTCAAAATAATGAATCATTTTTTAAGGTTGTAATGGATTTTGATAATTCTTCACGTGAATGTGAGTGAGAAATAAGAGTATAGTTTTATAAAACAATATCAACTGCACATCGATTAATCAGAGGATTAGGCTGACATCCATATTCCAAATAGTGTGTGTATCCAAAATAACTTCTTGAATTACGCACACATATAGTTACGCACAAATAAACGTTCGAAATATTATATTTGTTGAATAGTTTCTTGTAGACTTTAAGGGATGGAATAGATGCCGCCAAATTACATTTTCATTTATTTGATTTGGGCAACTCAACTTTTTCCTCTACCACATATCATCTTTTCACATACGCGTTTATAATTTTGTTTTGGTTTAAAACTCATTCTCAGTTCAATATTAACGAGAATAAATTAAAATGTGTAAGTCTATAATATTTTCTTTTGATTGCGTATTCAAGATGTGTATTACTTTTACTTGCCATTTCTTAATCGTGACTCCAAACTTGTTACTATTGGCACCTATAGACATTTACGCACAGCACGCCCCATTTACGCACAGCACGCACCTTAATGTAAACAATTAATCTCACGAGTGCGCGTATCTCGTATAGCCAACGCCAACATTTCCCCCATTATAGCCTATCAATAACTGCACATTTGCAGCTGAATTGCGCGCACTGGTTGAGGATGGCACAGACTCTTTATGGCCGCTCTGGCGTCGTGTCCCGCTGCGGCACACGCCCCTTCAGTCGCTTCTTCTCCTCTGGCCGCTGCTCATTCTGAAAAACGCAATAAATTCCATCAGCGCCATTCACTTCTGCGCCATTTGGACAGATATTAGACCGCAGATGGACGGCTAATAAGGGGTCACGGTCAACGGGTGTGTTAAACAAGACGTAAGAAAGACAAAACTTTTACGCTCACATTAAAATAGTTTGCAGCTTCTATCGCTTTGGTTTTCCATGTATTTTAAGGTCACCAGTTAAGTGTTGTAATTTCTAGTATTAAATATATTTATGTGCCACCTGAGATAAAAGTTGCTGGATCTTATAATATGGTTTTGGTAAGGACAAATTAACATACTTTTTTTTTTTTTTAATACAGAAAACATAGGTCTATTTTTTATATTTGAACTGGTTACACTCCCCACGTTTTCTGCACTGACAGCATTAATGTCATACCCATCAATATTTTAAAACTTTCTTAGCAAAGTGCTTCTCAATACATAGAATAATGACGCCCTAACCAGAAGTGCAGTGATGGCTCTGATTGGTTGAAAGTTTCCCATCTCGACCAATCACCGCTCTTAGTTGCGAGTAAGGGCTCCGTTTTGGACCAATCACGGCCGCGTGCGCTGCGTGGGAGAGAGAAGAGCTCCGCTACTTTTGACGGACTCTCACTTTACCCCGATGTCAACAAACAACAACAATAATGAGCGTGCAGCGTCAACTGTTCTGTCAACGGTGCGCCACAGTTCGTCATAGTTCGGCAAATTAAACACGGATTGTAAAGAAAACATTTCACTTATTGGTGAATCAGAAACATTTTCTACCACTTTCACGCCATCTTTCTTCTGGAGACGACCGGGATTTACGCTATTAGGCTGCGGGTTTCCACGCATTCTTCACGGGATCTTTTTTTGAAAACTTTCACTTCGATTGTGCGGATAGAAAGCTGAGCCTAAAGTAGCTCTCTCCCGCGCTGGAGGAGCTTTGGGTGGTGGTCGGAGTGGTGGAGGTATGACTGCGTTAGCGGGGTCTATACCGAGGATGATGCGACCCACGCTGGCTCAGAACTACCCCCGCAGTGGCTTCCCTTTAGAAGGTAACCCGTCAACTTGACATGGAAACGGTCTCATAAGTCTTTGGTTGGAAGTTAAACACCAGATAAACTTCCATTATGAACTATGCAATTTTTACTTTTAAAAACTTGTTGAAAAAGGCTAGTAAAACTTTTAACTACAAACATGCTATGACTTTTACATACAGATATCTTTTACGCACATGCTGCAGTCCCTTTCAAAAAGTTTTGCTAATTTAATTTAAGATTTATGATTCAAAGTAGTTCCATAACACTGATATATTAACTGATCTAATGCTCTAACACCACTGGTATTGGGAACCATTTTACGCGTGCGTTTGACACGTTAAAAACTAACTTTCCCAACTCATTTCAGTGTCTACACCACTGGGCCAAGGTCGCGTGAACCAGCTCGGAGGAGTGTTCATAAATGGAAGGCCGTTACCGAATCACATCAGGCACAAAATCGTGGAGATGGCGCACCATGGGATCCGGCCGTGCGTCATCTCCCGGCAACTGCGCGTCTCTCACGGCTGCGTGTCCAAAATTCTGTGCCGCTACCAGGAGACCGGCTCTATCCGCCCGGGGGCCATCGGAGGCAGCAAGCCCAAGGTAAGGACAACATTATTAGGGACTAGTATTGTTAACCTGTAATTGGCTAAGGAATGTTTCTAGGTTCTAAGGAAAATAGAAAGATAACTTGGGTGGTTCGAACTATTGAGTGGTTTTGGCTGCAAAAATATGACCAATGACCTACAGATGCAGCAGGTCTGGAGAGTAGACAAACTCATTTTGAGTAGACAAAAATTAAAGATAAGTTACACAGTTCTGCTATGAGGCTGGCGAAATTAATAGAAAATAGAAATGGTTGAGGGTCATTTTGGCCATGTTATGTTGATACAGTTAACGTCATATCAGGCAAACTAACAACGCAGTTTGTAAAGCCTGACAAAACTGTGCGTAAAAAGAAATCACACGAACTTTTTTGTACTAGTAGCACTGATGAAAGTTTTTGCTGTTTTTATTACAATTTGTTTTTAACCCTTCGTTTCACAGTGTTTGGCAGCGTTACACAAGTATGACACGGTGCTTTAATTTTGATAATTTAAACAAGCAACATTTTCTTCACCATGAGAAAATATAAAAGTATTAATATTGTTTGGCTTGTTTGTGGAACCACGTGTTAGTCCTTATAGCGTCTTTTCCTTCTCTTGAGACAAACGCCAACCTGTTGCTGATGTTGAAATCTCACAAATACGCAGCGCCTCGGGGCCAAACGCAGTGAATAAACAGTGGACTCTGGTGCCCTCTGTAGCAGGGGGCGACTCCGGACGTGGAGAAGCGGATAGAGGAGTACAAGCGCGAAAGCCCGGGCATGTTCAGCTGGGAAATCCGGGACAAGCTGCTCAAAGACGGCATCTGCGACCGCAACAACGTCCCCTCCGGTACCCGGACCATGAAATTCTCACTTACACCAGTATATTTGTAATACATATGTAAATTGCCGCAGTTATAAAATTGAATAATCGAAATCTGATTTAAAATGTGATAAAACATCATTAAAAAAAAAAAAAACAAAGAAAGTGAAATTTTCTGAAATGACAAAAATACTCTTCAAAATCTCCAGATGAGCAATAGTATATGAAATCCATGGCTACTGAATACAGTGGCAAAATGAAAAAAAATGGTACAAGTAGTTTTTGGCTAATTGTTTAAAAAAATACCCTAGTAGTATTCATAGGCTAATAGTAGTTTATGTAAATTGTTTAGAAATTATACCCCACCACAAGGCATTAAAGAAGTAGTAGCTTTGGTTAATTGTTAAAAGTAGTAGTAGTAGTAGTAGTAGTAGTAGTAGTAGTAGTAAATTACGGGATTAACATTATGGACTGATATTAGGATATTTAAACATGTCAAACTTGAATATAGACCTTTATGCACTTTAAAGCACTCTTGTTGTACACTGATTATTCTTGCATTTGAACCCTTGTGTTTTGTGTCTGGACCCAGTGAGCGCCATCAGCCGCATCCTGAGGAGTAAGTTTGGAGGGAAGTGTGACGATGAGGAGGACGAAGAGGAGCTGGAGAAGAAGGAGCTGGAGGAGAGCGAGCGCAGAGCCAAACACAGCATCGAGGGCATTCTGGGCGACCGCTGTGAGTACACACACTGTTACTGAACAACTAATACAGAGGAGGGTACTTCACAGAGAGGGAGAGGGGGTATGGGATGTAACATATATTATTACACATTATACGCAGCAAAATAAGCATGGTTTGAAAGTAACGTTGAATGAAAAGTTGATACTAAAATATTCATGCCCACTACTTTGGCTTGACTATTTTTTAACAAATTGAACTTACTACTACTATTATTACTAGTACTACTATTACTACTACTATTACTACTGCTACTCCACAGTACTTATCAGCTACTGCTAACTAACCGTACTGCTGATACTACATTTTCAATATATAAATAACTTAGCACAACTACAACAACTACTACTACTACAATCATACCTATTACCACCATGCTGCTAACAGTTTCTATATTGGCATACTTATGAAACTTCACTTCAAGTCCTATAAGAAAATGTGTTCTAGGAAATGTACTAACTGAATTCATGTTTGAGTCACGCTGTCCACTTCCCATTTCAGTTTTGGGGCTTTAGTTGGCTAAGTATGTATCCAAATGTCATGATGTGCATGAAATGTGTGGTGCTATGCGTTAATTGCTCAGTTTTTTGGTCCGCAAAATACAACACTCTGTCTTTAAACAATTATCAGCAAAAATGTTCGTGATTAAACGAAACAGTTGTAAAGGTGAAGTAAAACAAAGATAGGACTTTTGTAGGTTAAATTTGTGTGTGAATATTAGAAAGTTTGCGCAGGTTTTGCCCTGAGTGTGGTGAATGTTTTGCTGCTCCGTGGCTTGGCTCTGGAAGCGTGCGTAAAGTTGTGCGTTGGGGGTGGAGAGGTTGTGTCGTCTTTTGTTACAGGACGCCTTTATGGAGAATATCTCTCGCAGCTAATGCTTTTCCCATGAGGCCGTACCGTAAATCAAACAGCAGGTGATGGCTTTGTGCGGGAAACGGACATGTGTGCGCGTGTCCGTGCGCGCGCAGCACTGGGTTAAAAGCGCGTTACAGTAAATCTGAATATTGTCGAGCTGTCGGTGCTTTGGTTTTGTTAAATGTGAAATAAACATGGAGATTTTCATTTGCGTTTCCAATGCCAAATCACGCCCTTATTGTTTTCTATTCATCTTTTGTAGACCCAGAGAGCGTACCGTGCGTAAAAGTTGATTTGTGCAGTTAATATTGTCATGCACAAATACTATAAACAATGTAGTATAATTATACGAGCTGTAAACTCAAAACAATGCGCTTATGTGGTTTTATGTGGTGTAAAAGTCACAACACCTCGCTAAGACCAGGGCTCAGCCTGTTTTATAACTCCTGAAGTAAGTGCAGCACGTGGCCCCTCAGTTACGCACTGAGGCATGAAGAGAGCGCGCGGCCGTGCGTTCGTTCGTGTAGCTCCATAACCACGTCATCGCGTTACTTTTTTATCTCTGTGTCATCAGAGACGAGCAATTGGCCACGGCAGCCACCAGAGCGCTTTCCCCACGCCGTTTACACTTCGCAAATTATGTGAAGTGTCTTTTCAAACAGGGGCACATTACAAGTCTAGTCTGCCCCTGTCCGTCTCCTACAACATTTCTCTAAGCTGTTTAGTGTTCAGTTTTTATTTCAAAAAGTCTGAAAATGTGGAAACTTCTATTAAAATGTTTAGCTTGAAGTAAATCCATGATCGATGGATTTAGCAGTATTGTGTGTTAGTGGGACTTTTTTTTTCCCTTCATTTTTTCCGCACTGTGCCACTCTTTGCGTCATGGACTCATGCATCACAGATAAAGGAACGTGTTGCGCGCAAACAAAATGTGCCCTGGATGAGCTGATCAAACATTTGTTCAACGGTTTCCATCTCGGCACAAAGACCCGCCTCGCGCGCACAACGGGACGCGCGGGGGATGAACTTGGGAGACAAAAGCGCGAGAGTCTATTTGAGGCTCACGCGCGGACAAAAGGCCAGCTTGGAAACAGCTTTGGCCGCAGCGGCGCAAAGAGGCGAGGCGGGCTGCTTAGAATTCAGAGGGAGAAAGGCCCCGCTCCCCGCATTATCAGCATGAATTATTCAGGGAGCGCTCCGCTGGACCCGAGAGGCGCAGAAAGTGGCCGTTTTCACCTACAAAATGTTTCCTATTGGGGTCGAGTGCCATTCACTGTGACAAGTCAGGCTTCAGAAATCCACTCACGTAGCGCGCGAGGAGGTGACGCACGCACGTGAACACTGGAGCAAAGTTTGGCCTCTCCCTCCTTATAAAAGTGAATGGAACTACTACAAACTTTTATTTAGGGTGT
Source organism: Taenioides sp. WSHXM2023 (assembly GCA_029959045.1). Taxonomy (NCBI): domain Eukaryota; kingdom Metazoa; phylum Chordata; class Actinopteri; order Gobiiformes; family Gobiidae; genus Taenioides; species Taenioides sp. WSHXM2023. The sequence continues at coordinate 23,193,658 of CM057093.1, forward strand.
ATTTACCACACAAACCATTCCATCTTTTTTAAGAACGCTTTATAGTTCATGTTCAGTTACAAAACACGATATTCCAATAATAGCCTAATAAAGTTTAACTCAGTTTAATCGAATTTCATGGCAAACACTTTAATCGGTCAATTTATATTTTCTCGAGTCAACCATAATTAATCTGAGAGCGAACACAAGTGCTATTATGAAAAGTAAAATGATCTTTTTCTATCAACGTTTGTTACAGCAGTTATCGTATCGGGCTAGTCTGTATAAAATGTCCAAATAATAGGCTACAGATTTTGGTCCGTTTTTGACTTCTGGCCTGACTTCATGTGATGGATGTGTAGTTTGAAAAGAAAAGGAAACATTTTTTAGCTGTTACGTCTAATTGCCGCGATGTGTCATAATACGGTCCTTTAATTTGTGCCAAGAAGTCTGAGGGTTTATCTGTGAGGGAGCGCGCGGTGAACTCTGGCCTTGGCCTCGTGAACATTAATAATGCCCTCAGAATGACGCGCGCATTGTCCTGTGTCACGTCTAATGACAGCGGCAGTGTATTAAAAAGCTTTTGGGATCAATGGAAGTCTGTGTGCTCCCCGGAGAGTCCCGCCGAGATGTGGCCCGGAGCGGTGCGTCTCAATGCGGCACCGGCACCAAGACACAGCCGCATGCGACTTATGGAGGTCTGATGAGATGTCCTTCAGCACTTTTACTTGCATTTATGTTGTGAATAGGGATTAAAAATACAACGAAACCAGATCTGAGCTAGAACTAAACCACCAAGAGGACTAAACCAAGACTTAAAAAGAACTAAACCAGGTCTGAAATTAACCAAGACAGAACTGAAGCAGGACTAAAATGAAACTAGACCCATGGTGCATACACACATCATCTCAAAATTGGGACTAAACTGAGATTAAACCCAGAACTAAACCTGGACTGAACAAGGACTAGAACTGGGCCAAACAGGTTTATTAAACCAGAACCAAACCAGGACAAAAGTTAAGGCATCAGGGCTAAACCTTCGTCTCAACAAATACCAATAACAAAGACTAAACCGGGGCTCAATCAGGACTGAACTACACTAGGACTAAACCAGGACCAAACCGGGACTAAACCAGAACTAAACCAGGACCAGTAAAGGTTGAAACTAGATTTAATAAAGAAGGACTAAAACAGAACTTGGACAAACCAAGTTTAAACCGATTTAGCCAGGACCAAATGAGGATTAATGCCCAAAACCGCACCGCTAAAACTAGAGTTATGTTTAAGTAAGATGATTGCAGTTGCCTGTTCCAAAAGTTGTGTGCCCTGCTGCCTGCCTCCATCGGTCCCCCCTCTCTCTCTTTCTCTCTCTTTTCCTGTTGCCTCCCTCTCTCCACAAATCTCTTCACGCAGATTAAATGGAGCCTTTTATCTGACGCTGTTTCATGTGAAGTGTCTGCGCCCCGAGCGTCAGGCCTCCGTCAGTGTCACCGCAGTGAGGGCCCAGAGCTCACATGCTAATAGGCTACTACTCTTTTAATATTAAAATACAGTCGACTCTTTTTCCATATGCTTAAACTGTTACGGATAAGAAGCAATTTATTTTCTTTATTTGGCTATTGAGACTTTTTTTTTTTTTTTTAATTAAACAATAAATAATTTAATAAATGTGACTAAGGCAGTTACAGGCTATTAGTTATTCAAAAACACCTAAAGTAAATCATTAAACTTTTGCGTTGTAAAATTATGAATGGATAAATAGGCAATTGTTTTTTCATGCACAATTTTACACTGTAAGTAAAATTTCAAATTGAAGTGGAAATTAAGTTGCTGTGGGATTGCATTTGATTCTTCTCCAAATCAAGAATTATTTAATTTTACTTTTTATTGCGCATAATCCATATTTGGTTTTATCTATTTATTTATATATTTTCTGATCTGTGTTATAATGTTGTTTCCTCGTCTCAAACAAACCTGGAGTTGTGTTTTGTTTCATTCTCACATGTTTAACACACAAACCCTGCATATTTAGAGTTCTTCTCTTAAACAGAAATCACGCTTTTCTAACTTGTGAAGCCATGTGTTGATACAGAAAGTGCTCCACTGTGTTTCATCTTTGTTAGAATCATTTGGATAATTTTAGACCTGGAATTTCCAATCTCTACTGAACAAAAGGTAAAAGGTAGCTGCTTGAAAAACTTGAAAACTACCACTTCATGGCAGGATTACTCAAACATGTGTGAATGAAACAGAACACACCTCCAAGTATGTTTTTGATGAGGTAACAGCATAATAACATGGCTAAAAGCTCACAGGAGTCACTTTTGCATAATATAGGACCTTTAACGTCTTAGCGGTTTTTTGGTTGCTTTCTAAAATAACTCTTAACCGCAACTCCGATATGATCTTGTGCCATGTATCACCCACATCTACTCACACACACTTTAACTCCCCTAGCTGTGCAATGCTAACTTACGGCGGTGTAACTTTATTTGGTGAAAGGAGATACTGCAAAAGGCTAATCGAATCAGGGCTGGATGTTTGAAAGGGCCCGGCCATAGTGAACCCCGTCATCATGTCATAATTAGGTTTATTGAAGCGCATTCCTTCATTTTGGCTGCGTTTTTTTTCCCTCTCTCTTTCTTGTTGAGTTCATTGTAAAACGTGGTACGAGCCAATGCCTGCGGGACAAAAGAGGGACTCTGAGAATACAGTGCATGAAAGAGGAAGCTTTGGGACTGAAAACGAGCAGGACTTTGTTTGTGTAAATAATGATGAAGAGAAAGAGAGGAGTGTATTCATGTGAAATGGGCACTCAAGTGTGTGTTTACAGAGGAATAGGCCAGAAGGGTCAGGGAAGTAGTAGTAGTAGTAGCAGTAGTGGTAGTAGTAAGCGTAGAAGTAGTCAGCAACAAGTCCACATCAAAGCGCCACTTGAAGTAGTAATGATGAAGATGATGGAAGGGTATTCATGTAATATAGGTGTGTACAGAGGAAATTGGCTACAAGAGAAATAGGAAGTAGTAGTACTAGTAGTAGTAGTGTAGTATAGTAGAGGTGATGGGGGACTAGTACCAGTAGTTAACAGTATAGTACCAGAAGTAGAAGTTAGTATGAGTATAGCAGTATTTGCATTACCGGTGATAGTAATTGCAGTTCTATAGAAGCAGCTGTGACACAGTTTAGTAGTTTTATCACTACTTAACATTCTTATCAAGTAACTGTTGTGTTGTTTTGTGTAACGCTGCACTTACAAAATTCGCTTCCACTGAAATATTTGTAATTTTTCAAACATGGACTCATTTTCTATTTCTGTGTCTGGTACAAAGGCAGTGCAGCAATGAAGAGCTGGTTGATCTTGTCATAGCTACTGGCGATAAGCGTCCCTTGCCAACTGTCCATCTGAGGGGCTCTGTCTGACCACCCCACCCCATGAATGTGAGCCTCAGTCTGGATACGGGCGTAAGGGCAGAGGGGGGCAACACAGGGCACCAGGGGCAAACCAGAGCACCAAATCATCCAGGACTGCCCCCCGGGCTCAGAGTACTGTCCCGTTGTCTACACAGTCGACACATGAGTATGCTGGGTTTTGTATTTGGAGTGTGTGTGATCATTATCTCCGTTTGACCATACAAATGAATGGAGCTTGTTGGCTAAATATGTAGTAGATATTGGTAGTGAATATTACTGCAGTAGTAATTGTAGTTTCAATAGTTGTAGCAGCAGTAGAAGTAGTAGCAGCAGCAGCAGTAGTAGCAGTAGTAGTAGAAACAGCAGCAGCACTAGTACTAGTAATAGTAGAAGCAGTCGCAGTCATAGCAGCAGCAGTAGTAGTAGTAGTAGTAGTAGTAGTAGTAGTAGCAGCAGTATTGGATTAAGCAACAACTAATTTATTGAATTTATGGAACATTTGTCCACATGTATGAAGGTTTGATGTTCTGTCCTTGGGCAAGACACATTTTTTGCGTGTTTATGATTGTAAGTGAGACAAGATATGTAAATGTACAATATTACTACGGATATTTTATTACTTTTACATGTACTTCTTCTACCTTGATTTCTAATGTATGTCTAATGCATTTGATTTGGGCCGTAGTAGTATAGTAGTAGTAGTAGTAGTAGTAGTAGTAGTAGTAGAAGTAGCAGCAGCAATAGTAGTAGTAACAATAGCAGTAGAAGTTGTAGTAATAGCAGCAGTAGCAGTAGTAGTGGTAGTCATTTATTTATAGTAGTGAACAGTCTGCTATATTACATCATTCCATGCATGATTTTGCATGATGCCACTTTAAAGTCAGTCTGATTTCTGAGCTTGAGGGGGGAAGAAGGGGGTGACTGGGGGGTAACTTGGGGGTATTTGGAGTATTCGGGGTATTCCAGCGTCACCCCGGCAGCCTGCAGCCCATAGAGTTGGAGATACACACTGAGGGGAGAGTGAGTGAGACTTTTGGAGGAGTGGGAGAGTGAATGGGGCTGAAGGTCAAGTAGAATGGTGCTTTAGAATAAGGCCCCTCTTTATCTGAGCACAGGGTTTGTACTATAGACCCAACAGCTGGAGCGGGCCAGGCTACTTTTAGTGTTTTGGGGCATTTGAGATAAGATCTGGTTTACACTGTCCAAATGTTTGTTATAATTAGCTCATTTTAAAATAAACTGCTTGAGTCTGATTATACACTGCGAAAAATGAAATCTGCACGGGGTAACATTTATGGTAGAGGGTCCGGACTTGTTTGTTGCCGGGGGAGATTTTTATGTTCCAGTGTATGGCATTAAATGTATCTACCTTCATGGAGACAAGAGACAGGCAAACTGCTGCTCACAGTGCATCTTTTGTGGGTATAAAAAATAAAAAAAAAAAGAATTAATAAAATGACCAGGTAGATAAGTTTAATGCCGTACTGTGGAATATTCTAGGTAAAAACAGGTGGCGGGCGCACCAGTAAATATATCTAAATCAGTTAGCAAGAAATTCTAAATTCAAATTTAAAGTAACATTTGCTTTGGTATGAAGTCATATTCCTCAGTTATGTAATGTTTTAGTATGGACGATAGGAATCCGTATAATGTTGAACTTTATAAAAGTTAACATTATGATACAACATACTATTGACAAAAGGACTAGGAATAGAACGGACTCACTAGATGGAATTGTGACTTTGAATTTAAAGCCATAGTATGCAACTTTTCGCCCTAAAATACACTAAAATAAAAACAGAGTGGCCTTGCATCTCCACAAACCTGACTCTTATTTGGCTTGGAGAAGGACTTCATCCTGATTGTCTCCATGTAAATCTTTCCTGTTTGTTTTTGTTCCACAATATGGCATAAAGAGTATGTATCTCTATGGACAATGTTCCACTGTACCTCCAGAAAGTTGCATACTATCACTTTAATACTAAAATCATTGTACCTTTGCTTTAGCAGGTAATTTCCAATGGAGCTTTTGAGATAGACGCCTGTGTGTTTTGGCATTAGCTTGTGTTAAGGTTAGAGTTGAGTGTCAAAGTTTACAGAGGCTCCTCAGGGTCACTAAACGCACCATCTCCACGGACAGAAGGGGGCGGGACATGCAGCTGTCAATCACGTGACTGATGGAGCTTGACTCATTCACTGCTTTGTTAACTAATTAGCTCCTGGTACTATTGTGTAACAGAGGCTTAAAATGTTGGACTATGCAGCACCAAGAGCAGATTTGGGAAAATGTTGGATTTAAAGGCGTGTTTTAATATTTGTGTTTTGATTTGCATTGATGGTATTTCATCAGAAACGAAAATATTAAATCGAAGAATGTTTGAAAGCGGCAGTGAAAGTTACAAGGGCGTTCTTGTGGAAAAAGCCAAAATGTTCAGCCTGCTGCCAAATAACTTCTTAGTCATATTTGCAAAACACAGCGTTAGAGGGAAACAGATTTTTCCAGGTTACATACATTTTAATGTTTTTTTTTTTTTTACTTCTGGTGTGTAGTTAAAGAACGATATGCAAGGTTTGGATTTAGAATTTCATAAATACGACCTAAAAAAGAAATGCTTCATACAGTTCTTTTAATATTGAATAGTGTTAGGTAGTGGCTGAGACTTTTATCAACATGTCTACCAATGGGAACTAGCATCTTAGCTTTAACCTGGTAAAATCCAAATATACATATAATATTTTGTCTTGAATTGTTAATTGCTGTGGCAACTGTCCCATTTAGTATTTCATCCCCTACAACCTTTGTACACCATTTAGACACGTTTCCAATTAGTCCCCTTCACAGGTTTTAGCTTCCTGTCACATGCCATATTTTGATGACCATTCAATAGATATAATATTTTGTCACTATGGCAACAGTCCTAATCTTTCATCATTCTGGACTCACAAATATCTCCAGATGGACGCACACCACAGTATGAGAAACCCAGCTTTGGTAACAGTGAAAATGTCTTGAGTATTTCCTGTTTACCTCACCTCTCCACTCATCAGCCGCTGCTGGAGAGGTCATAGCCCGGGTTAGGGTTGGGTTTGGGGGTTTGGGGTCAGGCAGGGTGTGTGGGGTAGTCTGTGGGGGTCTCCAGGAAACAGGGTTAAAAACACATTTAGACACAAGTGACAGGTAACCACTTCCTCTGTGCCCCCGACTGCTCAGACTGAACTTTGAACATTATTCTTATGGTCGCCCCCTTCTGTCAAAAAGTCTGCAAACAAAGACTTCAACAGCAGTGTTACAGTGTCAGTGTCTTGAATGTGTGGCCAAATTGACTGCAAAAGAATGGGGCGTGTGCAGTGACTGGATTGCGCTATATTTTGGAATGATGGGAAGTGTGTAATAAGAGGAGTGTGCAACATTTGATTGTTTGGCCCCCTGTGACCCCAGCCCTTCGGGACAATGGACTGACTCTTCTGGGCCTTGTTAGTGGTAGTTTTCAAGTTAACTGTTACTGTTTAGCTTTAGTTCAGTAGACATTGGCAATTCCAGGGCTGAAATTATCCAAATGATTCTAGTGAAGGTCTATGGAGTTTAAAAACACAGTCCAGCACGTCCTGTATCACATGACATAACAAGGTGGAACAGAGTGTTTTCTGTTTGAGAGAAGAACTCAGCCTAAATATGCAGGATTTCTGTGTTAAACTTGTGTGAATGAAACAAAACACAGCTCCAGGTGTGTTTTTGATGAGGAAACAACATTAAAACAATAGAAAATAGCGTAATATGGCCCCTTTAAGTCATTTTGCAACCTTCTTCTGTAGTTTTATATCTGATATTTTCAACTAGTTTATAAGTTTATTTATTGCATATTTCTGTAACCATGTCTAACGTTGTTGTATCCACTTTTCCTAGACAGATGTAAAGGTTGTGACTCCTTTTTAGCAAGTCAAGAGCCTCAATTCTCTTTCCCCAACGCATTTAAATTTACACATGACCATCTTTTATTCTCCAAACTCCACAGATGGGTCCATAATGTGTCAGCCAGGCCATTCTAGCCCATAGCATCTGCCTAGTCTGACTTCTATGTACTGTTTAATGCAGTGGTGCAGTCACTTAGCCTGCTGCTTTCTGAATGGGCCCAGCGTGGTTCGTCCCGCCCCAGTAAAATGCTGTCTTTTGGGGGCTTTTGTTTTGGGGTATGGGAGGCCGTGGAGAGGGAGGGAATGGAGTGGGCAACATGTCACAGTTTTACCCTCCTCTGTTCACCCAAGCCCCCATAGAGTCCAGAGAAGAGGGGCGTCAAATGGTCCACATATGGTCAAGCAATCCCCCATGTACCAAAACTGGACACACACACACTCACTCTCTTTCTTTCTGTTTATTCAGAGTTGCATAAGACTTTCACAAAAATATACAGTATATTAAAGGTCCTATATTATGTAAATTGACTAATACGAGCTTTGAGACATGTTATAATACATCAAAAACAGACCTGGAGTTGTGTTTTGTTTCATTCACACATGTTTGAATAACCCTTTATTATTAGTCTGTCTACATCTCCAAAGCTCAAAATGTGTTTGGTCACATTTCCACGGCTCTGACCTGTAACTTGGCCTGGTGCTTGTCTCCATAGAGATAGATAAGTGTAATGCCAATTTGGAACATTCCAGGCAAAATAATAACGTCTCCACCACAGAGACAACCCCTTCTACCAGAAATGTACAACTACTAGTATTACGAACAGTTTCACTCAAAGGTATTTGTATAACACAAGTACTTTTTACTCAACCACTTTACTGCTAAGAAATCTAACATTTAATTTACACATTTCTTTCTACATTTGTTGCCTCCAAAATTATGCATGTGTCCTTATATTGGTGGATGCTCAACAGACATATTAAATTTCAGCTTTCTGCCTCCTTCTCTCACCCGTTGTGAGAAACAGCACTGCATTTCCAACAGTAAATCTTCTCTTCCTCTCCTCCTCCTTCTCTCCTCCTCCTCTCCTCCTCTCACCGCATGGTAGAAGCCATTTTGGGTCTTTCTTGGCTTGAGATTGGATTGTTTTGGCTTTAGATCCCCCCTCTCTCTCTCCTTCTCGCTGTCTCTCTCTCTTTCTCTCAGCGCCTGCAGTTTGGTTAAATTAAACAGTTTTCTTTTCTCTCCCTCCTCTTCTCGCTCCACGACCCTCTCTCTATCTCATTCTCTCACTTTCTCTTCTTCTCTCTCTGTCTGTCCTTTCTCCACCTTCTCTCTTTCCCCCTCTCCTTCTTGCTCCCACCCCTCATCTCTCTCTCTTTCTCTTTGTCTCCCCCTCTCTCCCCCCTTTCCCTCTCTCCCTCCCTACTTCTTACCCCCTTCATCTCTCTCTCTCTCTCAGCGCCTGCAGTTTGCTTAAATTAAACACTTTTCTTTTCTCTCCCTCCTCTCTTCGCCTCCTCCCTCCTTCTCATATTCTGTGGCTTTACACCGCTCCCGGGCACCACGCTTTCCCAATTCTTCCCCCGCTACGATCATTTGAACCTTTTAAGGCTCATCTTTTCGCCGATTTCGATGAAGCGACAAGAGCCAGTTGGAAATGCAGTACAGAGGAGGAGCTTACAGGGGCATAAGTAGTGCTTTTAAGATACAAGTTTAAGTGTGCATATATAGAGAGATAGGGAGACCTGGAGTGGATAATTTCATTGGCTAAGCAGGCTATCTGACAGAGCCAAATCGGTCTGATCAGATCTGAGGATAGAGCAGTAAAGTGAGCCATAAACCACTCTAAAAACCACAGCATTACAAAGCTGGAGGAATGCCAAAAGGTTGCTTAGATGTAGTTATATTTTACCTTACTGTGCAGAAGTTTTAAGAAGTGAAATGGTTTATAGATACGAATATAGATTTTGTTATTATGAAAAGTTATAGGTTATATCATGCATATTTTACATAAGGGTGCACTGGTTTGAGCTTAGTTCTCACGTACATTTGGTTTACTCCTGATCTAGCCCGAGGAGAGGCTATTTCCATTTATGGTTTCCAGCTCGATTCTTTTACTCCAACCTGACTGATATGTACAGTACTCTTTTGTTGTAGTAAAAGTTTTGGTTACTTTTTGCACAGTGAGTAAGTCTAAGTGACAAAAGCTTTATGGTAAGTGATAAAAGATGCATGTTGTTTCAGATATTTGTGGTCTGTTCTTTATAAATACCATAATTTGACCAATGTTTGAGGTTTTGTTCTCCCAATTAAATTACTATAACTTCAACTTATTAAAAATGTGTTACTTCCAGACAGTTACAATTAGTAGTAATGAAGAGCAAATAATTTTACTCATTGTACTCTTGAGTAATTGCCTGGTCCATTACTTTTTTACTTGAGAAATATTACTTTGAAGTAGCACTATTCTTACTTGAGTACCATATTCGGCTAAACACCTTAGAGCCGAAGTTTAGTTCCAGTTTTAGTTTAAGTTGTGCTATATTTATATTTAGTCCATTATTTCACTTACCTTGTGCATTCAGAGCCTAATTATTCAATGTGATGAAATTATAAGCGCTTTTCACACAGAGTGGAGTGTTGTCGTGACGGTAAAGTTAACAACAACTAGTATGCTAACATGCACTTCTTGATTATCGGACAATAACATGCTTTCTAATTAGATGCAGACAGCACAGCAGGCTTATTTTGACCTCAAGAGCTGCTTATACAATATATCTGTACTTGGGCAAGACACATTTAGCTTAAAACTGGAAAAAACTGGATACAGGTCTTGTAAGTCCTGTGGGCTTTTGTCAGCTTCACTCCTTGCGCCTTCTGCTGGCATTACGAGTTTGCAGGCTGAGAAATCAGGGCTACTTTTCACCAGTGCACTGATAAATTTGGTGCCCTTGATTTAAAGTGTGTTGTCGAAGAGAATAAAGAGAGCTTTGTGATTGGACGATGCCTCTGGGTCTTTGAGAGGAGAGAGGGGAAGGCCAGGGCTGGACGGGGTGGACAGTCATGTGCTACAGCAATGGAGCCTGTGTGTTTTTCTCTTTTTAGACTATTTCTGAAAAACAAAAGAGAATGGATATGAAGCTTCAGGATATTTACACTATTTTAAGTTTTATAGAAAGTTTTAAATAGAACATTTTTACTGAGAATAAACCACTGCAGTGTCCATGCTGTTATAAGTAAGATAAACGGAATTATGTAGCAAAGAGAAAAAAGTTAAATAAAGTTATTTTTTTAACCAAATCCTCAAAGTACCCACCTTTTGCTTTGTCAAATATTTTATTTTATTTTATAGTTATTTCACTTTTTCCCTGTACTAAATAATTCCATATATCTTACTTCATATATTTGATGTCTTCTGTGTGTATATCAAATGTAGAAAGTACACTTTTTTTTTTTACTACTTTCTACATTTTAGATACGTACACATTTTAGATTTTTTCTGAAAAACAAAAGAGAGAATGAATATGAAGCTTCAAGATATTATACTAGAACTTAGACACAAGACCAATCCAAATCTAATGTAAGACTGAATGAGAAAAATCATGACTATAATGTTCCTTTTTATCAAGTTTCCTAAAATTTCTGTTGTTATTTCTTTTCTTACAACATCGATATTTTGGTGGTACATTATGCAACCCTAGTATTTTCTCTAAACATTAAATAACAAATCATTAAATATGGAGATGTTATATCTGTGCTTTAAATGTTCCACAGTATTGCATTAAACATCTCTATCTCCATGGGACCAAGTAGGCGATGCCACCAAACCTTGTCACAGGTCGGATCTGTGAAGAGGTGACCCTGCTCACAGTAAGAAAGCGTTTTTGAACAGTAAAACCCCTGTAATAGAACACATTCAAGACAGAGTTTAATGCCAGACCCTGGAACATTCCAGGCAAAGCTTTTCTTCATGGTGAAGCAGGTGATAAACCCCAGAGGAAAAGTTGCACCTTTAAGGCTTTGTTCACATTTGCAACATCTTGTCAAAAGTTCGACTAAACTTGGACTAAACCTGAATCGAAAACCACGACTAGAACAGGACTAAACCAGGACCAAACCAGGACTAAACCAGGACCAAACATGAACACAACCTAAGTCTTAAGTTTCTCCTCTCTCCCCTCTCTCTTTGTCCCTCCTCTGCTCCATATTTCTCGGCTTCTTTGTTGCCGTGGAGAACCGGGGTCTTTGCCTCCGATTTCCACGCTCCATCTGTGGAATCCGTCATGGCTCCTCCGGCCCCTCACAGCAGAGGCCTGTCACCTGCCCAGTGGGGTGCTGGGGGGGGGGCAAGTTTGGGGGGTATCGGGGGGGTATTGGAGTAAGAGCCAGGGGCATTTGTATCACACTCCACTGTCCTGTATTCTGCAGAGGGAAGCAGTTTAGTCGTGGGGGTCAGGGGGGTTGTTAGTGGAGCTAAATGGGCCCAAGGGAATATTCAGTGTGGCAGGGCATCTGGGTCATTGTTTCGTAGAATTAATCAAACTTGTTGCCAGAGATGTACAACAGTGATGAGGTACATTCACTTCATTACATTGGCTTGAGTAATTTTTAAATAGGCCTTCAATGGAGTCCTTACATTCAATAATAACTAGAGAGGAGAGCCTTCTACTTCAAGGGCCCATATTAAGTTATTTTGTCTTATAATGTTGTTTCCTCATCACAAACATAACTGGAGTTGTTTTGTTTTATTCACACATGTTTAACACACAAAGTGAGTTCTTTTTTCAGACAGAAAACACTCTTTCATACACCTTCACTAAAATTATTTGGATTATTTCAACCCTGGAACTGGCTATTTCTACTGAACTAAAGGTAAATTGTAGCTGTTAACATGAAAACTACAGCTTCACGGCATCACTAGGTGGAACAGACCATTTTGAGATGTAGACAGACTAATAATAAAGTGTTACTCAAAATTGTGAATGGAATGAAACAAAACACAACTCCAGGTTTGTTTTTGATCAGGTAACAACATTATAACATAGCTAAAAGCTCACAAATCAATTTTGCGTCATACAGGACCTTTAAGTAAATAGTCTTGGTTTGTTCCGTTGAGGTTTATGTTATACCTGATTTTATTAGTAAAAACTAAACAATAAAAATATTCAATTTCATAATCAAATAAAATGTTTAGTCCAATGAGGTTTATTTGGTCTTCTGATAATTTATCCTAGTAGATCTTTAGCAGATCACTTTTCTCAGAGTGGTCATGTTTCTGTGATGCGTCCGGTCAGCTGATTTAAACAGGTTTTCTGCAGTTTAACATTACCCCAGGTGTGTGAGAGTGAAAAAGCCCCTCGTCCCGGTTTAAAGTCGACGATGTTTGTTGTCTTGGAATAAATAAAATGTCTATATTTTCTACTTTTAATTATTATTATTTGAAAATCTGGACATTGTTGATTGTAGCAGTACCAAAACAGATTTTCATAACAACCTGTTTTAAGCACATGAATTAATGGAGTTGAATATTTTGTACCTTATTCACCTATTGCTGGCAAAACACACAATTATTACTGTTATTTTCCACTGCTTCTGGGCATTGGGCTGTGTTGGTAGATCTGCGTATGCGTTTGGAGCTGGCATCTCTCAGCCTCGTGTCAGTGTAAAAGTGAGTCAGAAAGAGTGAGTCAGCAGAACACAAGTGGACTGTGCTTTTATTGAAAAGGCTCCTTCTTTAAAATAGAGCTGAGCATCTCTGGATCTCACGTACATTTCTTTAGTTTTCCTCCACTCCTTTGTGGAGTGTTCCCAATCCATTTTATATACTAGTCATTATGTTGGTTTCTCCTCCATGGAAAAGTTCTGTCCACTAAACCAAAAGTATCAGATCTCACTTGGTTGGTGTTGCAGGCAGGGCCCATTGTTTTGTTAGGTTTCAGATGACACTCCAGCATTCTATAGGACTATAATATTTAATACAGATGAAATTAATGTTCTTAAAATGCATCTTTTTGTTGTAATACTGTGAGTTCTTGTGTCTAGTCAATAATATAAATGATCTGTTTGAATTTGTGCTTTCTCATTTTAGATGTATGGAGAAGTACAGTGTAATCATTAGGGCTAAATATCTCATCTGGGAGTATGACATCATCCCATCTAGAATCTGAAAAATTATTAATATATACATTTTTAAATTTTATTTCACCTATACGTATAACAAAGGAAAAAACAAAAGTTTTCTAATTGAATATGTTTCTCAGCTCATCCAAGCTGCTTCTTCAGTTCTGGCCAGTGCTGCAATCTGACCAGAACTGAAGAAGTGGCTTGGATGAGCTGAGAAACATGTTCAATCAAAAAACCTTTGTCCAGTGGACAGAACTGAATTTCTCCTTTGGATCCTCCCTGGACGATTGAGGGATTACACAAACGTGTATATGTATATTTACCCAGTTATTAGTAAAATGTTCTAACTTGACACAAAGGATCTTTAAGGTTAAGGTCAGTATTGCTGGGGTTCTGTCGGGAGAAGTGGGGGACTTCATTGCAGCACCTGGGGATCCATCTCTAGATCTTGATCTTATGGAGGATTTTGCCCGTTGAGCATGTCGTGTCTTCAAAGAAAAAATAACCCAGAAACAGAGAGAACAAACACCGCTCAGGAATTGAACCAGATACCTTCTGGCTTTGAAGCTATAGTGCTAGAGCCACTCAGCCCACCAGATCATGCTACTAACTGATGATGCACATACCTTTATATTTGCCAATTACACATTCACAAAAATGCTTTTTCACCAGTAGACACAGACTGGAAAACTACTACATTTTAATGATATATTTACAGTTGTATTAGCATTTAATTAGACTTATTTCATAATGAACAAATAGTTTATTAATAATTTGTTAAAGATACATTGTGTAACTTTTCTGGTGGAGGGTCCGTCACCTGCTTGTTTATATGGATATGTCATTGCTCTTCCTGGAATGTTACACAGTATGACATTAAACATCTTTCTTTACCTTACATTTATTCAATTACAGGTGGTTTTATAGCTGAAAAACAAAAAACATGCATTCTGACTGTTGCTTTCCACAGATCTGACCTGTAACTTGGTCTGGTTTGAGCTCCATGAAGATAGAAAGGTTTAATACCATAGTGTGAAACAATAACATCTCCATGAAGAAAAGCATTTCACGGATTCTCCTCCAGAAAAGTTACACAATGCACCTTCAAGGCTAATTAACTTATAGTTATTACATAGTGTTACCTGTTTATCTTGTATCTTGTACCAACACAAATGCCCCAGTCCTTTTGTGCCCATGCTCAGTCTTAAACCCCAGACCCTCTGAGGTGCCACTGTGTCCGTGCTGTTGGATGTGTCCGAACCCGGTAGCCCACAGAACCCATCGTAATTCCAAAGTGCTTAAGGATTTTCCAGCTTTCTGAGAACTAAAATCCCTGTGAAATGTGGAGGAACGTGAACACTGATAAGAACAGGGAAGGCTATAGGCATTCCTCACTGTGGCCATCCTCAGGAAAACCAACCATGTCTTGTGTTTCGGAGACAATTCTGAGAAACTTTACCAAATTCATGTAGGAAATCATCCAAAGTTATAAAGTATGTTCTAATTTTTAAGGTTTTTGGTAGAATTTGCCTGAGAATTTAATGCTTACATGCAATATTTTCTTCTTTCTATGACAATTTCTATATTTTTGGTGTGATGGGGTGAACTTTTATAATTAACATTGTATTGAATGTTTTACTGACCAGCAAACTTGTCTGGGGTGGACAATTACAAAATCAGCAAAAGAAGGACTAAAAAAAGTGTTAGGCATTTTTAATATAACTTTATTTATAGTGAATGTTCTTTTGATACGACTGTATATAACTAGTGATGGATGGATCGATACCAAAATAACCATATACTGATACTGTTTGAGATATCGAAAAGTAGTGATTCTTGTGCAACAGCAGGTTCTAAATAAAATTGTAATAAATCTTTTTTTTTTTTTTTTTGACAAATAAATGCATATAAAAAAGATAAAATAAAACAAATATTAAGGCGTAAGTGTCCTGTTTGAGAAAGTGTACAACTGGACCCTACTTCTTTTCAAAGATTGGCATTTGTAGCTGTAGTTGAGGTGTTAACGGTTGTTAACATATAAATCTTAACTGAAATGCTTATATTTTAGCTTATCTGCACATATGCTTAACTTTTAATCACTTTTAGATCAGTTCAAGCCGGGTTGGAGAGAAAATGATTATATGGTAAGGTAAAGTTTTTCATAATGGAATAATTTCAATGTTTTTTTAAATACGAAACTCATTGGTATCGGAATGATATCGCAATACTTACCATAGTATTACTCGATATTGAATTAAAACGATATTGCCCATCACTAGCAACCATTACTATTTATATAGGTTTAGAATTAACAACTAAGAGCCCTTTGGTTACATTTTGAAGTTTATAATTTCACTTCCTGGTTGGACACAGGCAGCAGATCATGACCTACATAGAGGTAATTCCATAACTGTTACCTATAGTGAACTTAATGTTAACAAAATTGCAAATTGTTATGATTAGACAAATTAAAATAAATAACAACAGCTTTAGTTTGTCAAGTGAATGCTTACACTGACAGAAAAATGCGCGTAAAGTTTTCACAGTTGCATTCTCCATCAAAAATGTTCCCAAACAAAAACGATGGTCTTAATTTTTCCGTATTGATCGAGTAAAATTCCTGAGGCGGTGTATTTCATTTAAATTCTTTTGAAAATATTGTTCCTCAGGCTGTGGCCCTCTCTCATGCCTCAATGTTTCTTTACCAATTTAGCGGCTAATGCGTGTTAGCGACTCCCACCGCTGTCGGCCAATCGAGTCCAGAGGATCAGTTTCACATGAGGGGCCCCCAGCTATTCGGACTCCTTGTATTTTATTGTTGTTTCCGAGGGGGAACTAATACACTGTTGCACACAAAACTTCCCCCTACTTGTGCCGAGGGGGAATTAATTAAGTGTGACACCCAAAATAAAGGCCTTAGTGAACTCAGCATCGCGCCAATAGAGCGTGTGAAGCAGAGTGTTAAAACCGGGACTTTAGAAAATAACTCCAGTTGTGTTAAGTTTGATCAGAGGAAGGACAAGGCATAAAAGCTGTCACAAAGTATATTATCCACAATAATCACTCAAGCTGAAAGTGATGTTTTTATTTTTTTAAGGGTGCATATTACGCTATTTTCATCAAAAACATACCTGTAGTTTTGTTTTGTTTCATTCACACATGTTTAACACACAAACCCTGCATATTTAGTTCTTCTCTCCTACAGAAAACACTCTGTTCCACCTTCTGATGTCATGTGGTAATACAGGAAGTGCTCCACTGTGTTTTAAAACTCCACGCACCTTCACTAAAAACATTTGGATGATTTCAACCTTTGAATTGGCAATCTCCACTGAACTAAAGGTAAATGTTAACTTGAAAACTACCACTTCATGACATCACAAGATGGAACAGAGCTCACTTGGTTTTTTGGTGTCACTTGCTTACTGTGGAACATTCCAGGCAACACAATTATTTCTCAAGCAGGTGGCGGACCCTCAACCACTAAAGTTACAAAATGCACCTTTAAAAATGATAAAAGACATTGGCTGGCTTAGTTTCTATGTAATCAGCCAGAGCCAATAATAATAATAGATTAATCCGTAAAAAACAATGTTGCAAATTGGAATAGTCCAGTCTGAAATGTGTTCTGGTCGTCACTGCTCCCTCTCTCACACACAGACCCAAATCTGTGGTTTTATTCTGGGCTCTTTATCCCAATCCCCTGCGGTGCCCTGGGAGCCTCCGTCAGACGGATTATCACTACGACTCTGGATATTTTTGTGAATGGAGGTTTGTTTGCCCCAAGAACACAGGCTCCTGATAGACTTAATCCTGCTAGTGTAAAAAGGTGTAAATGTAACTGCAAGGGTTAAAGTATATTTGATATTTTTTAAGTAGTAATTTTCTTTTATATGTATATTTTTGGTGAACTGTCACTGTAGATACCACACTGTCTTCTGATTAGTCCTTTGATGATTTCTTCAAGACATATTGCAAGTGGGTAATTTGATGAGACATTTGAAAATCCCATTTTATATATTTTTTTGTACAATTTTCCACAATCTTTGCCTATTGCCTTGTGCAGATCTCTTAAAAAATATTTATATATAAATAATGAAATTCTGTGGAATAAATAAGGCTTTAAAAATTTAATAAAATGTAATAAAAATAGTTGTTTTCATGTGGTAGAGAGAGATATAATTATAAAGAATTTTTATTGTCCACAAACCTGGAAGAAACACCGGTGCGCTGTTAGCATGCTAGTAGTTGTTGCTCAGAAACTCATCCCGGTGAAGTATTTGAGTGTAGGAATGTGTTAGAAAAAGTGGAATAAGTTAGAACTGTTTAAAATGGTTTGTTTTGTTATTTATATTTTTTAAGATGGTTAAAAATGAGTACAGCACCTTTTACCATTAAAGTTAAATCTGTAAATTAGGCTTTTATTCAAGATATATTTGTGTTTGTGGGTTTCAGTTTCTAGAATGTGATACTCTCATATTGATGACGTTGTACTTTGCCATGAAATATCCTAAAGGTAAATTCACAAATGTTGAAGCTGATCCTTTCTATTATTGACTAGACTCAAGATTGCACTGTATTACAACACAAATCTGCATTTTAACAATATTCATTTTAGCTGCACCCCTCTGTTTTAAATATTATTGACCTATAGAGTGTTGTGATGTCATTTGAAACCCAGCAATTGTGTTACTTTTGTGCTACTTTTACTTTCAGCTCTGAACAAACCTACTATTAGTCTTAGTATGACATCTATTTAAACTAAACTTTATGATTTTAGGAGCTGTCAATGTCTTTAATCCACTGGACATAATCTCATTTAACATCAAACTCAAAATTCGCTTAGATTTAATCCTGCGTTTATATATACTTTTACTACATTTTGAAGTTAGCGGATTTCTTAAGGCAGTGTGAATGTCTGTAATCAGGTGAACATAATCTAATTAAACATCAAACTCAGGCTTAAGAAAGTTTAATCCTGAATCTTTGGGCTTTTTTATAGGCTACTTACTTATCTAACTATATTGAATCAAATGAACACAATCCTGATTTCAAATGGAGGGCAGGGGCCTACATAACTCTATAGGAAATTCAGTGTTATTGAAAGAAATATATAAAATAAAAATCCACAAATTGAACCATGTATTTTTTTGTTGTTGTTGTCGTCAGGAATGGGGTCACAAACTTCGCATAGCTTGAAGTCCTTTCAGCTGACAGCAATCACGTCTTTGGGGTTGAATAATTCTTCCACTTTTTGAAATTATCATGAAAAATTATTGACAGAGAAGACGTTAAACTTTCGGTCAGGTTTTGTCTCGGTCTCTTTGTGGATAGCTTCAGTAATTACTGAGATATTCATCACAAACCAGGACAAAACATCTGCGTTTTTACAATTTAACTTCTACTACAAATTCACTGTAGGCAGTTCAGTATGTTATGATGTAAAGGGCGACAGTTAGTTGGTAGAGCGCTCGTCCTCTGAACTGAAGGTTGCCGGTTCAGATCTCCTGACATAAACGTTGGTGGTAGGTCCCAGCCACAGAGACACTTAACCTGCCTCGTTCCCAGTGTCTACGTCCTCTGGCGTGTGACTGTGTCTGAATGGGTGAGACAGGGCTTTCTGAAATGCAATTCTTGTACTACTTTGTCAGTTCATATTTCTGTCTTTTTGCCATTTTTTCTGAGCATGTTTAAAATGTGAACTTTGAACAGAATCCTATTATTAAAACATAAACTGCAGATTTAATCACAGTGTTTGTCAGATCCTATTAGACATTTTTCCAAAATCGTTCAGCTCTATCCACAAATGAATGTATTTAAAGTGAACCTAAACTGAAGTCAGACTTTGTTAATTCTGTATCTTTGTTCCTTTTCCAGCTCCTCAGTCGGACGAGGGCTCAGAGGTGGAGTCTGAGCCCGACCTGCCGCTGAAGAGGAAACAGCGCCGCAGCAGAACCACCTTCACCGCAGAGCAACTGGAGGAGCTGGAGAGAGCCTTCGAACGCACGCACTATCCAGACATCTACACCCGCGAGGAGCTGGCACAGAGGGCTAAGCTAACAGAGGCTAGAGTACAGGTAACACTCATGGATCTGTAATAAAAACTGGATAAGGCATTCCCCCTCTGTCCCAGCTCTAGACCGACTAGTGGCCGCTCCAGGTACTGCAGCTTCCTGGAGTGTGGGCCCAGAAAGAATTTTCCCATAGAGCACAATGCATTTTTAGGGAATTCAAACTGCCCATGTTCGGCTGACAGGGCATCCAGCTTTTTAAATATCGTCAGGGTTCAAACATGGCCGCCCTTTTAAGTGAATGGGCTGAGCTCAGTGGCGTGTGTTGGGAGTTTGGGCTCAGTGGACGAAGTCGAGCGTAGACTTATGTACCACATGACCAGTCTGACCAATCAGAGCGAGAGCAGACCGAGCCAAAGAGAACAATAAAAAGCTGTTTTTAAGACAACTGAAGGATTTGACCAGAGAAAAAGTTTATGATCTGAGATTACGTAAAAACTGACACAAAATCTGACCTTTGTGAAAGCTGTAAGTCAGGTCAGGTTAGAGTGCAGGTAACATGCTAAAAATGAAAAAAAAAAGTGCTTCAACCTGTTTCAGTTTTTCAGTATATAGTTTATAGTTTAAATCAAACACAAAGTCTTGATTATTAAAAAAGAACAGAAAGTAATGAAACAAATTAGTCATAAACAATTATTTTTATTTCCAAATTCTCTTTTTTCTCTCTACAAATGTTTGTAAATACACTTCCACTGGCTCCGTCATCCCCCTGCTCTAAATGTGAAACGCGTTATCCTCGTACCCTCACATGGTTTGAATTCTCTCGTGGTTTTACAGTGAGCCGTAAAATGTTCTGCATCACATCTGAGCAAACATCGCATTTCTCCCGCCCCTTGATAAAGTCTATTTAACAGACTCTCCCTGTATTTAACTGCTTTAACCTGCTGCGGATCATCCAGGCCCACACAGCCACTCGCTGCTCTGACCCCTGTCCCTGTAGTCCAGCTCTGCCTCTCCTCCGGCACATTCGGACCATTGTAAGTGTAAATCTTTCCCCGTGGAATTCACATGGGAAGGGTTAAGCAGATGGACTCATGCTCTGTCCATATGCAGTCAGTCATGTCCTTTGAATATACTTTTTGAGCTTGTTATTTTTGCTGCTTTTGAATGAATGCATTAGCAGATCTCAAAGGTTGCAAAATTTGAAGTACCATAATTTCCTCCACAAAAAGCAAAATATCCAGTATTATTGTCAATAAAAACGGCTAACCGTGTAGTTTTGGCCCCTAAAAATGTTCTTTTAATGTGATTCTTTGTATTAATTTGTCCTTTCATACTACTTTATTATTAAAACATAAATCGCAAGCAAAATGAACCCATGTTTGAAAACTATAAAGAATAACCATTTTGCGAGTAACATTATGAATTGGTAAATGGTAGTGCTGAGAAATATTTCCTCAGTATTTCATTGTATTGTTCTTTCTCACTGTTTAATTTTTTTTTTTTCTCTTATAAAAACACATTTTCAGTATTAATTTCCTGAACAGACTTTTAACTTCTATTAAAAGGATCCAAGCTGATCTTTGACGATTAGAATTGACCTAATCTTGATCTTGATTAAAATCCGATTACCTGCACAGCCATAGTACATTAGTGTACTATAACCAGGACTAAACAAGGTTCAGTTCGTTTGCAATATGCATCTTTTTAATACAATTTAACAAGTCTAGGAGGGCTAAATGACATTCTTTTTTCTATTCAATCAGGTTACTCTAAAATTCACTATTCTAAAAGGCACTAAACGTCACTCAGTAGATAATAATTTCTGTTAAAAGTGACACACAAATTATAAAACTAAACTGTCATTATTTGTATTATTTGTTTAAAATTACTAACGTCCCTCTTGCGTTTGTTGTAGGTTTGGTTCAGTAACAGGCGAGCGCGCTGGAGGAAGCAGGCAGGAGCCAATCAGCTGATGGCGTTTAATCACCTGATCCCCGGGGGCTTCCCTCCCTCTGCCATGTCCAGTCTGCAGCCGTACCAGCTCTCAGAGACCTCCTACCCGCCCTCATCTATAGCACAAGGTATGGGCCAATATATGCTGCTACTACTACTACAGCTGTTACTACAACAAAAACTACAGCTCTTTTCCCCAAACTTCTCATAACTTTAAAGAGGACACTTACTTCAAAATGTCTCAGATTTCCTCTTCTGTAAAAATGGACAAATACTACGGTACCTTTCAATTCACATAACAATAACTACATATGCCATAAATAAATCTGAATATATTGTTTATTGAAGTTCTAAAAATATGTTAAGATATACTGACAGGCAGATAGAGAGACTTTATTAATCTTAATGAAGAAGTGGCCAGACAACAATATCCAATCATTAGATAAACAAACACTAAAACCCATCTATAGATATGTCATTGCTCTGCCTGAAATGTTCCACAGTATGACATTAAACAGCCTTGCCTCACATTTATTAAATTCCAGATAGTTTTATTGCTTAAAAATACCTAGAAAAACAGGTATTCTGACTGTGAGCGGGGTCGCCTCTCCACAAATCTGACCTGTAACTTGGTCTGGTTTGGTCTCCATGAAGATATAAAGGTTTAATTCCATACTGTGAAACATTCCAGACAAATGGAATAAAGCATTTAATGGACCCTCCACCAGAGAAGTTACACAATACACCTTTAAACAGCAGTGTATAATAATGAAATATGTTGTCGTCTCCAGTGTCAGACCCTCCCAGCACAGTGCACCGTCCCCAACCTCTGCCCCCCTCGTCAGGACACCAGAGCTCCAGTGGGACTCAGGGAGAGGGGGGTACGGCCTACTGCCTGGCCCCGGGACGGCACTCCTTCTCTGGGTACTCCGACAGCTTTGTGAGCCCCGGAGGACCAGCCAACCCCATCAACCAAGCACTAGGCAACGGACTCTCTCCACAGGTGAAAATTAGTCTTGCCCCAGTACAGATATGTTAAGTCTGCTGTGTCATGTTTGCATTTAATCAGAAAGTGTTTTATTGTCCGATAATCAGGAAGTACACGTCCACATGCATGTTGTTGTTAACTTTACTGTCACAAGAAAAAAAGTTGTGAAAAATGCTTAGAAACTTTAGGATGCTCTGAATGCATAAGGTGAGTGAGGAATAACTGTGGACCACTGCAAATTGTTGAAAAATGAACTAGTTCTGTTTTTTACAGTAAAAATCAGGTATCAGCGCCTTTAATGACAAAGTAAAAAAATCTCCAAGTTATGTGTCAACTTTTTAAAACCTTTATATTGTAATTTCTTTGGTTAATTCAAATGTAGGAGACAAGGCAGAAACAACAAAGGCCCTGAAGAGCAGATAATGGGATTATCATAGAAAATTATACTGTTTGTAATTGCAAGGATTACATATTTTACATCATTTTTCATGACATAAATGAGCAAAACAGATTAGTATTTTTATATTTTCAGTGCGTGTATAAAAAGATGGATATTTTATTAAAAAGCTGTAATCTACATTTTTATTTAAAGGGTCAAGGGAAACAAAATTAATTCTGATTAAGTTTGAATACATATTGCCATTTTCATTTTATCCCTTTATTATTATTATTATTATTATTATTATTATTATTATTATTATTATTATTTTTACCATTCTGAAATATGGTCTAAAATTTGACACAAAAAGAACAAATTATTATTATTATTATTATTATTATTATTATTATTATTATTATTATTATTATTTATTTATTTATTTTTTATCAGATTCAGATTAACAGATAAACATATTTTATTTTTGCTTATATGAAAATAGCATGTAATTCTCTGATTCTTTGACAAATGTCTTGGCTTAGGTCTTTAGTTCCTATATGAACACGTTGTTTGATTTTTTTTTATTGTATTTGTCAAATTTCAAACACTTTTTATATTCTTTCATTCATTTTGACGTGCACTTTCGCTATTTAACCTTTTATTTATTATCTCTTCACCTCGCTTAAATCAAATGTCCCTATCCAGGCTTTTAATATTGCACACAGGCTTATGATTTATATTACCCAAACAAACTGCAGTACGATTGTGTACCTAGATACCGCCTCATAATGTTAGTGTTCAAATATGGTCCCTCGAGGCCTCTGCAGCATTCTCTACATATTTAGTTGGACATTCCTGAGTTTGAATGGCGTGTATTTGTACGTACTTTATATCGACAGCCTCAGAAGTCCCGACATTCTTCCTGTTTAGTCCAGATGCCCCGGAGCGATGGTCCACATGTGTTTGGGACAGAGACGAGACAACATGACGAAAGCACTCAGAAATGTAGAAATGTACTTTAAGTGCTTTAAGCAACAATGTTCTTCTATTCAACCAAATCCATCCAAGTAAAGTAGATTTTTGTTTTTTTTGTTTTTTTGCTAAGGATACATTTTTTTCTTCTTTGCATTTGATTGATTTCAGTATTAATTTGATGAAAATAAATAATGCAGACTTTTATTAACAGCCAGAGCACATTCTTTTACTATTAGAGGATTGGCCGTGGACCTCTCCATTAAAAAGAACCGAGTTGATCAGTGACGATTAAAAAAGACTGACTCATTGTTGGTTAAATTGGATTGATTGCACAGCCCTACATTTGACCCATATGTCTATGCAGCAAGATCGCAATGGAGCTCCAAGGTACCCAGGTGTATTTTGCACATTTTAATTTAAAGCGGACCTATGCAAAATCCACTTTTTAGAGCTTGTAATCATGTTATAGTTCTCAATTACCCTCTAGAAGTTGTATTTAGAGTGAATCGTGCATGTTTGAGCAATGTTTAATTGCTTATTATCAAGATGCCATATTAGCCCCCACTTTCACTACCACCAGTATATGCCCATTGCTCTGTACTTAATTTGTTCTTTTCATTTTTTCATTTTGGTACAAATGAAAAAAAATCAGAGGTGCTGACAACTCTGTTGTGATGACGATGTCTGCTCCCAAAAGACACCGCTGTTTTCTAATGCAGGAGTCATCAGACTTGTTTCTTTTACTAAGTGGTTTTAGATCAATATTGTGAGTTAAAATTTACAAAATGTAACACAATGATCCACGGGTGTCATAACTATATAGCAGAGACAATCACAAAGTGCTTTAATGAAGGATATTGGAGAACTCAGAGCGACCTAAATATTTAAAAAGTTCTTGACAAGGTTTGAAAGCAGGATCTAACGATCACCAATATCTTTTACTGATGCATTGTGGGAATTTTAGAGTGCAGTCATGTTCAAGTTATGACATTGCTTTGCATTATTTGCAAGTTTATAAGATGGGGCACTATACTTTTTTACTCTTGACTCGATTAGACAGCAAGTTTAGAAATCACAATTCAGACCAAGTAAAGAGCAGTATTTAAAAGAAAAAGAAAAGAAAAGCTGTACATGCAAATTTACAATTCTCCAATTAAAATTTGTTCAAGAAAATGTAATTATATAAGCACACCAATAATAGTTCAAATAATTCCAGATAGTGATATAACATTAGTCTATTAGTCTATCTCTCTCTTTGCAAACATTATAACTAAGTCTTTCACCACCAGGTTTAGGCAGCGCTCCTCTCTTTCCTCTCTTTCCTCTCTTTCCTCTCTCTCCTGTGTGTCTCCTCTTGTTGGGAAATGACTTAAACAGGACCATGTGGGCCTTGTGTGTGCAGTAATACAGCGCTCAGAGCCAGAGGAGGTTAGACCTGGTCTGTGTTAAAAGACCCAAGCACAGCCCTCAGCCCCATAACCATCCCCAGCAGTATCAGAGCACAGAGCAGGGATGTAACGCATTAGAAACAGCAGGAGGCCAATAGGCACAACACAAGAGATACAGAGATAGAGAGAGGCAGATAGGTAGGTAGGTAGATAGATAGAAATTACCGTAATACTCCAAGAAGAATGGACAGAAGACATAAATGAAAATTGTATGTTGCACTATGGCCTAGAGGAAAGCAAATATGGACCAAAAATACATAAACAATAAAACAAAATGAAATATGTAAGTAAATATAAAATCAACGTAACATATGTTAAAAAATATACAAAAATATAATCCAAATGTTTTGTTGAAAATGTTTGTGTTTTGTTTCCCCTGTTTCTTTCTTTTTTAACTATTGGAGTGAATTCATTTGAAATAGTTTTATATATCCTTAATTCAGGTTTGAATTGTAATACCTTTTAATGAATGATTTTGTAACAATAATTGCCCCATTGTCTGCATTTTTTTTACTATGGCATTTCACATAAAAAAAAAACAAAAAACAAAAAACAAAAAAAAACACCTTCAAGATTTATTCAGCTAAGAAACACCTTTAAGAGTGATCTTTTTTTTCTTTTTTTGTGTTAAAGCTCAATTTTCCCTAGCAAAAGCCCAACATTTAAAAAAGACAAAATTGTTTGACCTATGTCCCCTTAAATATACAATCCTGGTCTGGAGTCTACTTTGCCCTTTGGTGTTTTTCCATCCGTTCTTTGTCCAAAAAAAAAAAAAAAATCTCCCTCAAATTGAATTATCTGATGCTAATATGGACCAGGTCAAGCGCCAGAGGATTTCCCAAACTGCGGTATTCATTCTGTCTCTTTCCTATCAACTTATCTGTGTTTAAATATCTACGACGCAGAGATAAGTCTGCGTTATCATTCGTAGCAGTGTCAGAAAAGAGTTTGGGAGTTTGGGAGGTTGTGGAGTTGGTACAAATTGGTTAATTCGTGCTCAGCGGTGCCCCCTATGTCTTGGATGTCCCCCTCTGTAGTCCTTTGATCGGCTCAGTGGGGGATTTCCTCAGTGAGGATAGACCCAGATGTAATAATGAAACACAACGCTGCAGGATTTGAAGTGAAAAACTTTGAGATATTTGCTCAATCTGAAACTTTCAAACTTTTTGGTAGGGAGTCCGTCACTCTTCTTGTTTCTATGGCGATGTCAGTGCTCTGCCTGGAATGTTCCACAGTATGACATTAAACAGCTCTACCTTATATTTATTCATTTCAAGGTTGTTTTATAGCTCAAAAATACCTAGAAAAACAGGCATTCTGACTTTGAGCGAGGTCTCCATGAAGATAGAAAGGTTTAATGCCATACTGTGAAACATTCCATACAAAGCAATAGCATCTCCATGGAGAAAAGCATTTGACGGACCCTCCACCAGAAAAGTTACACAATGCACCTTAAGTACACTACATGTAACTTTTAGCCAAAAATATACTAAAATAAAAGTATGTTGTTGTTTCACCTTAGTTGTGTTTATTGCACTGAAAAACATCTGTCCTTACTCTGAGCGGGCTTGCATCTCCACAAACCTGACTCTTATTTGGCCTTTTCTGCTTGTTTCCATGACAATGTTGTTCCTTTGGTTGTAATATTCCTGGCTGGTTTTAACTCTCTACTTCCCTTGAATCATGCAGGTGGTACTACAACTATTACTTTTACTACTACTACTACTACTACTACTACTACTACTACTAAAATACTGTTTTCACAAACTCAGTGCTCTCCTGATTTCATTTACATATTAAACAGTGCGCTTAAACTCATACTTAAACTGTTCAGGGAAGCTCAGATTTTGTCCTGTTAATGTAATTTTTCCAGTATTGATACCTGCTCAAATGAGTATCTAGTTTCGATATTAGTTTCGGTATCAGTATCTACTTTTTGATACTTTTGACAACCCTAATATATAAACAAAACTACCAAATAAATCATATTTTTCTAACACATATCACATCCTCGGTCTAGGTGATGGGTCTTCTAAACCACGGTGGAGTCCCTCACCAGCCCCAGAGCGACTACGCCATCTCCCCACTCACCGGCGCCCTCGAGCCCCCTGCTGGTGTGGCGTCAAACTGCAGCCAGCGCATGGAGCACCTGAAGGGCCTGGAGGGTCTGAGCAGCGTGCCCTCCATGGGCGCTCTGCCCTCTCTGCCCAGCTCACAGTCCTACCACCCCCCCACCGCCTACACCTCTCCTGGGTACACCGTGGACCATGTGGGGCCCTACCAATACAGCCAGTACGCACAAAGTAAGGTCAATACAACTTTTATACAACTATTACTACTGTTTACTACTAACTACTGTATTCAAGTGGGACTAAACACCTAAACTCCGCCCTCAACCACATTTCAAATAGAGCTGCTGAACTGGGCAGTACCTGGAGGACTAAAGAGACTGAGGAGGGGCAGGGTGTGGAGGTGTAAGAACAGTATGATTGGTCTAACAGCAGTGTTTCCCGCAACGCTTTATAGTTAGGGCGGCCGCCTTGACAGCAATTGCCCCCCGCCTTGACTACATCCCTCCGAAAAAAAAAAAAAAAAAAAAAAAAAAAATTAACCGCTATTCATTGGCATCTGTCTATTTTTTATCGGGAGAGAAGCTAATTTTGATAGCTGGATAGTAAACCTGTCGTCGTCATGGGAAGGACACGTGAACCAGGCTGCTGATCAAAGCGCCGGTACTAAGGTAAACCTCCCCTCGGTCACCACCAACAACAACAACCCCACCGCCACCACCACCACCTTGACTAACCAATTTTCTGTGGGAAACGGGAAACACTGAACAAGTATCCACACTTCAAAATCCGCCCCCTGCAGACAGGTGTTTGTAGTCAGAAACACCTAATCGGGGCGTGATGTCACCAACTACAGTAGACAATGCTATTCAAACACCAAATACACAGTTTATTAGTAGTAAAAAAAAGTTTTGGTCAAGGCGGGGGGCAATTGTTGTCAAGGCGGCCGCCCTAACTATAAAGCGCTGCGGGAAACACTGGACACAGCCACAATATGCACTGGTAAAAGTTGGGTTTGGATTCAATATTGTATGTTCAGTATTGTGATAGCTGTAACATTGGTGGTATGGGTTTTTATGACGTAACCATTAACTAGAGGGTTTGCAGTTCAAATCCCAATTTTAATCAGGATACTTCAGATTTCGTATTTTTAGACGAGACAAGAAAAAAATGCCATATTTTTTAAACAGAACCTTATGTCTGTGTATTCCCTCAGTCACTTTATAGAACAGGAATTTGAATACATTTTTTGGAATATTTTTGTCACAATTTTATAGACAAGAAAAATAAAATCAAAGTCTAAATGATGGCCATATTGTCGTTATCGTATGCCAATTTTAAAAACATGACATTGAAGTGGAATAGCTGTTTTGAAGTAGCATCAACATCTGAATAACATTAGATGCACCAGTAGTACGCGAGTGATCCTGCGCCCCATTGCACATAATGTAAACTCGCATATCGTATTTGGAAATAGCAGTTTGCGGTCGTACGTAGCATTAGCGTAGCATGTTCTCTGAGTCCGACCGCGCAGCCACAAGTGTTGGGGTTAATTGTTCACATCTGATTGCAACGCTAAAGCAATCAAGCCAGTGTTCAAGCAGAAAGATCCAGTTAGCTACAATTTCACTTTGTGTCATTTCGTCTCTACGTTTGAGAAGGCCTTTCACTTAAAATCACCATTTCAATCCACTTCAAACAAGATCTGAGTTTGTAAATTGACGTCGTGTGATTGCAGTACCCGCCATGTCCAATTTCGGTCCATAGGGGGTGCACCAATCAGATTTGTCCATCCCATGACCTCTCAGCAACCCTTTACAACAACTTAGGTCTTCAAAGATCTCTGCGATGGGGACTGGGTATCAAATTAATAGCGTAGTTAATATCCGAAAGCTGCGCATGTCGACATAAATAATTTGGTTAGAAATCACAAATGAAAGAGTAGAATGCTCAGTCAATACAGATAGACCTAACGTACATGGATACACCGATACTTTGCTATACCTTGTTAGCGCCGTCTTGAAGTGATTAATCAGCGAGTGGATAGCGGGTGTGTGGTTGGGTGCGGAGGGGAGTGGAGGAGTTTTCGGGGCAGTTTTTGGGGTAGTTTTGGTGGGGTGGGGGGCAGATGCTAATAGCCTATGGCAGGGTGGATATTGGAAACAGGTGCTAGTGCTATAAGATAAACATGGGAGAGGAGTCCAGAGTCCGTAAACCATAGACTGAGACTAGACCAGGTTCTAGACCAGGATCTAGACTAGGGGTGTGCAAAAATATTGAAATACTGATACATCCTGATACTAAATTTGGTGATACAGTATCAATATTGTGGGCTATTATATCGATATATTGTATTTTTTGTATTTTTCTTTTATAGCAGTTTTTGTTGTGATCGCACTACAATTTTGATGCTTATTTAGTGGAAGGAAACTTGTTTAATGCGATACTTTTGAAATATTCACTGATGATTAAAGTTGATGTATTTCATATTAACGTTGCACTGATAGTGGTTTAACAAAGAAATATTGTTGTTAAAATGTGTTTGGTTCTTAAAAAACGGCAAGAGAGCTCAGAGTGATATATTGTTCCAGCTGATGGAGGTAGAGGGGGTTAAAAAAATTTCCAACAGTCATATGACCACAGAAATTTAATTTTGCATTTTAATAACTGTTTTCTTAATTCCACTTTCTGTATATTTTATAAAGGAAGGGAAAAAGTGAATTTACCAGTATCCTGTAACTGAAGAAGCTGCTGCTGATGAAAACTATTCATGCCTACAAAACTGAAGGCCAACTGACAAAATTATATTTTCTTTTTCGATTCCAGGATATGTGATTTCATCTCCATAAAGTTAGGCAAAGGGTGGAAAAGTTACATAGTGCACCTTTAAGAATACAATATGACAAGTGAGAGAAAAGAAAAGAAACGCATTTTTATAGAGGTTACTCTACAAATAAAATAAAAGTAAAAAATCATGTGTAATATATAGATTATGGCATGTATCACCATATCATAATAATATCGTATCGTGAGCCATTTATCATGTCTAGTATTAGATCGCAATGGACCCTGTGATTCCAGGATCTGGACTGGACTATAATGTGTTGATTCATGCAGTGTTTTTATTTGGGTTTGTGTCTGTTCCTATTCATCGGTTTTTGAAATGATGAGCAATTAGGACCGCTGCTATAGCGATGAACAATTTTAAACAAAATATTATATTATATGGATGGAAAAAAGTTCTCAAACTGTTGCATCGAACAGGAAGCTAAAACCCATGAGCAGGCGTCAGTGCCCTGTGTTTTGGGCATTTGGAGGAATACAACAGGCTACTTATTTGACATTTATTTTTTGTATTAATAAAAAAGTATGATTATAAAACCTTTCTACCATGATAT
Organism: Taenioides sp. WSHXM2023; assembly: GCA_029959045.1. NCBI lineage: Eukaryota > Metazoa > Chordata > Actinopteri > Gobiiformes > Gobiidae > Taenioides > Taenioides sp. WSHXM2023. The sequence goes on from CM057093.1 coordinate 23,224,305, forward strand.
AACTAATAATAACTACAAGATATTTGATCTAGATTCAATATATGCTACTTTTTTATTTTTTTCTGTTATTTTAAACTTGAATGGAATAAACATTCACACACTTCTAATGCACATATCTCTTTTCAGACAGGGTTATGTTATGTTAATTTTTTTTTTTTTTTAACGTACATAAGTTGGAGTATTTTGTAGGTTTGGATAAAATATATGATGGAGAGTGCAGACTCTCTCATCCGTTTGTTTCCATGGAGATTTGACAGCTTTACACAGTTTGGCACTACACCAGACTGAATTACAGGTCAGATCTGTGGAGAGGCGAGCCCAGTAGATTTTTTTAAGGAGTTGTTGAGCAATAAAAACATCTGCAACAAATCCAAAATAGATAAGTTCAAGGCAATACTGTGAAACTTTCCAGACAAAGCCATAACATCTCCATGGAGACAACACATCCAAAGCTATTCCTAAATTGTTTTATAATATATATTCAAATAACAGAAATAAACACGATTGTTGTTTGGATTTATCAACACCTTCACGCTTCTGTTTTGACTCTTATCTCTAGACCCAGATCACTGTTAGCACATGCCGCTAACACAGCCCACATGTTACTGGAGCTAAACGCTAAACGCTGAAACATGCACTTAGATTTATGATGGCTATATATCTCTTTTATACACTCTCTGTCTATCCACTTTTCTCTGGTAATAATTTCACACCTGTTTCTTTGCATTTCCACAGGTGCCCTTCCTTATTTGAGGCCAGAAATCACCTAAAAGCCGGACCACACCTGGATCCGAAAAAGGACTTCTTATGGACCAAAGTCTGGACTGAAATTCCAGGGATGCACAGACAAATATGGGACCATGTGTTTCAAAATGGAGGATTATACGAAGGAAGAAAGAACCTGTACTTTTGACTGAAGCAGATAACAGTGAAACATGAAGTCTTAAAGGAACTTTTTTTTTTCTATACGCCAAGCAGCAGTGAGAATATTTTGAATTATTTCCAAATACATCCCCAGTTTATACATATTAAAGGGGGTCTAAAAAGGGCTTTGTTGATGTTATTTGAATTGAAACGGATATCAGACTCTGACCACCAAAATCTGCTTTTATTTTTGGAGACTTGGAGATATACTTGCTGTTAAAGTGGTGGTAACGTGCATTATTCTGGCCATGCAGGACCTATTGTAGAGCAGGATGATAGTGTTGTCATAGTGACGAACTGCGATTTTGATCCTGTCATTCACTATTTCTCTATTTAAAGTGCCTATGACCGGTTAGACTACTCATTTTACTAAAACACTAAAACACACTTAACATCATTATATTTATGATTTCACCAAACTATGAAACTCTGAGTTTGGCCATTTTTTAGGTTTAAAATTTTACTTCCTGATTGGAAATTCTCCCTAGTGTGATATCATCAATATGGAACTCTCTGAAATAGAACTCTCCATTTACTGTCATTTTCAACTTTTCTTTACAAATTGCATCTTGATTTGTGTAAAACTATAATTTATATTTATACAAAGTATTGTCCCACCAAATTAAGTTAAAACGTCATACGCACATTAATGTTTTCTGCCCAGATTCCTCCTCAATATTCTATATAACAGGAAGCTGAAACAAACAAAACAACAATTATAATTTTTGCAGTTCATTGCAATGAAGTGCAAAAAATAAAAAATAAAATAAAATCACTGCAGACCATGTTTGTAGAGTTTTTGCAGCCCTGATATGCCTTAGCCAGATTAGTAGAACAGAGAATTCAACCATTTACAAGGTGTCCATTCTTCATATTTTTAACATTCCCAGAAAATCATGTTCGATTCATCTAGACATTTGAATGGTTACCCTTATTGCTGTTGTCAGTGAACAAAATGACAAACTTATTGGCTTCAGGGGTACGGTGCAACATAAAACAGTGAATAAAATAATAATAATTAAAACGGCGGTAAATTAAAATAGACTTTGAATATTGTATATGCAGAACAACAGTGCAAAACTTTCAGTGCAAGTGGATTAGCTACTGAGCACAACTCCAACTCTAAAGTAATATGTAGTGTAATATGTAGTAATATGTCAAACTTCATTAAGAAAATACATGGATACTTGTAAATGTACTTAAACAGCAAGTACATCTCCTACTTAATCTCCAGTGCAGCTGTGGTACTCAACATTCCTCTGCCTCCTCCTCTCCCCCTCCTCTCCGTCTCTCTTTCTCTCTCTGTCTTCTGTTTTCATTGATGTTTTGGGACGCTTTTGTAGTTTTAACTTGGGACTCTCAAAGGTCAAAGGTCAGCGCGGGGAAAGTGACAGATGAGGAGGTGGCTTTAAAGCGTGGATAGGCACGATCGATCACGCACTAAAAACAGGCAAACCCCTTTTAAGAGCTTTTTCTGCGCTGAAGAAAGGAAACGGGTCACGAGTCACGACCAGGAGACACGCGAGAGCCAGGGAGCTGATCCAAGATGGCCGACGAGCAGCAGCTGACCAAAACTGCAACAACAAAAACCTTAAAGGGCCTGTATTACAACATTTTCTCATCTATGTTATAATGTTGTTTCCTCATCTCATCACAAACAGACCTGGAGTTGTGTTTTGCTTCATTCACACATTTTTAACACGCATATTTAGGCTGGAAACGCTCTGTTCTGCCTTGGTAATACAGGAAGTGCTCCATCACTAGAATCATTTGGATCATTTCAGTCCTGGAATTTCCCATCTCTAATGAACTTAAGGTAAAAGGAGCTGTTCACTTGAAAACTACCACTACATGACATCACAAAGTGGAACAGAGCATTTTGAGCTTTGGAAATGTCAACAGATTAATAATAAATGGCTACTCAAATGTGTGAATGAATCAAAACACAACTCCAGGTCTGTTTTAAATGAGGTAACAGCATCATAACATGGCTTAAAGAGTGGATTTAGAGTGATATAGTATCTTTAAAATCAACAAAAATACAACTAGCTGTGCCTAAAAAAAGTCTTATCAAAGTTTAAATCACTGTTGTCATCTGTGCCTTTGGAAACTCTTCACCTCAAAGACACACAGGCATTTGTTCATTTACGTTATTTGTTGTGGAAAACTAAATTTAAAAAGAGCAATGCATAAAGTAGACCTATTTGCTAATATATTGTCCTATATTGCCACACTCAAACTGTGCTGATACAATCCTTATATTTAAAGCTCCAGTATGTACCTTTTGGCGAAAAAATAGTGCATGCAACATAGAAAAACGTGTCCTTATTGTAAGCGGGCTTGCATCTCCGCAAACCTGACTCTTACTTGGCTTGTTTGCTTGTTTCTGTGGAAATGCTGTTCCTTTGGCTATAATATTCCACAGTATAGCATAAAACTTACCTATCTCCATGGAGAATGTTCTGGAGGACGGTTTTCACTCACACAGTTGACTTTCCAATCCCCAGAAAGTCACTTTAACTGTTTTTGTGAAAACTCAAATTCATATTCAAATTTGTAGTTCATTTGTAGAGCACTTTTTGTACACAAAGTCATGCAAAGTGAACAATAAGGGTGCGATAAAATTACAATACAAACAAATGAAGAAAAAACTCATTATTCTAAATTCATTTCTGAAATTTAAAATACATTTCTAAAGTAAAATTTGACTATTAAAACTTAAGAGAAAATAGAGAATCCTGAATGGTCAGACACTGCATTTAAACGAATATAAACTAAAGACCGCGTCAGTAATTCTACCTTGTACAGATTTAAAAGGGGGTATTATGCAAAATAGACATGTTATAATGTTGTTCCCTCATCAAAAACATGTCTGAAGACGTTCTCAAAGTCATCCATGCATGTTTGAGTAATTTAGCGATCTCTCCAGGGCCCTATTCGAGCCCTCCTTACGGTTAGCTGCACAATCCTCTCCAATGCTCAGCCCACAACGACATTCCTATATATATTTTTAACTTTTATATGATGTTATGTCATGAAAAAGAATGGAAACTGATCAGGGGAGTTTTAATGCTGACTGATGTTTAGGTTTTACACCAGATGCCCTCCCTAACGCAATTTTTTCAATTAGTCAGTAGGCTGGCTTACAGAATAACAGCTTTGGACCATCTGTTGAAAACTTTGGTCGTAAAAGACTGAATACATTCTTTTTTCTTTTTTTTTTTAATCACAAATTGTATTAAAAAGTCCTCTTGCTGCGAATAGCTCTAGACAATGGGGAGACAATGTTTTCTTAAAAGAGGTCAAACTCAAATTGTCAAAGCATGAGTCAGTTATTATTTCAAATACTGTGTCTCTTGCGCAGTACTTTACAATACAATCCATCTGTATTTACAGTAGTAGACTATGCAGATATAAAGCAGTCTGGTTTGGTACATTTGCTTTTAAAGGACAAAAACATTTCATAATTTGATATATTTTTTGTATTATTCGACAAAGCATTTTGACTTGGTGTCATGTGTACAAACGCATTATCATTGCTATTTATAATAAAATAAAAATACGGAAAATATTTTGTGATTTTTTTTTTTTAATTTAATGATTGGAATTTCTGGTTTACATATTTCTAGTTTTCAATTTAAGATGACTTTGAAACACTTTATTGTCCCCGTAGGAAAATTTGTCCTCTGCATTTGACCTTCAGTGTCTCTGGAGCATCTCCTCCGGAGCAGTGAGCACCACAGCACAGTGAGATTTGGAGCGAGTCTTGGTCTTGAGCTGGAGGATTTGACCTGTGATGCAGGAAACTGGAGTACCCAGGGGAAACTCACCGAGACAAGAGGAGAAACATACAAACTCCACACAGAAACACCCAGGCGACGCAGGGGACAAACCTGGAACCTTCTTGCTGTGAAGCGTGAGTGCTACTCAGCACAGTGGTGTCTGGAATGAGGTGATGGGGAAGGATAAATGTCTCGCACATGTGGCAAGCCGTTTTAACATTTAAATGCTAAGATGGATATGTATTGCCGATATCTCTAACTCAGTTTTGCCTAGTCAAAAAGAACATTTCGGCTATCCACAAAAACATTCTTCCTATCCGTAATTGTCATTTTAATTATCCACAACGACATTCTTCCCAGGGCAAATGACGTCATCTTTGACATTCATTTGTTTGGGTTTTATAATTACGGATATCCACAACGTAAGTTACAGATATCTGCAAATGAATTACAGATATCTATAATTCCATTTTGAGATATCTACAATTTGATTCTGACTAGTCATAACTCAAGTTCAAGATATCTTTAATTCACGTCAATTGAAGATATCTACATGCTCCTATCCAGATATCTTAAATTAAGTTTTGTCTAGGAGAAATGACTTTGTAGATATCTGTAACTAGAATTACAACTGGTCAAAATGATGTTGTAGATATCTCAAACTGGAGATTGGGATAGTCATAATTTAGTTGTAGATATTTCATATCAAGTTTTAGATATCTTGTAATAAATTTTGATTAGAGATATCTGAAATTGCAGATATCCGTAAAATTTAATTGTGCGTAGTCAAAATATAATTACAGAGATCTTGAACTGGAGTTTTGACCAGGCGAAATGACATTGCAGATAATTGTATGTAAATGATCCCACTTTAGGCGGGAGCGGAGGATTTCCACATGGCTCCTGTAAGCTGCTAATGGAAAGTTAATTTATCAGTAAGATAGTCAAAATGCATCTTAGGGTCTTTTTGATAATGCACTCTAGTGAAACGTTCATTGAAAATTATATTAATGAGAAAAAATAATTTTAACACTGGTGGTTGTTTAGCTTTAGGGACAAATGGCTTTTTGGACAGATTGGTGCACTGCTAGTAGCTTGAGACAACGTGGTGCTTTCTGTGTCATAATGACGTTTGAGATATCTTTAACTTTCAATCTGCCTAGTGAAAACTGAATAACAGATATCTGCAGTTGTCATTTATGATGTGTGACGAGTTGAATGTCGTTTTCAATGACGTAATTGCAGATATCTAATTCCGTTTTGCCTGGTCAAAACGTAATTGCAAATATCTGTCATTTCATCTAGTCAAAATTATGTAACATCTCAAATGTCAATTCCCACTATCCAAAATGAAATTACACCTAGTCGGAAAGACGTTATTGATATCTACAATGTTAATTCCGGACAGTGAAACTTAGCGTTTAAATGTTAAAACGGCTTGCCATACGCACACGGTTTTACCTGCAGCACATGGCCTATTCACATATGGATGTTCATATGGATCCATTGTTGGACATATTTGAGAGGCAATAGACTGGCATGTGGCAAAATGTGGACACTGCATATGTGCATAAACAAATTCTTTGTTTTTATTTTTATCACAAATTGTATTTAAGTGGCCAGTTGTTGTGAATAGCTCTGGACAATGGGGAGACAAATATGTTTTTTGAAAGATTCAGTATATCCTAAAATGAGACACCAGGCGCTGGTATCGGGGCCTTCCTCATGTGGGACGGTCTGGGACAAACTCACTTGTGTTCGCGCTCTCCTGGAGCCTCAGAGCATTTCAGACAAACAGCTGCAGCTCTGAGGATCTGCTCACACAAGACAGCTTTGTGTTTGAGATACAGTTTCTCAGACATTGTTCCATGTCCAGATTTTTTCAAAGTTTTCAGAGGTGTAATATTGTGTTACCAATTGTCAATCAAATAATGTTTCAGGAAACAACATTATAACAGAGGTGAGAAAATAGCATAATATAGGCCCTTTAAGTCTTACTCAGTGCAATTGATATGACTACATTTTTAGCAAAACCTTAACACAATTTTTGTCTAAAACTAAATCAAAATCCCTGGTCAAAATGAATCCTTTTCTGTAACACTGGAGCCCTGTGTATACTTTGCATTAGGCTTTATTCATTGTATGTGGTGTGTTTGGCCTGGAGGTATCAGACTAATTATAACATTCTTCTGATTAATGCTTTCTCCAGGGGCCGCACAGGAGGGCCGCTCTGTGTGTGCACGGCTATTTATCGCGCTGTGAGGACTCTAATCTGCACACACTCACATCATGGGGACCTGACTCACATTAAAGTAGCACCTATATACACCAAACTTTCCAGTCTTATACTTAACAAGATTTTGATGGATCTTACAGAAGGGTTTGTTTATATCTAATTCCAAGCCTGATTTAGGCGTTTATTTAGTCTGTATTTTTAGGCCAATTATTAATTAAATCTAGTTTACTCAAATATTGAATTGTATCTGAATCTGTAATTTTTAATATCTGAGAAAATGTAAAGAAATTTAAACCTGGCTAATACAAATACAATAAATTGCTGTTTTACACATGTTTTATTTTACATGATGAAAAACTTGTAATGTATTTTTTATTTCTTACATGAATTTAAGTTAACTAGTGAAAAAGTTTCAAACTGATGTCTCTAAATTTAAGATCTATTCACCTGCAGTGTCTCGATTCAGGATCAGATCAACGTAATGTCCCCAAGAAGCATGAAAGCCCGACATGTGTACGTGTGAGGGGTGTGTGCGTTTGTGTGCGTGTGTGTCTCGGGTGCGTGTGTGTCTCGGGTGCGTGCGTTTCTACGGGCGGAGGTGGGCACAGGTGGTGGGGGTCTGGGGTGGACCACACACTGTAAATAAAGTCTACTGGAGCGTTTGGAATCAGTCATGTGGCCGTCAGCTCTGTTTGCTCAGACAGTTTCCACCAATGAGACGAGAAGCTGGAAACTCCATGTGGTTTAATCACAAGTGCATCCTGGGAGGAAAGACGCGTTCTGCAGAGCGGGGCTGGTGCACACAGACTGGAGAATATGGCACAAACTCTGCATGGAATTTTCCTCCCTGAATTAAAGGTGCACTCTGTAACCTGTTTGGTGGAGGGTCTGCCCGCACTTGCTTGTCTCCATGGAGATGTTTTTGGGAGGTTCTAAAGTGGGGCAGAAGCTCAAGTGTAGTTGTATACTTAGGCCAGACACTTCACCCACCTCGTATGAATGTGGTAGATGAGAGACGGTGGTGGTCCGAGGGATTGACGGCCGCACTTCTGTCAGGAGGACAGCTGTGGCTACAGCAGCAGCTCAACACCACCAGGTGTGGAGGGAATGAAACATGGACCGGAAAGTTCTTTGGGTTTTCAGAGGTTTTACACAAATACAATGTTTTATTATTATTATTATTATTAAATATATCTGCCCCAATGGAGACATGTAGATGGCACCATGTTACAGGTCAGATCTGTGGAGAGGCGACCTTGTTCATAGTCAGTTATGAATGTTTTCAAAAACTAACTGAATTAATCTAATCAAGTGTGTGTGTGTGCGTGCGTGTGTGTGTGTACACATGTGTGTGTGTGTGTAGGTGTGTGTATGTATGTGTGTGTGTGCGTGTGTGTGAGTCTATGCGTGCGTGTATGTGTGTGTGCATGCGTGTATATGTGTGTGTGTGCGTGTGTTTGTGTGTGTGTATGTGTACAGTATGTGTATATGTGTGTGTGTGTGTGTGTGTGTGTAGGTGTGTGTGTGTGTGTATGTGTACAGTATGTGTATATGTGTGTGTGTGTGTGTATGTGTGTGTGTGTATATGTATGTGTGGTGTGTATGCGTGTGTGTATATGTATGTGGTGTGTGTGTGTGTGTGTGTGTGTATGTGTGTGTGTGTGTGTGGTTAATCAGGTCATGGAGCAGAGGACTCTCACCTGTGGAAAGCTGAACATTAGTTTTATTAATGAACGCTGCAGTGAAAAGTCTGTTATTTGTGTATTAGGCCCCAGAGTGCACTCAGCTCACACCCGCCTCACACTGGCACATGATGGAGAGAGAGTCAGATGCCCTGCAGGGACATCATCAGGGCACTTTTTCAAATACAATGGGATTACATTTCAACATAAAACATATAGTAGGTGAATTATGCAGACTGTTCACTGAGAGGATGTTTTTAGAAGTATGAAGACTCGTCCCATATTTATACAGTATTAGCACACATAAAGTATATACTGACTCCATTTATGTCTGTTTTAGCTCCGAGGGATGGTACACAGATCAGAGGAGCTCGTGTGGAGATTCAGCCTTTGCTTGTTCAATAGTTTGGAATGAATAACAATTAAAATAGGTCAGTCCTGTATGAAGAGTAGAGATAGAGAAATGGGAAAATCCTATCTTATATAAACTGTATACTCCATAGAATTATTTTCACAACACAAACATTTTCAAATCAATACTATTGATTTGACTATTGATCGATATTCAGGAGGTTCACGTTAGCATGCTAGCTGTTGTTAGCTTTAGAGATATTACCCCGACATTCATTTACCGCCAGAGAAACATGAGAGCGCTGGTGAATGACAGTAGCAGCTGTATCGTGTTCTGGGTCAGATCATTAAACTCCTGTTCTGACTCTGTGTCCTCGGGGTCAGTCTGATCACATGAGGCACAGGGAATCCCTCTGTCTCTGTCTGAGTTTTCTCAACGTCTTTACCTGCTTTCCCCGTCCATGGGTTTCAGAATGGTGAAGAAATGATGATCGTTGACATAGCAATGAACAATTTAAAAGCGTTATGTCTTTCGATGTGAAAAAGTCCTCAAAATGTTGCATGTTATAGACAGGTGACTGATGAAATGTAAGACAAATTATTTATATTCATTCAAGATATAGTTCAGCCAAAAAAATAAGCAGCCACTGAGGAAACAACATTATAACATAGATTAAAAAAAAATAGAGTATCGCTTAACTGATTCAAATATATAATTAATATTTACCACAGGTTTTACCCCACCAAACCAAGTGATGAAAAGAAAAACACAAAAACCTTTCATATGCAGTTTAACTTGCTGTGTGACAGTTTTGTTGCTCAGACAGTGACCCAGATGAGCAGACTGGAATGTGAAATGTCTCCCTTTAACCTGAGCTCCTGTCCTCAGCTGGTCCCGTGTCCTTCTGTAGTGTTTTCAGACACGGTCACATGGTCTAGTCTGGACTGAACAATTACCCCCAGAACTGCCTTTGAACAAGAAAGAAAAACAGAAAACATATTAGGTACAGTAGTGTTGTCAAGATATTAAAATTTCTATCTTTATTTTGATACTAAGGAATAGACTCGATACTTAATAAGTTTCTTTGGACAGTAGAATGTAATTTTCTACGTTAAATGATAGTAAGATGCAAGTCTATATGTTCTTATACTGATACAGCTCAAGATCGTTCTAAAGCTACTCAAGAAAGCTTCATTTCTGTCCTGTGAATGTGACTTTTTTTTTTTAGTATCGATACCTGCTCAAATGAGTTTCTAGTTTCAATACTAAAGTTCTATTTCAAAGTGAGAAGTTCAGTGGTATTTAAAATTCAAAATGTGATGGAACAAATCATCTTCCATGCAACACAATGTATCTACTTATGAGCAGCGGTGGAAAGACTGCAGTTGTCAATACCCATTCATAATGCAGACGCTCCTGTTGCCATTTTCCTGTGGTTTGATTGACAGAGAAGGTCATTTAAATCTATACAGAGACCTCACCATTACAGTTTGGCTCTGTATTTTAAAAGCATCAACCGGCACCAGTCAGGAGACGTTTGGCCGCTGCTGTGTACACTCCGTCTGTGCGGGAGTGTGAAAAAAGAAGAGACAAGAGCCTGAAAACCTGTAATTAAAGGAGCTCTACCTGATTTTTACAGTCTTAAATGATGAAAAACAGGACAGTTTGCAGTGGTCCAAAGTTATTCCTCACTTTCCTTATGCTTTCTCAGCATCTATTATTTATTCACCATGAAGCACTTTTCACAACTTTCAGAAGCCAGAGTGGAGTTTTGATGTAATGTTAAGGGTAAACTAACATGCTACGATGTACTTCCTGATTATTGGCTTTATAATTAGTATTTTGACCTTAAAAGCTGCTTTTGCAATATAACTGCCTGGGTCAAGACAAATAAGACATGTGGTACAGGCTCTTTAAAGACTTCAATTGCAAATCAAGCAGAAATATAATATAGGAAACACTGAAATAACGGTGGAAAGTAGGTTTATAGTATTGGGTGACTGGCAGTTCAGACAGTGGTTTTCAAACTGCAGTGCACGTACAAATGTGGATACTTTTACTGATGGATCTTTGGCAGCTCAGGTCCTGGTTTAGTTTAATTGATGGTTTTCAGATGATGCGGTGATGCCATAGTCATTTTTTTTTTTTTTCCTATAATTGACGACATTGTACTTTGTCGTGAAATATCCAAAAGGTAAATTCACAAATGTTGAACCTGATGATTTCTATACTCGACTAGACCCAAGAAGTCACCGTATTACGACAAAAATCTGCATTTCAACAATATTCAAGCAGCCCCCATCTGTATTAAATATTACTGACCTACAGAATGTTGTGATTTCATCTGAAACACGGCAAAAGCTTTTGTTCACATGACATCACAACATTCCTCTGCGTTTAGTTTAAACAGAGCAGGACTTTTCTATAGGGGAGTTTGATTTTTAACTTCAAACGTCAGATTTGTTGACCAGGTTTATGGTTAATATCGTTGTAAAAACTGGTACATAGTTTAAAGGGTCCATGTCATGCTATTTTCTGATCTATGTTATATTATTTCCTTATCCTCAGAATCATTTGGATGATTTCAGCCCTGGAATTGCCTTCCTTTCCTGAAATGAAGATGAAAAAGTAGCTGCTAACTTTAGTACTCAAACATGTGTGAATGAAGCGAAACACAACTCCAGGTAAGTTTTTGATGAGGAAACGTTCTAACATGGGTAAATGCATCCATACTGTGTTATATAGGACCTTTAATGTCAGTGTAATTTAATGTGGAGCCAATCCCAAACAACTAATATTCATGGATTTTATGTTTAGATGTTTCTTTCTAATCTTTATTAGAGTTGATAACTTTACACAGAAAATGCCTTTATTTTTAAATGAAGAACATGGAGGTTTTTTCCTTATATGCATTTAATAAACTACTACAGTGTCTCGGCATAAGAAGGATCATGTATTTTCAGTGCCTTATCACACACACTAGAGTTTTGTCTGTGTGTATTTGTAGCTCGACTCTGGTATGTATGTGAGTAGTTTTAGAGTAGCTCGACTCTGGTATGTATGGGAGTAGTTTTAGAGTAGCTCGACTCTGGTATGTATGGGAGTAGTTTTAGAGTTATGAGCTGAATGTAAAACGGTGGAAGTTTGGAGCAGCTGAACATGGCCACATCATGAATCAGACTGAAACAGCGTGAACTCCAGCCTCATACAAAACATATGGACCTGTAGTCTGCTATACAAGAGCAGAGTACTACTACTACTACTACTACTACTACTACTACTACTACTAAAACTTCTACTACTACTAAAACTACTAGTACTGCTACACACTGTACTATACAAGAGCAGAGGACATGTTCTACTACTGTTACTACTACTACTACACACTGTACTACACCAGAACAGAGGACATGTACTATATACACGCTGTACTATACTTGCCCATTTCTTCTGAAAATGTAAAATCTGCTCATTATTACTTCTCGTTGCTTTCGCTAACTTTCCACTTGCCACTTGGTTATTTCAGTAGAGATGTTATTGTGTTGCCTAGAATGTTCCATAATATGCCATTAAAGCAGGTGACGCTGGGTTTTATGCCACACTGTAGACAAAGCAATAAGGTCTCCACGGGGACAAACTTGTGGTGAACCCTTGTCTAGAAAAGTTACACTGTGCACCTTAAAAAAAAAAAAAAAAAGGAAGAATTAGCTTGATTCATATTCAAGACCAGTCCAGTACAGAAGATTATAATTATAGATTAAATTATAGATTTAATATTACTATAATGTTAAATAACGTCTTTTTCAGTGAGTCACGCTACATTTGAGGTCAAACAACAAAATATCCACAAGCTGAAACACAGGGTTCACCACAAACAATTTACAACAAGAAACAATAAAAGCATTTTAGATCTGGTTTATTTACAGAAGTACAATTGTATTTTTGTATTCCAAAGTGGTAGTTTTCAAGTTAACATTTTACCTTTTGTTCAGTAGACACTGATCACATGATTCTAGTGATGGTGTATGGAGTTTAAAAACACAATGGAGCACTTCCTGTATTACCACATGACATCACAAGGTGGAGCAGAGTGTTTTCCATTTGAGAGAAGAACTCAGACTAAACAATATGCAGGATTCTTGTGTTAAACATGTGTGAATGAAACAAAACACAACTGCAGGTTTGTTTGTTTTTTTTGTTTTGTTTTGTTTTTTTTGATGAGGAAACAACATTATATCATAGATCTGAAAATAATGGGCCCTTTAATGTTTCTTTATCTGTTTTCAGTTTTCATATCATAACATTGATTTATTTGAAGTTTATTTAGTTTATTTATAGAGCACAATTCATACACAAAGTAATTTAAAGTGCTTTACAGAATATGAAAGACATTAAAATCACAATAAAAACTAATAAAAACAATCTGTTTCAAATTACCATTAAAAAAAAGTGCAGAATAAAACCTTTCAGTCATATGCAGCGAAACGAAGGTGTTTTAAGCTTGGATTTAAACAGAGTCAGAGCAGAGGCCTGTCTCACAAGCAGGAGACCAGGACTAAGCTAGGACTTGACCAGGACTAAGCCAGCACTGACCCAGGACTGAACCAGGACTGAACCAGGACTAAACCAGCACTGAACCAGAACTGAACCAGAACTGAACCAGGACTAAACAAGGACTGAACCAGGACTAAACCAGCACTGAACCAGAACTGAACCAGAACTCAACCAGGACTAAACAAGGACTAAACCAAGACTAAGACAGGACTATCGAAGGACTAAAACAGGAGGCTGGTCCCTGGGATGGCTCCTATGGCACTAACATATCAGAGATATACTTTGGTACTAGGCCTTATAGTTGATCATTTTTACAAGAATAATTTACATTTCTAAAATATAAAAGCACATAGTTTTGTACGTCAAATGTTTACCTTTGTCTCCATTTTGCTTTAAATATGTATACAATTTTAATGTTTAATGTTTTTACATGTGCCCCTCGTACCCAGCTCAACACTCCCCTCTGCTGGCCAGTGTAACCTTTCTCTTTGCTTTTAAGGTAAACGCTGCATTCTAAACTCGGCCACTAGGTGTCAGTGCACCCCCGTGAGTGAAGGGGATGGACGAACTCGTTAACCCACAGCCTGAGCGCTCTGAGGGGGGATACAGAGGAGGGAATCCTCGGTATGAGCGCGGGCCCGGAGCAGAGAGGGGGCCGCTGTTTTAAGTGTGTCTGACAGAGTGTGGAGGAGGAGGGCTGTCAGAGGAAATGTGAAGGTTTGGCTTTGGACAGTCTCACAGTTTATATATGGTGAGAAACATGCAAATAGAATCCACACATGTTTATAGTCTGTTAAATCTATTGAAAATAATGCATTTATCTTTACTGGATATTTTCTACAGCTGCTGGAATATTGTTCTAGGCTATATTTTGCTTGTTGACATGTTCGAGGTCCAATATTACACAAAATTGACTCTTGTGTGCTATAAGTTGTGTTTTAATGCTGTTAGCTCATCAAAAACATACTGGAGTTGTGTTTTGTTTGCATTATTGTTTACATTTCCAAAGCTCAAAATGCTCTGTTCCACCTTGTGATGTCATGAAGTGATCGTTTTCAAGTTAATAGCTTCAGTGGAGATTGGCCTCCTGGACTAGAATCATCTGGATAATTTCTCCAAATGATTCGAGTGAAGGTGGATGGAGTTTAAAAACACAGTGGAGCACTTCCTGTATTACAACATGACATCAAAACACAACTCCAGGTATGTTTTTGATGAGGAAAGATCAGAAAATAGAGTAATATGGGCCCTTTAATGTTCTTCATTTTCATTTCATTTCATCTTGAGACTCATTACGTTTAGGGTATTAATTAAGTCATCCTAAATGAAATATTTGTTCATTATTAGTTGCTCACGCTTTATCAAGACTATTAAAAAATCTGTGCGTTAAGTGTTACAGTTTAAGTGAGTGATTGTTTTGAATAGCATACGTGTTTTGAGGACTTTTTCCTATTCACAAGATATAATATTTTGTTTTAAATAGTTAATCGCTATGGCAACAGTCCTCATTTTCCATCATTCTGGATCTATGGATAGCAAGTATTTAAAAACAGCAGCTAACAGGTCGGAGGTGATCATATTCGTGTGAGATCCTAAATGTTTTAGGTGCTCTGATACTTGGACAGTGTAACCCTCAGCCCTCTGCTCCACTCTGGGTGTTTATGTCTCATCATGAACTCACTCAGAGACACTCCAACTGCACTTCAGCACGTAAACAAAGACAGGAGAGCAGAGGAGAGCAGAGGAGAGAGGGAGAGAAGAGGAAGAAAGAGCCAAAAAGAGAAATGAGAGGTATAGTATAGTGAGAGGAGAGAGGGAGATATAGGACAAGGAGGTATAAGTAAGGGGGATAGAAAGAGGAGAGAGGACAAAGAGGGAGGAACAGAGAGAAGAGAGCAGAGGAGGAGGTGTAGTGTAGGAGAGAGAGTGTAAATCTTGGTAATGGCTGATGCTTCATCATTTCAGTCACTGGGTCAGGCTGTGAGAGCACAATATGTTCATCCATAGTTTAAATAATAGTGCTCTCTTTCCTATGAAAATAACTCAAGCTTTAAACTAAAGATTCATGTTTAAAGGTGTTCCCAGGCCAGCCCAGAGACAGACTCCCTCCAGTGTGTCCAGAACATCTCTCCAGGGAGGCGTCAAGGTGGCATCGAGGGCCCGAGCCCCCTCACCTACTCTAAGCTCCACAGTATAGAATTAAACTTAATAATCATGTTTTTACCACAACAGAAATTTAGAAAACAAATAATAACATCTTCATGTACAGAAACAGATACGGATCCTCCTCCAGAAACATAGTGCACCTTTAAACTAAGCCCACGATTTCAATAACTTATATATCTGTCCATGTCTTCCCAGGTTATCTGTGTGAGTATCCTCCATCTCTCCATCCTCCTCTCACACCTCCTCCTGTCTCTTTCATCGCACTCTGCTCCCCCTGGTGGGCTGTGCTTGTGTAATGCCCATGACCCACTTTATTTGATGTCCGGATACAGGAAAAATAACTGTAAAGAGTGGACAGAGATCATCAGCTGCTCCTCTGGGCTTAAGGTAAATATTTATACAGTACATGGCCACAAGGTTAAGAACTCACACTGTTGCTATAGCAATTAAAACAAAATATTATAAAGGCTTCAAAATATAACTGGTGGCTGAGACTTGTTCATTGAAGACTGGATTAAATATGGACTAAACTTATGTAGAAATACTATATGATAAAGTCATGAAGTCTTGAAGCATATTTAAAGTTGTACTATGTAACTTTTCTCGTAGAGACTATACATCACCTTCTTAGAGATGTTATTGCTTGGCCTTAAATGTTCCATCATATGGCATTAAACATCTTGCTTTTATTTATTTTGGGTGCTTTGACTCAAAAATAGTACAAAACATGCATTCTCATTGTGAGGGGGTCGCCTCTCCACAGATCTGACCTTTAACATTTGGCAGTAAACCTGCTTGTCTTCATGGAGATTAATGCCATATTATGGAACATACTAGGTAAATCAGTAACATCACAGCCAGCCAGGTGGTGGACCCACCACCAGAAAAGTTACACAGTGAACCTTTAATCAGGCCAAACAAACCTGTACTGTCAGAGGAGTCCAGCTGCGTGATGATGACCTGAAATACAGGAGTTTACTGAGCCCTGCTCCTGGGAGGTTGGACAATACAGATTCACACAGGCCAAATAAGAAAAACAATGAGAGGTTCAATTATGAAACAAGCTTCAAGTGAATGTTTGAGCTCCCTGGAAAGACGCTGGACCATTCTGAAGTTCATAGTGTCTGCTGTTTCTATTACCCAAGACCATTTCATTATTAAAGCAAGTCACCACAAGTTTTAACTGACACATTTTGTTGTCTGATTAGACCCTGGAGTCTTACCTGAGGTGGGTAGTGAAGCCAAAATGTTTACGAAAGTAATTTCCACGCCGACAAAGTTCTGTTGTTGCGTCCTAAGCCAAGACTTCACCCATGCTTAGAATGAATGTAGTGTGCTTCCGTCAGTCTGCCCTAGAAGAATTATCTACTGGTCTAAGAAATGTTCAAGTATAACTGATTTTTAATGTAAAGTTAGAATTACATCACTTTAAATCATGAGCAAAATCAAAGGTCTAAATCATAGTTGAAGAAGAGATGCAAGAAACACAAATATTCCAATAATAAAGCTTATGTCACTTGCAGACATGCTCACAGTGAGAACGTCAGCACAACTTTTACTTAAGTAAAAGTACTGTTCCAGTCTAGCAGTCATAAGAATCAGTTCCCTGTAAAGACAAATAAACATTGTAATAAGCTAAATACATAACCTGAAGAGCTAACGAACCATGTCTAAGGCGGTGTACAAGCAGGAGAATGTCGTTTGTCCTTGTGTACTTGTGAGGACATCTGAGGCCACACACTCGACTCTCCGCACACTCAGAGCTGGTGAAATATTGATGGAAGCGCTCTGCTCGTCTAATGAAAAATCACCCACCGATAAATGTTTCATCCTCCCAAAGAATCAGACGCCATTTTGAACTGTGACACGGAACAAACACAAATACAGGAGAGACGGAGAGAGGGTCAGGGAGGTGGAGAAGAAGGAGAGAGAGAGACAGAGAGAGAGAAAGAGGAACTGAAGTGAAGAGGAAGTGGGAAGTGAGAGGAGAGAGGGAATGAGGGGAGCAGAGAGAAAGAAAGAGAGCAGGAGGCAGGTGAGAAAGATGAGAGATAAAATGAGGGAGAGGCAGAGAGACTGAAGTAGGATGGGGTGAAGAGGAGAGAGAGCGAGGGAGAAGAGAGAGAAAAAGAGAGAAAGAAAGAGAGAAACATATATATCTCCATTATCCTATACCATATTGCTTTAGAACATTCCAGCCCAAAACAATAATATTGCCATAGAAACAAACAGGTGATGGACCCTCTGTGCATCTTTAGATATAAAAAATAAAATAATGTAACTTTTTTTTTTTAATTTTGAAAGCAAATACTGACTATAAGCATAACAAATAATTTCAATACCTTTCTAAACTAACTGTTCAACACGAGGCAAACCCTGACGCACACATACACACACAAAGACACACACATCTTCTTCCTTTTGCTTTTCAACTCTTTAACATTCACTGAGCTGTGCCGAACTGACACCTGCCTATAGCGTCATACATATACAGCAGGAAAGAATGACCCACTGACACCTCGTTTGGAGTCGAGTAGGATAGGAAGAGGAAGGGAAGAGAAGGAGTAGGAGAGAGAAAGAGATATAAGATGGACAGTAGCATAGAGAGAGAAAAGAGGAGAGAAGGAGAGAAAGAGACAGAGACCGAGAAAGGGTAAGAGAGAGGGGTAAGAAGGACAGTAGCACAGAAAGAGGAAGGGATGAGAGACAAGGAAAGTACCAGAGAAAGGGAGAGGGTGGCGGCACAGAAGAAGGAAGGGATGAGAGCGAGACAAAGAAGAGGAGCGGAGAGGGGGAAAGGAGGGCAGTAGCACTGAAAGAGGACGGGATGAGAAAGAAGGAGAGTATCAGAGAGACAGAGAGAGAGAGAGGAGGGGGTGAGATAGAAAAAGGAAGGGTTTGGATAGAGAGAGTGAAGCAGAGGACTGGAACGTGCCCAGTGCTCCTCCACATCTGCAGCTCAGCACCTGTCCTTATATTTGTACTGTGCTCTTGTACTTTATACATGTCAGCCATTCCACTGTCACACTCTAACATGCATAAAGTACACACAGGCTGAAACTTCAACACGCACAACCACAGCACACAGAAGACACTGGAGCATTTGTACATTTGAACAAGACAGAAATGTAAAATCTGTACCAACAAATGAAAGAGCAACATCTCAGCTATTTTTTTCTTTAGCTACAGTAACATGAGGTGCTCCATCTCGGGGTAAATTGTCACACCCAATTGAAGTGGGTTGAACTATGGGAGGATTTGCCCCAAACCCCCCAAGTGCACGAGGGGGTGGAGATTAAAAATATAAAAATATACCTTTTCCTCATGTGTTGTCAGTGGCTGAGGTGTGTGTGTGTGTGTGTGTGTGTTAACAGTAAATGACTCTAACAGTGTTGCACTTGCATCATTGTTTTATGCATTAAGAGTCAGGGTGAGTTTGGTCATCCCTCTTGAATACTCGGCTGGACCATCTCCAGATTTCTTAAAACAGCTGTCACCGAGCGTCACCGTCTCTAATAATAAATTGTGCAGGTAAAAGCCATAGAATCATTATGCACATTAGCATAAGGACATTTTTTTTCTGACTTTCCATTTTAAGAAGCCAAATATACAAAAAAGAAATGAATTCCTCTTGCCATTCATCACAGTCAACTTTTATTTATTATTTGAGTAATGTAAGTTTTTGAATGACCGCATTATTCTAAGAGAGTGGATTGGCTGATTTGGCTCTTCTCAAGGTGCACTATGTAACTTTTTTTTGTCACCTGCTTGTTGCCTTAGAGATGTTATTGGTTTGCTATAGAAAGTTCCACAGTATGACATTAAACCTGTCTTTATTGCATTTATCTAATGATAGGTGTTTTTTTTAGCTGAAAATACTTTGAACCCCCCCCCAGTTAAAGTACATGTTTATCTCTCCATAGATCTGACTTGTAACTCGGCTATGGAGGCATCACCTGCTTGTCTTCATGGAGATATATAAGGTTAATGTCATACTGTGGAACGGTTTAAGAACATCTCAACATCTTGACACTATCCCTCTCCTTGTTAATATTTTCACATATAACAGCAGATGACTTTTATGAGCTAACAAACCACCAGGTGGCGCTAAAGACCATTTCACCTCATTTCTATGTGCCATTAGATCCATCTTTATATCCACGGAGCATCTGTTGTTGGAAGCTTGTTTTCCTTTTGATTTTCAGAGACAATCTTCATGAATACAAAGCATGTCATACAGATCTAACACGGCTCCATCTCCTCCAGCCTTCTCCAGGGGCTGTGGTGAAAATGTGCCCACCCTCGCAGGGGTCAGAGCGGGCAGAGGGAGCCCAGAGGAGAGGGGGCCATGGAGCACCACCAAGCACTAGGCCCGCTACAAACCAGGGCTCAATATAAGGTAGAGTCTATTGTACCTTATTCTTAAAAGTGTAACTTTTCTGGTAGAGCGGTTTGTCAAGTGCTTGTCTCCATGGAAATAGCTTTTCCTGGAATTTTCCACAGTATGGCATTAAACTTATCAATCTTGCATGTTTTCAATTACAAAAATAATATTGGAACTCTCATTCAGTCTCCATTACTACAGGTGTTCCCCAGGGGTCTGTTTTCAGTCTCCTGTTGTTTTTCATCCCCCTCTGTCACATTTTCCAGAAACACCACTAAGTAATTGTGAATCTAACTGGACGTGACATTTCTCGTTCTCCAGTCCTAAAATGATGTCATATAAATGTAACCAATTGAGTACTTTCTGGAAAACTCACAAATTAAAGATGCTGTACCTGACTGTTACTGTCTTTAAAACATGAAAAACAGAACTAATTCATTTTAAAAAGTTTGCAGTGGTCCAAGGTTATTCCTAATTAATCACCACGTAGGCTATGAGCACTCACATCTCTCAGAGGCCAGTGCAGAGTTTTGCCATGACAGAAAAGCTAATAACAACAGCATGCAATGCACTTCCTGATCAATGGACAATAAATAATCAGGAAATATGTAGACAGCATGAAGAGGACTTATTTTGACCTCAAGAGCTGCTTATACAATGTACCTGTGCTGGGGCAAGACAAATGTTGCCGAACTACACAGGGAAAAAATCGGGCACAGGGCCTTTAATGAGTCCATCCATCCATTGACGCACATTGGGTACATTGTTTCATGTTATTGTCGTCATGGCGCTGCATTTCGCAGTGGGCATTTTGGCACAAACAGGCCCACCCACCCCACATGTCTCCTTGGGCTCTGCTCCTGGCACGGCTCTGTCTGCTGTAATGAGTGTGTGATTGATTTAAACCACAATAGGAGCGTATACGCCCAGAGGAGCGTGCATCGCTCTGAGCAGTGGCCTTGTACACTGCTGATCAGAGCCCCACGGGTTTGCCTCTAGATTAAAAGGGCTACATTAAACAGCATGAATAAAATATGGGAAGGATTCTGTTTGGTGTGAAGTCGTTTGGAGAGGAGACTGAAGCTGTTTACATATGAGTCTGCTACTATCAAGACAGCGAGCAATGTGTCCTATTCACGGGTCTCAGATTTCTGTGATATGGTGCCATTTTGAGGACAACTGACCTTTTAAAAGATATAATATTTAGTTTTGAATTGTTTATTGCTATGTCAACTGTTCTAACTTTGAATCATTATTAAACCCAGGGATAAGGGTAGGGCATATTTAGCCTGTAGCTTTAATACGGTTTGTGTGATCAGACAATTAATCAGAATGAAATGAATATGTTTTTTAGTTACAATTTGGAAAGAGCAAAGACTACATATTAAGGTAATATATCCTAATATAAAACGGAATATCTTGCCTGCACTATTGGCTTTATATCCATATTAACAGACCTGTATCTTAGAGCTCTTAGACCAAGCTGGGTAAGGTGTCTTGCCCATGGATACAACATAGAAATAGCTATACCTTTTAGTCAGTGAGCAAAAATATTTACATCACCTCCCATATAAACTTGCCCAATGACACAGCATTTTTTTCTGACTTAGGGTGGATAATTAATGCAATGTAATGTAGACAATTCTTTTTTCTTCACTGCCACCTATTTTTATTATTATGTATTTGAAAGGATACAAGTTTCAAGTAATATTTGACAGTTTCCTACAAAATGTCAAAATGAAAGCAATCAGCAATTTAGCTTTTTGTGCATTAAAAAGCAGACCTATGCAAAATTGACTTTTCAGAGCTTTTAACCTTTCGCATTTACCCTCTCGAAGTTGTTTTTGGAGTGATTTGTGCATGTTTGAGCAATCTTTAATCACTTGTGTTTTAAGACGCCATTTTCACCATCACTGGCATACACCCACTGCTCTGTACTTACTTCATTCTCTAATTTTAGTTTTTTAATCAGTGATACGTGTAGGATTCGGCAATGTTGTGCAGTCTTTTTTTTTTTAATATAGCAATACTAAAATAAAAGGTCCGTAGATTCTACACTGCATTGTTCATTCACTCTTTTTCTTTATCTTCCCTAGGCCTGAATAAGTGAGAATTGGCTGCCTTTCTTCCCCAATAACCACCTCCAATCATCCTCACATATTCATATTCTACTTGGATACCACAGTGGGTGAAGTGTCCCAACAACAATATGCAAAGCAGACAGTGGGATCGCACCATCAACCTTCTGTTTATGAGGTAAGTACATATTTTCCCTTTGCTGTTGCTACACCCAATTACCGTATTCCCTATGATAGACGCACACATTTCCGGTAAAGTAGCAGTGTAAGTGTAGTCCTACGTGTGCAAGAACATTCTGAATTTTATTACATCATTATCTCCAACAAATTGTACAAATGGGGCTTTGGGAATACGATTATGCCGGTGTTAAAGGTTACCTCATTCATTTGGGTAATTACATCTGCACAGTCCGGGAGTCCATGGTCGCCCGGTGAAAAGGTTCTCGAGAGAGGCTATATGTAGACAGTAATATGAGTTAACGAGGACTTCTGTATCTGTGGTTAGCATCATTTAGCTTAAACCCTAAAATAAGGCATGGCACTGGGCACTTTTATGATTTTAATCTTTCTAATTGGGCCTATAGTTCATACGCTAATGTAATGAAATAAAAGGCGTGTTAATTGATAGCGCTGGTTGACGGTAAACTGTAGCGTCGACTTCCCCGTTGTAAAAGCGCTATTTCATCTTTAGCCTTTAGCTTGCGATCACTTAGCATAATGAGGAGGCGGCTCGCTTGTCGTCACAGCGATATTTCACACGTTTATGTCACCAGTGCGGTAAATATTAGCGTCATTTACTGTTCACATCCGTGCGGCGCTTAGCTAATTATTTATTCATGTGTGAAAGCCAAAGCAGCATTTTATAGTTTGGTTTATACATGTGGTCCTAGAAGGGATGCATTGTTCCCCATATCCATTCCAACACAAAACATGGCACCATTTTATACAATTTGAACCATTTTACTTTATTGTTTACACTACAATAACAGCAAGAGCTTACAGCATTTCAAAACCTGATGCAACAGAGACATAGAGCTGCCTGGGTCTCAGTGTGGCTGTTTTTAAAGAAGAGTTTGCGGATGTGGAGCATCCTTCACCCAGAGCACTGAGCTGCTGCCGTGCTCCTCATGGGAAACATCTCCAAATCCTGAGCTAGGCTTGGTCAGGACTACCTTCACTGGATTTTTTTTTTTTTTTTTTCATATGATGCTTGTTTTGGGTTGACGGGAGAAACTCAGACACAAAGAGAAACATGCAAATTGCACAGAAAAGCCTTCTTGCTGGGAAGAATGCCACTGTGCCACCAAGAACCCCATCCAGACACAGGCAGAACATGCAAACGTCACAAAGAATGAGTGAGCGTGATCAGCCTCTTAAAATGCACATACATTACCTACTGTGTGTGATGTCAAGTCGTTTCAAATAATAGTAGGAAGACAATCAGTTTGCCAATTTGTGGTTCATGTAGTTTAAAAAAATTGTCATAATTTTCTGATTTGTGCAAACGACTTGAGATAGAGAAAAATAACAAACAGCTGCCATTTTTATCACTCCAAAACTTGCTTCAAAAGGTTAATAGGGTTTTCAGTAAACTATGAAATAGCACACAAAATCATTCTCAAAATAATGTGATTTTAAGATCAAAAGGAGAAATGAGTTTCAGTAAAACTTGAAACTGTATTTTAGGACACTACTTATTGATTGTTAATTCCTTGGTCAATACAGCCAGTGCCCACGCCGCGTTCAGATTCACATTCTCACATAATCAATGCCACATAAAACACAAGATTCCCCAAATATTGACAACAATGCACCCTACTGTTTACCTATTCATTCAGAGAGGGGTCAGTGAAATAGCCGTTAATGCTCGCACAGTGCAGTTGGTTAGAGTAGGCGTCTTCCCCCGGGGTCAGAAGGGTCAAAGGTGAAGTAGCAGGGGATTGTGGGTATTAGAGTACAAAGAGGTGATCCATATGGAGTAATAGGGCAGGACTTTGTTATCAGTCTGTGATCAGCAGAAGCCCTGGTCAAACGCAGGTGCAGTGTGGGACAGGCTTAGTGCAATAATGAAGTCAGGGCTGTGTAAGGTAAAACTATACTGGTCATTTTAGGATGGGATTATCAAGGTAAACATTATAGTAACAAAACATTCATCTCAATTATTATAATGAGATTGTTCCTTCTTGTTTAAAAACACCTTTGCAGAAAATGCATCTAGTCATATAGAATTTTAAATGTTTTTGTTTCATTCCAGTTCAGTCATTTATATTATATATCATACTAGTAAATAATATGATTTTAGATGACGCCATGATAATCTGTCGCTCACCTGTCTGTGGTCATCACGTGTTATCTGATCTGTGCAGAATCACAATGCAAGTCTTAAAAAGTCTTCATTCAAAAGACCAAGCTCATCCCCGACGATTAGAAAATGACTGAATCTTCATCTTAAATCAAATTCCATGCCTGAATATTTGTCTTAAACCACTCAACTCTTGTTCAGGTATTCCAAGATGGAGGACTATAGTAGGCCTGTCATAATAACACATTTTGAAGTACGATAAATCGCTACAGAGAAATACAATGCTATTAAAACTACTTTATGCCACTGCTAAACAGGATAATCCCACTAAACCAAATGTTAAATATATTGTATAATTTATAAATAGTAGAATGAACTAATAATTAGCCAAAGACGTTATTTATTCTACCGTCTACAACTGAGATCTTCCCTTATTGCATAAACATGGCAGAAATCTCCCCACTAACTGTAAACACGATAAATATTGAGCCCCAAAATATTATTCCAGCCTTCATGTACTGAACGATAAGTCAGTATAGTAATTATCGTGACAGACCTAGACAACTCATCTATCTCCATGGAGAATTTTCCAAAGAGTTATGTTAACTTTCTTTTTATGGAATCATACAGGCGCCGTACCACCTCCAGAAAGTTACACACTATACCTTTAATTAATACTGATGTGATTGCAATCTAGTTTTTCTGTAGAAGCCTCCTCTGCCTCTGAAACCTCCAGCTCACCTCCCCTGCCTAGTTACCACAACCATTACTTGTTCCTGTGTCAAAGCGAATCAATGTTAGTGATAAGAATCCAGACCAAACCAATCGATCTCCTATATGCAGCGTGCAGTGTAAATGTTTAGATGTGCAGTCATGTCACTTCCCATGTTAAAACACAGACTCCCCTATCACTCTGCTAACAGCCTTTATCAATGGGACCCACTGCACCTGGACCTCCGTGTATATTTGTGTAAGACGTACGGAAGGGCGCATTTGTTTTTACACACAGGGTCAGGTTGGGCGAGAGCAGGAGGGGCGGAACAGTTCGTGACATAACAACTTAAACATTAAGCTACATGCAGTGGTTGTCAGATAGGAATGCCATTTTTCAGCCGCTCTGACTTCCCTGTTTAACTTTAAGTGGACGGTGATGAATGGAGTGGACTCAGGGCCAAAGGGTCAAGGCCAGACTGTGATGTGGAGCATACAGAGACAAAAACAGCTACTACTACTATGACTGCGACTACTACTACTACTATTACTCCAGTTTCCTCCACGTTCTTGACTAAGAATAAAAAATCTGGAGATTTTTGTCCCACTGAGGTGTCCACTGCTCCTGTGGAAATGCCCCAGAGATATCGAAGAATTGGTCAAATGCAGAGGACAAATTTCGCTAAAGGGACAATAAAGTGTATCTTAACCTTAAATAGTGAATATTTGGAGTACATTGATCAGACTTAACATTGTGATTTGCAGTTTTATCCCCTGCTTGGCCTGTGCACATTGTTCTTGTCTCCTTTGGCAAGACACTTCACCCAACTTGCATTTGCTGATACATTTTAAGTCTGCAGAGCCAGAGCCCACTCAGGATAGGATGTGGTGAGTGAGTAGTGGTGGTTGGTGGTGTTAGTCGAAGAGGACACTGGCACATATTGGCAGCCACGTCAGTCAGACTCAAGGCAGCTGTGGCTACGATATTGTAAAGTAAAGTGTCCTAAAAGTGCTATGTAACTGAAATCATTATTATCATAACCACCTGCAGGCCCAGATGCAGCAGCTCAGTACAAGCAGATATCTGATGAGTCTTCTGTTTTGTTCTGTGTGCAAAACATGTTTATTTCACCTGTAAAATCACCACGGGGCTCTGCTGTTTGTCTTGGTGCCTTTGGCCACAAATAAAACTCTGTGATATTGGAGCTTATGATCTGGGCTTAACTCCAGATCCTCAGACTATGACGCTGTTTGGAAACTACTGTCTTCAATGTTAAAACTAATGCTTGTGTTATGTGAATGTTTGTGGGGGGAAAAATCAGAACCTTCATATAAAATAATTCACCATAAAGATGTGTCATATGGATGTGAATATGCTGGAGATAACTAAATAATTTTTGCCTGTCAAATCCAGAACCATCTCTACATTTTTTATACAGAAGAACATCAGGCAGTCCCCACTCTCGCTCAAGCCCTGTCAAACGTGATCGTCCAATCAGATTTGTTTATTTCAGTGACACAAGTGAAACAAAGGAGCTCATTGGTCACCCATCATGTTGAATAAAATTACATTTCTCTGCAAAAAGAATTCATATTCATATTATATGAATGTTTAGTGTATTTAGTATATTTACCACTCTATACAATAAATACACAGTTGAAGCCGTGCCTGGACACTGGGGTGAGAGTGGGGGTTTTCTGGAGGCTTATCTCTGAATGAAAAGAATGTGCTCGTGTGAAGAGGGAGGATTGAGATGCTCTGAAGGAGAAGAATCAATATAGTTTGTTTTTTACACTGAACACCACGAGGAAGGTCAATACAAAACTCACACACTGCAAAAGGGAAAAATTCAATAAATACTTAAAT